>OY288255.1:51880014-53080014 GCA_958450325.1 Agrostemma githago
CGTGTCTCCGAAACGGTTTTGACCGGGGTTTGACCCAATCGCTAAAAGTCGGTTTTATTTCCGGTGTCGGTTTTGACCCAAATTAGTCTCATTTGATTGGAAACGACCCACTGGGCCTGAATTTGGTGTCGGTTTTGTGAGATTTGTACTCCGTAAAAGCCCAAGCCAGCAACTAATGGTTTCGAGCTCATATCCGAGCGCGTGGAAACATGTTTACGTCCGATCATCATTCGGTGTTTTTTAGAAACTGCTATAGACACCTAGCAGCTAATGTGGGTGTCTACAGGTATAAACTAGTTGAAGTTAATCATACCAAAAAATACTCTAAGTACGATCCGTTTATATTTGCACATCAAGCACGCCAAGTGTACTTTGCTCCTTATCCAACCACAAAGAAAGATAGAAGTCAAAATCAGTGGTGGGCGGTGTTTAAAACTAAGCCACGGGGACACATTGACACTGACCTCTTCCAGGAGGAGGTCATTTCTAGTGGTAAAACATTGTCTCCAATTGATGAAAGTTTTTTTTGCAAGTAAGGATGATAATGAGGTGGATGTGGGGGAGGATTTTGAAGACGATGAAGGTGGTGAGGACATCGAAGGTACTTTTGATGATATGGTCGAGGAGGAGGAGGACAACGAAGTCGAAGTCACCGATGATTTTGAGGTTAATGACGAGGAGGAGGAAGATGACTATGATGAGGAGGATGTAGTTGGTTCGAGGAAGCATGTGGGAGATGACAACGATAGCGACAATGATTGATAGTAGGGTATAGTTTTAATAATTTATATTATTTAAGTCTTTCTTTACTATTTTGAGTAGTTGATTATGTTTTAATTTCTAACTTTTATCTTGAGCAGATATGACATTGGGCAGACGATTCCGGGCTAGAAGCGGGAGCAGGAGAAGCCAGCAGCAGCCGCAACAGGAGCAGGAGGATCAACATCAGAACGAGGAACAGATGGACGAGAACCAGGAGGTGACGGAGGAGCAACCTCCACAACAACCGGTACCTCACGAGCTTAGATATCAGGAGGAGGACGGGCGCCTAATTCTGAACCCGGATCACACATGGTGAGACATCATATTATTAGCAACTTCATTAGTGATTTTCAAACTTCAGTCATATTAGCAACTTCATTAATGTGAACCAATTAAGGTTTTCAAATATTTTCTAACGTCAATCTTATTTCATTTTTTTGGTGTAGGTTTAGGCATCGAGTCACCGTGACTGGTGTGTCCGATAGCTTCATGACTAACTTGACGACCTATCGCACAAGTTGGACCAAGGTGCCTGCGTGGCAGCAGGAGAAGTGGTTCAACAACTTTATGGTGCACCAATTTTTTGGGTTTAGTAGTTACCTATTACTGTTTACGGATTACTAATTCACTAACGGCAAATGATATTACAGTTGGAACACTGGTGGGACCAAAGCCTCGAGGTGGCTGCGAGGGATCGCTACATGGACGTCGCCAAGCCGCGGTACAAGGACAATATGTTCAAGTTGGCGAAAGAGGGCAAGGAAGAGAAATACCTTAAAGGTTTGATTAATTAATTAGTATCCGTACTTGAATAGAAAGTTTATCTTCGCTTACTGATCTCTTCATATGAATTGTAGGTCCCGCAGCAATTGAACAATTCCAGAAGCCCACTCCGACCCTAAGTTTGTTAAGAGATCCGTCCAAGCAAAAAAAAACAAGAGGCGGGGAAACATTGAGGCCGAAGTGGAGCCCACCCACTACGGTGGGTCGCAGTCGATGCACCAGCGGGCTATGGAGGTAAGTATTTCCTTTCCTTTGATTTTTGTTTTGGATTCTTATTTAAAGTTTTCATTAAAATATAATGAGAAATCTACATGTACTATTAATAGTTGAAGAAGAATACATGAGAACTCCCCGAAGCTGCGCAGTTGTTTCTTGACGTGAAAAGCAAGGTGGACTGTAACGGTCGAAGGGGCTTCATTTCGAAGAGGGACGCCGCAATTTGGGTGAGTTTATAACATAATACTTCTTTACATTTTTCTTTAGATTGTGACCTTGTCAATGAAATCTCACGTAATCATCAAATCAATTTCTTTAGGAAGCACATAAGGAAGCCACTTCCACGGACGACGCTGAAGGTAAGGATCCGAACCAGGTATGTTTCAATGTCGTGCGAGGGTACCCCAAGGGAGCGATGTACGGTACAGGGAACGCTCATACCCTGTACTGGACACCACCCAATGCTCGGGGGAGGGGGGGGGGGGTGGGGGGGGGGGGGGGCATTTGACCTCGACGCAGTACGTACCGTCTGTCGTTGCCGAGATGAGGTCGGAAGTACAAGAAGAGAGGGTGGAACGGGCTGCTTTGGCTAAGCAAGTGAAGGCGCAGAATGAGCATATAAGGTGGTAGGATGAGGTCTGCAGAAAAATACTAGAAGAGCTAGCCCGCCTGAGGAGCATGCAACAACAGAACTGTAACGCCAACCCCGGCCCTTTCCCCGACCCCCAGACCCTAGAGACCCCTTCAATTGGGGTGGTAGTGTTTTTGTGGCTTCCTTTCCCGTTCGTTGAGTAGATGTCAGTATTTGTAGATTAAGATCTAGAAATCTAGCTTGTAGTTTATGAATGTTGATTGAAAACAATTTGTAACATTACTCTTAATTTAGTTTATTCACATTTAGTTACCCTGGTTGGCAATTATGGAAATGTCAGGCCGACATTATGTGGCCGACACGCCTTGGTATTTGGAATGTGTTTGGAACGTATTTGTCATTATTGTTGGGTTGTTTTTCTGTTTGCAGATTTTGGCTAGAAATGAAACAACTTGAATCGGCCAAATACAGGTCCATTAGCGACATAATTTTTAGCGACTGATAACGGTCGCTAAGTAAGACACCCAAAGTCCCAAAATGTCGTTAGTTGACCCCATCAGTGACCGTTATCAGTCGCTAAAATCATCCCCATAGCGATCGATATCGCTCGCTAATCATCCCATTTAGCGATTGATGTCGTTCGCTAATCTTAGCGACTGATATCGGTCGCCCATGTTTTTTAGCGACCGATATCAGTCGCCCGTCTCCTTTTCAAGCAACTACCAGGTGCGACTGATTCTTAACGACTGTCATCTGTCGCGCATCTTTTTTAGCGACAGATGATGGTAGCTGATTTCGGTAGCCTGTTTCGTTTTTCCTAGTAGTGGCCGTATGTTAGTATAATGAACCCTACATGTGTGGACGCTCGCCCACACCGCTCGGCCCCGACGCTCGTGTGTGGGACCCGGTCGCGGCGGCCACCCACGCGGCCCCGTCGTCCCTGGGACCGGTCCAATCTCGCGTACGGGGCGATGTATTGGGCCTCGATTTGGTTGACGATTCGAATTGTACTAGACGGATGCGGACATCCGTGTTTCCGTTAGAATCGATCGAGACGTGGTTGTAAGTGTTTAAAGGCAGATATGTTTGGTAAGATGATCGTTTTTGTGAACCGAATTCGGATTTGTGGAGTCTCCACCGAGTTAATTTTGGGAACTCGGAAATCGTACAAGTTAACTTTAATCCTTAGTCGGCTCAAAGTTGATTGACATGAGGACCTAAAGATAAAGGCTTGTACCTTTAAGCATTCTATATCTAGAATGACTCTCATTGCCAATGGTTTCGGACATCCGGAAACCATCGATTCTGAGTAAGGGGTGAGAGTAAGTATTGGGAAGCCAACGTCCGCTAGACATCGACACTCAATCCCGCTCGCACGTAGCGACCTCTACTAATCAATCAGTGGGCTGATAGCTTCGTTCCTTAATTGTGGCGGAAGTACGCCTATACCCTAGATATTTGCTTAGTCAGTTGTTTAAGGACAAGCAAGATTTTGTTGTCGAAGTAGTTGTGTTTACATTCTTTGCATGTGTTTTCACGTGACAAGCAGGCCATGGATAGATGCACGTAGGAGAGTAGAGAGTACTAGATATTATACGTTTTAGCAAATCAGTTTTAACGTGATAATACAGATATTAGTCATTCTCGTGGTATACCTTACCTGGTATTCTGCTAAAGGTGTGTCGGTTCGGTGTTAATGAGGGTGAGTTTAACCACGTGTGAGGGGTGAGCATCGAGATTAATACGGAACCCGGCCACCACTTGGTCAGTTATAGTTTGTTTACGTTTTGAATTCCGTGTTAGGTGATTTTGCATGCTATTATGGTCATAAAAGCGGTAAATCATACGAAAGCGATAAATGCGAAATTTAAGTAAATCACATCGTGAGGATTTTCACCCTCAGAGTGTACATTAAACGAGACACAATGCATAGATGGTCGAGACCGGATCTCAGAGCTACTCGGGTTTAGTTTAGGGTGTTTTAGTGCTTATGGTTGAAGTTGTGGACGTTACGTATGTTTACGACGTGCCATGGACCTAGTGTCCATATGAGTCGGACTCGACATTATCGAAGTGCATAAATAAATAATACGGAATGTGAAGTTGTGTTTAGATGAAAACCTAGTGACGATACGACTTCTTAGGCGGATCTCCTAGCTTCCAGCGGCAAATCCGGCAGAGCTTCGCTACAGTGTTGTGAAGTGGCTAGTCAAATACGGGTGCCCCTTTTCGTTCGGAACGAGCCAATGACTAGAGGAACTACGAGGAGTAGTGTCGATTCTCGTATTGGGAACTAACGATCAAGTTGATTGTACTTAGAGTCGGAGTGCGACGCTAAGCTCAAAGAAGCTCGTGAACATGAGGAGGGGGATTGAGAAAATGTGAATAGTGTGTTGAAATGAGCGGAATAAGGGGGTATTTATAGTTGTTCTCGCAGTTCAAATCGACCTCTCAGGCACTTGGTGGCGTGTGCACCAGGATTGAGGCACCCGAGGGTAGGCGCATCAAGAGTAAGACGCTTGGAAGGGGGCGGTTGGATTTTCGAAGATCCGATTTCGAAACTTTCCAAAACGAAGATTATACGTGATCTTGTGTCTTGCTTGGGGGTTAAGCATCTCCGTGACCTAGCGTGTCATGCACCGATGGGCGTCGGGCGCACGTCTCGAGGTTCGCTTGGCCTGACGTGCTGACTCAGGTTTGACTTTGTGTGTTTTGGGACCAATTCGGGGCCTCGGTGTCGGAATTGACTGTAATTAGTATCAACGCGACCGTAATGACACGACTAAGACCGTCTTGATGTTGAATTATTTTTTCCGAGTAAATATTTGATCCCTTCTATAGAAAAAGCATCTAAAACATCGTAAACTCACGTCACGTTGCAGTCCGATCGTCATTAGGTGTTTGTCGGGCACTCCTGCAGCCACCAAGTCAGAATCTGGGTGTGTACAGCAACCTCCACTTTGACTGAGGCTTGGAAAAGGTGAAAGTCAAAGTATAACCACCCAGCTCAATAGAGGATTACGACCTGGCGGCTGTCCGCTCGGGTCGTTTTGAGTCCGTTAGACTACATACTGAGGCTCGTCATCCAAGGCTTAGAAATCATACCTGGCCTCCTTGCCTGCAGTTGCATGTCGGAACTCGGGTCTGGGCTTGCTTGCTTTGCTTTGGATTGCTTAAATTGGACTAGTGTTTGAGTTTTTTAGATAGGTGATTTTTTTTGATTTAATCCTTGACGGATGGTTGCATTAAATTTTAGATTTATCCCTCCCGTGTGGTTGTGCTGATTATGGGTTTGCTTTTTGCTTTAGGTACTCCTCTGGGGATGTGAATTGAGTGCTTAGGGACTCGCTAAGATAACGAGTTTTCGCTTTTGAGTGCTTAGGGACTCGCTAGGATTGTGGGTTTACGTTTGCTTTTGAGTGCATAGGGACTCGTTAGGATAACGGATTTATTTTTGCCTTTTGAGTGCTTTGGGACTCGCTAGGGTAACGGATTTATGTTTGCCTTTTGAGTGCTTTGGGACTCATTAGGATTGAGTGCTTTGGGACTCGTTAAGATTATGGATTTATGTTTTCCTTTTGAGTGCTTTGGGACTCGGTAGGATAACGGATTTATGTTTGGCTTTCGAGTGCTTTGGAACTCGCTAGGATAACGGATTTATGTTTGCCTTTTGAGTGCTTTGGAACTTGCTAGGATAATGGATTTATGTTTGCCTTTTTAGTGCTTAAGGACTCGCTAGGATTGAGTGCTTTGGGACTCGTTAGGATTGAGTGCTTTGGGACTCGTGAAGATTGAGTGCTTTGGGACTCGTTAAGACTGGAAGTTTGCATTTTCTTTGTTTAGATAGCGTATTTGGATTGTCATGTGCTTTGGTATGAGTTGCCGTACTAGTTGGGGGTTTAGTGTTTACTCCGCTGGGGGGAGGTAGATTGAGTTTAGTCACCCTGTTAAAGGAGGTATCAAGGTTTGCTTGATCCGCTGGGGAGAGGTGGATCGACTTGAATCACCTTGTTAAAAAAAGTTTTAAGGTTTGTTTAGTCTGTTGGGGATTGATTTTATTTGTCGGGTTAGAGGAGGTTTTATGATTTGCCCAATCTGCCGGGGAGGAGTAAATTGTCCCGTCCTTGCTTATTTTGCTTAGTATGGGAAGGCGCATCTTGTGGGTATTGGGTATTGTGTCTAGGTTGTTTCTGTTCTCCTTTTAGGCTGCAAGATCAGGCGCGGGTCTTGAGGCGCCTTGAAACTCAGTCGCCCTACTCACAGCGCCCTAATATTCGGACGCCTATCTTGAGGCGCTCAAGGTTTTGACACCCAGATTTGTTTAAAGGCTGAGAAGGAAAGGGGGACGATTCATTTCGTCTCAAAAATCGAACCTTGCCCTCCCATTGTCTCAACCTTGCTCTTTCGATTTTGCTCAACTGATTCCCGACTCGATTTTTGTCGCATTCGATCATTTCGACTCAGGGTAAGTGTTGCTTACTCACCTATTGTCGATTTGTGCTTAATTGGTGTAATTGTGAATTGATTTTTGTAAAACCCTAGGATCGATTTGGAGCTTTTCGTTTGTGCTAAGTCTCGATGTTTACTCTTGGTCCCATTGTTGAAAGGGATAGAAGGGGGCTTGATAGGGTAGTTATTTGCTTGAGATGCAGCTTGGAGGTGCTTTAATGGCTTTTTATGGGTAAAAGTTGGAATGCTAGGGTTTAGGGTTTGATTTCCCGTTCATTCCCGTACTTGACTCTTGTGACCTTGCTTGATTATCGCTTGTGGTGTTATAGGTAGTCCATACGTCGATTCCTATGAGCCAGAATGCACTCTAGGTCATTCTGTGAGAGTTTGTGAAGCTTATGACGGACTAAATGATACCGTAACGATGCCGGATTTTCCCGAAACCACTTTTATTGTGACCGGGGTCGAAAATGGGTGCTAGTGGATCTTTTGGAATTTTGATATATCTATTCGAAATTTTGAACTTATTTTGACCTGTTTGAGTTGTCTTGACCTAACCCGAGGTGTGTCTTTTTGTTTTGTTTTGCAGGTAGAGATGATGCATAGCACCCCGAGGGAGTCCCTACGGCTGGTACTAGTGGTGAGGCTACCGGGTCGAGCTCAGTGACTCCCCGGGTGGCACGTAAGAGGTGACGGGGCGCTCCTACGTAGTGCCTTGAGCCTCGAGCTGCGGATGAGGCTAACTTTGACAGAGTCACTAGGCGTCGGTTGCCTGTGACAGCTTCTAGGAGGGCGCACATCCCTAGGCCCGCTAAGAAGGGTGGGGAGGCTGTCTACGAGGATCCCGTTTGGGCTCGGGATTGGGACGATCGGCATTTATTGCTACGTTCGGACTTACACTTATCCAGCCGTGTCGTAAATGACCAGTTGAGTGTCTCAATTTATGTTATTGGCTCAGATTTTGACTTTGGTTTATGCTAGCTTGTTTATTTATATCCGTATCATCTCGGTTTGCAGCCCCCTGGTCCAATGAGGACCTTCTCGGGCTTTACGACGTGCTTGGATATTTACGCGCAGAAGCATAGCCCAGAGGGTAAGAAGATAATCACGGGGACGACTCTGGGTCCCTTGGTCAGACATTGGGTCCGTTTGGTGGGTTGCAAAACTAAGTGCAACCTAATGGTGATTAGAGTGATGGTGGATCGCTTTCACGATACGACCTCGACATTTCATATGTTGTTCGGGGAGGTCGGGATGACTTTGAAGGACTTCAGGGTTATTACAGGTTTGCCTTGTGATAAGTATGTTTTGTAGTGCTTATTCCTTGTGTTTGGTCCCGGTTTCTCTTGTCGAATCGCTCTTTGGAGCGGTTTCGAGGCTACTTACGCTTCTTCTAGTTTGTTTTAGGTTCCTAAGACCAATCTTGGATAAATGGAACGATTCCGACTCGTTTCCGACACATTTGGAGCCAACGAAGAGAAGCGACGATCACTCGGTAGCTTAGACTCGATCCCGAGCCCTTGGGACCCAATCCCGAGCATCGAGAATCGATAAGAAGCCTATGAAGAGCAAGTAGGGACCAATGAGATCTTATTTGAAGCCTACATGACCCATCCCGGTCGGGATTGCATCCATCACGACCGGGAAGAAGCAGGAAAGCAAACAGACGCTTCTGAAGGCCATCCCGGTCGGGATCAGTCCCATCCCGATCGGGACCAACCCATCCCGGTCGGGATAAGCCCCATCCCGGTGGGGAAGGGCCCAGTTCGGGGTTGTCTTCGATTTTTCCGCCTCCTTCACTCGTGAAACCCTATATATACCCTCCTCTTGTATTGTTTAAGCACCATACCTGATACTACTCTATCTTACTAAACCCTAGACTACTTTAGGTTAGATTAGCTTAGATTAGTGTACATTACTCTTTAATTACTTCTTAATCTTAGTTTAATCCTTGTATTATTGGAATTCTTGAAGATCTCTATCAAGATTGACAACCTTGGTATATGTATTTGGGTTTTCTCTTTTATGCAAGTTTTTATCTTTCCATTCATCTTCTAGTTTGGTATAATATCTTTTCTCCCTTCTCTTAATCTTTTATTGGTTTTAAAGTTTCATTCTTTATCTTTTGTTCATTGTTCCTTGTTAGTTCTTCATCATGAATGTGATTGTTCTTGTGTTGGATTCTCATGTTCGTGTTAGTTTTAGTTTAGATATGTGTGAGTAGTCTCTTGCTAGGATTAGTAGGGGAATTGGGTGTCTACAAGGGTGATTAAGGGTTTGTATAAATTGTTAGTGGAAGTTTTGGTTGCTTCTTAGTTGTATGCATATGTCATGTTTGATGAAATGCTTGAATGACTTGTAGTTGCAAATGCATGTTTTCTTGCCTTCTTCTTGTGCCCTTGTATGTCGTTAGGATGGGTTCTTGCGCGAGAGCGAGGAACCTCTAGGTCGGTTTTGGAGCAAGAGCCCAGATTATACCTAGATAGCTTGACTACCCCTTCAGCTTTGCTCTTCCTTGATCATTTCATCACCCTTGAACCCAACCTAATCCTAGTGCTTTCCTTATTGATTTCCTCTTCATCTTAGTTATTATTCTTCTAGTCAGTTGAATCCTTTAGCTTTAGTTGTCATACTTAGTTCATTCCTAGTCATAGTTATATCCCCCTTTATTGTTTTAGTTGTTTAGCTTAGTTGACCTAGTCTTGTATTTGGGGTGACCTTAGTCTAGACACCTCTTACCGTCCCCGTGGATTCGACCCGACTTGCCCTATCTACCCAGTTAGGATTTGTTGGTTTTATTTATTGGTGGGATTCACGGCAAATCCCTCTCATCACCTTGAGGTCCCGAGATGATTAGGTGGGCTCCTGAGGGCCCTAGGTTAGATAGTGATGAGGTTAAGGATTGGATTGGGGACTGCTTAGAGCCCTCGCCTTATAGCACGCCTCATGCTTTAGTGAGTTCATATGTTACCGACCACTTTAAGAGGGTGGTGGTTCTAGAGGGTCGAGTACACAACACGGGGATGCAGGACCCCCGTTTTGGGTTGTGGTACTTCCTAGGGTCTATCCACTTCTCGATAAGGGCGAGAGGTTTAGTACTAGGATTTTGCCTTTCTTAGCTGACTTGGGTCAATTGGGACGTTTTGATTGGGTGACCGCGGCTTTCACGAAGATGACCTGCTGCCTACAGGTCATGGTGAGGTCGCAGAGGGTGGAATGTGGTTCTGCTATACATATCGTGGATCCAGGTCTTGTACTAGAGGTAACTCATTGGCTTCATGCTTGACTTTTGAGGTTTTGTTTAGTTAGGTTTGGTTTTGCTGACGGTATTTCGGGTTTTGTAGGCTAGGTTCTACTCTTATTTCCTGTGTCTGGCACTCATGACGGTGTGTGTTCGCCTGACTAGATTTCCGGCTGGAATTGAGTGGAGGCTGGCTCGGGCAAAGAGTACGACGAGTCACTCTTCGTCGGAGAATGTGTTGTGAACTAGCTGCGCCTCGAGGACGTAAGTTGTCCTTCTTACCGTGTATCTTTTGAGATAGCTCCCAAGGTTAGGAGTTTTTAAGATGTAGGCTTGCTTATGCAGTTCATGGTTCGTCCTTAGGCCGACTACGAGGGTTTGCCCGAGTATGTGAGGGCAGAGTTGAGGCTTAGGAGCTACAAATGGATGCCCCTTCCTGCGTTGTTTCGCCCGGTTTGGTGCTTGAGCGAGAGGTTTGTGTGCCAGTGCCTATATGACGAGTTTAGAGTGCCGGTTGATTCTCCCTGGACCATGTTTAGGCCGCCGACTACTGCGGAGGCTCGCGAGGGTAGGGATGGAGAAGGAGGCGACGCGTTACTGGTGCCTGGCGCCTCCTACGTGTCTCACGTCTGCCACCGGCTAGCTTGCCACTGCCTCGTGGTGAGTATTTGGTTTTTTATTTGCTTTTGTTTCACGGTTTTGTGTCTATTTGTGTCCTGATCGGCTTGCTTTCCTTCTGTTGGTCGACCCGGCCGATGTTGTTCCTAGACTTCCCTTTGACACTGTTAAGGGGTTGACGCGGCGGGGGTGGCCTTTACGGAACCTCTTCCTCCTTGTTCTGCGGAGGAGATGGAGGTTGGGATGGAGTGGCGTAACCGGGTGTACCAGGTAAGTTTCAGGATTTGGCCTTGAACTCGGCATTGAGGTTTAGATTTTGTTAACTAGTTTGTTTGGTTTTGTTATTTTTTCAGGTCTCGTCCGCTTCCCACTAGCGTTTGTGGCAGGCTGCGAACAACTTTCAGGCCTATTCGTCGAGGATGGTTGCCGCCTTTTCCCGTGAAACATCGGGACCTCGATCGGTTAGTATTGTTTTTCTAGGGATGGTTTTCTAGGCTGTTGTATCTTTTCCTAAGAGGTAATTGTGTTTGTAGGATTCCCCAGATATGGTAGGGGAGTTAGAGACTCGGGTGATCGAGCTCGAGGCGGTTGAAAGGAGCCTGCGAAAAACCTCACAGTCTCGGAACGACGAGATTGCTGAACTCAGGGAGCAGTTGTCTCGATCTCGGTGTGAGACCTCGGCGCAAGGTAAAGCTAGGTTCGGGGCCGAGGTGAGAGGGGCTGAGGCCGAGGGTCAAGCTACGGGCGCTACTGAGGATGTTGGAGGAATTCCCGAGACGGCTACCCTGCATATGCTGACGGGTATGGGTAGTACCGAGTCTCCCACCTTTGATCTGGAGGATCTAGGCTTGGATGACGGTCTCGGTGAGCTTGTACTGGCTGTAGTTGCAGCCTCTAGGAGTCCTCCCTAGATCGCAAACCCGATTTGTGTTTGGATTTTGTATATCTTGTATAATTTAAACTTTTAATGTTTTGATTGACTTATTGGTCTTGTGTTTTTTTAAATATTAACTTAGATGACAAGTAAGCACTTCAAGTTCGGTTTGCTTGTGGTTCAGTCGTGGTTTAATATGTATTAAATGTATTAGGATTGCATAGGAGTGTGAAAATGCTTTTTCAGGATGCTTGTTAAATAGGTTAGTTTGAGCCGGGAGTTGAATCAAGTGGTATGTCGATTAAAATGTTTGACTCGATGTTGTGTGCAGTATTCGTAAAGCATTTCGTGACTAACATGTTTTGACCGAGTGTGTCCGGTGCTGGGAGACGAGTGTAATTGTTTTAACGCTCTTGTTCGAAGTGAAGTAAAAGAATAAAGTTGGACTACTTTTATGCTTTTATGACAATGTTGTGTAAGGCTACAACATATCGATGATAAAAATAGTTAGGCCACTTTTTATGCTTTAACAACGATGTCGTGTAGGGCTACAGATGCTTTAATGACGATGTCGTGTAGCGCTACAGACGCACATTGACGATACCCCTCGGGGCTATAACACGCCTGGGTGGGGTAGCTTATCCCCCCAAAAAAACGCCTAAGTCCGGTGGATCTGATGAACGGAAACGAGTTGTCCACGTGTCTGTGTGGAAATTTCATTTATGCGCGGTGCTCGTAATGGGCACTATGGTTTTAGGGAAAGGATCGAGTGACTTTAGAAGGTCGTTTCTATCGTCCGTGGTTCTCGGAGGGTGAAGCGCGACTGACAGTATGGGGTTCAGGCTAGGGTTCAGACACCTGGGCTTGGGCAGTTCGTTCCTGAGGCGTGTGGGTTTGGGCGGTCCGGTTTTGGGGTGCCTGGGCTCGGGCGGTCCAGTTCTTGGTTATGGAAATTTTCAGCAATTTCCTAATTGTTGTGCGGTTAAGGCTATATATGTGGGTTATGGGTGCTCGTCTTAGACATAGTTGAACACCCGTAATTTCTTTATAGCTTCCTTGCATTATTTTGAGTCATGTCGGGTTTTGGGAACCTCTTGACCGGGTGGATGGGTCGTCTTAAGAAAGGTGATCTGGAGGGTGGTTTCTATGTTGTTGCCACTCTAAGGCAAGTTATAGTTCAAGATGATTTTTTGTTGGCATGCTCTCGTTTTTGGGATGCTAAGAACCACGTTTTTGTTTTCCCGAGGGGCAAATGTTTGCCCTCTGTCCGAGGAGCTAGATGCTATAGGTGGGTGGCATTCGGTTCGTCCTTGTATTCCTATTGAGGGAGATGTTCCCGTGGAGCGGCTTCCCCATTTTTTGAACATTCCTTTTTTGGAGGAGGCTAAGGCTTTCTTTGAAGAAGGTGGTATTAATTTAGAGTTACTTGTTAGGGTATTTTCACGGAAAGACTCTCGTGACATTTCGCCCTTAGCCCATAAGAAGGCTCTTAGTATCGCAGTTGCGTGTTATTATCTATTTGAGGGCGCATCAGTGCACGAAGGTGGGGTAGTCCTCGGGATTTGGATATTGTGATGGGAATGGAGCATGGGCGATCGACCTCTTTTCTTATTCTTGGTGAACTTATCATGGGTCTTGATACCCGTGTACGGATACATCGTGTTCCTTTCCGAGGTTCTAGAATTATTCTGCAGGTACGTCGGGGAACTATTTTCTTTATTCGAAACTTGCCTTAGTTCGAAAGTTTGACAGTATATTGTGATCATGTAGGTTTGACTACAAGAAAGATTGGGTGATCGAGCCTCCTCAGTTTATTAAGGGTTATAGCTACAAAGGCTTCACGGGTCGGAAGATGGCACAGCCTTGGAGTGACGGTTACACTGAAGAAGGATGGTTTACCTACTTGCAGGCTAACGGAAGGGCCGCTATTAGATGGACAATTCCGTGGTGGCATATCAGTGGACATGTCGGGTTCCCGTTCTCATCACCAGCCCGTACTATGCAGATATTGTCCTTAAGTGATTGCGTTTATATTTACCTTGGCAGGTTAACGCGCCAAATGGGTGTTGGGCAAGCTGTATCAGAGGCTATAACTGTCGTCACTAAATCTCATCTGTGGACGGAAGGTTCTCTTAGGGAGTTCGAAATGTCTTGGAGACGGAGGGTTTTACGTCCTGTCCCTATAGGAAGTGTTCGATCGGCAATTCCCACTCAGGCCTGGCGGGAAGCTTACAGATATTCGACAGGGCGGGACAAGTTCGAATGTTAGGAAGACCGCGATGCTACAGGATAAGGAGGCGACACGAGGTAATGTCACTAAGAACTCGACCAAAGGCAGTGTTATCTATCCTAGTGCCGTCAATTCATCTAAACGGGCCAAGACTAACAAGACCCGTATTAAAATGTGTTTGAAGAGGGGAAATGGGACTAGATGGGCCCGGAATGGGCTGGTGGGGTGGAAGCTTGCGTTCAGAGGGTCTACGGCAAGAGACCCGAAGAAGCACACCCGAATAGTAAAGGAAAAGAAAAGTTGGACCGGTAGGGCCCAACCATTAGTACTATGTCCTATTAATTGATATTATGTGGCGTATTAGTACTAGTTGGTTGGGGTTGAGAATTCTTGACCGTCTAGGTCGGTAATGATTACGGCACCCCCTGTGAGTATCTTCTTGACAAGGTAGGGGCCTGCCCAATTCGGCTTGAATTCCCCTCTTGAGTCTACGGGAAGGGGTGCTCTAATGGACTTGACTACCAGATCTCCCTCATGTATGTTTAGAGACTTAACTCGTTTGTTAAAGGCTCGTTGTATTCTTTGTTGGTAAGCTTGTACGTTGGACAATGCATGTACTCTACGTTCATCTAGGAGTACTAGCTCATCATAACGTTTTTGGTTCCACTCTTCTTCGGGAATGCCGCTTTCGGCTAGTATCCTTAGCGGGGGTATTTCTAATTCTATTGGCTGTACGACTTCGGAGCCGTAGGTTAGGTAATAAGGTGAGGCTCCGGTGGGAGTTTGGTAGGAAGTTCGGTATCCCATAATGCAAAGGTTATTTTGTTGGACCAATATCGGTAGTTGTCTATCATCTTCTTAAGGATGGTGATGATGGCTTTGTTTGCTGCTTCCACAGCCCTGTTTGTTTGAGGTCTGTAGGGTAATGATTTGTGTTGTTGGATTTTGTATTTGTCTTTCTGTGTGTCGACCCTAAAGTGTGCCCTCTGATCACTGATGATTTCGTGTGGTATACCGTAGCGGCAAATGATGTTGTTTTGTAGGAGTTTGACTACTTGTTTGGAGGTTAGTATGGTGTATGAGGCTGCGCGCGGGACCCTGTCGTGGAGGCCACCCACGCGGCCCCGTCATCCGTGGGGCCGGTTCAATCTCGCGTACGGGGTGATGTGTAGGACCACGATTTGGTTGACGATTCGAATTGTACTAGACGGATGCGGACATCCATGTTTCCGTTAAAATCGATCGAGCCGTTGTTGTAAATGTTTAAATGCCGATATGTTTGGTAAGACGACCTTTTTAGTGAACCGAATTCGTTGCCGATTAGTGGATTCGCCACTGAGTAAGTTTTGGGAACTCGAAAACCGTTCAAGTCAACCTTAGTCGGCTCAAAGTTGAGTGACATGGGGACCTAAAGATTAAGACTTGTACCCTTAAGCATCCCATGTCTAGAATGACTCTCATTGCCAATGGTTTCGGACATCCGGAAACCGTTGATTCTGAGAAAGAAGTGAGGGTATGTATTGGGAATCCAACGTCCGCTAGATATTGACACCCAATCCCGCCTGCACTTAACGCCTTCTACTAATCAATCGGTGGACTGATAGTTTCGTTCCTTGATTGTGGCGGAAGTACGATAACATCCATTGTTTTAACCCTAGATATTTGCTAAGTCGGTTGTTTAAGGACAAGCAAGATTTTGTAGTCGAAGTAGTTGGGTTTACATTCTTTGCATGTGATTTCATGTGACAAGCAGGCCATAAAAAGATGCACGTAGAAGAGTAGAGAGTACTAGATATTATACGTATCAGCAAATCAGTTTTAACATGATAATACGGATATTAGTCATTCTCGTGGCATACCTTACCTGGTATTCTTCTTAAGGTGCGTCGGTTCGGTATTAATGAGGATGCGTCGAACCACGTGTGAGGGGTGAGCATCGAGATTAATACGGAACCCGACCACCACTTGTTCAATTTTAGTTTGTTTACATTTTGAATTCCGTGTCAGGTGATTTAGCATGCTATTATTGTCATAAAATCGGTAAATCATACGAAAGCGATAAATGGGAAATATAAGTAAATCACATCGTGAGGAGTTGCACCCTCGGAGTGTACACTAAACGAGACACGATGCATAGATGCTCGAGAACGGATCTCGGAGCTACTGGGGTTTAGTTTAGGGTGTTTTAGTGCTTATGGTTGAAGTTGTGGACATTATGTATGTTTACGACGTGCGATGGACCTAGTGTCCATATAAGTCGGACTCGACGTTATCAAAGTGCATAAATAAAGAATACGGTATCTAAAGTTGTGTTTACATGACAACCTAGTGACGATTCGACTTCCTAGGCGGACCCTCCTAGCTCCCTGCGGCAAATCCGGCAGAGGTTCGCTACGGTATTGTGAAGTGGCTAGTCGAACACGGGTGCCCTTTTTCCACTACAAAAATGGAGGTGTTGTTGCGTCGGAAATATACACCGTAAAACGTAGAAATTCGACGCAAAATGGCGCTCGCGTCGGAATAGCCGACGTGTAATGTCCGCCGTTAAAATTTGACGCAAAGGAGGGCGTGTGCGTCGGCTATTCTGACGCAAGAAAGTATGCGGCGGATACGCGTCGGATAAACCGACGCTCAACCAGTCAAAGGGAATCTAAAAGTCAACCCACCCTGCGTCGGATTCCCCATCATGCGTCGCATTGGGCAACTATGGGATCGTACGTGGGTTATTACTTTGTCTTGTCCGCCTCATTCTGGGATCGTGCGTCCTGCTTGCGTCAGATAGACCGACGCAAGCAACAATTTATAGAGTCACAGCAACCCGAATACAGCAACCCCAAAACCTTAAGCGACCTGAAAAAATAAAACCAGCATAAAGCACATCGTGTGCGACCAAAAGTGCTCCTCCCGAGCAAACTCCGCATCGAATAATTTACGCAGAAGCAGAACATGCTCAATGATACTACTAATGAAACTAATATATTACAATGGCAGAGTAGATATTTACAATTTAGTTCACAAGTTAGAGAATAAGTAATTCCAAAATCTAATCCAATCCATAATGCCTAGTCTACCTAACGGGTCGGGTCTACCTAAATATTACCAAATCCATGTCCATCGTCGACATTTTCGTCCCGCCTCCGGCCATGTGACGTAGAACTGCAACCTTCGTCGGATATAGCGATCCTCTCTTTCAACATCTCGATCGTCCTCCTCTAATCCGCCATCTCGCGTTCATGCTGAAGCTGACGTTCTTCCATTCTCTTCAAGTCCTCCTTCAGTCTCATGTTATCCATCTGTTGCCGGGTGGCGGCGGTGGGCACGTAACTGTCATCGACCGAGGTGTTGGTACGGTTCATGCATGGTTTGAATAGTTCCTTAGCGGCGCTACAAATCCCGAACACGCGTTTCTTCTTGTTAAATCCCCCGGAGGCGTCACGGTATAACCGAAATTGTTCTGCACGTGGTATATCCTCGCCTCCATGGGACATCGCGTCCTCCACTGCTCGTTCGTAGTTCTCTTGAAATAGAATTTAGATGTCAAATTAATATCTTAACAGGAAATGCATAAAAGTGAGATAATCTTAAATGATTTTAATTAGATTGTACAAGAACTTACATTCACCTCCTCTGCTATGGGGTCAACAGGTGGATCGGCGTCGCATCCGGTCCCTTCGAAATAAAATGTCATAACACATGCCGTGTTATTGATCACTAGAAACTAATTATTTATTTTCAAAACACATACCGTGCGATTGAACATTGTTGTCGCGCTTTTACGCCCTAGGCAATTGGTCCCTTTCGCGACCCCGTCTATGTTTCCGCCACGATGATTCACCTTGTTCACCTCCACTTTCTTCAGGAAACTAGGAACGAGCGCCTTACATTGAAGCTCCTCGTACTAGTGTTCCGGGATCCAAACAGGCCTTTCCCGCGCCTTCATTGCTCTCTGGAAAATGTCGGAGAGGTACTTCTTGATCCTTCCCTCCTACGCGCTTCGTAACTCGTAGCTCGGATCAACCCTTACTCGTTTCTGGTTGCAAAAGACAAACAATTTATTTGAAACTTAACGCATTACTGAAATAGTTCAATTATTAGACAACAAATTAAAGGACACTTCCTTCGAAGTGAGTGTACATGGCGTCCCTTGCCTGTTGGGCCACCTCAGTCCAGTTCTTATAAATGCCAGGGAGCGTTCATGTACGCACCGACGATGGACTCGCGTAGGTATCTGACAATGTCCTCATCATCCCACCTGCAACGACAATTTCCGAAGTTATATTCCACTATCATAACTGAAACAAATATCTTATGTTAGGAAAACCTTAATACAATACAAGAATTCTTACCAAATGTCGTCATCGTTCCGTGAAAGGTATTTCTTATCTGCATCCGAAATATCGTCGTTGTTTGCAGCACCTGCCATTATTACGTTTCCTCTACGAGAACAACAGTTGCAAAACGTGAAAGCACATTAACACTTTACACTGATGAAGGGAAATACACACTGAAAATATAATACATTAATCAGTCTATAATACGTACACCTTTCGAATAAATTGATTTTAATTCCAATGAAAACAAGTTACAATATTAAAATGTAAACAAACACTACTCATCGTCACTATCATCCTCTTCATCCGTGTTCACTTCATTGAAACCGTCTTCTTCGATCTCATCGTCATCCCATTCACTGTCGCCTCTTCCTCATCTTCTTCTTTAACAATATCCTCTTCCACATCATCACCCTCGCCCTCAGGCACGATCCAGTCGTGGAATTCATCTTCCTCTTCCTCACCCTCTTCCTCCTCACCAACGTTCCCTACTTGTTTCTCCACATCATCAGTGTCTGAAATTACAATATATGAAAGCAGTTGTACATTAGAAACCACATCCTCTTGGTAGACGGTATCGTCGATGATTGGATTGTCAATTTGTGATCTCGCCTTGATCTTAAACACCGCCGACCATGGGGTATCCATTTTTCCCCTTGGATAAGGGGCATAGCTAATTTGATCCACTTGATACGCAAACACAAAAGGATTGTGCCCTCGCAGTTTTCTTGAGCAGTTAACATCTACAAGATTGTACTCCCTCCATTCAACTCCACTCTTCACATTTCTTTTTTCGACACTATTCACACTTGAGGGGAATCTTCGATATTCTCGACAATCTATAAGTGAGAATATAGTAATGTGGGATTTTGTTTGATTCGTCTTTATGAGTACATTAAGAATATCAATTTTTTATAATTTTTGCTAATGTAAAATGAAAAATATCGCTTGTGTAAAACGCGCCTCGACAAATGTGCCAAAATGAATAGTGAATGGTGGATTTGAATGGAGGGAGTACAACTTATGAACATTAACTCCTTGGGCGGAGTTATCAATCCAATCAAATTTGAATAATATGGGTTTATAGGTCATGTCACTGTCAAAATAGTGGAGCTCAATGACCTCATCTAATGTTCCGTAATATTCTGACCCATCGGTGGAACTCACACAAACGCCGTTACTGATTGTAGATTTTGGGATGTCGACACCATCTTTGAAAGCAGGAAACTTGTACCCATTTACTGAATATCGCTTCCAAGTCCTCACTCTTGAAGAAGGGCCAATCGCTAGAGTTTTGATGAGGAGGTCGATCAACGCTTCAGGCTTTCATGAAGTTATAATACATTAGTACATTAAATATTACAATAAACAGTTTAGATTAAACTTAGAGGTACAAATATCATTTTCACATACTTGATCACGTAGCCAAGAAGAGAACAACGACTCATATTTCCTCCAAACGGCGTCACATGATCTGACCTCTAGGTGTTTTCTCATGATGTATGCCTCGAATTTCCTGAATTTGTTTCGAGTAAGATGAAGGATAAGATTGTAATGTTTTAGTGGGTGTTATATTATCAAAACAATAAACAGATATTGCAGTACATGTGTCACTTACTCCTCGTACGACTTTATGATTGCACCATAGTTTCTTATGACGTATGTGCGTTTGATTGTACTCAACATCAGTGAGCCATCTTTCCTTACGTTTGCCCGTGGTGCTGCCCACATTCTTATGAAAGGGTTCTACAATGTTATCAGATTCGTCATTTTCCATGGACACCGACATCAACATCCTTCGCTTTCCTGTCAATATGATCTTGAAAGTAGAAGGAACAGAAATTTGACGTCTCTTCCAACAAATAAGCGTTGCATGTGGACCCTTCCACTCGAGCTTTATTTCCAATTTTTTTTAAGATGATTAAGGAACCTGCATAACAGTAGTACAAGTACATTGACTTAAATTCATTTGAGTTGGTACAAAGCCACGCACAGTTGTTAACGCAAGCATACCTTTCAAATGGGTACATCCAGCGGTATTGAACAAGACCCCGAACCTTTGCTTCTAATGAAAGGTGCATTGGTAAATGTTCCATCGAGTTGAAGAAAGACGAGGGAAATAGTTTCTCCAAATTACAAAGGATCTCGGCAATGTTGTTCTCCAAGCGATTAATAGAGTCCACGGAAATAGTATATGAACACAAATCGCTGAAAAATTGACCAATCTCAGTTATGGCTGTAGACACCCAGATTTGGACCTGGTGGCTGCAGGAGTGCCCAACAAACACCCGATGACGATCGGACTGCAACGCGATACGAGTTCGCGATGTTTTAGATAGTTTTTCTATAGAACGGATCAAATAATTACTCGAAAAGATTAAATTAACATCAAGGCAGGCTTAGTAGTGTCATTACGGTCGCGTCGACACTAATTAGAGTCAATTCCGACACCGGAGCCCCGAATCGGTCCCGAAATATGCAAAGTCAAACACGAGTCAACGCGTCAGGCCGAGCGAACCTCGGGACGCGCACCCAAAACCCACCCGGCGCTTGACACACTAGGGTTATAGGGAATCCTTAACCTCCAAGATAACCTAAGATATACATCTTCTCCGTTTTGGAAAGTTTTGATACCGGATCTTCAAAACTTCGACAGCCTCAGCTCACGCTCCTGAAGACTTAACTGCCTCACACCAGGCGCCTGAAGACCGAGCCGCATAACCCCGGGCGTCCATATGGTTGACGAGGACCAAAAACACATATAAATACCCCCCCACCTCATTCATTGGACACACAATCACGAGTTCGTGCCTACTTCTACACAACTCGTTCTTCCCTCTCTTTCTCTCTCGCTAAGGGCTCGCACTCCGACACCCGAGGCAAACGATCCACTCGATCTTAGTTCCGATAAAAGCGACATCGACACTACTCCTCACCTTCGAGCACTCCACTCGATCCCGAGGTGCCTGTGTTCGACTAGCTATAGTCTAGTAACAAAGTTCTGCCGAATTAGCCGCAGAATCAGTCCATAGTAACGGAGCTCTGCCGGAATAGCCGCAGGAAGGGTCGACGGTAACGGAACTACGCCGAAATCACCGGGCAAGCTAGGAGGATCCGCCTTTGAAGTCGAATCGTCACTAGGTTGTCGTCTAAACAAAACTTTACATTCTCGCACCTTTATTATTATGCACTACGATAATACTAGACGTGGACACTAGGTCCACAAACACTTACTAAAATACGTAACGTCCCAACTTCAATCGCAAACACTAAAATACACTAAATAAACCGGAGTAGTTCCGAGATCCATTCTCAAACTATCTATGCATCGAGTCCCGTTTAGTGTATACTCCGAGGGTGCAACTCCTCACTACATGATTTACTTACATTCGCAACTCCGCACCCAATTCCGTTTTCGAAAAATCTCATCTTTTCAAAACGACCTCATAAAACGCCGATACTCCGGTCAAGTCACGATTTCTTAAAAGGGAAAAACATTTTCAAATGCCATCGTCATGGCAAATTTTACACTCGACATTTTCAAACGAAACATATTTTCAAGCGTCATCACGTGGCTAAAGTAAAACCCGTCAAACAACAAATGCTGTTAGTACTACCGAGACTCCCAATTAATGGGATCAAGGCACACAAAACGGTTACATTTTATTTTCAAAAAAAAAAAATTTACACGCACACCGTTAATACAACCGAAACTCCAATTAATGAAGTCAAGGAATCCGAAACGGTTATATTCTCAAAACATTTTCCGCAATACATCAGTACCCACCGTTAAATGCTAGCCAACGAACGTGGGTCACTCGTTTTAAAAGTTCTTTTTTCTAAAAACACTATTCACCACCTAAGTTCTTTAAATAAGAGTTTAGTTTCACAGCTTTAAAACACTACACACACCCACTACAAGTATCGAACTAACTAATTAATAGTAGTCTCGATAAAAGCATCACGCTTTCACTTTCAAAACCGGTTCACCTAAAGAACCATGGCCTTTTAAAAAAAACATCTACACTTTTGCTATGGTCGGATTCCCGACACACCCACATAGCAACACATTTTTACGTCACAAATGATGTCAGCACCCAATTAGTGAACCGCCCTGACGAGGCCACCTTGGTAGAAAAGTTTGTCGATAACCTTAGACCACCTTACGCCTCTCACCTTAGGTACCAAAATATTCATACCTTCAAGGAACTATCCACCTTAGGAATACGCCTAGAGGATGATATGAAAAAGGGAGTATTCTCCAAGATAATGGGGAAAGGCTACCAGGGACCAACCACTTCCACGGGAACCCGATCTTATGGAACATCCAAAAATAACAAAGCCGAGGAAGTACACCTTCTTGAACCAACCACTAGAGGGAAGACTAATTCCACCCATAGGATATTTTCCAAGCTAGGCATCACATACGCCGAAGCCTTAAAAAGGCTAACTGAGCAAGGAAAGCTCGAGCCAATAGGTCCTACTATAGACCCACCCACAAACAAGAGGAAAAGGGCATGGGATGCTAATGAATATTGCCATTTCCATCGTGGCAATGGCCATAATACTGAATCTTGTTTTCGGCTAAAGCATACCATACAAGATATGATAGAAAACGGGACGATTCCTCTCCCTCCGCCCGAGAAACCAAACATCACCACAAACCCCTTTAGCATTCACGCTGTCTTTGACGATACCATCAATTGTTCCCACCTCAACCCTATAGAGGAGAATGTCCTGAATATCGAGAAAGATCCCGACAACCCGCGAGCACCCGCCAAAACGAGTAATATATATGTCCAAGTCAAAGTCTAGTTCGTATTAGGGCCTAGACCTAATAATATAAGAAATGTGTTTTGTTTTTTTTTCTTCGAGTCAAGAGGTGTGAGGGGATTTGTCCTCCACCTCCCCGAAAATAATACCTCGGGCGCATAGCCCGCTCATTACTATCAATAAAAAGAAATAAACTTTTCTTCCTTTATAATGCGCCTCGACAATCGCTTGATTTAATAATGCACTTTCCTGCTTATAACTTGGTACTATGCCATTATTTATCGATAACAATCAAACATACCTCAAAACAACAAGGAATTACAAGAACCGAAATCTGGTGTTCTTTTTTTCACCTATTCCATGTCTTGTGTAGAAAGCCACATAATTACCCCTTAGAATGAGCGTTACTGAATCCTATGACAAATCTAGATAGTCTCTCATCCTGTGATCAAAGACGAAAGGTAAACCCATTTCCCACAATAAACATGCCTCAAATAAAGACCGACCAATTCCTACCATAGGTGCTAGTCTGAAAAAAAAAGGAGTCTGAAATGGCCAAAAGGTGCCAAAGAAAAAAATGAAACCAAGGCCAAACTAAATTGGCGCAATTCAATAATCAAGACCAAACTCAACGGTCAAAATGAAATCCCCAATCATTCAACTCGACTTTAAGTGCAAAGTACGAACAAAAAGCAAAAAAGAAAAAAAAATGAACAAGCCAGTCATCTAGCACCCAAATACTAGCCTCCCTACATTAAAACCCTTAAGACCTTCCCGAGACACTTGTTAGGAGACAGTCTGGAATTTTGAGGATTCAAGCTCAATAGGATAATCCCAACCATTAGGGCCAGGCAAGGAAATCAAATCCCACGTAATTTACAACCCACCCGATTGAAGTCTGAGTCATTTTTGCTCAGCTTCCCCTTTCCTACCACATTACGAAACCTTAGCCCATATCCCTAACTCCACAAAAATCAAGCTCCAGATCTTGATCTATCGAAACCACTTGATACCTAGCTCCACATTCAAGAATCATCCAAGCCAGTCACCCTGACCCAAACACGGTATCTCGGTAATTGTCATTTCCAAGGGGTCACACCACAATCACTCCACCTTAGTTCTTTAACTAGGGTGAATACACTCTAAACATCTCATATCGATAATTGGAATAACGAGTCTAAAGCAAAATCACTCACATCTATAAAAGACCTACGAACATGGTTTGATTCCGTCTAAAAGCGGATACGTAGGCAACCCTTCTCCGGGTACAACCAAACAACCAAACAAACAAAAATCGATTATTCGATTCATGTACAAACCGGGACTCCTTCCACGACCCGGCCAATGAGGGATTTAAAATGACGAAGCACAAACGACGAGCCGAGGACGGGGTGAAAACCCGAAAGGACGCCCCAGACAAAATGAAGAAACGAGTTGCGAGCCGTCGTCAAAAAAAAAGAAAAAAAAAACAAAAACAAAAACAATAAAAGGTGAGCCGAGGATGGAGTGAAAACCCGAAAGGGCGCTCCGGGTAAAATGAAGAATCGAATTGCGAGCCACCACAAAAAAATATATATAAAAAAATGTGCTTCTCATTAATAAATAAAAAAATCAGTTAAATCAAGCCTTTGTCGAGGCCATTTACATCAAGCGTCTGAAATCCGGCTACCCCGGAAAATGACAATGTGTCAAGCAAAACCCTACAAAAACTAGTACTAATATGCCACATAATATCAATTAATAAAAAATAGTACTAAACGGCTGGGCTCTACCGGTCCAACTTTTCCTTTCCCTTGCCATTCGGGTGTGCTTGCTCGGGTCTTTTACCATCGACCCCTCCTAAGGCAAGCTTCCACCTCCATAGCCAAAAGCGAGCCCAGCCAATCACACTTCCCCGCTCACATTTTCAATATGGGTCTTGTCGGTCTCGGCCCGTGTAGACGAACTGACGAACACTAGGATCGGTAACGCCGTCTTCGGTCGGGCACTTAGCAACATTTACCCGCATAGCTTCCTTATTCTGTTGTACGGTCATCTCCATAATCCTTAACCTTTCTCTCACACCCGACAAACCCAGACGCCAGGAACGACCTTCTGGAGTCGCTAAACCCCTTTCCAGCAGCCGAAATGTCCGCGCAAGAGTGACAGGTCCACACGGACGGTACATTTCGTCCATCGAATCCACCAGACTTAGATGTTTTTTCATTTTTTTTCTTAGGGGGATAAGCTACCCCACGTAGGCGTGTTGTAGCCTTAAACGGCTATTGTCAAGTCGCGTCTGTAAGCCCAGTAAGGCATTGTCTTGGATATACAAAAAAGTGGTCTAACTTTTTTTTTCAAAGGTAGCCTAGATTTTGGCTTCTGCCTCATTATGAAAATCGAAACAACTACATTTGCATTCTAGTGCTCTTGGTCATAGCACGCTGACCTCTTACATTTCGTCCGTCTCGAGTCAAAATGTTTTAATTGACGTACTATCTGATCCAACTCCCGGCTCAAACTAACGCACTTCAAAGATCCGAAAAACTGCTTTCGTACTCTCATGCAGCCCCAACGCATTTTAAAACTTCCTAAACTATGATGAAATCACGAATAAAACAGCCATGAAGTGATTACTTGTCAATTTAGGTCAGCATTTCACAAAACAAAAATGCAAAGACTAAACTAAAACAACTCAAATACTAAAAATTTAAATCGAGTTCACAAACCATGGAGGACCCCTAGAAGCTGCGCCTATGGTTATCAAAAGCCCACCAATGTTGTCATCCAAACCTAGATCCTCTAAATCCAGGAGAGGAGACCCACTACCGTCCATTCCTGACAACATATCTAGGGTAACTGTCTCGGGAACTTCTCCAACCTCCTCACTAGAACCCGTAGCACGACCTGTAGCCTCAACCTTTCTCTCCCTCTCAACCCGATGCCTAGCCTCACCCTGCGCGGAGGTCTCGCCTTGAGACCGAGCCAGCTGCTCCTTAAGTTAAGCAATCTCGTCGGCCCGAGATTGCAGGAGTTGCGCGCCTCAGCCGCTTCTGCCTCAAGCTCGGTCACCCGAGTCTCCAGCTGTCCCACCATATCGGGAATGTCCTACAAACATAACTCGCACTTGAGGAAAACACACAAACAATCTAAGAGCCAACCCTAGGTGCACGCACTTACTAATCGAGGTCCTGAAATATCATGGGAGACCCTCGAGGCATAGACCCTGAAGTAGTTGGCAGCCTGCCACAACCGTTGATGGCAAGTTGACGAAACCTGAAAGGTGAAACCATGCATGTTAGCCAAACAAAACCTAACCCTTAGGATCCAAAACAGAAACTGAAACTTATCCGGTATACTCGGTCATGCCACTCCATCCCAGCCTCCATCTCCTCAGCGGAATACGATTAATAAGAATGCTCGCACTTGTCCGCGTGATAAGGCGAACAAAACAAATCTACAATCCCAAAGTACTCGAAGCAATCCGTTAGTCTAAAACAGGCCCCAAAGCACTCGGAGCAATATGTTATCCTAGAAAGTCCCTAAGAACACTTAATTCACATCCCAGGGGCGTTATTATTTTAGCACACTCCCGGAATAATTCAATAAGCAAATGCAAGCCCAAGAACTAATGCAAAAAGCTTACACATCAACACTAGTATTTTAAAGGCAAAACAATCACTAAATCTAACGCGGCCACCCGAGAGGGATAAATCTAAACGCAGCCACCTGAGAGGGATAAATCTAACGCAACCACCCGAGAGGAATAAATCTAGAAACGCAGCCACCCGAGATGGATAAATCTAACGCAGCCACCCGAGAGGGATAAATCTAACGCAACCACTCGAGGGGGATAAATCTAACGCAACCACCCGAGGGGGATAAATCTAATGCAGCCACCCGGGAGGGATAAATCTTACTTAATGCAACCACCCACCAGGGATTAAATCAAAAATAAGACACCAATAAATACTTAAGCAAAAAGTCCGAAACTACTAAAACAACAAACCCAAGACGAGACGACAAGCACGGCCCCTGACTCCGACAGGCAACCACGGGCGGAGACGTCAGGTATGATTTCTAAGCTTTGGCTGGCGAGCCTCACCACGTAGTCCAACGGACTTAAAATGTCCTGACCGGACAGCCACCAGGTCATAATCCTCGATTGACCTGGGTGGCTATACTTTGACTTTCGCCTTGTCCAAGCCTCAGTCAAAGTGGGGGCTTTGTAGACACCCAGATTTGGACCTGGTGGCTGCAGGAGTGCCCGGCAAACACCCGATGACGATCGGACTGCAACGCGATACGAGTTCGTGATGTTTTAGATAATTTTTCTATAGAACGGATCAAATAATTACTCGGAAAGATTAAATTAACATCAAGGCAGGCTTAGTCGTGTCATTAATTCCGACACCGGGGCCACGAATCGGTCCCGAAATATGAAAAGTCAAACCCGAGTCAACGCGTCGGGCCGAGCGAAACTTGAGACGCGCACCCGAAGCCCACCCGGCGCTTGACACACTAGGGTTATAGGGAAGCCTTAACCTCCAAGATAACCTAAGATATACATCTTCTCCGTTTTCGAAAGTTTTGATACCGGATCTTCAAAACATCGACAGCCTCAGCTCACGCTCCTGAAGACTGAACTGCCTTACACCAGGCGCCTGAAGACCAAGCCGCATAACCCCGGGCGTCCATATGGGTGACGAGGACCGAAAACACCTATAAATACCCCCCCACCTCATTCATTGGACACATAATCACGAGTTCGTGCCTACTTCTACACAACTCGTTCTTCCCTCTCTTTCTCTCTCGCTAAGGGCTCGCACTCTGACACCCGAGGCAAACGATCCACTCGATCATAGTTCCGATAAAAGCGACATAGACGGTACTCCTCTTCTTCGAGCACTCCACTCGATCCCGAGGTGGCTGTGTTCGACTAGCTATAGTCTAGTAACAAAGTTCTGCCGGATTATCCGCAGAATCAGTCCATAGTAACGGAGCTCTGCCGGAATAGCCGCAGGAAGGGTCGACGGTAACGAAACTCTGCCGAAATCACCGGGAAAGCTAGGAGGATCAGCCTTTGAAGTCGAATCGTCACTAGGTTGTCGTCTAAACAAAACTTTACATTCTCGCACCTTTATTATTATGCACTACGATAATACTAGACGTGGACACTAGGTCCACAAACACTTACTATTATACGTAACGTCCCAACTTCAACCGCAAACACTAAAATACACTAAATAAACCCGAGTAGTTCCGAGATCCATTCTCAAACTATCTATGCATCGAATCCCGTTTAGTGTATACTCCGAGGGTGTAATTCCTCACTACATGATTTACTTAAATTCGCATTTACAGTTTTTCGTATGATTTATTGCTTGTATGAACTTATAATCGCATGCTAAATCACCTAACACGGAATTCAAAACGTAAAACAACAAAAATTGAACAAAGTGATGGTCGGGTTCCGTACTAGTCCCGGTGCTCACCTTATTAGGTTCGACGCATCTCTACTAATACCGAGCCGACGCTTCTTAAGCAGAATACCAGGTAAGGTATATCACGAGAATGACTAATATCCGTATTATCGCGTTAAAAATGATTTGCTAATACGTATAATACTAGTACTCTCTACTCTCCTACGTGCATCTTTTCTTGGCCTGCTTGTCACGTGAAATTGCATGCAAAGAATGTAAACATAACTACTTTGACGACAAAACTTACTTGTCCTTAAACAACCGACGTAGTAAAAGGAATAAGGTTAAAACAACGGATGTTACAGTACTTCCACCACAACAAAAGAACTAGGGTCAGCCCACCGATTGATTAGTAGAGGCCGCTATAGTGCGGGCGGGATTGGGTGTTGACATCTATCGGATGTTGGCTTCCCAATACGTACCCTCACCCCTTACTCAGAATCGACGGTTTCCGGATGTCCGAAACCATTGGCAATGAGAGTCATTCCAGGCATGGATTGCTTAAGGGTACAAGTCTTTATCTTTAGGTCCCGTGCCACTCAACTTTGAGCCGGCAAGGGATCAAAGTTGACTTGAACGGTTTCCGAGTCCCCATAATTGACTCGGTGGCAACTCCACAAATCGAGAACAACTTCAGTTCACTAAAAATGTCGCCTTACCAAACAAAATGGCCTTTAAACATTTACAACCATGACTCGATCGATTCCCAAACGGAAACGCGGGTGCCCCCACCCGTCTAGTACAAGTCTGGATCGTCATCCGAATCAAGGTTCAAAACATCGCCCCGTACGCGAGATCGGACCGGCCCCCGGCAGGGAGGGGGCCGCGTGGGTGGCCGCCGCCACACGTTGAAAAACCGGGCCGGTCCCGCGCGAGCGCGCGTGGGGCGCCGGGCGGTGCGACGGACGTAAGGCTCTAATTAGTGTCAGGATTGAGTCTAATTAGTGTCTATGCGACCGTAACGACGCGACTAAGGCTGCCATCATGTTAGTTTAATTTGCCGACTAATTTATTTGATCCGTTCTATAGAAAAACTATCTAGAACACCGCGAACCCGCATCGCGTTGCAGTCCTATTGTCATCGTGTGTTTGTTGGGCACCTCTACAGCCACCAG
Source organism: Agrostemma githago (assembly GCA_958450325.1). Taxonomy (NCBI): domain Eukaryota; kingdom Viridiplantae; phylum Streptophyta; class Magnoliopsida; order Caryophyllales; family Caryophyllaceae; genus Agrostemma; species Agrostemma githago. The sequence continues at coordinate 51,909,461 of OY288255.1, forward strand.
GTTCAAATCCGGGTGTCTACAGAAGCCCCCACCTTGACAGAGGCTTGGACACGGCGAAAGTCAAAGTATAGCCGCCCAGGTCAATCGAAGATTACGACTTGGTGGCTGTCCGGTCGGGTCGTTTTAAGTCCGTTAGACTGTGCGTTGGGGCTCGCCAGCCAAAGTTTAGGAGTCATAACTGATGTCTTCGCTTGTGTTTGCTTTCTTGGGCCCGGGCCGTTGCTTGTTGTCTTGTTTTTGATTCTTCGCGCGCGCGCTTTGTCTTCTTCGATTTATTTAAGGTTTTAATTTTAAGCGCTTTTATGTGTTAGGTGTAAATGTATTTACCTTTGCTTGGGATGCCTATGAACCCTTGATGATACATAACGTTCGAGGGCGTTAGTCTCTACTCGAGCGGTCGTCTTCGGGATGCTTATGACCCCTAGGACAAGGTAAAATGATATAAACTACCTGAGGGCATTGGTCTCCACTCAGATAACTGTCTTTCGGGATGCCTCTGACCCATAGGACAAAATTGTTGTTGTTGTGTCTCCGGGATCCCTAAGATCCCTTGGGCAAATCTCCTCGAGGGCGTTAGTCTCCACTCGAGCAGCTGTCTTTCGGGACGCCACTAACCCCTAGGACAAAATTGTTGTTGCTGTGCCTCCGGGATCACTAAGATCCCTTGGGCGAAACTCCTCGAGGGCGTTAGTCTCCACTCGAGCAGCTGTCCTTCGAGATGCCTTTGACCCCTAGGACATAATTGTTGTTGATGTGCCTCCGGGATCACTAAGATCCCTTGGGCAAAACTCCTCGAGGGCGTTAGTCTCCACTCGAGCAGCTGTCCTTCGGGATGCCTCTGACCCCTAGGACATAATTGTTGTTGCTGTGCCTCCGGGATCACTAAGATCCCTTGGGCAAAAATCCTCGAGGGCGTTAGTCTCCACTGGAGCAGCTGTCTTTCGGGATGCCTCTGACCCCTAGGACATAATTGTTGTTGTTGTGCCTCCGGGATCACTAAGATCCCTTGGGCGAAACTCCTCGAGGGCGTTAGTCTCCACTCGAGCAACTGTCGTTCAGGATGCCTCTGACCCCTAAGACATAATTGTTTTTTCTGTGCCTCCGGGATCACTAAGATCCCTTGGGCAAAACTCCTCGAGGGCGTTAGTCTCCACTCGAGCTACTGTCTTTCGGGATGCCTCTGACACCTAGGACATAATTGTTGTTGCTGTGCCTCCGGGATCACTAAGATCCCTTGGGCGAAACTCCTCGAGGACGTTAGTCTCCACTCGAGCAGTTGTCCTTCGGGATGCCTTTGACCCTTGTTGTTGCCTCCGGGATAACTCAGACCCTTCGGGCAAATTTCTGTGCCTCCGGGATAACACAGACCCCTCGGGCAAATTGCTGTGCCTCCGGGATAACTCAGACCCCTCGGGCAAATTGTTGTTCGTTTATTTGTTTTAGTAAAATGCCGGTGTTGTGAGTTTGTCTTAGTTAGTTTTGTTTCACAGGCTTGTCTTATTTTGTTCGGGTTTGTTCTTGCTTTTGTTTTGATCTTGAGTTTGAGTCTGCTCAGAGTTTGCTTATGCTAATCTCGGTTGTCTTTTTTTCGTTACGCGTCCGGATGCAGCGTTAAGTGCTTGTTTTATTAGTTGAGAGTGTATTATTGATGTGTGATTAGTAGCTGTCTCGTTATTGTTGTTTGGCTTGTCTTAGTAGGTGCATGTGTATTATCTTTGAGTTGCGTTTGTTTTGCTTTGTTTTAGTAGTTTCGAACCTTTTGCTTAAGTGTTTATTGGTGTCTTAGTTTTGATTTGATCCCTCGTGGGTGCTACGCTGGATTTATCCCTCTCAGGTGGCTACGTTTAGTGATTGCTTTGCCTTCGGAATACTAATGTTGATGTGTAAGCTTTTTGCATTAGTTCTTGGGCTCGCATTTGCTTATTGAATTATTCCGGGAATGTGCTAAAATAATAATTCCTTTGGGATGCGAATTAAGTGTACTTAGGAACTTGCTAGGATAACAGATTGCTTCAAGTGCTTTAGGATTGTAAATCGATTTGTTTTGTTCGCCTTATCACGCGGTGGAGCGCGAGCATTCTTGTTAATCGTGGCTCTCGTGTTCGTTTAGTGCTGGGGGTCGATTTCGACTAGAGGAAGTTTTAAGGCTTGCTTTATGAGTTGGATTTTACTCCTAACTCCCTCGATTGGCATCTAGGACGGTGCGCTTGTCCGGTTAGGTTTCCGACGGGGATTGAGTGGAGGTTAGCTCGGGCTAAGAGCATGATGGGTTACTGCTCGTTGGAGAATATGCTGGTGAATTAGCTGCGCCTCGCAAATGTGATTTTTTCTTACAGTTTGTTTTAGTAGCCCCCAAGGTTTAGGATTATTGAAGTGTTAGTTTTGGTTTTTTATCGCTTATTTTGTCTTATGGTCTATTGTTTGGTTCGCTTTTCTTTTAGCTGGCCGATTCGGCTGATGCTGTTCATCCCCCAGACTTCCCCTTGACACTGCTCAGGGTCGATGTGGCTGGGGTAGCCTTTACACAGCCTCTTTCCCCGTGTTCTGCTAGGGAGATGGAGTGGCGTGACCGAGTACACCAGGTAAGTTTCGGTTTCTGTTTTGGATTCTAATGGTTAAGTTTTTCTTGGCTTACTTGCGTGGTTTCATCTTTCAGGTTTCGTCGGCTTGCCATCAGCGGTTGTGGCAGGCTGCCAACTGCTTTAGGGTCTAGGTCTCGAGGGTCTTTCGTGACACTTCGGGATCTCGATCGATAAGTGCGTGTACCTAGGGTTGGCTCTTAGATTATTTGCGTGTTTTCCTAATGCTTAAGTATACTTGCAGGATACCCCGGACATGGTGGGGCAGTTGGAGACTCGGATGACCGAGCTTGAGGTGGAAATGGCCGGGGCGCGACAGCTCCTGCAATCTCGGGCCGAAGAGATTGCTCAACTTAAGTAACGGTTGGCTCGGTCTCAAGGCGAGACCTCCGCGCAGGGTGAGGTTAGGCATCGGGTTGAGAGGGAGAGAGAGGTTGAGGCTGAGGCTACGGGTCATGCTACGGGTGCTACTTGAGGATGTTGGAGGGATTCCTGAGACAGCTACTCTAGATATGCTGTCGGGGATGGACAGTAGTGAGTCTCCTCTCATAGACTTGGAGGACCTAGGCTTTGATGACAACATTTGTGAGGCCGTGATGGCCATTGGTGCGGCTTCTAGGGGTCCTTCCTAGCCTCGATTTTGTGTATGAATTTGTATATTTTGCATATTTGCTTTAAATTCTTAGTGTTTGAATTATTTGGATTAGTCTTGCACTTTTATTTGGTTAATCGTTTAACTAGATTGACAAGTAATCACTATTTGCGTTTGTTTGTTTGTGATTCGACCTAGTTTAGGGCGTATTAGCGTTGTGCGAGAGTGAAAACAGTTCCTTTCGGATGTTTTGAAATGCGTTTGTTTGAGCCGGGAGTTGGATCAGATAGTACGTTGATTAAAATATTTTGACTTGAGATGGACGAAATGTAAGAGGTCAACATCCTGTGACCGAGTGCGCTAGAATGTAAATGTAGTTGTTTCGACATTCACAATGAGGCCGAAGCCAAAATCTAGGCCACCTTTGAAAAAAAGTTAGACCACTTTTTTTTTATATCCAAGACAATGCCGTACTGGGCTTACAGACGCGACTTGACAACAACCGTTAAAGGCTACAACACGCCTAGGTGGGGTAGCTTATCCCCCTAAAAGAAAAAAATGAAAAGATATCTAAGTCTGGTGGATCCGATGGACGAAATGTACCGTCTGTGTGGACCTGTATGTCATTCTAGTGCGGGCATTTTGGCTTTTGGAAAGGGGTTTAGCTACTTCAGGATGTTATTCCTGATTCCTGGGGTTGTTGGGTGTGAGAAAAAGGTTAAGGATTGTGAAGATGATTGTACTACACGATTAGAAAGTTGTGTGGGCTAATGTCGCTAAGCGCCCGACCGAAGACGGCGTTACCTATCCTTGTATTCGTCAGTTCTTCTAAACGGGCCGAGACTGACAAGACCCATACTGAAAATGTGAGTGAGGAGAAGAAGTGAGATTGGCTGGACTCGCTTTTGGCTATGGAGGTGGAAGCTTGCTTTAGGAGGGTCAATGGTGACAGACTCAAGCAAGCACACCCGGATGGCTAGGGGAAGGAAAAGTTGGACCGGTAGAGCCCAGCCATTTTGTATTATGTTGTATTAATCGATATTACGTGGCGTATTAGTACTAATGTTTTGTAGAGTTTTGACACGTTGCTTTCCGGGATGTCCGGGTTTTCAGACGCTTGATGTAAATGGTCTCGACAAAGGATTGATTTAACTGATTTTTTTATTAATGAGAAGCACATTTTTTTTATGGTGGCTCACAACTCGATTCTTCATTTTACCCGGAGCGCCCTTTTGGGTTTTAACTCCGTCCTCGGCTCACCTTTTTTTTGATATTTTTCTTTTTCGGTTTTTTTGTTTTTTTTTTTTACGACGGCTCGCAACTCGTTTGTTCATTTTGCCCGGGGCGCCCTTTCGGCTTTTCACCCTGTCCTCGGCTCGTCGTTTGTGCTTGGTCATTTTTAAATCACTCGTTAATCGGAACATAGGGGTGACTCCGATTTGCATGTGAATTGAGTAATCGATTTCGTTATTTGGTTGGTTGTACCCGAAGAAGGGTTGCCTATGTATCCGCGTTTCGACGGAATCAAACCATGTTCATAGTTCATTAGATGTGAGTGATTTTGCTTTAGACTCGTTATGCCAAATATCGATTTAGAGTGTATCCTCCCTAGCTAAGAAACTAAGGTGAAGTGATTGGGTGTGACCTCTTGAAAGTAACCATTACCGAGATACCGTGTTTGGGTCAGGGTGACTGGCTTGGATGGTTTTGGATTGTGGAGCTAGGTAGTGAGTAGTTTCGATAGATCAACATCTGGAGCTTGATTTTTGTGGAGTTAGGGCTATGGGCTAAGGTTTCGTAATGTGGTAGGAAAGGGGAAGCTGTGTAAAAATGACTCAGACTTCAATCGGGTGGGATGTAAATTACACGGGGATCTGATTTCCATGTCTGGCCCTTACGGTTGGGATCATCCTATTGAGCTTGAATCCTCAAAATTCCGGACTGTCTCCTAACAAGTGTCTCGGGAAGGTCTTAAGGGTTGTAATGTAGGGAGGCTTGTATTTGGGTGCTAGTTGACCGGTCTATTTATTTTACTCTTTATTCGGAATCGTATTTGAAATTGAATTGGTTGATTGGGTTTTGATTTTGACCATTGAGTTTGGTCTTGATCATTGAATTGGGCCGGCTTAGCTTGACCTTGGTTTCGTTTTTTTTCTTTGGCCATTTCAGACTTTTGGTTTGGTTAGCACCTATGGTGGGTTGGTCGGTCACTGTTGGAGGTATGTTTATTGTGGGAAATGGGCTTGCCTTCCGTCCTTGATTACTAGCTACGGGACTATCTAGATTTGTCATAGGATTCGGTAGTGCTCGTTCTAAGGGATAGTTTGTGGCTTCCTACACCAGACATGGAATAGGTAAAAAAAGGAACATGGGATCTCGGTTCCTGTAATTCCTCGTTGTTTTGAGGTTTGTTTGATTTTTATCGATAAATGGCATAGTATCGAGTCCTAAGCGAGAAAGTGCGTTGCTAAATCAAGCGATTGTCGAGGCGCATTATAAAGGAAGAAATGTTTATTTATTTTTATTGATAGTAATAAGCGGGCTACGTGCCCGAGACATTGTTTTTTGGGGAGGCGGAGGACAGGTCCCCTCGTACCTCCTGCCTCGATGTAAAAACAAAGACATTTGTTATACTAGGGGGTCTATGTCCTAAGACGAACTAGACTCTGACTCGGACACAGATTTTCTCATCTCGGCGAGTGCCCTCGGGTTGTCAGGACCTCTCTCAATATTCCGGATACTCTCCTCTAAAAGGTCGAGGTGGGAACAATTGATGGCGTTGCCGAAGACTGTGTGAATGCTAAAACGGTTTGTGATGTTGTTTGGTTTCTCGGGTGGAGGTAGAGGGATGGTCCTATTCTCGATCATATCTTGTATAGCATGTTTGAGTCGATAGCAGGACTCGGTATCGTGCCCGTTACATTGGTGATATAAGCAATAAGCATTAGGGGTCCAACTTTTGCTTCGTTTGTTGACTGGTGGGTCCGGAGTGGGACCCAAAGGTGAGAGTAACCCTTGATCGACTAGGCACTTAAGGACTTCGGCGTAAGATGGTTTGATTGGGGTAAACTTTCTCGGTGACCTTCCTTCTTTCTGGGATGTGGTCTCGTAAGGTTTTGGTGTTCCTTCCGTATCGACTTTAGGAAGCTTTGACCGGGTGGAGTATGGGGATACTATATATCCTGGGTAGGTTTTTGGGAATGGTAGCGTTTGTCTTGCTTTCGGTGTCTCTACTCTTAAGGAAATTGAGGCGGCTATCGATGTAACGGACGGGTAAAGTTAAACGGGTTACTGAAGTATGGATGTTGCGAACCAATTTGGCTAGGGTATTGACATCGTTGCGGATGCTTTCGATGGCGTTTGAATCTACCGACATGTTGGGGAGTGATTCTAGTGGGAAAGGATTAAAAGGTCAGATTGGATCCACTGGACGACTTAGAGACTTGAGGAATGCTCGTAGCTGAGCGACGCGGAAATGAGACCCTCGACCCGCATGTGTGTGCGGTCACTGGTTTAGGGACTCGGGTGCTTTTTACTCTTAGTGTATTCGGCGAAACGCCTAAATTTTTAGATCTCCATGATGAGATGATTTGACACAAACCTCGGAGGTGAGGTTTTAAGATGACTTCTCAAAATGAGACGACCCAAAATGTAAGACCTCGAGTAGAGGTGATCCTAGTAACTAACACGGACAGTTAATCACACGGTTGTACGACGTAGGGAATTGACCGCGATCCCGGCTTAGGATCAAAGAATTTTGATTTTTTTTTGAAAGCGACCAATACTCGTGGAGGAAAGTCTTTTTTTTAAAAGAAAGTAATTTTGCTAAATTGTGGTGTCGATGGTGCGGTAACACCGCTGATGATGCGAAATGTGCGTCGCTAGGTGTGTATCGGGAATCCGATGATAGCGAGAGTGCAAACTTTTTTTTTTGAAAGAAACACGGCCCTTTAGGGAAATCGGCTTTTGAAAATGATTATGTGATACTTTTATCGAGACTACTATTAATTAGCTAGTTCGATAGTGGATGTGTGTAGTGCTTTAAAGGTGTGATTAAATCCTTGTCAAGGGTTTACGTAGTGAATAATTTTTTTGAAAAAGTTGTTGTTGTGAAAAGTGTTTTGAGAATGTAGCTGTTTTGGATTTCTTGACTTCATTAATTGAAGCTTCGGTTGTGTTAACGGTATGTGTAAAAAAAACATTTTTTTTGAAAATAAAATGTAACCGTTTGGTGTGCCTTGATCCCATTAATTGGGAGTCTCGGTGGTATTAACGGTGTTTGTTGTTTTGACGGGTTTTATTTTAGTCATGCGACGACGTTTGCAAAAATTGTTTTTTTTTCCTCTTTGAAAACATCGAGTGTAAAATTTGCCATGACAACGACATCTCAAAATGCCCCTTTTTTTTTCAGAAATCATGACTTGAACGGAGTATTGGTGTTTCAGAAATCGTTTTGAAAAGATGAGATATTTTTCGAAAATGGAATTGGGTGTGGTTGAATATGTTGGCGTGGTTGAATCCGGATGTTAGTATTTTATTTGGGTTGTGATAAGTGTAGTTTGTAGTGCCTATTTTGCTATGTTTTGGTCCCATGCATTTCCCTGTGGAATCGCTCCTTGGGAGCGATTCATGGGCTTCTTATGCTTCCTTTAGTCCGTTTCAGGTTCCCGAGACTGATTTGGAAGAGTTGGAGTGATTCCGACTCAATACATACACATTTTGGAGCCAACGAGATAAAGGAACGATGACTCGAGGCCTTGGAATCGACCCCGAGACCTTGGGGCCCAATCCCGAGCCTCCGAGACCCGATCCCGAGTCCCGAGAATCGACGGGAAGCCCATGAGATACAAGGAGGGACCCTAGAGCTCTTATTGGAGGCATACAAGACCCTTCCCGGTCGTGATAGTGGCCTTCCCGATCGGGAAGGGATGCACGTTTACGAGCGCCACTGTGGGTCCTTCCCGGTCGGGTTGAGCCCTTCCCGATCGGGATGACAGAACCCTTCCCGATCGGGATGATCCGTCCCGGTCGGGATGGGCTACAGCTCACCCGCATTGTTTCTTTTCTTCTCCTTCATTCTTGTACCCATATATATACTCCCTTCTTGTAATTTTAAGACATCTTATCTTACCCTAGACTAGTTTAAGCCTCCATTAACATCTAAAACCCTAGATTAATGCTCTCATATTAGTTTTAATCTTTCATTAATCCTAGTTAATCTTTAGTTAATCCTTGTAATTAGTTCTTGTATTAAGAGGATACTTGAAGAATTCTCCAAGATTGACAACCTTGGGTTTTATTTGGGTTCTTATTTATACAAGTTTGCATCTTTTCATCTTCCTAGTGTTGGTATAATCTTTCTTACTCTTAATCTTGTTTATTTAATCTTGTTTGCATCTTGTTATATTGTTATTGACATTGTTCTTGTTAATCATTATGGATGTTTGTTTAGTGATAATATTTTCTCTTGTTCTTATTGTTAGTTCTTCATTGATAATGAGTGAGTAGATTACTTGTGGGGTTAGTAGGGGGATTAGGGGTAGATTATGGATGATTAGGATTGATTAAGGGGAAAAGGTTACATCTTTGTTGTTAGTCACATTGTAGGCACTCTATGTGTTTGTTGATATGCTTGTGTGAGTTGTAGTGGCCATGCTTCCCATACTTGTGTTCATCTTCTCATTGATTGCTTATTTTGTGGAAATGTTGAGAATAGTTTAGTCGCGAGAGCGCAGACTAGGGTCTAAGTTGCGAGAGCCCGGACCCACCTTGACATCGGTCTAAGTTGCGAGAGCCCGGACCGACTCTAGCGATTAGGAGACGCCTATACCCTTGATCACCCCAATTATCCTTCTACTCCTATGAACCCGACCTACCCCACTTTCTTCCATATTTGAGTTCATCTCCTTAGTTAGCCATAGTTTACTTTAGTTTACTTGTTAGTTCGTCATTAGTCTAGTTCCTACTTCTCCCCCATCATAGTTTTCCATTTATCGCTTCTTTGTGTTTGTTCGGTAATCTAGTCTCGTTGTAGGCCAACCTAGTCTAAACCTTGATATACCGTCCTCGTGGATACGATCCCGACTTGCCCTAGCTACCCACAAGGTTAGTCGGTGTTTTATTGATTGGCTAGGGACGTGACGAATCCCTACCATCAATTTGGCGCCGTTGCCGGGGACGGTGCATTGTTTAGACTTAGTTTGCTTATTTCTAGACTTAGTTACCCTTCTTTGTGTTCTCCCACCCTCTCTTGTGAATATTCTCTAGATTTTTCTTCTTTCCTTAGTTTTATTTCTTCTTTTTCTCTTTGTCTCTAGTTGTGTTTGCTATTGTCGTTGCCTAGTGCCCATAAAGCACTAGGTGTTCTTACGTTTGTTCTAGTGTGTAGTGTATGCCTAGGAGGGGAGGCGACTTCTATCTCTTTAATCCAGAGCCGGAGAGACTCTTTCGAGCCTTTCGCCAACGGACGATTAATCGGTTAGGACCTCTCAACCGAGTGCAAGCAATACTCATCAAGGGCAAGCCCAAGGAGACGACTTGAACATTTCATCTCGAGAGACGGACGGAGGGACCTTCATCAATCCCTTCGGTGATTCTTCTCCTAGTTCCCCCTCTTCATCTACATCAACACCATCTACACCACCATCTTCTCCCTTACATCCAAGAATGCCTAAGTTTTCCTCTCACTCCACCTTCACGGAAGATGTCTTGCCGGGACCGAGTGCATTACCGGAAGCCTATACCGGGAATTTTGTGGCAAAGACTCAATTTATCCAACTTGTGGAGAGGAGCCCATTTAGTGGTTTGCCCACCGAAGACCCGCACCAACATATGGAGACCTTCTCCGATTATTGTGACGCTATATCTCAAACCGGGGTTACTCAAGATGAAATTCGTTGGGTACTTTTCCCGTTTTCTCTTATTGGAAAAGCGAAGCAATGGATCAAGAGTCTCGATAGGGCAACCATGGGTATCGACACTTGGAAAAAACTTGCCTTGGCATTCTACCAAAAGTTTTAACCTCCGGAAAAGACGAATTTTCTTAGGGCCTCCATCACCGGGTTCCAACAAAGGGATGAAGAGAGCCTATATGAAGCTTGGGAGCGGTTTTAAGTCTTTGGTAAGATCGTGCCCTCATCATGGACTCTCACAATGGTTCTTGGTGCAACAATTTTGGAATGGACTTTATGAGAACTCGAGAGCTATTCTTAACATGGGCTCCAACGGTAGGTTCACCGAGGTCGATGACGACCGAACATGGGCGAGAATCGAAGAGATGGCGGTGCATAATTCGCAATACTCTAGGCCTAGGAAGGCACATCGGGGAGGTAGGCACGAGGTCGATGCTATCACTCAATTAAGCATTGACCTTGGGGCTCAATTGAAAACACACATGGAAACTATTGATAAAAAGCTCCAAAGCCACCTCGACCAAGTCCAAGGCACTAGTTTCTCCCACCATCAACCGGTTCAAGAAGTGAATTCGTTGGGGTTTGCACCTCCTTTACCTTACTATGGGATATGCGATACTTGTGGAATAGTTGGACATGAGCCTATGTATTGCCGTGGAAGTATCGAGCAAGTGAACGCATTCCAAGCGTTCAAGCAAGGTACCTCTTACTCTAATCAATTCCAAGCTTCCCAACAAGTCCCCCAACAACAAGCCTTTCAACATCAACAACAACATCGTCCCTATGTTCCACCTCCCTTAAGGAACAACAACCAAGGTTACCAAGGTTACATGGGTAATCCAAGACCCTTCAACAACTTCAAGAAAAATAACCAAGGTACCTTTCACAACAACAATCAAGGTTTCCAACAACAACAAACCACAATCAAGGCCTTAATCAAGGCAATTCTCATGGGTTCCAAGGGAACCGTCAACAAGCAACTCAAAATCAACAACAACAAAGCAAGCCTAGGAGCCGGTCTCCTACTCATGATTATGGCATTCCTCTCGCCATCACCGATACTCCGCATAATCCATCATCTCCACCTCGGGAATTCGACATTCAAAAGACTATGACGGATATGCAAAGGAGTCAAATGGAGATGTCAAAAACCCATCAAGAGCTCTTTGCTTATATTCAAGGGGAAAACGCGTCAAGAGATGCCCGTATGAAGATGCTTGAAACCCAAGTATCTCAACTTGCTTCGGGGAGCTCCTCAAGGCAAAAGGGGCAACTACCTTCCCAAGGCGAAACACCGATATTTGAGCATGTAAATGCTATCACCACAAGGAGAGGTACATCCTATAACCCCCCCCCCCCCTCCATATCCTAGTGAGCAAGAGCCAATGCAAGAACCGACAATGGAATTGGCATCTCCAAATCAAGAAGAGTCAAGCTTTGATAATCCAAGTGAGGAGCAAGTCTTATGGGAGGTCGAGAAACCCCAAGAAGACAACCCTCCCCCTCTTCAAGAGAAAGACAAGGGAAAAAGGAAAGTATCCTTTGAAGAGTCCACCCTTAATGATCAAAACAAGTACCAAATCAAGTTGCCTTACCCATCGAGGCAAATGAAGACTAAGGTGGACACTCATTACGACAAGTTCCTTAGTATTGTGAAGAAATTGGATGTTAGTGTCCCGTTCACCGAATTACTTACCCAAATCCCGGCATATGGAAGATTTATGAGAGAAATCTTAGCTAGGAAGAGATCCGTCGACAAGGAAGAGACCGTAGCGTTCACGAGGGCGAGCGAGCTTATCCAAGGTTCCACGCTTCCGAAGTTGAAGGATCCGGGTAGTTTTTCGATCCCTTGCACCATAGGCAACTTCTTGATCAAGAATGCGTTATGCGACTTGGGAGCGAGTGTGAGCATCATTCCCTATTCTATTTGTTGCCGACTCGGAATAAAGGAGTTCAAATGTACGTCCCTCACCCTCCAAATGGCCGATAAATCATTCAATCGACCATTAGGAATGTTAGAGGACGTACCGGTACGAGTGGGAAAATACTTCATTCCGGTCGACTTCATTGTGCTTGACATGCCGGAGGATGCCAACACTCCCATTATTCTTGGGCGCCCATTTCTACACACCGCGGGTGCCATGATCAATGTGAAGAACGGTAGGATCACATTTGAGTTAGGCGAGGAAAAGATAGCGTTCAACCTCCAAGGCAACACTTCGCCTACTAAGGATGAATCATGCAATATGATCCAAGCCAAGAAAGACATCGATCTAGGGGGTGAACCGGAGCAAAGCTTGAAGAAGTACTCTTATGTACTTGAGGATGATGACTCCGATTTGGAGGAAGATGAGTGCCCAAATCATGGGCTTGAGGACAAGTTGCAAAGCAAGGAAAAGGATGAGCCGCCCTTGGGGCCACATGAAGACCGGTGGACGTTTGGGTATATCCCCAAAGACCAAAAGTACAAATTCAAGCGTTTGAGCTTGGAAGATCGGGATGCCCCGGGAACGTCGATGCAAGGCCTTGAAGAGTCTCGGGATGTGGTCGTTTATATCTCGAGCTTGATTGAAGACTTCTCTAGGGCCTTCGACTTGTTCTTACGTGCTCTTGATGGAGATGGAACCGGTTGTAGTATTGTTGAAAAAGAATGAAGATACACCATGCTTGGTTTGACGGAGTTCCACAAGAACCGTCTCATTGTATATATCTCTTTCTTGTAATTAGTTGGATTTTTGTGAATTCTTGTTAATTGGATTGATTGATGAGCGTTGTGAGGGAGAGAGTTTGATGTGTGTTTGAGTATTGCTTGATAGGTGAAGTGAGAATGCTCCTAGAGAAGAATGGCTATGATATACCTTGGGTTGTAAGCACGAGGATCGGGTTTTTGAAGCTTTGAGCAAGCTTTTGGAATGTGGAAGTCGAAGAAGGCCCAACCCGACCGGGATGAGGCGTCCCGACCGGGAAGGGTTAGGCTTCCCGACCGGGAAGGGTGTCGTCCCGATCGGGATGGGTGCACCATATTTCGAGCTTCCTGTGATTCCGTCCCGACCGGGACGGGTGAGGTAACCCGATCGGGATCAATCTTCCCGACCGGGATGGTCCTCTGCTCCCCCTTTGTGATTCTTCTTCGCAAATCGATTCCACCCAACCGTTTTATGCCCCCTCCCAACCTCCCTAGCTACCCTAGCCTTATCATATGCCCCATGTACTTCATTTTCATGCCCTCACTCCATTTCCTATTCACTTTACACCGACTCTCACATCAAATATCATCCCCTCGCACCATTACTACCCCGACCGTGTGTCCTTCTTGAGTGTGAAGCGAGATGGCAACCGAGAAGACAAGCGACGAGCCTCTAATGATCATCAGGACGATGGAGCAAGTGAGTTACTAGCCGCTCGGTTTGGGTAACTATCCTTACTTTCCCGTCTTTTTATCGCTTGTTTTTCATTGTTTGCCCCCTTCCCTCGAGTCATGGGATCTTAGTGGCCTTCGAGGCCGTAGTATGGTTGCTCCCGACTCCCGACGACGTGATTACGTCGAGAGTCAATCGATTAGTCCAATTTATAAGATTTTCACCCCTTTTTAGGAGTTAGTCGGATTTGGCCGGAATCCGGGCTAGGTGACTTGATTACACCTAGCCCTCCCCTCCCATTTCCTTTTATTTCCTTCTTTTTATTTTCTTTCCCCCATCCATATCTTTTCTTTTCTCGGCCCATGGTGATTTGATTACACCCCGGCCGGACGCTTTCTACCCTTTTCTCCATCTTTTCTTTTTGATTTTTAGCTTTATTTTCGTAGTTTCTTTTCTTTTTCTTTTGTCTCTCCGCACACTACGATTGAGCATATGAGGACATTGCTCGATTTAAGTGTGGGGGAGCGATATTCTATCGTAGTTAGTTTTATTTTCCCTTTTTTCGAAAAAACCTTTAAAAATCCTAAAAATTTGAAAAAATTTCACAAAAATAAAAGAGATTTTCTTTTGTGTCTTTTCCTTTTTGTGTCGTTATGTCGCATTTTTGTTTGTTGTGCGTGTTTTGCCCCCCCTTTTTGTCCTTATAGGTTGCCTAATCGCCGTTAGCTTTGGAAAGCTTGCAAGACTTCCGGTAACATCTCTTCATCCCTTTTTCCTTCTTTGCTTCTTGTGAGTTTGGAGAAGATTTGTGATGATGTGTGCTCGGGAGGAGCTTTGTAAAGTGTGGTTGATTTGGTGGCTTGTTTGGATGATTGGGGTGGTGTTTATGTTGTGTATGTGTTCATTTTGTGTTGTTTTTGTTTCGTTGCTTTTACTTCTTTTTTTCTTTCGTTCTCGTTGAGTCTTCATTTTGTGTGTCTTGTGTGTCTTGTGTGTAAACATTTTGCGAAAACCCGATTTAGAGGCTAGTGTGTGAGTGTCTATTTTTTCCTTCCTAGTTGTATAAATCGAGTCTTGGACTTTAGTCTAGTAGAATGACCCTAAATCAATGAATTCGTTGGTCCTTTACCTTGAGTCCACCTAGCTTACTAGGAATTTACTACGGGATTTGCATTTTGACCATTATGACCACCCACGGTGTGAAAAGGCCTTGGTTGCCGAGTCCCGTCCCTTAGGTGACCGTGTTTAGGATTGCTCGACTAGTCCAAGTTTCTCCCCTTTTTGTGGGTTTGAAGAGGGATCGCGACCCTCGACTCACTCATTTCCCTACCTCCTACACATATCCACACAATAAATTGCAAATTGTTGAGTCCTCTCTTTCTTGTCATACAAAGAAATGCCAAAAAGCCAAATCTTGCCAAAAAGGACAAAGAAAAGAAAAGAAAGAAAAGAATGAAGAAAAAGAAAAGGCACAAAAGCCAAAAAGAAAATAGAAAAGAAGAAAAAGAATGGCATGGCAAAACAAAGCAAAAATGCAATCGAAAAGAAAGAAAATGCCAAAAGAAAACCCGTCTCACAAAAAGAAATCCCCACAAAAATAAGCCTTTTTCCGACTTTTGCCGTGAAGAGCCTACCAAAGGACCGAGTCTCGAGGAAGGATGATAGCAGCATTAGTCGGTCTTTCCTCATTTTGCATGTTTTCCACCTTTTTACTTGGACTAGTTAGGCGGTCTTGGACACGGGACGACCCTCTTGGCTCACGCTAAAGGGGGCGGGGTCTCACTTACCTACAGTGTCGACTAACACCGTGGTTCTTCACTTTTCCACTCCGCCGATCGTCCCGTAGTACGTTTTTAGAAAGTTAGGAGGACCTAGGTAAGTTACCAACGTTTTTGTTGCTTTGTCGTCATACTATTAGGGTTTAGTCCACCTTGGTTTGTATTGCTAGCTTGGGAACGTTGTCACTTACCTCGAGCCCTAAACCGGTGCTTCTTTCACCACTTTAGAGGGAAGTGGTATTTCTTTTGTTTTGGGTGCAACCGTCTAAGTGTTTGTTTGTTTATGTGTTCGTGTCCGGTTGCATCCACAGTTTTGTCGCAAGACCCAACTTGCCTTGCGGAGTGCACTTTTCCTCTAAGTGCACTCGCGTGAGTTGAAGGGGCGTAGGGTGCGCTAATACCCACTCGGTTAGCTTAGTATTAATATGTGCTTACTCGAGGGCGAGTAAGGGTTAAGTGTGGGGGAGTTGATAAGTGTAGTTTGTAGTGCCTATTTTGCTATGTTTTGGTCCCATTTCCTTGTGGAATCGCTCCTTGGGAGCGAGTCATGGGCTTCTTATGCTTCCTTTAGTCCGTTTCAGGTTCCCGAGACTACGAAACTATGCAATATGACGATGTTAAATCGCGTATGAATATTGCATACTACGAAAATTTTAATTAAGGTTTTCGAAAACTCGATGTTTTTATTAAATCGCGTATGAATATTGCATAATTCGTACTTGATTCAATATTTTCGATATTCGTTATATTTGATAATTAACTACGAAACTAATATCAAATTTTCCGAATAGTTTTAGAAAAGATATAAGTTTTAAAAAAAATTTCGTAGAAGAATAAAATAAAACGAACGAAAAAGCTAAAAAAAAACGTCTCGGATTTCAGGCCCGTGCGCGAGTCGCCTGGGCATGGCGCGACTCGCGTGCGGGTCTGTCCGGTTTTTTATTTTTTGTTCGAAATCGCTAATTTTGATAAATCGCGTACAAAATATGAATTAATTTGTATTCGATTTATGTTTTCGATATTCGTCGTACCCGATATTCGATTATGAAATCGATATCGAGTATTCGGAATGAATTAAAAAAAAGGTTTTGTAAAAAGAAGTTTGAACGAAAAAAAGATGTAACGATTTTTAATATCGTCGAGATCTTAATATAATTCTTTTTGATACAATATTCGATTATAGAAAATCGATATCATATTTTTAAGAATGTTGTTATATGAAAATAGTTTTTTGATATTATCGATATTATAAAAAATAAAAAAACGCGACGAATGACCCGTAATAAAAGGACCGACGCGACCCGTAAATAAAAAAAAAGACGCGAAGGAGGAGAAGAGAAGAAAAAGGAGAAATCGGGTTTTGGTACACCCTCAACCTACATGCTTTAGTTTACTCGGATCGGGGCTCGTCGGGACGTGACTTGGGCACAAGAGCGTCGAGTGAATGTCGGTGAGTTGATGGTGGTTCGGCTCGGGCTTGACGTGCGTGAAGGGTGTCGGGATTCGGACAGATTTCCTTCGGGTTTGTAGTATCGGTTTCTCGATGTGTGTGTGTGTGTAATATTTTCTGATGATTGATTCATGATGATGAATATTTGATTGATAGTGAATGTCGATGTGAATGAATGTATATTGTAGATGCTAATTGATGTGTAAAAGTGTGTGTGCAAGGGGCTATTTATAGGGAATTCCGACCTTGGCTAGGAGAGTTTGAACTACCGCTAGAGATAGGAAATATAGGAAGCTGTAAGGCATGAGAATTTCGCTTTCTTGTCAAGGAAGAAAGGGAACACGGCTGGAATATGCTGTTCGGCCGACTGTTTGCACTCGGTCGGGTGTCTGAATCGGTTTTCGGATAGGATTCCTACTTGAGATCGAATTCCATCCTTAAACGGATTTGTTTAATATTTTATGTAGCTGATTTTTCGTAGGATTAGAGTTCAAATCAGCCGTGTGAGGTGTCACGGCTGACTCACGTGCCTCGGAAATAATTTTGACGGGTTTTGACTCGGTCGTAAAAAAACGGTTTTACCCCTGGTGTCGGAATCGACCCAAATTAGTCTTATTTGACTCGAAACGACCCATTGGGCCTGATTTTGAGGTTAGTTTTGTGAGATATGTACTCTATAATGAGCCCAAGCCAAATGCCAATGATTTTGAGCCCGTTTTCGAGTATATTAAAGCACGTTTGCGTCCGATCATTATCGGGTGTTTGTCGGAAACTGCTATAGACACCTGACAGTCAAAATGTGGGTGTCTACAGAGCCCCCACTCTGACTGAGGCTTGGACAAGGCCAAAGTCAGAGTAGCTACCAGGCCAATCAAAGATTAAGACCTGGCAGACTTCCGGTCGGGTCGTTTATAGTCCAGTAGACTTGCGTAAAAGGGCTCGCCAGCCATAAGTTGGAAATCATACCTGAGCTGATGATGCTAACTCCGTGGGGAATCGGACTTGTCGCATAAGTCTTGGGTGCGCCTATATGTGGGCCCATCCCGTTAAATGCCGCTGGGGAGTTATGTGAATTGCGCGGTCTTGAAATGTACCTGTATAAGTTACATAAAATTTCGCATGCAACATGTAGGTGAAACAAATATGACTCGCGCTGGGGAATAAAAATGATTTTTGCTTAGTTTTGAAATCGAAGTCCTGAAAGCAACTCACGTGCTAGGAAATAGGTTTTCAAAACTGAAATGGGTAGAAAAGAAATTTGCAATTTAAATAGACCGAAATTTGACCTTGTCGAAAAGGATTTTCTCAAATGGCTAAGTTTTGCAGATTTTAAAAAATGAGAATTTGAAGAGAGAGGTATAGCGACAGACTCGACTCTGGACGTGACCGGATGAGTTGACAGACACGACTCGACTCTCGAGGGGTTGGACCGTGACTCGGTAGGGGGTGGGCCACCTAACAAGACTCTTAAGTTGCGCTATTCCGTAGCCTAGACGAGTGGCAACATGGTCGAACATCGAAGTGGGATAGATATGCTATACGGGGTTGCAGTAGTCTATAATGAGACTGTTGTAGTCTAGTGCTCTCCTGAATTCTTGATTTTAGGGTACATTTCCAAAGTGGGTATTGCCTCGAGTCCTGACAAATTCTTGTCTTCGACTGAGCCGAGTACTAGGACACACTATAGAAAGGAGGCTAGATTTTTTGAATTTTATCTGGATTTTGTGAGTGGATGGAGGTTTTCTGCCTAAGAGAAGCCCCCAGGACGACAAAGCTAGCTGCTGAGAACATGACGGTATCGTGACCGGAATGATGGCGCTTTTTGAATGTGTGTCAATGTGGGTGGTTGTGCCTCTGTTGAAAGGCTGCCTACGTATTCACGTATAGTGATTTCAAACCATGTCGTAGTTCAGTGTCGAAAGATATATTATGGTGCCTAGTCTAATAGGACTTTGTGTGTAACTAGCCATAGCAATGGTGTAGGCTAGGTGCATTCCCAATGATGTCTTGATCAAAGGGCTAGAATGGTTAGGATATTGATCCTGTGACCGTGAGCGTTCTCCGGGGTAGCCCCCAGAGGTGGTGTGAACTATTTGGCCATGTTCTATGCCGACTGCAAGTTAAATTCCCGTGTTTGGGGTTGGTAAGTGGTTTGAATGAGAAGAATTGGGATGGGATTTTAACGAGTTTTGCTCTCGGGGATTTTAACGAGTTTTGCTCTCGGGGATTTGACGAGTTCTGCTCTCGGGATTGTGTATGATTAGGTAAGGGATTTGACGAGTTTTGCTCTTGGGTCTTTGACGAGTTTTGATCTCGGGTCTTTGTATGGTGATTGTGAATTTTGTTATGTAAAGGGGAAGCCGAGTAAAATGGCTCGAACTTTGTTTGGGATAGGTTTTGATAATGCGGGATCTGGTTTCCATGTCTGGCCCTAATGGTTAGGGGTATCCTATGGAGCTTGAATCCTCAAAATTCCGGGCTGTCTTTAGCCTGGGTCTCGGGAAGGTCTTGAGGGTTGTAATGTGGGAAGGCTAAATGTGGTGTTAGTTGACCAGCTTGATTGTTTCTCCCTTATTGGATGGTATTTGGATATTTTTTGTTGGTTGACCTCTTAGCCCCGGTCATGGGATCTTCATTTGTGTTGACCGTTCTGGTCGTGGATGCTCTTTTTGTATGATGGCCTGCTTTTTGTTTTGGCATTTTGCTTTTTTTTCCTTTTTCATGGACTTTCGATTTCCTTTTTTTGTCCGGTTTTTTTGTCTTTTTTTTTTCTGTTGGTCAGACTAACACCGTAGGTAGGTATGGTTGATCTTGTCGGAGGGGCGTTAATTGTGGGAAATGGGCTTGCCTCCCGTTTTGAACCCAAACTAGGAGACTACCTAGATTCGTCATTGGATTCGATACCGCTCCTGCTAAGTGTAGTTTTGTGGCTTCCTATGTCAGACATGGAACAGGTAAAGGAAAACACGGGTCTCGATTTCCTGCAGTCATTATAGATGGGCCTATAGTCACGTGCATGTGCTCACAGTGTATGACGGTGTTCATCATGTTCTCGGAAACACATAAAGAAAGTATATATGAGGAATAGAAAAGCTGATTTTATTGAATTTTGAAAAAGAGGACAGAATGCAAAAGACTCTGACTCTGACTTTGACTTTGACTTTGGAAGAAATAGCACATCCTAGACTCGAACTCAGACTCAGACTTAAATCAAATCCGGACTCTCGGATGATGTTGTCAATTCAGCTTCTAAGGACTCAAGCTGATGTCCAGTATAGCCTTCAGTAGAAGCTTCACCCAGATCTTCATTATGTCGAAGATCGTCTTCAATCTTAATGCCCATTTCGGTAAGCACTGCAAAGTTGGAAATGCCGGCATACCTAAGATGGACGTGGTAAGAAGGTAGGAGGTTGTTGATGAATGCCTCCACTAGTGTCTTCTCGTTGGGCTTGTCTACCAACTTTACACTTTCGGCCCTCCACCTTTGAAGGTACTTGGTGAAACCTTCATTGGGCTCTTGGGCCATGACCTCCAGAGTACGCATGGTAGTCTGGATCTCGGTGTTGTCCGCATAGTTTCGGGCGAACTCTGTTGCGATATCGTCCCAAGTTTTGTACTTCTTGGAATCAAGCATGTAGTACCAGGCTTTCGGGTGCTTCTCGAGGGAGGAAGCAAACAAATGTTTGAACATGTTTAACTTAACCCCCTTAAGGGCCATGAATTCTTTGAAAGCCCGGATATGTACTACCGGGTCTTCAGTCCCGTCGAACATTGGTAGGCCCGTCAGGTTGAGGTTAGCGGGCAGCTCGTCGGTCAAAGGTGAATAGGAACGAGCGTTTTCCGTATGGATCGAGTTATTTGTTGACAAATGGACTTGTTCTTCGAGTTTGCGAACGGCGCGGACCAGTTCAACTATGGGCCTAGTGGTTTCATTCCCGACCTTAGGAGTCCTTTGTTCCAAGGCACTCAAACGGGTGGCAATGGCGGTTTGGTCTCCCCTTATCTGGTTCAGTTGATCTTGGATCTTGGCCAACGAGGCGGTCAGTTGATCAATGGAGTCCTTAGTCATGGTTCAGGTGAAGGGCGGCCTGTCTGTAAGAATACCGCGTAATCAGGAAAGTTGCTTTGGAACTCAAGTACACCAAGGCATGGAAATAGCGCGGGAGGAGAGACGACTCCAGTTTGACTCGGGTTAGACTCTCCTAAAACAAATGTGCGGGGTACGATCCTCGGAGTGACTGTTATTAATCGCTCCGTTGGAGAATAGCCCCCAAGTGAGACTAAGGACTCAGATGGTGTGGCATCTAAGTGACTCAAAGGTGGGGTGCGTGAGACAACACGTGTAAGACCTGATCCTTAGAGCAACCGTGATTGATCGCTCTGCTGAAGGGTAGCCCCCGAGTGGGACTGAAGACTTTGTTAAGACTCGAGTGTCGGATGAGTGACCCTTAGATGTAAGGGTCACGGACCTTTTGTTATAGGGCTTGATCCGTGCTATTTATATATGATTATTTCGTCTTTTGCGCACGCATTTCCATGCATATCGAGTAGCATTGTCTACTATTTTCCCCCGACTTTGATACTTTGTGGTCATGTTGCATCTTCTGCAGGTTTGAACCCGTGGACGCGTAAACAAGGCAAAACTCGTGCTTAAAGATGAAATCTTATGCGAAATAAGAAAGAAGAATGATCGTTCTCAAACGGGTCAAGTTAAAACGTGATTATATTGAGTTCTACAACTCCAATTGGGCTGATTTCAGTTGCGTTGGAAAGCTCTTTCTCTTAGATTTCCAACGGTATATTACACGCCCGATTTGAAGAAGTAACGAATAAATGGCAAGCGTTTGAAGTTGAGCGCGCAGTGCTGAGAACGGGTCCAGATAGTCGAACGACTATTCAGAATAGTCGACCGACTATTCTCGAGACTGGACGAAGACCGAGACTTTCCTAATTTGATGTTTAGGGTTAATAAGACTTTTGGGCTTTTGTTTTAATTTACGGAGTAGTATTTAAGAAACTATTAGACTAGAATTCAACAACCTCTTCTACCTCTTCTTTTATGCTTCTAATTCTCTTTAGACTTTCCTTTAGACTACTCTTTTTAGATTTCTCTCTACCCTAAACTTTTAGATCTAGATTTATGAATTCTTTATCTACTCTTCCTTTAAACTCGGTAATCTAATTCTTTCTTTGTTCTTCATTTATTTCTTTATCCTTAATTATTTCTTTCTTAATCGTATTAATTCGTTTATAATTCTCTCTAGATTTATTAGTTATGCTTAATCTAATTATCATCTTTATTATTGTTGTCGTAAATTCTTCCATGAGTAGCTAATTTCCCTTGCTAGGATTTAGGGGATCCACGAATTGAATGTGGTCGCTAAATAATTTATAGATCTGTCAATGATATTGTGTCTGAGTTGTCAATTGTAGCATTTAGTTGAGATTAATCGATTAAGTCGACGTAATTGATTAATTTAATTAGTAAACTTGAACCTAAGATCGGAAGCCTGGTAAAAGTTAGACCTGCTACAGCACATTAGTTTGCCCTAATAAGATCGGAAGCCGTTAGAAGCATTCTAGGGTGAATAGCGGACCGGAAGGACCTTTTCACTACCCCTTAGATCAATATCTGTGACAGACCTGTGACTTAGACCGTGACCATAAGAAATTCGTAGTGAACCGACAATCCTGGTTTTCTCTCTATATTTATTCATCTTTATTCATCTTATTTATTTTAGTTATTTCTTCTCTTTTAATTCTCTTTCCTTCACTACTTTTAGATTAGTTAACCACAATCAAAAACCCCCGATTTAGTTACTTAGATAAACTTTAATTACGAGTAGAATTTATTTGTCTCCTTGTGGATACGATCCTGACTTCCCTAGCTATATTTTAGTTAGACCTAAGTTGGTTATCTTTGATAGGTATACGACTAGCTTATCAGGGCTATGCCTTGTAAAAGGTCGACTCGGAAAAGACACTTAGACGGGCGACTCGTGAAAAGTAGGCCTTCTTTAGGATCCAGCTGTGTGGGCTGGGCCCTGTTCGAAAGGAGGT
The DNA here is from genome assembly GCA_958450325.1 of Agrostemma githago. Classification (NCBI taxonomy): domain Eukaryota; kingdom Viridiplantae; phylum Streptophyta; class Magnoliopsida; order Caryophyllales; family Caryophyllaceae; genus Agrostemma; species Agrostemma githago. Next base: position 51,932,190 of record OY288255.1, read on the forward strand.
TCACGTGAGACGTTCCCCAGACTTTGGACTCGATTGTGTAGACGGGCCAACCCTTGTAGGAGTATGTCCTACGTAGGTGGGCCTTGCCTTAGTCAAATAAGGCGGACTGGGATAGGGAGGAAATCCGTGATATAAGATCGACGGAGTTTCGACGCTAGAGACCTCGACGACTTACGACACGACCCGACACTGCTAAATACGGGAAGTCCTAAGAAGAGGAAGATTTCGAAATATGATTTTTGAAAGCCCGAAAAAATTCGGGAGGGAAACCCGGCCTTTTTCGAGAAAACGGAAAAGGTGGACCGGGGACGGTTTTGAAAGTTCGAAAATATTTTCGAGTTTTGAAATGGGCGTAATACCGGCTAAAAATGGGCTATTTTGAGTAAAATCGTGGATCCTAAATTCGGTATATGTCTCGGGTTTTGAAATTGGATATTTTGAAAATGATGCTATTTTGAAAAAGACGGGTTTTTGAAAAAAGACTTGTAAATCAGGTAGCACGTAGTCATGGAAACAGTATAACGACGCCATGTATACTCTAATTCTAAGTCTCGATCAGTCTGAAAGGGTCTATACCAGTGTACACAGCCTATCGAGAATCGGGGCGGAATTCCTAAGTCGAGTTGAGCTTAGAACATGCCGTAAAACCCATACGAATCGGCTAATGGACACCTTCGACATATCCAATTTGGACTACATCGATAGTATAGTGGGACGTCGGTCACCAGTACCGGCTCGGGAAAATATGGGGTTATGCATGAACCGTAAAACTAAAACGCGTATTGTACTAGTCAAACGATTTCTATTCGAGTCTCACCCTGAGGATGCTGAAGGTCAGTAACGTATCAGCTAATCCCCAGCGGAGTCGCCAAATTGTGGACATGACATAGGTCCACCCCGACGCGGCCACGCGCGGGTTTGGGGAGGCGAATGAATCTCCATGAGATGGTCAAATGGAAATTTAAATCGAAGTTGGAGTCGCCACCGAATTTTATGGTTATTCGGAACCGTTCGAGCCCACTCTATGTCGTAGTGGGCCGTATACAAAATACGGCCCATTTCCGATGTCAGAGTTTATTGGGCTCGTCCCTTTGCATATCGATATAGATGCCGACTTGAGCGGTTAATCGTATATTGAATGACTCTCGTTGCCAATGGATTCGGACATCCGGAAACCACGGTTCTGAGTAAGGGGTGAGGGTACGTGTTGGAAAGTTCACTAAGAACACCCAACCCCGCCCGCACATTAGCGGCCTCTACTAGGATATCGAATGATGTTTTAATACGCGCGTTAGTAATACGATGAATGATATGCAAACATTGTTTTCCTAAACATGCGAGGAATTGAATGGGTTGCTAAGTCGGTTTAATGCAAATAAAATTAACGTCAAAGTTGAATTTAGCATGTGAGATTCGTTTTAGTATAATAAAACAAACGATGAAAAGATATGAATTGGCTACAAAAGATGAACAAACGAGTTAGTATCGATTTGTAAATAATAATATAGCAAATAAAATAAATATACGAGATCGAGAAAATAAATATTAATCGAAATCTGAAAAATATTACTAAAAACGTTGTTTTGTATAAAAAACGAAGTTCGAAAAATAATAAAAACACGAGAAAGGTGCACCGTGGCAGCCGACCGCGCGGCTCGCCTGGGCTGCCGGCGAGTCGCGTGTCGGTCTGTTTTTGGAGACGATTTTCGAAAACTCGATGTTTTTATTAAATCGCGTATGAATATTGCATAATTCGTACTTGATTCAATATTTTCGATATTCATTATATTTGATAATTAACTACGAAATTAATATCAAATATTCCGAATAGTTTTAGAAAAGATATAAGTTTTAAAATTGTTTCGTAGAAGAATAAAATAAAACGAACGAAAAAGCAAAAAAAAAAACGTCTCGGATTTCAGGCCCGTGCGCGAGTCGCCTGGGCATGGCGCGACTCGCGTGCGGGTCTGTCCGGTTTTTTATTTTTTGTTCGAAATCGCTAATTTTGATAAATCGCGTACAAAATATGAATTAATTTATATTCGATTTATGTTTTCGATATTCGTCGTACCCGATATTCGATTATGAAATCGATATCGGGTATTCGGAATGAATTAAAAAAAAGGTTTTGTAAAAAGAAGTTTGAACGAAAAAAAGATGTAACGATTTTTAATATCGTCGAGATCTTAATATAATTCTTTTTGATACAATATTCGATTATACAAAATCGATATCATATTTTTAAGAATGTTGTTATATGAAAATAGTTTTTTGATATTATCGATATTAGAAAAATTAAAAAAACGCGACGAATGACCCGTAATAAAAGGACCGGCGCGACCCGTAAATAAAAAAAAAGACGCGAAGGAGGAGAAGAGAAGAAAAAGGAGAAATCGGGTTTTGGTACACCCTCAACCTACATGCTTTAGTTTACTCGGATCGGGGCTCGTCGGGACGTGACTTGGGCACAAGAGCGTCGAGTGGATGTCGGTGAGGTGATGGTGGTTCGGCTCGGGCGTGACGTGCGTGAAGGGTGTCGGGATTCGGACCGGTTTCCTTCGGGTTTGTAGTATCGGTTTCTCGATGTGTGTGTGTGTGATATTTTCTGATGATTGATTCATGATGATGAATATTTGATTGATAGTGAATGTCGATGTGAATGAATGTATATTGTAGATGCTAATTGATGTGTAAAAGTGTGTGTGCAAGGAGCTATTTATAGGGAATTCCCGACCTTGGCTAGGAGAGTTGTAACTACCGCTAGAGATAGGAAATATAGGAAGCTGTAAGGCATGAGAATTCCGCTTTCTTGTCAAGGAAGAAAGGGAACACGGCTGGAATATGCTGTTCGGCCGACTGTTTGCACTCGGTCGGGTGTCTGAATCGGTTTTCGGATAGGATTCCTACTTGAGATCGAATTCCATCCTTAAACGGATTTGTTTAATATTTTATGTAGCTGATTTTTCGTAGGATTAGAGTTCGAATCAGCCGTGTGAGGTGTCACGGCTGACTCACGTGCCTCGGAAATAATTTTGACGGGTTTTGACTCGGTCGTAAAAAGACGGTTTTACCCCTGATGTCGGAATCGACCCAAATTAGTCTTATTTGACTCAAAACGACCAACTGGGCCTGATTTTGAGGTTGGTTTTGTGAGATATGTACTCTATAATGAGCCCAAGCCAAATGCCAATGATTTTGAGCCCGTTTCTGAGTATTTAAAGCACGTTTGCGTCCGATCATCATCAGGTGTTTGTCGGAAACTGCTATAGACACCTGGCAGTCAAAATGTGGGTGTCTACAATGTTGCTGAGGTGGTTCGACATCACGGCGTGCCGTTAGAAATCGTGTCTGATCGAGACCCGAGATTCTGTTCTAAGTTCTGGAAGGCTTTGCAGAGTGCTTTGGGAAGTCAGTTGTTGATGAGTACTGCTTTTCATGCTGCGACTGACGGCCAATCTGAGAGAACTATTCAGACTTTCGAAGATATGCTCCGTGCTTGTGCCCTGGATTTTCAAGGTAGCTGGGACCGACATTTACCGTTGGTTGAGTTCTCCTACAACAATAGTTATCATGCTTCTATCAAGATGGCTCCGTTTGAGGCACTTTATGGTCGAAATTGTCGTAGTCCTGTTTGTTGGGATGAACCTCGAGAAGTGAAGACCTTAGGACCTGATTTCTTAGCCGAGACTGTGGATGCGGTGCAGTTGATTCGTTCCAGAATGAAGGCTGCTCAAGATCGTCAGAAGTCTTATGTTGATGTGCATCGAAGACCCCTTGAGTTTGAAGTTGGTGACCTGGTATTTTTGAAGGTCTCGCCGATGAAAGGTGTGAAGAGATTTGGGATAAAGGGTAAGCTTAGCCCTAAGTTTGTTGGACCATATCCCATAGTAGAGAAAATCGGTGTGGTGGCATATAAGCTGGAATTGCCTGCTTCTATGGGTAAGGTGCATGATGTGTTCCATGTCTCTCAGTTGCGTGGATACGTTAGTGATCCCGAACATGTGCTGAAACCCGAGGTCCTCGAGTTAGAACCAGATTTAACTTATGAAGAGAGACCTATTCGTATCACCGATAGAAAGGAGAAACGACTAAGAAATAAGGTTGTTCCCTTGGTGAAAGTTCTATGGAGGTGTAATCGCTTTGAGGAGGAGACTTGGGAGACCGAATCTTCGATGTTATCCAAACATCCCCATCTGTTTGAGTAAGGTATACTCATTTCCTTTCCGCTCTCTTTTCATTCCTACAAGTTTCGGGGACGAAACTTTTTTTTTTAGTGGGGAAGGTTGTAACACCCGGTATTTTATTAAAATAAAATCGACTTTTGTTAACGATTATATCGTAACTCTTTTCTATGCAAATTTTTAAACCGATTTCTTCGTAACCCATTAATTATATTACTATCTTTTTACGATAGTTCATAAAATATCCTTAAATTCTAAACAGTTCATTTTCCCAACTTATTGTTCAACCGAGATTTTCACTTATATTATTTTACTAGATGTAAAGCCCGTGCGATGTACGGGCCACTTTTTAGTGACGTTAATAAGGATACCAAGTTGAATGATTGCATAAATTTGTGAAACTGTACAACAGTAGAGAGTCAGTCGAGGTTAAGAGTATGCCTAATAGTAAAGAAATATTATCTATATACCTACATGTGTTTCAAGGAATCAGAGATAATATATACGATAAAGATCAAATTAAATTATAGGCATTATATATGGTGCGTTGTAATTAGAATAAAAGACTAATTAAAGTTCCTCGCACATAAATATACGTAAATATAAATATTCACTGGGTAAAATGGAAATATATTACAGTCAACAACGATGAAACATGTGATAAAAAACAAATTTATCATCATCAACGCACAAGTTATTATAATGAATGTTGAGGTTAAAGTAACGATACATACCTTTGCTTATTTATAATAGTACAATTATAAATGCATTTGAAATGATAGTAAAGTTCAAAATTACGACTTCATATTTATAACTGTAGTCTTGTAGATACTCTGTTCACCACGTTAGAGTCTTAAGACCATGCGATGTGGTTGTAATCTTTACTTTATTAAAAAAAAATTGTTGATATCTATGGACGAACAATTACTCGTATTTATAATATAGTATTCCATCACCTTCTTATAATTTTTCGATGTGGGTTAATTTTTTGATTGATATCTAAGGACGAACGATTACTCTTATTAATCATAATAAAATATATCTACCTGTATCAGGATAATAATAATAATTTTATTTTTATTATTAATTGTTTTAAAATTTTAATTTTGTATTTTTAGAATTTCTAAAGAATTGGAGTATAAGATTTTTGGTTTATAATCTTAAAAATTCTTTTTAAATTCATTTTATGACTCAAAATATTTTTTTTTATTAATATTTAATAACGAGTTATTACTCTTATTTATATAATAGAAATCTATGACCTCATTATAATTTTTCGATGTGAGATAATTTTATTTAACTTTATAGTCTAAAGAGATTTTTTAAGACTCGAAAGATTTTTGGTTAATATCTAAAAATGAATAATTATTACTCTTATTTATATAATAAAATTCCATCACATTATATTATAATTTTTCAATGTGAGACAATTTAATTTAAGTTTATATTCATAAGATCGTTTTTTTAAGACTCAAAAGATTTTTATTTGATATCTAAAAACGAATGATTGCTCTTATTTATAATACAGAATTTCATTACCCATCATAATTTTTCGATGTGGATACTTTTTTTTAAGATTCAAAAGATTGTTTCTTAATATCTAAAGACAAATTATTACTCTTATTTATTTATAATGAAGTAATATAGAATTCATCGCCTTATTATAATTTTTCGATGAGAGAATTTTTTTACTTAAGTTTATAATCTTATGAGGTCCAAGTTTTGTTGTCTTATGAGGTGATAATCGTTGGTTTATATAGTGATTTTTTTAATCTTAAGTGGAGTACGATTTTTTTTCCCTCTACAAATTCATATATTTTTTTTATCTAAATTTAAAAAAAATCGAGTCTGAGTTGGAGTAGAATTTTTTTTATATACAAATTCGTATACTCTATTATTTATTTAACTTAAAAAAATATATTAAAAAATTTCGACCAATCACTTCGCTCGAAAAGTTCCTGCTTTATTAATATATATTGATTTTATGATCTACACTACTTAACTAACTTTCTATTCCTATTCCTATTCCTACTCCAACTCTAGCGTAAGAAGTTGTGGGAAGTTTGAGTTTGGTAACCGTGTTTCTTATTTATTCAACAGTCCAACTCTTCACAGTATCCTGACCTTCTTACTTCTCTACAAAAAAAGCAACCAAGTAGCAGGCAAGCAAGCTCTTCCCTTTCCTACGTGAGTAGGAGTTTTTTTAAAAAAATTCTTCCAAGCTTGTTCGTGTGATCCGTTTAGGCGGACTATCTCCGTACCGAGTTCCAATATTTCGGTCTTCGTTTCGTCCCTCGTTCCGTTCTAAACTCAGGATAATTCAATTACTCTTAATCCGCGTAGTTATTAATTTGTAGAATAATTTTTATATGGTCGTAACACCATATATGTGTACTGTTTTGTAGGCTATTTGGAGGATCCCGAGGCAGACGAGTACATTGTCGATTCAGATCTCGAAGACTAAACAAGGTAACAATGATGGCACGACTCGGTATTGCGTGATATATATGTCGTAGTTGCTTGTAGTAAAGTTAAAAATCGTATTTTTACTATTAGACTTTTTTTACTAAGAAGTATATTATTATGATAATAGTTTTAATCGATTTCTCACATGTTGTTTCTATCGTTTTTAATGTTACAAATCGCATGCTATAATTTGTCGTACATCGAATCTACTAAATTATTATAAGGCCGAGACTAAAACATACTAATAATAATTTATCACTTAATTTTCGTGATTTTTAGTATGAAATACCAAATTGGAAGTTTTATTATTTTTAACATAATTACAGAATGTTTCAACATCGATTAGTGTTTTTGTACGATTTATTAAACATATTAAAGTATCTTATTTTCAAAAAGTTTGAAAAGAGACTACCTTTTATTTTAAGTCTATTATACACGTCTGCTAAATTTCGTAAATTAATTTTAAGTAGTTTCGTCACAATAAATCGTTTATGAAACTGTGACAGATTAGTTTGCAAATCTGTCAGTTGTTGTAAAATCTAATTTAAAACCTATGATAAACTTTGAATATAATTTTTATAATTTACGTACATTAACTTTAAATAGTCTAGTTAATGTTTCTACCTGGATTTGTTTTAAAATAAAATATTAAACGTGTTTTATTAAAGAAATACTATCGGGTGTCGGATTCTGACAGTTTATAAAACCACGAATAAAGACCCCTGTTAAATTAGGAATTTCGATTTTCTCCAGAAACAAAAGTTGTAGTTAAGCTTTTAAAGTTTTCAACTTCACTGGTCTTACATCATTTTGATTTTTAATGATTTAATTATGAACTTTATAGTAAGATAGTAAAAATCTGAAAAATCTGTAAATTTGTAATTTATTACTTTTAATTACTTAAAATCCAACCTTTTGAGAAATAATTATGATTTTTAATTTCTCTGACTTTTAATCATTAATTATACATTTATCTAATAAATATAATGTTTGTCTCAAGGCCTAATATTAATTATTTTATATAACTCATATGTTAAACGATTTCTAATTATAATAACACCTATTTTGGAAAGTTACTAATTGAAGAAAGTTTCTATCTTTGGAAGGTTACTATTTTGGGAATATTTAAGATATCTTCGGATAAAATACTTATAATGGTTTGAATGTGGAATAATGTTGGAAATGAGAATGTACAGTATATAAGTCTAGGATATGTTGTTTGTTGCCATCAGCTATATGGCCTGGTCAGTGTATATGCGTCAGGGATACATTGATTGTCGAACTGGGTATCGTTTATGCTTAGGAGTCATGCGCATGTACTTAGGCTAGGACCTCACTGAACACAGTCCTATTATGGTTTGAGTTGCATGGTGAGAGGGCTTAGGAGTCACTCCGTGGGCACTCAGTTCCTTAACCAGTGAGGCTTAGGGGTCGCTTCGTGGGCACTAAGTTGTGTTGTTTGACATATCTCTAGTAGTAAAAGTTGTACTGATCATCGATTTTATATTCCATTATTCGTTTTGACGCCGTCAGGCTGCTGAATTGTTTTCTGGTTTTCAATCTATTTTGATATATATAATGTTTTGAGTTTTAATCTATTTCCTTATATTATGCTTCTATTGCTTATATATTATGTAATATGGCTGGGAGAACTGCCTGAGTTGCTCCCCACTGAATTGTGGCTGTTATGTTTAACATGGCAGGTTATCTGTTTTGCGAGATCGGGTTTAAGCTAGCGAGTAGTCATGATCCTACTCATTTATATTATTATTAATGTTGTTTCATTTTATGGATTGTTTTACCGGTTTTTGGAAGTTTTATTTTCACCCTTTTTAGGAAAAGTGGCATTTGTTTCAGACTTACCTTTTGATCATACAATAATCTATTAGACATCAATGTAGTTCAATCCCATCGACAGTGATTCCGCCACTGTTTTCCATTAGATATTTAGGGGATTACAACTATCCTAATCTACTACTACTACTACTACTAATAATAATAATAATAATAATAATAATAATAATAATAATAATAATAATAATAATAATAATAATAATAATAATAATAATAATAATAATAATAATAATAATAATAATAATAATAATAATAATAATAATAATAATAGTAATAATAATAATAATAATAATAATAATAATAATAATCATAATAATAATCATAATAATAATAATAATAATAATAATCATAATAATAATAATAATAATAATAATAATAATAATAATAATAATAATAATAATAATAATAATAATAATAATAATAATAATAATAATAATAATAATAATAATAAAAATAAAAATAAAAATAAAAAAATAAAAAAATAAAAAAAATAAAAAAAATTAATAATAATAATAATAATAATAATAATAATAAATAAATAAATAAAATAAAAAAATTAATAATAATAATAATAATAATAATAATAATAATTCAAAAAAATTTGGTAGCACAGGATGCCGGAGCACGCGCTGCTCCTTTTATTTTTACCAGACTTAGCTTCGCTATAGCTAAGGGGGTGGGGGCCCAGATTGTATCTCAGTTACCCACCAATTTTTTGTAAACTGCTGTTTGATTCATCAATAAAATTTGGCATTCAATAAAAAATAATAATAATAATAATAATAATCTTCTACTACTACTACTACTAATACTACTAATCTACTATTACTACTAACAAAATTCATAAACCTCAATCCACCACCACCATTATTACTTAATCAACAACAACAACAACAACAACAAAAAATGGCGAACTGAGTATCTGCGTGATCGTGACGGAGAATCTTGTGCACTTCGGCTATGGATTCATCACCGGCTACTTTACATAACATTACTCACAGAAAAGGCATGGGGAGTAGGGATGGTAAGAAGGATACTAGTAAGATTCGGATTGCACGTAAACCCAACGTCGACGATGCTAAGAAGCATGGAAGTTTAAACCTGATTGATGGCATCCCCGGCTATGAGTTTTATGATGAGAAGGATGATTGATAATAAGGAGGATGAAAGTACTGGTGGGAACGTAATCCATGATCAGCAAGGTGATTTGTTTACAAGGCAAGGGAATAAAATTGTGAGAGTTGTGGACCCTGATGAGGATCAGAAAGACATCTTGCAACTCACGGAGGATGATGTTAAGGATGAACTCTCTTATTGGGAGACGGCTGTTTATGGCTATGTCCTAGGGGCTAATCCGCCTTGTCCAGTATTTGAAGGTTACCTGAAAAGAATTTGGGGACATCAGATCATACAATAAACAAAATATCTTATTTGCCAAATGGTGTTTTCTTGGTTCGTTTTGCGACTGCTGAAATGCAAGCAAAAGTGCTAAGTGCGGGGTACTATATGTTTGATAGTAAACTTGTTATAGTGAAGAAGTGGACACCTGAAGTGGTCCTGGAAAAAGGAGAGGTGAAGGCGGTGCCTACATGGATTAGACTTCATAACCTACCGCTCAAGTTCTGGGGCTTGAGTTTGTAGAAGATAGCAGGCAGGATAGGAAGGGTCTTGACTGTGGATGAAGCCACTCAATTAAAAACTAAGTTAGGGTATGCTCGGTTGTTGATTGAGGTTCAAGTTAATAAAAACTTTCTGGAGCATATCCAGTTTAAGGATGAAAAATAGGTATTGATATCTATTCCTGTTTAATGGGAATGGAAACCGATTAAATGTGGTCAATGTCAGCAGATGGATCATGACACAAAACAGTGCAGAACACCAAAACTAGGACCTACTATCAAACCAGTTCAGAAGAATCTGGTTTGGAGACAGAAACCAAGGCCTATCTCTGTTAGTGATCCTGTCCTGGAGGTGCAGAAAAAGCAGACTTACTCGACTGGTGAATCTGTTGCTATACCACAGATGCAGGTACAAGTCCAGACTCAAGTCCAAAAACAATTACAGTCGCCTGGTGAACAGAGTGATGTGGTGGAGGCTGCTGTCTCTCCACGGGTAGGATCTCCCTCGTTGAAAAGAACAATGATTGGGGAGGAACTGGTGTCTGGAGGGGGTGGAGGTCCGAATTTATCCCAATGATCATTGCTTTTTGGAATGTTCGAGGCATGAATAAGGAGAATAAACAATGTACAGTCAATAATTTTATGCTTCATAATAAGGTAGATTTATTTGGATTGCTTAAAACTAATTGCTTAAAACTAAAATAAAACATAGTAACCAAACGTCAGCTTTATTGAACTTTCCTCGGTGGAGTATTTCTACTAATAATCATACCCACGAGGGAGGGAGAATTTGAGTGGGATGGAATCATCATTCTGTTCAGGTGGACTTTCTTGAATACAATGCTCAATTCATTCACTTAAAGGTGGTGCACATTCTTACTCAACAGACTTTCCATGTGACTTTTGTGTACGCATTTAATGGTATCAGTGATAGAGAGGTTCTTTGGGAGAGACTTAGTAATATTGCTACTTCCATGGATGGTCCCTGGGCAGTTGGAGGCAACTTTAATTCTATTCTCTCGCCTGAGGAACTCTTGGGGGTTGGTTTTAAGCCTGAAGAGGCTATCCCTTTCTAGGATTGCTTGGCGAGATGTGATCCTCTTGACAGTAAAACTGATGGTGCTTTCTACACCTGAAATAACAAACAAGTGCATGAGGATAGAATGTACAACCAACTTGATCGTTTCCTCATCAATCATGATTGGAGTGTGACCTTTCCTGATATGAGGGCTTCGTTTTTACCCGAGGGACTTTTCGACCACTGCCCTTGTTTAGTAAGAAGAGCAGGTGTACAGGCTCCTAGCAAGAAACCTTTTCGTTTCTGTAGCCTGTGGACGTTTGATCAGGAGTTTTTAGAGTCGTGATAACTGGCAAACGAACTTATATGGCACCATGATGTACATCTTGGTCAACAAATTGAGAGCCTTGAAATTCCACCTCAAGAAGTTGCATTTCAGGAGGTTTTCAGATGTTGAAAGGAAAGAAGACATTACCAAAATTAAGATGCTCCAAATTCAAAAAGAGCTGGTTGCTCAACAATTAAATGCAGATTTAATTATTCAGGAGAGGACTGTGGCAGCTGAGTACGCAGTTTTAGAACAGAATCAACTCTCATACCTGAAGCAGAAGGCGAAAGCACACTGGATTGCTGAAGGTGATGCCAATATGGCCTACTTCCATAGTGTGCTAAGAGTCAGGAGGGCACATAATCTAGTTACCCAGATTACTGATTAGCATGGGGTAACTCATACTGTAGACACCTAGATTTGGACCTGATCGATGGCTCCAGAAGTGCCCAACAAACACGCAATGACGATAGGACTGCAACGCGACGCGGGTTCGCGATGTTTTAAGTAGTTTTTCTATAGAACGGATTAACATGATGGCAGCCTTAGTCGTGTCGTTACGGTCGCATGGACACTAATTAAAGTCAATTCTGACACCGGCACCCCGTGTAGGTCCCGAAACTCGAGCCGAGACAACATCACGCCAAGTGAACCTCGGGATGCACACCCGAGGCCCACCAACTTCACGGCGCTAAGTCAAGGAAGGGAAACCTTAACCCCCAAGATACATATTATACACCCGCCCCACGATTTTGGAAAGTATCAAAATCGTATCTTCAAAACTCCAACCGCCCCACCTCACGCGCCTGAGACTCCCCGCGCCTAAACCCAGGCGCCTGAGTCTCGGTGCGCCTCAGCTCAGGCGCCCATATGGGTGACGAGGGCCGAAAACACCTATAAATACCCCCCGTCACGCCCTCATTCGACACACATTTCTAATTCTTCTCTTCCCCCTCTATACTCTCGCTAAGGGCTCACACTCCGACACCCGAGGTAAACGATCCACTCGATCGTAGTTCCGAAAAAAAAAGTGACATCGATGTTACTCCTCACCTTCGAGAACCCCACTCGATCCCGAGGTGCCTGTGATCGACTAGCTCAAGTCTAGTAGCGAAGCTCTGCCGGATTAGCCGCAGAAACGGTCTATAGCAAGGAAGTTCTGCCGGAATAGCCGCAGGAAGGGTCAAACGGTAACGGAGCTCTGCCGGAGTCACTGGTCAAGCTAGAGGGATCCGCCTGTTGATCGAGTCGTCACTAGGTTGCCATCTAAACAAAACTTTCCATATTCGTACTTTTATTATTATGCACAACGACAACACTAGGTGTGGACGCTAGGTCCACCAACATCTACTAAAATACGTAACGTCCCAACTTCAACCACAAACGCTAAAACACACTAAATAGACCCGAGTAATTTTGAGATCCGTTCTCAAACTATCTATGCATCGAGTCCCGTTTAGTGTATACTCCGAGGGTGCAACTCCTCATTATGTGATTTACTTACATTCACATTTACAGTTTTTCGTATGATTTATTGCTTTTATGACCTTATAATCGCATGCTAAATCATCTAACACGGAATTCAAAACGTAAAACAACTAAAATTGAACAAAGTGATGGTCGGGTTCCATATTAGTCCCGGTGCTCACCTTACTAGGTTCGACGCATCTCTACTAATACCGACCGCATCTTAAGCAGAATACCAGGTAAGGTATACCACGAGAATGACTAATATCCGTATTATCGCGTTAAAACTGATTTGCTAATACGTATAATACTAGTACTCCCTACTCTCCTACGTGCATCTTTTCATGGCCTGCTTGTCACGTGAAATCGCATGCAAAGAATGTAAACACAACTACTTTGACGACAAAACTTACTTGTCCTTAAACAACCGACATAGCAAAAGGTTTAGGGTTAAAACAATGGATGTTACAGTATTTCCACCACAACAAAAGAACTAGGATATCACCCCACCGATTGATTAGTAGAGGCCGCTATAGTGCGGGCGGGATTGGGCGTTAACATCTATCGGATGTTGGCTTCCCAATACGTACCCTCACCCCTTACTCGGAATCGACGGTTTCCGGATGTCCGAAACCATTGGCAATGAGAGTCATTCCAGGCATGGAGTGCTTAAGGGTACAAGTCTTTATCTTTAGGTCCCGTGCCACTCAACTTTGAGTCAGCAAGGGATAAAAGTTGACTACAAGTCCGGATCGTCATCCAAATCGAGGCCCGACACTTCGCCCTGTACGCGAGATCGGACCGGCCCCCGGCAGGGAGGGGGCCGCGTGGGTGGCGGCCGCCACACGTTGAAAAACCGGGTCGGTCCCGCGCGGGCGCGCGCGGGGCGCCGGGCGGTGCGTACGGACGTCCATAGTTTAGCGACTCCGCTGGGGATTTGGAAACAAGTTTCCAGCGGTGGTGTAACTTGAACGAGGTCGGTGAATCTCATTTCTTAGTTCCTAGTTGTGGTCACTACAGGTTTTGGCCCTAAACAGCCCACCCTAACCGATATCAGGACCAATCGACCTCTTCGCGAGTAAGATCTCTAGGGACACGCGGAGAGATCCTCGATTGACGCTCCGGCCGCCTAACGCGTACCCCGCGGGAATAATAAGCGGATAGTTCCAAACGAACGGTACGACACTTGTCTCCCCAGATAATTGTCAATGCCTAAGTAAAGACTATTCGTGGGCGGTAGCCTACCCTAACCTACCCGTGTCTGCATCCTGCATGAGTGTATGCATTCCTAATTATGTGTAGCGTGTTTGAACAATCCAACCCGAATAAAACACTAAAAATCTGGATTCAACCACGCTAACATATTCAACCACACCCTATTCCGTTTTCGAAAAATATCTCATTTTCTCAAGACGACTTCTTAAATGCCGATACTACGGTCAAATCATGATTACAAATTAAACTTTTCGGATATCGTGAAATTTAAAATTTTTGAATTATAATTTAAGAAATTTATACTTCACTTTTGTTTTATCTTTGGTCGATATTTATACTTAGTCCTGTTTCAAAATGCCTTAATAATTTATTTTGAAAATATTTCAATTTTTTGATTTTCAAACGATCGGAATTTTATGAAAACTTTCATATTTCCAAATACTTCAACTTCTATAGGCGTGATTATCAGCCTCAAGCTGATGTCACGTGGGCTTGGAGGAAGATCTGTCATGCAAAGGAAAAAGTCAAGGATATGTTTGAGAATGGTTTATGGCATGGCTCTTGTACTACGTACTCGATCTGTAGGGCTTACGAGAAGCTTCGTGATCGAGTCCCGATGGTTGCTTGGAGCCGGCTTGTTTGGAGTGATTGGAGTCTTCTGAAACACAGTTTTATTTCTTGGCTAGTGTTTAGGGGGCTCTAAACACGAGATCGAAGTTATTGAGGTTTGGGGTGGCAGATTCAGACCTTTGTTATTTTTGTGAAGCGCAGACTGAGACTTTTGAACATCTTTTCTTTGGATGTTGTTGGAGCATGCGGATTATTGATCTTTTGAGTGACTGGACAAGGAAGAGGATTCCGAGTACTAGAAGCTTGGATTGGGCGACTAAAGTAAGGGGTTCTAAATTACAATGTAATGTTCTCCGTGCTGTAACTAATGCGACTATTTATCACATATGGAGGCAACGAAATGTGTGTCGAATAGAAGGACTAGTTCAACAGCCGGAGAATATTGCCATTTTGATCAAATTGGATGTTAGAAGTAGAATTATTTGTAAGATCAAATATCCGTTAAGTGCTAAAGACGCTCGATGGCTACATAATCTGATGTAGTCATTTCATTGTAAATTTTTTCACTATATATATACTTACCCATTATCAAAAAAAAAAAAAAACTTCTATAGGATTATTTTGTAAAGCGTTTTAACATTGTCGAAATTATTTTGAATGTTCAAGTTTGATAACATTTTTTTTACTTTCATAATTACTTTGATAACATTTTCGAAATTTTAACGTTTTGAAATTAGTTTCTTTTTATTGTTGGTGGATTTTTGAATCTATTATTAAAAATGCTTGACAACTGGATCGATTTTTACTAACTACAAATTTGATTTCTCAAAACTAAATTTTGTTTATCAGGAAAACAAATATTATTAAATTTCTTAATCAAATTGTTTTACTTTTGTTTTGAAAATGTTTTAATTACCCTATTTCCTTCAAGCTCGTTACAAATGCTATTTAACGTAGTTGTTTTATCAAATAACTTTAGTTTACGATTTCACTAATTAAAAGATTTCAAATTCCGGGTAGCTTAGCCCAATTCCTCTTAGAATAAATAATTGCATTTGATTTCATATCACTTTAAAAGTTGTAAAATTGTCTTTTACAGCAAAATTTTTATGCGAAATTTATATCCTCATCTTTTCGAGTGGGGTAATCTTGCCTTTTTTCTGCCTATTCTTAGTTTCGAGGACGAAACTTT
Organism: Agrostemma githago; assembly: GCA_958450325.1. NCBI lineage: Eukaryota > Viridiplantae > Streptophyta > Magnoliopsida > Caryophyllales > Caryophyllaceae > Agrostemma > Agrostemma githago. The sequence goes on from OY288255.1 coordinate 51,948,100, forward strand.
CTTTTAGTGGGGAGGATCGTAACACCCGCTAATTTTCTACGCGTTGTTATCTATTCTGTTATGACTCCGTCATGACTCTGTGATTTTTCTGCCTTCAATTTCCTTCATTTTCAAGCTTCATAATATTTTCGAGTCAAATACTCCCTCCCTTCATAACCAAACACACCATATCTCTTTTCGACACTATTCACATGTTAAGAGAATCTTCCGTATTCTCGGCAATCTACAATAGAAAATATAGTAAGGTGGGATCTTGTTTAATTCGTCTCTACGAGTTCATTAAGAGTATCAAATTTTTATGATTTTTACTAATGCAAAATAAAAGATATCGATGGTGTAAAACACGTCTCAGCAAATGTGAAAAAGTAAATGGTGTGTTTGGTTATGAAGGGAGGGAGTAGTATTTATTTTCATTAAAATATTTTAAATATTTTATTTTCCTATAATAAATCTATTTATTAAATTTTCATCGCAAACTATTTATTTAATTCACAAAGAATCCCATTTTTATACGAACTATCATTTTAAGCTTGGATTTGGGTTATTTATTTTTCTAAAAGAGCCCAAATACGTTTATATAATATTTCTAACTAAGAAAATATTTTTATTTATGAAAATGTATCATTTAATGATTTTATTACGAAGTTTCGTAATTAATTGATTTCTTACGCGAGATTTACTCAAATTGCTTTGAAATGTCTTTAATAATTTTACGATCCTTATTTTTATCGACTTACAACTATTTTGGGACCACCTTGAACCATTTTTTTTTTCATGACACTCATGTCACACTACCACTACACATTTTTTTTGTGTAACATTTTATTTTTATAAAAACAATATGCTTAAAGCATAAGATATTTCTTTCTCACAAATTAACATTGTTGACTCATACAAACTCTTCACACTTCTCTCACATTCACTCTTGGCTGAAATTTTGGAGGTGAATGTACCTAGTTTTCATCAATTTTAAAGTCACCATTTACTCCATATCTCTTCACATTTTTCTCATAATTCATTCATCCATTTTATTCAAGCAAATACTCTCTTTCTCCCTATTTTTTTTCTTGTGAAATCTGACCAAAAACCGGCAGCATTTCGGCCCAGAAATTTTGTGTTCATCATCTCCATTTTTCCGTCTCCATTTTCGCTATATCGATCTTCTTTTCGTCTCCTTCGTTAAGGTATTAATCGATTTCATTTCCAATCGTTGCCACCTTAATTTTTCAGCGATATTATGGTATTTTCATACCATGGAATTCATATTTTTTTTAGGGTTCCGAGGCGGTCCAGCAGAAGACGAATATATCGTAGACTCGGATTTTGATTGAAGGTAACGTCGATGTTGCTCGGTATTGCATGATTTTATTTGTGTAATTGCATGTATATTATTATAATTTTATTTTTGACTATATATGTATTTCATATAATCTGAAAAATTTTTAAAAGTTGAAAATTTGCATGTTTCGATATTTTTATCGCTTTTACGAGATTAACGATTAAATCGTCATACTAATTTGTAAAATCGTAATATTCGGCCTAAACATGTAATATATGTTTATATTCTGTAAAAATGATGTTTTTGATGAATTTTAATAATTTAGTATTTTTCTGATATTTTAATTATCGATTATTGAATTATTACCGTTTACGGACAAAAATGATTAAAAGCCGATTTTTAGTTCTAGTAATTAAACATTTTATTTTAATCTGATTTTTGACGAGGTCAAACTTTCTGATGAAATAGAATTTTATGAATGTTTTCATAATTTTTAGGAATTGTTAAGCGGATGAATTAATTAATCACTTTAAATCATCGTTTATCGTTAAAACCGTGTTTTGTCGTTTAAATTCTCGATTTTTGGTCTTTGGTTTAAATCTGAAAAAAATATGATTCTGATGATTTCATAATAAAATGTAATTTTATGATTTTGAGTGCTTTAATAAAATGTTAGGAACGATAAGTTTTATTAATGTAATCGTTAATTGTGAAAGCGGGTTTTAAAGACGGTTTTGACGGCATTTATTGAATCTGGAATTTTTGGAAATCTGGAAAAATAGTATTTTGTGGAAAATCATGATTTTAAGTTTAATAATAACTTTTCGATATTAATACTTAAATCGTTTTGTAATTTCTATTTTTATTAATCGTTATTGTCGAGATTAGACGATTAACGAGAAAACGCTTTAAAAACCGAGTTTTAGGATTATGGAAAATTTTCTTTTCTTCACAGAATGTCCCTAAATATATTTTAACTATTTTGCATAATTTTGGTACTATTTATTAAAGTCTTTAAGTAATAAGTATTGATTTTTGGACAAATTGTGATTTATCGTTAAAATGCTTCGTCTTACCTAAAAGAATTATTTTTCCAGCCATTTTGAAAATACTTAAATCTAAAACTTTAAGAGTTAAATCATCCCTTAACATACTCTAAATATATTCATTGGTTTAATTAAATAAAAGACGTTAAAAGATTTAATTTGACATTTGCCGTAAAATCCTATTTATAATCGTATTGTCGAAACTAATCATAATTAGAGGATTTAAGTTTTGTAAATTTTGGAAACACCCTAATTAGTAGTATTTAAAATGTTTAAGACATTTCTAAATAATTTTATAAACACTTGTATGACGTTTCAATAATTTCATTAACTCAAATGTTCTCCGTTTCAAGAATTGATATCGTTAAGGCCGAAAGTACTAGTTTTATAAATCTATATCGTTTACTAAAAATGTTGTATTAGTATAAACAAATATTTTTGCTATTTTGATATGATGCTACTTTTAGTAAAGTTTCTAAAAATAGAAGTTTCCTAAAATAGAAAGTTTTCTCTTTTGGGAAGTGATCATTTTCCTTTGTTCTCTTATTATTTATAATGATTATATCTTTTGGATATCGATAATGGCTTTGTTTTGGAAGTTATGGAATAAGGACAAGTGTGGGTTTAGAGTAATATAATCTGGGGTTTACGGTTTTGCCGTCAACTATAAGGCTAGTGTATCAGGAATCGGTACATTAGTTGTCGAACCGGGTGACAGGTATTCCGGGAGTTGTGTACATTTTGACATTAAGCTTAGGCCTCGCAGTAAGCCGCCGTCATAAGTTGAACTCGGTGACAGGTAATTCCACTAGGGGTGTGCATTATCTTAAACTAGGGCCACGCATTTATAAGTCGCCGCTCTATTATGGTTGAGTAGCCTAGTTAGAGACCGAAGTTTGATTTGTTTGAACTAAGTTCTCGAAGCTAGTTTTTAGTATTCTCCTAGTGAAAGTCTAGATTCTACACTACTCCTATCCATAACGCCATTTTGATTATTTTATTATTATCGATATAATTTTGATTTGCAGGTTGGCAAATGTTTTATGTTTTCTCCGGAAAACTCATTTTTATTATATTGTTTTGATATGTGAAGTTTTTCACTGAAAGCATATTTTCATTATAATGTTTTACTGTTTTCCATTTTACTATTTTTCTATAGTAGTAATTACAGTTTTGAAATCCTGTTTTATGGCTGGGAGAACGTTGGCGTTGCTCCCCGCTGATTGTGGCTGTTATGTTTTAACATGACAGGTATACTTATTTTTCGGGTGTGGGATAGCGGGCAATGTGGATCCTGCTCATTATTTTTAATAATTATGTCTTAAGGATTGTTCAACCTCTTTTGTGGATTGTTTTAAATTTTAGCCATTTTTATTTATGGCATTTGTTTGACTTTACCAATTTAATTTACTAAGACATAGTTACAGTGTGTTTTAATCCCGACTCTATAGTGTTTCCGCCACTGTATCGCGTTAGAATTTCTAGGGGATTACAGTTGGTATCAGAGCATCACTGCTCCCAACGCTTACACCTGAAATTAGGGAAAATACCAGTAAATTATTTAAACAGTAATAAAAATATTATTAGAGATGGATAGAAACAAATAAGGACTTAACTGTTAAGATTTTCTGTTCCTGAACTCAATGATTAGCATTGAATATTTGTTGCTTTTGTGGGAAGAAGACGAATGAACAAGATATTGATAGGATGCTGCTCCAGATCGGGACAAGACCTGCTTAGAACTCTCAACGCCTGCTGACTCGAGTGGACAACTTGGTGCTCCAAGAAAGATGCCGATGGTGACTTTTAGCTCCGGTTCAGTTTACTTAAGCTACAGGCCAGATGATCAAGAGTAGATTCATGTTCCATGATGTCACAGTAGATCGAGATGGAGCGACCCAAGACTTGCGTGCTCGTTCCTCTACAAGAAGATGAAGTAAGCCATTTGGATCCCGCGTGAACTCTGGAGGCCCGAAGATTCTCCTCTGGTTCAAGAACTTAGTAATATAGTATCATTGACTCTTTTCTTCCTTCCTCTATTTCCTCTACTTCTTCTCTTTTATATTCTCTTCTTCATCCACTTGGTGAATCCTTGTTATATTCTTCTACTCTACCATCTTTCTCTTGAGATTCTTTGATTAGACCGATTTCCGTCTCAGTGAACCCCATGAAAGGATATAGATGTTTGAGGTTTAGTAAACCCTTGTTACCTATGGCTTGAGGGTTGTGAGTTATACCCTGTTATCTATCTTAGTAAGCTTTTGAGGATCGATTTGAATGATAAATTGTCAATTAACGGAATTAGGTTGGTACTTTAGACACTGAACTTCGGGTTATAGGTTACTTGATTATTTGGAGGACTTAAAATTGAATATATTTTTGGAGTAGTAAGAGTATATCGTATTTGATGGATACCTAGTATCTAATTTAACCTAGAACCGAACCAAGTGTAGCTAATAATAGTATTTTGGGATTCCTACCTAATGCTTATTTGATGAATGTGTCGTGAATATTCGGGATCATAGAGTGATGGTTAAAGTGTTAACCTGAGTGTTGTGGTAACATCATAGGTTTTCATTAATACCGGTAGAAATTTTGGTTAACATAGATTACCCGTGTTTCTTATGGATTAGATCGTTGATCGTTGTTTAAAGTTGTAACCTATGAACTTTGGAGTTGAGTGATCTAAATTGGATAAATTGTTGTTAACCTTGAAAAGGAGAAACATATTGCCATTAGAGTTTGGATTTATCGCGTTGTTTTGAGGAACACTTTGATGTCAATCATCTTAATGGATTTATAATTCAGAACCCTTAGACCAACGAGATTGTGGCTTCCTTGAGTTAATAAATATTTTAGTGGTTTCGCTGTTATGATATGAAATTTGATGGAATTCTCAGGAACCTTAGCCGAATGACGTGTTTGAAAATGTGAGTATCTGTCGTTACATGTCAGGCAGAGTGTGTTTAAGGTTTGGCGTACTTTCCTAACCTCTTTCCATTGATGATGTTAAGAATATGATGATGATTACTTTTGAGGTTTTCGTGTCCGAACTTTGTTAATTGATGGATTTTATTTAGTGTTCCTTACTCGAGAGATTTGAAGTATACCTCGAGTTCAGACCTTATGAGCATTGAATTTATGAGCCTTAATGATTACGAGTTTGGGTATGTTTTGATGACCGTTGGAATCTTAATTAATGGATTTGTCTAAATAATTTGTGGATTCTTACCGTACTAATTGAAACATTATATATGTAAGACATTATTTTGGAGGTTGTGGTAGTTGATATTTTTGGAGGTAGTAGATTGAGTAAGACCACCCAGAACCGATATTGGACTTGGCGTTATTTGATGGGAATTAGGAACCCGTGTTTGTGAGAGTCTAACTAGGAATCTCGAGATGGTTAATTTCTTCTATAATCCTTGAGAGCTCTTTTTTTATTCTCAACTCCGTCTTCCTTTCTGCTTCTCTTGAATTCTGTTACGGTAACTCCTGCCAATCCCTTTGACCTATATCGATTTTGAAAACTCTTATTTTAATTTATTGTTTATCCTTGACTCTATTCATACTCTATTCATCCGTTCATCATTTCCCCGAACTTATGAAAAGTTTGACTAATTTAAATTTTTAATTTTTGTGAAATTTTAACATTTTGAAGCATAACTTCAAATTTTAAAACTTCTCATTTTGTAAAAACTTTGAGCAATTTAACATTTTGGGTTATCGTGAAATTTGAACATTTTGAGTTATGATTTCTATTTATGAAACTCCCCGTTTTGTAAAAAAATGACTAAATTAAACTTTTCGGATATCGTGAAATTTAACATTTTTGAATTATAATTTAAGAACTTTATACTTCACTTTTGTTTTATCTTTGGTCGATATTTATACTTGGTCCTGTTTCAAAATGCCTTAATAATTTATTTTGAAAATATTTCAATTTTTTGATTTTCAAACGATCGGAATTTTCTGAATACTTTCATATTTCCAAATACTTCAACTTCTATGGGATTATTTTGTAAAGCGTTTTAACATTGTCGAAATTATTTTGAATGTTCAAGTTTGATAACATTTTTTTTACTTTCATAATTACTTTGATAACATTTTCGAAATTTTAACGTTTTGAAATTAGTTTCTTTTTATTGTTGGTGGACTTTTGAATCTATTATTAAAAATGCTTGACAACTGGATCGATTTTTACTAACTACAAATTTGATTTCTCAAAACTAAATTTTATTTCATCAGGAAAAGAAATATTATTAAATTTCTTAATCAAATTGTTTTACTTTTGTTTTGAAAATGTTTTAATTACCCTATTTCCTTCAAGCTCGTTACAAATGCTATTTAACGTCGTTCTTTTATCAAATAACTTTAGTTTACGATTTCACTAATTAAAAGATTTCAAATTCCGGGTAGCTTAGCCCAACTTCTCTTAGAATAAATAATTGCATTAGATTTCATATCACTTTAAAAATTGTAAAATTTTCTTTTACAGCAAAATTTTTATGCGAAATTTATATCCTCATCTTTTCGAGTGGGGTAATCTTGACTTTTTTCTGCCTATTCTTAGTTTCGAGGACGAAACTTTCTTTTAGTGGGGAGGATCGTAACACCTGCTAATTTTCTACACGTTGTTATCTATTCTGTTATGACTCTGTCATGACTCTGTGATTTTTCTGCCTTCAATTTCCTTCATTTTCAAGCTTCATAATATTTTCGAGTCAAATAGTATTTATTTTCATTAAAATATTTTAAATATTTTATTTTCCTATAATAAATCTATTTATTAAATTTTCGTCGCAAACTATTTATTTAATTCACAAAGAATCCCATTTTTATACGAACTATCATTTTAAGCTTGGATTTGGGTTATTTATTTTTCTAAAAGAGCCCAAATACGTTTATATAATATTTCTAACTAAGAAAATATTTTTATTTATGAAAATCTATCATTTAATAATTTTATTACGAAGTTTCGTAATTAATTGATTTCTTACGCGAGATTTACTCAAATTGCTTTGAAATGCCTTTAATAATTTTATGATCCTTATTTTTATCGACTTACAACTATTTTGGGACCACCTTGAACCATTTTTTTTCATGACACTCATGTCACACTAACACTACACATTTTTTTTGTGTAACATTTTTTATAAAAACAATATGATTAAAGCATAAGATATTTCTTTCTCACAAATTAATATTGTTGACTCATACAAACTCTTCACACTCCTCTCACATTCACTCTTGGCTGAAATTTTGGAGGTGAATGTACCTAGTTTTCATCAATTTTAAAGTCACCATTCACTCCATATCTCTTCACATTTTTCTCATAATTCATTCATCCATTTTATTTAAGCAAATACTCTCTTTCTCCCTATTTTTTTTCTTGTGAAATCTGACCAAAAACCGGCAACATTTCTGCCCAGAAATTTCATGTTCATCATCTCCATTTTTCCGTCTCCATTTTCGCTATATCGATCTTCTTTCCGTCTCCTTCGTTAAGGTATTAATCGATTTCATTTCAAATCGTTGTCACCTTAATTTTTCAGCGATATTATGGTATTTTCATACCATGAAATTCATAATTTTTGTAGGGTTCCGAGGCGGTCCAGCAGAAGACGAATATATCGTAGACTCGGATTTTGATTGAAGGTAACGTCGATGTTGCTCGGTATTGCATGATTTTATTTGTGTAATTGCATGTTCATTATTATAATTTTATTTTTGACTATATATGTATGTTATATAATCTGGAAAAATTTTAAAAGTTGAAAATTTGCATGTTTCGTTATTTTTATCGCTTTTACGAGATTAACGATTAAATCATCATACTAATTTGTAAAATCGTAATATTCGGCCTAAACATGTAATATATGTTTGTATTCTGAAAAAATGATGTTTTTGATGAATTTTAATAATTTAGTATTTTTCTGATATTTTAATTATCGATTATTGAATTATTACCGTTTACGGACAAAAGCGATTAAAAGCCGATTTTTAGTTCTAGTACTTATACATTTTATTTTAATCTGATTTTTGATGGGGTCAAACTTTCTGATGAAATAGAATTTTATGAATGTTTTCATAATTTTTCGGAATTGTTAAGCGGATGAATTAATTAATCACTTTAAATCATCGTTTATCGTTAAAACCGTGTTTTGTCATTTAAATTCTCGATTTTTGGTCTTTGATTTAAATCTGAAAAAAATATAATTCTGATGATTTCATAATAAAATGTAATTTTATGATTTTGAGTGCTTTAATAAAATGTTAGGAACAATAAGTTTTATTAATGTAATCGTTAATTGTGAAAGCGGGTTTTAAAGACGGTTTTGACGGCATTTATTGAATCTGGAATTTTTGGAAATCTGGAAAAATAGTATTTTGTGGAAAATCATGATTTTAAGTTTAATAATAACTTTTGGATATTAATACTTAAATCATTTTGTAATTTCTATTTTTATTAATCGTTATTGTCGAGATTAGACGATTAACGAGAAAACGCTTTAAAAACCGAGTTTTAGGATTCTGGAAAATTTTCTTTTCTTCACAGAATGTCCCTAAATATATTTTAACTATTTTGCGTAATTTTTGTACTATTTATTAAAGTCTTTAAGTAATAAGTATTGATTTTTGGACAAATTGTGATTTATCGTTAAAATGCTTCGTCTTACCTAAAAGAATTATTTTTCCAGCCATTTTGAAAATACTTAAATCTAAAACTTCAAGAGTTAAATCATCCCTTAACATACTCTAAATATATTCATTGGTTTAATTAAATAAAAGACGTTAAAAGATTTAATTTGACATTTGCCGTAAAATCCTATTTATAATCATATTGTCGAAACTAATCATAATTAGGGGATTTTAGTTTTGTAAATTTTGGAAACACCCTAATTAGTAGTATTTAAAATATTTAAGACATTTCTAAATAATTTTATAAACACTTGTACGACGTTTCAATAATTTCATTAACTCAAATGTTCTCCGTTTCAAGAATTAATATCGTTAAGGCCGAAAGTACTAGTTTTATAAATCTATATCGTTTACTAAAAAGGTTGTTTTAGTATAAACTAATATTTTTGCTATTTTGATATGATGCTATTTTTAGTAAAGTTTCCTAAAATAGAAAGTTTCCTCTTTTGGGAAGTGATCCTTTTCCTTTGTTCTCTTATTATTTATAATGATTACTCCCTCCGATTCACAAAGATGTTCCCCTTTGTTTAATATATGTGAGGTATATTTTAATCAAAGGGGAAGATCTTTGTGAATCAGAGGGAGTATATCTTTTGGATATCGATAATGGCTTTGTTTTGGAAGTTATGGAATAAGGACAAGTGTGGGTTTAGAGTAATATAATCTGGGGTTTACGGTTTTGCCATCAACTATAAGGCTAGTGTATCAGGAATCGGTACATTAGTTGTCGAACCGGGTGACAGGTATCCCGGGAGTTGTGTACATTTTGACCTTAAGCTTAGGCCTCGCAGCAGAGAGTCGCCGTCATAAGTTGAACTCGGTGACAGGTAATTCCACTAGGGGTGTGCATTATCTTAAACTAGGGCCACGCATTTATAAGTCGCCGCTCTATTATGGTTGAGTAGCCTAGTTAGAGACCGAAGTTTGGTTTGTTTGAACTAAGTTCTCGAAGCTAGTTTTTAGTATTCTCCTAGTGAAAGTCTACACTACTCCTATCTATAACGCCATTTTGATTATTTTATTATTATCGATATAATTTTGATTTGCAGGTTGGCAAATGTTTTATGTTTTCTCCGAAAAACTCATTTTTATTATATTGTTTCGATATGTGAAGTTTTTCACTGAAAGCATATTTTCATTATAATGTTTTACTGTTTTTCATTTTACTATTTTTCTATAGTAGTAATTACAGTTTTAAAATCCTGTTTTACGGCTGGCAGAACGTTGGCGTTGCTCCCCGCTGATTGTGGCTGTTATGTTTTAACATGGCAGGTATACTTGTTTTTCGGGTGTGGGATAGCGGGCAATGTGGATCCTGCTCATTATTTTTAATAATTATCTCTTAAGGATTGTTTAATCTCTTTTGTGGATTGTTTTAAATTTTAGCCATTTTTATTTATGGCATTTGTTTGACTTTACCAATTTAATTTACTAAGACATAGTTACAGTGTGTTTTAATCCCGACTCTACAGTGTTTCCGCCACTGTATCGCGTTAGAATTTCTAGGGGATTACAACCACAACCACAACCGAGCATCCTGCTCCGGCGTGTTAGGTTCCCGACTCTCTAACACCACCACTCGCTCGAAGTGATCGGTGATTTAAGAACTCACCAAAGCGTGAGGCGCACTATATGCCTCACGCGGTAAACAATCCCCTATGAGGCCCCACACCTCATCGCTATCTAGACTAGGGCCTGTGGCGGCCCACCTAATCCTGTCCGGCCCCCAGGGCAGACCACTAATCATCCCAAAATCCTCTAGGGTCATTCCGACCTCCCCAAAAGCCATGTGGAATGTCGAGGTAGTATCATGAAAGCGATCTATCATCGCCCTAATCACCATAAGGTTGCACTTAGTCTTACAACCCACTAGCCGGACCCACTGCTCGACCACGGGACCTAGAGCGGTCCTCGCGATAATCCTCTTTGCCGCGGGGGTCAACTTCTGAAAATAGATATCGAGGCACGTAGTAAAGCCCGAGAAAGTCCTCATCGGACCCGGGGACTGAAAAGCGAAACAATACGAGAATAAACAAACCAGGCCCCGCACGATGCGGTGAGAAATGTGAAGGTCAAGGTGCAACATCAGCTGATGACCATCCCAGTCCCGAGCCCACTCGGGATCTTCATAAACAACCTCCTCGTTCTCCGGTACAGGAATCGGAACGTGAACCCTCCTAACCACCGTCTCCGGAAGCTTACACTTCTTCACTCTATCGAAATCAGCCTCGTTAATAGTCTCGGGATCACGGCGCTGGGACAAGATACTCCGATGTCTCCTACGAATTCCTCGGGGAGTCTGTGAACTCGCCCCAACAATATCCTCATTAGCACCGACCGAGGAGGTTCCCTCGGGACACTCGGTGTCGTCTCTAACTGTAAAACCAAACAAACAACCAAAAACATAACCCTAGTCAGGTTAAAACAGCTTAAATAGGTCAAAATAGGGTCAAAATTTCGGATAAGGATATCAAAATTCCGAGAAAGCTGCTAGCACGCATTTTTGATCCCGGTCACACTGGAAGTGGTTTCGGAAAAATCCGGCATCATTACGGCACATTTTTGTCCGTCTTAAGACATATGAAATCTCACGGAAGGTCCTAAAGGTCATCCTAGCCCACAAGAATCGACAAGAGAGCTACCCACATCCTCATGAACACTATTTGAGCCAAACTACGCAAAATGAATACAGGAATAATCGGGAAACGATCCTTAACCCTAGCATCCCAAATACATTCCCATAAGGGGCCATTATCGCACCTCGAACATCCTTATCAAGCTTATAACTACTTTAGCAAGCTCTAATCGACCCGAATTTAACAATGGGACTAAGCATAAGCGTCGAAACTTAATAAAACAAAAACACCCAAATCGATTTCCTAGGGTTTTCAACAAAACCAACGCATAATCAATGAAATCAAGCAAAACCGACATTAAACAAGCAAAGAGCACTTACCCGGAGTCGACATTGTCATAAATAGCGGAAATCGAAACGAAACTTGGCAAGAGAAGTCGAGAAGTCGAGTTTGGGGCGAAAGGGACAACGCGTTCGAATTTGATGATGAATGAATGATTGCCCCAACTCTCGCATTACTTAAACAGACCCGGTCCGCAAAACCCCGACCGCTTCAGCAGACGCGCCTGGGTGCTAACGCGCTGGGGGCTAGGCGCCCGAAGATTAGGGCGCAGACAGATGCGCGCCTAAAAGGCCTTGTACAGACTAGAGCAAAACAAACGAGACTCAAAGTTCGATACACATAAAGCACGCACTCTTAAGACAAGCAAAATAATAACAATAACGGAGCAATTACTAATCAACATCGATAACACACTCTCAATAATAAAAGCATAAAAACCGCACTTAATTCGAACGTTGCACCTGAACGCATAATAAAGCAATTCGAACTAATCTAAACAAACTCTGAACAAACTCAACCGCATAAGCAAACTAAGACCGAGCAAAAGCAAACCCGAACAAGATAAGACAAACCTGCAAAACAAAATCTGACTAAAACAAATAAACAAACAACAATTTTGCCCGAGGGATCTAAGATCCCGGAGGCACAGCAACAGCAATTTTGCCCGAGGGATCTAAGATCCCGGAGGCACAGCAACAACAATTTTGCCCGAGGGATCTAAGATCCCGGAGGCACAGCAACAACAATTTTGCCCGAGGGATCTAATATCCCGGAGGCACAGCAACATCAATTTTTGTCCTAGGGGTCAGAGCATCCCCGAAGACAGCTGCTCGAGTGGAGACTGACGCCCTCGAGTAGTTTAGCAATAGCAATTTTTGTCCTAGGGGTCAGAGCATCCCCAAAGACACACCAACAACAATTTTTGTCCTAGGGGTCAAAGCATCCCCGAAGACAACTGCTCGAGTGGAGACTGATGCCCTCGAGTAATTTATCACAATTTATTTTTTCTTAAGGTTTAGAGCATCCCCAAAGACAGCTGTTCGAGTGGAGACTAATGCCCTCGAACACTTTATTTCATCAAGGGTTCACAAGCATCCCGAAACATTTGTTCAAATAAAAGCCAATACATTTACGCCTAACACGAAAGCGCTTAAAATTAAACAAAACCTTTAAATAAACCGAAGAAGACAAAGCGTGCGCGCATAAAGAACCAAGAACGACATGAGAAGCAACGGCCCGGGCCCAAGCAAGCAACCGCAAGTGAAGACGTCAGGTATGACTTCTAAGCCTTGGCTGGCGAGCCTCAACGCGCAGTCTAACGGACTCAAAACGACCCGATCGGACAGTCACCAGGTCGTAATCTTCGATTGACCTGGGCGGCTATACATTGACTTTTACCTTGTCCAAGCCTCAGTCAAAGTGAGGACTTCTGTAGACACCTAGATTTGGATCTGGTGGCTGCAGAAGTGCCCAACAAACACCCAATGACGATAGGACTGCAACGCGACGCGGGTTCGCGATGTTTTAGGTAGTTTTTCTATAGATGGATCAAATAAATTACTCGGGCAAATTAAACTAACATGATGGTGTGGACAAGACATAGGTCCACCCTGACGCGGCCACGCGCGGGTTTGGGGAGGTGAATGAATCTCCATATGAGATGGTCAAATTGAAATTTAAATCGAAGTAGGAGTCGCCACCGAATTTTGTGGTTATTCGGAACCATTCGAGCCCACTCTATGTCGTAGTGGGCCGTATACAAAATACGGCCCATTTCCGATGTCAGAGTTTATTGGGCTCGTCCCTTTGCATTACGATACCGATACCGAAATTATCGGATACCGTGTATTGAATGACTCTCGTTGCCAATGGATTCGGACATCCGGAAACCATGGTTCTGAGTAAGGGGTGAGGGTACGTGTTGGGAAGTTCACTGAGAACACCCAACCCCGCCCGCACTTACCGGCCTTTACTAAGATATCGTTCGTTTTTGGTGTACACGGGTTAGTTCGACAGTTGAATGATATGCAAACATTATTTTCCTAAGCATGTGAGAAAATAAATAAATGGGTTGCTAAGTCGTTTAATGCATATTAAACTAATAACGTCAAAGTTATTTTAGCATGTGAAGTCGTTTTAGTCTAATAAAACGAAAGAAATAAATAAACAAAATAAATTGATGCAAACACGAGAAAACGAGTTAGTAACGATTGGATAATTTGAATAAAGACGTAAATAAAAATATGCGTGACTCGAAAAAAAGATTTAATGACAAGTGATGGATTAGCACGTGTTGACCGAGGTCGAAAAAAGTATTTTATCGAAATATGTCGCGAAAGTCGCATTTTAATGTAAGGTTCGAAAAGAATAAAAAATAGAAAAGCGAAGAAACGAAAAAAAAAGGACCCGGCGAACCAGGCTGTTGCGCGAGTCGCCTGACAGGCGCGCGACTCGCGTGGCAGCCTGCACGGGTTTTTTTTGTTTGTTCGAAAATCATTAATTTTTATAAATCGCGTACAAATATGGATTAATTTATACTCGATTTATATTTTCGATATTCGTCGTATTCGATATTCGATTATGAAATCGATATCGAATAGTCGGAATGATTTTAGAAAAAGTTTTAAAAAAAGTTTGTTTTGAACAAAATTTAAAAAAGAATTTTTAACGAAAAAAATGTTAATTCTCTCCGCGTTTAAAATCATCGAATTTTGTTTAAAAAAGATGTAATGATTTTGTTAGCATCAACGAGAATTAATTAATTTAGTTCTTGTTAGATACGATATTCGACTAAAGAGTCGATATCGTATTTTAAGAACGTTATAAAAAAATAGTTTTTTTTAGTATCGATTATTTGTAATAAATAAAAATATGTGACGAACGACCCATATTAATAATACGAAACGACCGACGACCCGTAAAAAAAAGTGACGGACAAAAAAAATAAAAAGAAAAAAGATGTGAGAGAGAGAGAGAGAGAAAGGAGAAGAATCGGGTTTGATTTACACCCTCAACCTACATGCTTCGTTTTCTCGGTATAAGGCTCGTCGGACGGTGGCTTAGGCACGGAAGCGTCGAGATGATGCGGGTGAGTTAAGGTGGTGCGGATTTTTGGACGTGTGATGGGATTGGTTCGGCCGGATGGAAGGTGGTTTCGTCGGTATTTCGGGACGGTATTTCGGTATTCCTTCGGATGTGTGTCGAGACTATTCTTTTGCTAGATATCGAGTATGTGTGTGACTAATAATTGTTGTGTATTGATCGATAGTTCATGTGTTTTTTGTGTTGAATATGAGGTCCTATTTATAGGAGTCGAGGTAGTCTTGCTTGTGTGACAAGAAATACCGGTTTGGATAGGAAACAAGAGAGTTCGAAAGGGAACGAAAGTCTCGTTTCTTGGTGGAGAAGCCGAGTATTCGGCTGGTTGGGGGAGTGTTTCGGCTGTTTGGGGTGTCTTGGCCGAGTGTTTGAGCTCGATCGGTGATTTGTTTCGGTTTTCGGATAGAATTCCTACTTGAGATCGAATTCTATCCTTAAACGGATTTGTTTAATATTATTTGAAAGCTTATTTTTGTGGTGTTCGAGTCCGAACTGGACGTGTAGTGTCACGGCCAGCTCGTGTGACTCGGGAAAAAATATCTTTGACCGGGTTTGACTCGGTCGCTAAAAGACGGTTTTGTCCCTGGTGTCGGAATCGACCCAAATTAGTCTCATTTGACTCGAAACGGCCCACTGGGCCTGTATTTGAGGTTGGTTTTGTAAGATTTGTACTCCGTAATAAGCCTAAACCAAATGTCCATGATTTCGAGCCCGTATCCGAGTCCATTAAAGCATGTTCGCGTCCTATCATCATCGGGTGTTTGGTGGGACCTACTATAGTCACCTGGCGGTCAAAATGTGGGTGTCTACAGAGCCCCCACTCTGACTGAGGCTTGGACAAGGCGAAAGTCAGAGTAGCTACCAGGCCAATTGAGGATTAAGACCTGGCAGACTTCCGGTCGGGTCGTTTAGAGTCCATTAGACTTGCGTGAAGGGCTCGCCAGCCATAAGATAGAAATCATACCTAGATAGATGTCAATAGTGGTGCGGGGACTTCTACTAAAAAGTCTTGGGTGTGTCTGTTTACAGACACATCCATCTTGGAATGGCGCGGGAGCCTCCATTGGAAGCTGTGGGTATACCGCTTACTGATAATCCCACTCGGAATAACGCGGGAACTTCCATTAGAAGCTGGGGATGTACCGCTTACTGATACATCCGATTCTTCAGTAAAAATGTTGCTTGAATTTTCACTGGGAATTTTCTTTTGAGAATTTTCCGGGAGTCTTAGGATACCTGTCTGTTTTGCATGCAACATTCAGATAAAACATTGACTCACGCTGGGGAAGAAAATGATTTTTTGACTGATTTTTGGAAAGAGAAAAATGCCGGAAATTTTGAAAAAATTTGGAGATGCCGATTTTTTTTTTGGGAAATTAGACTGCTTGGGATGACGTGATCCCTAATCAGATTCTGACACGGGTTCCTAAAACCCTCTGGTTAGGTCTGTATGCCTAGGTGAGGTAGGGAACATTGTAAAAATCCCTATTCCAGGGGTGACTAGGAGAGGGGATTTCTCTATTATAAATAGAGAGTTCTTGCCCTTTAATCTTCTCATATTACAACCCAAAATATTTCCTTCTTATTTTAAAATCCCTTTAGACTTCTTAAGATAAAACAAACTTTCAGCTATGGGTATCGAACATCTGACCGCGATGCTTCACGCGTGGGCCCAGGATTTTCGAGATGGAGACAAGGTTCAGCTTACTCAGATGGGAATTGTGGCTTTGTTCCCGCTCCAGCGACTTAAGGTGGATGCACATTTCTTGGATGCTTGTTTAACTTTTTGGGATACTACCCACCATGTTTTCCCCTTTCCCCGGGGAGAAATATGTCCCTTTCCTGAAGAAATTGCTGCTGTAGGGGGTTGGTATCCCAATGCTCATCCTGCTATTCCTCCTTTTTATCCTGATCCAAGGAGGAGATTGAGGGACTTTCTTGGGTTATCTCATGCTGAGACCTCTCGTATGGTAAAGGGAAATTCTGTTTCCCTGTTTGACTTAGCTGATAAATTCATGGATCCAAATGGTCCCAGAATTTCTTCCATCCATAGGCGTAGGGCCTTTGCCTTCTGTTTGCTACATCGATACGCCTCGAAGGTCGGATGGATGCTGACTCATGTTTGGGTGAAATCGGGCTAATCAGCATAGTGGATCAGATGGAGGCAGGTTACAGCCCAGCCTGGCTGATAACTGGGGAGATCATCATGGGCCTTGACGCTAGAAGACTTGATCCAGATCGGCAATTAACTGGCAGTATTCGTCTTCTGCAGGTATTTGACCTTCCCTTTTTTTACGAAAAATTAATTTATTTCCGAATTTTTTTTAAATTTTTTTTGATTTTTTTTTATTTTCCGAAAATTTTGAATTTCCGAAATTTTGATTTTTTTGATTTTTTGAATTTCCGAAATTTTTGAATTTTCGAAAGTTTTTGACTTTTCGAAAATTTTGCAGATTTGGTTATCCGAACGTCTGTCGATCATAGAGCCCCCGGTGAGCATATCCAGATATCGAAGCTGTCAGATAGGCTCACGGTCTCGACGAATAAGCTCCAGTCATCACATAAATCGGAAATATTGGGATGAAGAGTTAAAATTCCATGGCGGGCCCTTGATTAGGTGGAACGTGATCTGGTGGTTCCTCTCGAAGATGACGTGCCTAGCTAAAAGAGATAAAGCCCGTTACCTGGTGATCTTGTCCTTGGACTGGACCGTCCATATTTACCCAAATCGTCTTCTAAGGCAGTTCGGTTCGTTCCAACAGATCCCCGAAACTGAAGCAATTATTAGCGTTTCGCTCCAATTGACGGACGCTATGTGTGACACGTGGTTACAACGCTGGTTTACCCGTGTTGTGTGGACTATACCTCGCCCTTGTCAGACTGCTTGGGTTTCCGAATCATATCTCAAGTGGGCTTCTGAAGAATCTAAAGAGGCCCGTGAAGCTTTAAAGACCGATGAGGCTTTTGACTTAGCCCGTAGAGAATCGGTGAAAGACAATAGATGGTTTTTTGATAAGGAAGAAATCCCAACTACCCATGTCCAGCCGGAGTCAGGTTCTAAGCTGAAAACTAAGACTCGAGCTAAAGAGACCGGTGCTAGCGACTTAGAGAGAAGACTCGGACCAAAGCTAGCGGTCCGAGACAGACTTGGGCCGCGGGAACGGTTACCCGAGAGGGCAAGGGCCCGGCTAGGACCGACCGAGGTGACTGGGGAGTCAAGTTCGAAGAAACGAGCCCGGGTTAAGGAGATTCCCTTGGTGATTCGGGAGCGTTCACCTTCACGCCGACGTCAGTGGACCGAAAAAGAGGCTAAGGACAAGGGAAAGGGGAAAATGCCTTCAATTTTTTTTATTATTTAAATATTAGTACTATTTATGTGTTTTTTTTTGAATTTTTTTTGTAATTGGATTTTTTTGAAATAAATAAAGGAAGTTTATTAAAAACCGTTCCTGTTTTTTCGATTGCAGTGGTTGTGCCCTTTTGAGGGGCTGCCTACGTATCCACAAATAGCGGAATCAAACCAAACGTAGTTCAGACTTTAATTTGCAATTTCGAAATACATCCAGACTATTGGTTCAGAACGTTTATAACAGTAGAATAAGTAATTCTAACTTTTGACTTGTCTTTAAAAGTTTATTTTTGAAAAGATGTTTTTAATAAACTTTTGCAAATGACATTGAGAGAAATGGGTTAAGGGTAATAACGTTTCAGCTGGTCCAGGTTAGTTGGGTTAACGAACTCATTCCTGTCCAGATCTGTTAGCATCACCGCTCCGCCTGATAGAATCTTCTTTACCAGATATGGTCCGGCCCAGTTAGGTTTGAATTTTCCTCTTGGGTCTACTGGTAATAAAGCCCGTACAGACTTGAGAACTAAGTCTCCTTCTTTGATATTCCTGGGCCTTACCCTCTTGTTGAAGGCCCGTTGGATTCTTTTTTGATAAATCTGTATGTTATTGAGGGCACGAGATTGTCGTTCGTCTAAAAGTACAAGCGAGTCATATCGTGCTCGAACCCAATCGGCTTCGGGTACTTGACTTTCGAGTAGGATCCTGAGTGACGGTACCTCTAACTCAACAGGTTGGACCGCTTCCATCCCGTATGTAAGGTAATACGGTGTTGTCCCGGTCGCAGTACGAATCGAGGTTCGATATCCCCAAAGGGCAAATGATATCTTATCGGGCCAATCCCGATAATTGTCAGCCATCTTTTTGAGTATGGTGACAATAGTCTTGTTAGCTGCTTCTACCGCTCCATTGGTTTGGGGTCGGTAAGGTGAAGACGTATGCCTTTGGATCTTGTACTTGGCTAACAGGGCTGTCGTTTCGGCTTGAAAGTGGGTCCCCTGGTCACTAATGAATTCATGAGGGATCCCATACCGGCATATTATCTTATTTTGGATAAATTTGGCAACATGGCTGGCGTTGAGAATACGGTAGGATTCCGCTTCGACCCATTTGGTGAAATAGTCGATTGCTACCAAAATGAAGCAGTGTCCTCCGGTTCCCGAGGGGTTTATCTTTCCAATTATATCGATTCCCCACGTTGAAAACGGCAAGGGTGACGTCATGGTATACAGCAGGGATGGTGGCATATGCTGTACATTAGCGAAAATCTGGCAATTATGGCAATGTCTGACGTAAAGCTGACAATCGGTTTCCATGCTGTTCCAGTAATATCCGAGTCTCATGATCTTTCGGACTAGCATCTGGGCGTTCATGTGAGGACCACACTCGCCGTCATGTACTTCGGCCATGACCTTCTCGGCGTTACCCTTATCGACACATAAAAGGAGAGCCCCCTGCGGTGTCTTTTTGTAAAGTTGTCCGTCATCGGTTCGGACGAACTGGGTCGCTAGCCTACGCAAGGCCTTTTTGGCTCGATTGTCGGACCCGGGTGGATATTCCCCGGTTGTTAAGTATGTCTGGATCGCCTTGTACCACGGCTCGGGATCGGGTATCTCGATATCCTCGATGTCGTGGATATATGCTGGCTCGGATCGTCTTCGACGCAGATAGGCATGCTGGTCATATGATCGGGAATATTTAGTAAAGATGCCAATTTTGAAAGTGCATCTGCGAACTGATTTTCTTCCCGAGGTAAGTATATATATTCTACCTTTTGGAATTGTTTCTCGAGATCCCTTACTCGTGCCTGGTAGGCCACGAGGTTGGCATTTCGGGTTTTCCATTTTTGGAGCGCTTGGTTAATGACCAGAGACGAGTCGTCGTGTACTCGGAGGTTTGTGACCCCTAAATCGGCGGCGGCTTGTAGCCCGTGGATACATGATTCATACTCAGCAGCGTTATTGGTGACGTCGAAGTCTAATTTGATAGACACGGGAGTATGTTCCCCTTTTGGCGAGATTAGAAGTATAACGACTCCAAATCCTCGGAAGTTGGATGCCCCATCAAAGTATAAGTCCCACGTTTCGGTGTCAGTATGGAAAATATCTTCATCCGGGAAGGACCAAGTGTCGGTGTGTCCTTCTTCGGCTACGGGACTGTCGGCGAGAAATTCGGCTACTATTCGGCCTTTGATGGCTTTCAATGGTACGAACTTTAGATCGAATTCTGCCAGCATCAGGGTCCATCTTGATATCCTGCCGTTGAGAATGGGCTTTTCGAAAAGGTACTTGATTGGATCCATTCTTGACAGTACCTGTACTTCATAGCTGAGCATATAATGTCGGAGCTTCTTAGTGGCCCAGACCAAAGCTAAACACGTCTTTTCGAGCATGGTGTACTTACACTCGTACTCTAGAAACTTCTTGCTGATGTAGTATATAGCTCGTTCTTCGGAGTTGACCGTTTGAGCTAGCATAGCCCCCATGGCTGTCTCTGTCGTGGTTAGGTACAGCGACAAAGGCAAACCGGGTTAAGGTGGCATCAGGACCGGCAGCGAAGACAAGATTTCTTTGATTCTGTCAAAGGCTGCTAGACACTTGTCGTCCCATAGTAACCGTTCCCCTATTTTCAGCTTCTTGAAGATCGGTTCACACACCATGGTTAGCTTTGAAATGAACCTGCTAATGTATTGGACTTTTCCGAGAAACCCTCTTATTTCCTTTTCGGTCTTAGGAGGATGCATCTCGGTGATGGCCTTAATCTTGGCTGGATCGACTTCGATACCACGTTGGCTGACGATGTGACCCAGTAATTTGCCAGAGATTACCCCGAAACTGCATTTCTGAGGGTTTAATCTCATATTGTATTTGCGTAATCTGGTGAAAATCTTCTCAGGGCGGTGATGTGACCGTCCCTGTCCTTGGATTTGACGATCATATCGTCCACGTAAACTTCCACTTCTTTATGCATCATGTCATGTAATAAAGTCGTGGCGGTTCGTTGATAGGTGGCCCCGGCATTGATGAGGCCAAACGACATAACAGTATAGCAATAAGTACCCCAAGGTGTAATGAAGGTGGTCTTATCCATATCTTCCTCTGCCATTTTTATTTGATTGTACCCGACATACCCGTCCATGAATGATAGAAGGGCATGGTCAGCTGTGTTATCCACCAGTATATCGAAGTGTGGTAACGAGAAATCGTCTTTCGGGCTCGCCTTGTTAAGATCCCGAAAGTCCACGCAGACACGTACTTTACCGTCTTTTTTAGAGACCAGTACGATGTTCGCAACCCAATCTGGATACTCGGAGACTCGTATGAACCCAGCCTTGAATTGTTTGTCGACTTCCTCCTTGACCTTGAGGGACCATTCGGGCCTCATGCGTCGGAGTTTCTGCTTAACCGGCTTGAACCCTTCCTTGATCGGTATATGGTGCTCGGCTATTTCGCGGTCTATCCCAGGCATGTCCTTGTAGGACCATGCGAAGACGTCTTTGAATTCTTGAAGGAGATCGATGAATTGTTGTTTCTCCCCGGGATCTAGAGATAACCCTATCTTAAGCATCTGAGGTTCTAAGGTTGTTCCCACGTTGATGGATTCGGTTTCTTCGATTACCGGATTGCGGGATTCCCTTTGCTCCAGCTGCTCGATCAGATGTGGAGGTAAGGACACCTGTTCGTCGGGTTCTCAATGTCATTGCACAGAAAATTTTAAAAATTTAGGAAATTTTGAAAATGAGACAAGTCGTAAGCAGAACGGTTGTTATTATTCATAAATTGAGAGAAAAGCTCAAAAGAGCTGCCATCTGATCGCTAGTCAGTGGCGGGATAGGTAGGGTGCCCGGGACAGACCCCGAAGCACCAGGAAAAGCTAAAGGGAGAGGGGGAGCTATAGGACTGACCTTAGCACCGGACTCACTAGACTCAATCTCAGACTCAGACTCGGACTCTGACTCAGACTCAGACTCAGATTCTGGCATTTCTCCTTCCCCTGTGATCAGCTTGAAAGTCTTTCCTTGACTATCAGTCCACTTGACAGTCTTTCTCCAGGCTCTCTTACCTGTCCCGGATCTGACATCCGAGATCAGCTTGGATGGATCGAAAGTGCGGCTGCGGAGAATGAGGCTAATTAGCTCCTCCTTCGGCGTTAGGGTCGCGAACTCCTCCCCAAAAAGTAGCCCCAGTGCGGGCTCAGCATTCTTAGCATCTTCGGACTGGACGAGGGCGAAGATGTCATCGGGTATGTAATGGCAGACCTGGGCCAAGTGGGTCCCAGGGCGTGCGGTTGGGGGCCGGTATAGGCCCGTTTGGACGGACTCGAACACCGGCGTGACGAAGATGACTTTGCCGGTTCTAGTTTGACCCATGTTTTCCGGGGTTAGGGTGTAACCCAGACCGGTTTGAATCCTCCCGTTATCTAGGACTTCGAGGATTTTTCCTGCGGGAAGATCGGGCCTTGATGTGACCCCTAGTAGGAAGCCCAGATTTTGTAACATCCGGTCCATGCTAACCGTAAAGTAGGGTCGGAAAAGATATTCTTCTTCGATGGCCCCTATGAAGTCGAACCCCCAAAGATCGATGCGGCCCGAGGTGTTGCAGTTAGCCACAGTCATAGGTGTGGCTTCTAGAGTGATGACGGTATCGTGCAAAGGTAGCTTGACCTTTCGATGCAGGGTGGAGGACACAGCCCTGGTCGCGTGGATCCAGGGTCTTCCTAAAAGAAGGTTAAAGGAAGAAGTGACGTCGATCACTTGAAATTCCAGCTCTTTCTCTATCCGGCCTGTTATGATAGTGAGCTTCACGGCCCCGGCTACTGATTTTGGGCTTCCGTCGAAAGCCTGAATGGTTTGAGCTGTAGGAATGTAGTCGGCCTCGGTGATACCGAGGGCTTTGGCAGTCCTCAAGGGGAGGACGTTGACTGCGGACCCGTCGTCGATAAGGGTCATGGGCAGATATTTTCCACGGCAGATTACCGTGATGTAGAGAGCCATGTTGTGGACTGGCCCAAATGATGGCAGATCAGCATTGGAGAAGGTGATGAGCGGGCCTTCTTCTTTTGCTTTCCCCTTTAGGTGGGGCAGAACCGTGGCTACCATTTCGGCTGGAGTAGCCATAGAGTCGATCTTGACTTGATCGAGGGCCTTAGTGAGTGCCTCCCGATGTTCCTGAGAGCTAACTAGGAGTTGCCATATAGAGAGGTCAACTCGAGTCTTGTTCAGCTGCTTTACCAGAGCCTTTTCAGTAGTTGGCGGCTCTTCCGGGGCGGGCTGCACTCTAGGTGGCGGCTCGGTAATGATGAGAGCGTGACTGCTGGTTAAGGCTTTGGACTTAGCTTTCTGGATCTCCTCGGGCGTGATAGGGACGGCTTCTTCCTTAGTAAGATAGATGTCGTCTTCATCGTCACACCAGATCCCATTAATTTGCAGGATAAACGGGGAAATGAGATGTGAACAGTCTACGACTTCCCCGGAGAAGATAGCGTGAGTGGCCAACGGGTTGTCTTTGTTGTTGGGCTTACCTCCAGGTAAGGGGATTTTCCCGCTTTCGATGAGATCCTGGATAAGATGCTTCAGTTTCCAGCATTTCTCGGTGTCGTGTCCCTTACCCTTATGGTATTTGCAGTAGGCTTGGGCGTCGTAGAATTTGGAGCGACACTCAACTGGAGGATCAGGTGTTGGGCCTATCGGGGCGATGAGGCCTTTTGATGAGAGCCTTTGTAAGGCATTCGCATAGGTAGTACCTATGTCGGTGAATACTCGGGGCGTGGCATTCTTCTTGGACGGGTTATCAAGTAGATTTACCTCGTCAAAAATGCTACGAGTAGCGGCGGCGGATGTGGGCTTGCTTGTTGATGAGCTGGCCCCTTGGTATCCCTTGGTGGAGGCCTTAGTGAGGCTTTCCATCCTTAGATCATCCTCGATCCTCGTTCCCATTTTGGTTAGGATCGCGAAACTAGGTATGATGGCGTACCGGAGATGGATCCGGTAGGCGGGCAGGAGATTCTTGACAAAGGCTTCAACTAGGACCTTTTCACTGGGCTTATCGACCAGTTTGACGCTTTCAGCCCTCCAGCGTTGAAGGTACTTTGTAAACCCTTCCTTTGGTTCCTGGGCCATTACTTCCAGGGTGCGCATCGTGGTTTGGATCTCCGCATTGTCGGCGTAGTTCCGAGCGAATTCCGTTGCTACGTCGTCCCAAGACTTGTATTTCTTGGAATCGAGCTTATAGAACCAGGCTTTCGGGTGCTTCTCTAACGAGGAGGCAAACAGATGCTTGAACATGTCTGACTTGACTCCTTTTAGGGCCATAAACTCTTTGAAGGCCCGGATATGTAATACCGGGTCTTCGGTTCCGTTGAACATCGGGAGGCCTGTCAAGTTGAGATTGGCAGGCAGTTGGTCGGTCAGGGGAGAATAGGTTCGAGCATTCTCCGTATGGATCGAGTTGTGGGTCGACAAATGGACCTGCTCTTGCAGCTTGAGGACTGCGCTAGTCAATTCGGCTAATGGGCCCTTAGTTTCGTCTTCAACACTCGGCTTATCCTGCTCTATGGCGCTAACCCGGGTAACGATGGCGATCTGGTCGCCCCTAATTCGGTCGAGTTGTTCTTGGATCTTGGCCAACGAGGTGTTCAATGCGTCTATGGCTTGTTGAGTCATGGTTCGGGTGTGAGGTGGCCTGTCTGTAAGAACACCGTGTAATCAGAATCGGACCCAGATCCAAAGGTGTATCCCGAGCAAGAAGAAAAGACGACTAGACTCGGAAACAGACTAAAAAAAACGACTCCTAGACGGGTGACTCATGGACGGTGGGCTTTCTTTAGGATTTCGGCAGAATGGGCCTAGTCCTGTGTGAAGAAAGACCTGCGTGTGAGCTATTCCCCAGACTTTGGACTCGATTGTGTAAGTGGGCTTCCCTTTATAGGAGTTCATCCTACGTAGGTGGGCCGTGCCTTGATTAATAAGGCGGACATGGGATGGGGTGGAAACCCGTGACGTAAGATCGACGGAGTTTCGACGCTATAGACTCTAACAACTTATGACAAGACCCGACACTGCTAAATACGGGAAGTCCTAAGAAGAAAGCTTTGAAAAGGGATTTGGATTTGAAAAATCCGAACAAAACGGATTGGAGGGCCCGATTTTTTTGAAAATCGAAAAAAAAAGTTTATCGGGCCGAGATTTTTGAATTCTTAAAAAGGTTTGGACAGCATACCGGCTAGAAAATAGGCTATTTTGAGTCAAAATCATGAGTCCTAAATTCGGTAGCTTTCCGGGTTTGAAAAATGGATAGTTTTCGAAAAAGATGCAAGTTTTTGAAAACGACGTTTTTTTTGAAAAGATGAGACACGGACCAGATAGCATGTAGTCACGGAAACAGTATAACGACACCATGTATGCTCTTAGTCTAAGTCTCGGTCAGTCTAATAGGGTCTATACCAACGACGATAGCTTTCTCGCAAATCAGGACGGTCTTCCTAAGCCGAGTTGGTCTTAGAACCTGCCGTAAAACCCATGCGAGTTCCGCCATCGAAGTCTTTAGTGGGTCCAAGTAGGAACGCACCGTGGTATAGTGGGACGTCGGTCACAAGTAACCGGCCCGGAAAAGATTGGGTTATGCATGAACCATTGAACTAAAACATGTACATTACTATTCGAACGATTTCTTTTCGAGTCTCACCCTGAGGATGCCGATGGTAAGTGACTCATCAGTTGATCCCCAGCGGAGTCGCCAAATTGTGGACATGACATAGGTCCACCCCGACGCGGCCACGCGCGGGTTTGGGGAGGCGAATGAATCTCCATATGAGATGGTCAAATTGAAATTTAAATCGAAGTAGGAGTCGCCACCGAATTTTGTGGTTATTCGGAACCATTCGAGCCCACTCTATGTCGTAGTGGGCCGTATACAAAATACGGCCCATTTCCGATGTCAGAGTTTATTGGGCTCGTCCCTTTGCATTATGATACCGATACCGACATTATCGGATACCGTGTATTGAATGACTCTCGTTGCCAATGGATTCGGACATCCGGAAACCATGGTTCTGAGTAAGGGGTGAGGGTACGTGTTGGGAAGTTCACTGAGAACACCCAACCCCGCCCGCACTTAGCGGCCTTTACTAAGATATCGTTCGTTTCTGGTTTACACGGGTTAGTTCGACGGTTGAATGATATGCAAACATTATTTTCCTAAGCATGTGAGAAAATAAATAAATTGGTTGCTAAGTCGTTTAATGCATATTAAACTAATAACGTCAAATTTATTTTAGCATGTGAAGTCGTTTTAGTCTAATAAAACGAAAGAAATAAATAAACAAAATAAATTGCTGCAAACACGAGAAAACGAGTTAGTAACGATTGAATAATTTGAATAAAGACATAAATAAAAATATGCGTGACTCAAAAAAAAAGATTTAATGACACGTGATGGATTAGCACGTGTTGACCGAGGTCGAAAAAAGTATTTTATCGAAATATGTCGCGAAAGTCGCATTTTAATGTAAGGTTCGAAAAGAATAAAAAATAGAAAAGCGAAGAAACGAAAAAAAGAACCCGGCGAACCAGGCTGTTGCGCGAGTCGCCTGACAGGCGCGCGACTCGCGTGGCAGCCTGCTCGGGTTTTTTTTGTTTGTTCGAAAATCGTTAATTTTTATAAATCGCGTACAAATATGGATTAATTTATACTCGATTTATATTTTCGATATTCGATTATGAAATCGATATCGAATAGTCGGAATGATTTTAGAAAAAGTTTTAAAAAAAGTTTGTTTTGAACGAAAATTGAAAAAAGAATTTTGAACGAAAAAAATGTTAATTCTCTCCGCGTTTAAAATCATCGAATTTTGTTTAAAAAAGATGTAATGATTTTGTTAGCATCAACGAGAATTAATTAATTTAGTTCTTGTTAGATACGATATTCGACTAAAGAGTCGATATCGTATTTTACGAACGTTATAAAAAAATAGTTTTTTTAGCATCGATTATTAGTAATAAATAAAAATATGTGACGAACGACCCATATTAATAATACGAAACGACCGACGACCCGTAAAAAAAAGTGACGGACGAAAAAAAAAAAGAAAAAGGAAAGAGATGTGAGAGAGAGAGAGAGGAGAAGAATCGGGTTTGATTTACACCCTCAACCTACATGCTTCGTTTTCTCGGTATAAGGCTCGTCGGACGGTGGCTTAGGCACGGGAGCGTCGAGATGATGCGGGTGAGTTAAGGTGGTGCGGATTTTTGGACGTGTGATGGGATTGGTTCGGCCGGATGGAAGGTGGTTTCGTCGGTATTTCGGGACGGTATTTCGGTATTCTTTCGGATGTGTGTCGAGACTATTCTTTTGCTAGATATCGAGTATGTGTGTGACTAATAATTGTTGTGTATTGATCGATAGTTCATGTGTTTTTGTGTTGAATATGAGGTCCTATTTATAGGAGTCGAGGTAGTCTTGCTTGTGTGACAAGAAATACCGATTTGGATAGGAAACACGAGAGTTCGAAAGGGAACGAAAGTCTCGTTTCTTGGTGGAGAAGCCAAGTATTCGGCTGGTTGGGGTAGTGTTTCGGCTGTTTGGGGTGTCTTGGCCGAGTGTTTGAGCTCGGTCGGTGATTTGTTTCGGTTTTCGGATAGAATTCCTACTTGAGATCGAATTCTATCCTTAAACGGATTTGTATAATATTATTTGAAAGCTGATTTTTGTGGTGTTCGAGTCCGAACTGGACGTGTAGTGTCACGGCCAGCTCGTGTGACTCGGGAAAAAATATCTTTGACCGGGTTTGACTCGGTCGCTAAAAGACGGTTTTGCCCCTGGTGTCGGAATCGACCCAAATTAGTCTCATTTGACTCGAAACGACCCACTGGGCCTGGATTTGATGATGGTTTTGTAAGATTTGTACTCCGTAATAAGCCTAAACCAAATGTCCATGATTTCGAGCCCGTATCCGAGTCCATTAAAGCATGTTCGCGTCCTATCATCATCGGGTGTTTGGTGGGACCTACTATAGACACCTAGCGGTCAAAATGTGGGTGTCTACAGATGGCAGCCTTAGTCGTGTCGTTACGGTCGCATAGATACTAATTAGAGTCAATTATGACACCGGGACCCCGAGTCGGTCCCGAAACTCAAGCCGAGTCAACACCGCGCCAAGTGAACCTCGGGATGCACACTCGAGGCCCACCAAGTTCACGGCGCTAGGTCAAGGAAGTGAAAAACCTTAACCCCCAAGATACATATTATACACCCGTCCCACGGTTTTGGAAAGTATCAAAATCGTATCTTCAAAACTCCAACCGCCCCGCCTCACGCGCCTGAGACTCCCCGCGCCTGAGTCTCGGTGCGCCTCAGCTCAGGCGCCCATATGGGTGACGAGGGCCGAAAATACCTATAAATACCCCCCTTCACGCTCTCATTTCGACACACAATTCTCATTCTTCTCTTCCCCCTTTATACTCTCGCTAAGGGCTCGCACTCTGACACCCGAGGCAAACGATCCACTCGATCGTAGTTCCGATAAAAAAAAAAGCAACATCGATGCTACTCCTCACCTTCGAGCACCCCACTCGATCCCGAGGTGCCTGTGATCGACTAGCTCAAGTCTAGTAGCGAAGCTCTGCCGGATTAGCCGCAGAAACGGTCTATAGCAAGGAAGCTCTGCCGGAATAGCCGCAGGAAGGGTCAAACGGTAACGGAGCTCTGCCGGAGTCACTGGTCAAGCTAGGAGGATCCGCCTGTTGATCGAGTCGTCACTAGGTTGCCATCTAAACAAAACTTTCCATATTCGTACTTTTATTATTATGCACTACGACAACACTAGGTGTGGACGCTAGGTCCACCAACATCTACTAAAATACGTAACGTCTCAACTTCAACCACAAACGCAAAAACACACTAAATAGACCCGAGTAATTCCGAGATCCGTTCTCAAACTATCTATGCATCGAGTCCCGTTTAGTGTATACTCCGAGGGTGCAACTCCTCATTATGTGATTTACTTACATTCGTATTTACAGTTTTTTGTATGATTTATTGCTTTTATGACCTTATAATCGCATGCTAAATCACCTAACACGGAATTCAAAACGTAAAATAACTAAAATTGAACAAAGTGATGGTCGGGTTCCATATTAGTCCCGGTGCTCGCCTTATTAGGTTCGATGCATCTTTAATAATACCGAGCCGATGCATCTTAAGCAGAATACCAGGTAAGGTATACCACGAGAACGACTAATATCCGTATTATCACGTTAAAAGTGATTTGCTAATACATATAATATTAGTTTTCTCTAATCTCCAACGTGCATCTTTACATGGCCTGCTTGTCACGTGAAATCGCATGCAAAGAATGTAAACACAACTACTTTGACGACATAACTTACTTGTCCTTAAACAACCGACATAGCAAAAGGCATAGGGTTAAAACAACGGATGTTACAGTATTTCCACCACAACAAAAGAACTAGGATATCAGCCCACCGATTGATTAGTAGAGGCAGCTATAGTGCGGGCGGGATTGGATGTTGAAATCTATCGGATGTTGGCTTCTCAATAGGTACCCTCACCCCTTACTCGGAATTGACGGTTTTCGGATGTCCGAAACCATTGACAATGAGAGTCATTCCAGGCATGGAGTGCTTAAGGGTACAAGTCTTTATCTTTAGGTCCCGTGCCACTCAACTTTGAGCAGGCAAGGAATCAAAGTTGACTTGAAAGGTTTCCGAGTCCCCATAATTGACTCGGTGGCGACTCCACAAATCGGCAACGAATTCAGTTCACTAAAAAGGTTGCCTTACCAAAACAAAATGGCCTTTAAACATTTACAACCACGACTCGATCGATTCCCAAATGGAAACACGGGTGCCCCCACCCGTCTAGTACAAGTCCGGACGTCAACCAAATCGAGGTCCGACAGTTCGTCCCGTACACGAGATCGGACCGGCTCCCGGCAGGGAGGGGGCCGCATGGGTGGCCGCCGCCACACGTTGAAAAAACCGGGTCGTTTCCGCGCAGGCGCCGGGCGGTGCGGACGGACGTCCACATATACTGATCCGGAGGCCGTTCAAAACAGCTTTCTAAACTTTTGTACTAGACTTTTGGGGACAAGTGCTCAGACAGTGAAGGTATGCAAAAGTATTGTGCAGAAGGGGAAGGTATGCAGTCCTGAACTTCATCAAATACTCATAAAACAAGTTTCCCACGACGAGATTAAGGAAGTCTTCTTCTCTATATATCCCCAACGACAAAGCTCCAGGACCTGACGGTTACTCGAGTAAGTTCTTCAAGGCGAGTTGGGAAGTGATTGGCAAGGAGGTGGGGGAGGCTGTTCGGGAATTCTTCACTCATGGTAAGATTCTGAAACAGCTTAGCAACACAACTTTGACTCTTATCCCCAAGGTGACTAGACCGAAATCAGTTCTACAATTCTGTCACATTGCTTGTTGTAATATGGTCTATAAATGCATTGTAAAGCTCTTATGTAATAGGCTGGCATCGGTTCTCCCTCAAATCATCTCTAAAACTCAGGGTGGTTTTATTCAAGGTAGAAATATTCTTGAAAACATCTTGATATGCCAGGATCTAATCAAATTATATGGGAGGAACGGTGTCTCCAAGGTGTTTATTCAAAATTGACCTTCAGAAGGCCTATGATAGCGTGGAGTGGACCTTTCTCAAACAAATGCTACGGGCCTTGGAATTCCCTACCAGTTTTACTGATCTTATTATGGAATGTGTGACGTCTACGTCCTACTCGCTGAATCTAAATGGTAATGTATTTGGCTTTTTCAAAGGGAAGAGAGGTCTCGGGCAAGGAGACCCTCTTTCTCCCCTTCTATTCACTATATGTATGGACTATTTGACGAGACTACTTGACCATACTACAAGTACTTTTGATTTTAGATATCATCCTCTTTGTAGTCCGATGAGATTGAGTAGTCTTATGTTTGCTGATGACTTGTTCTTATTCAGTAAAGGGGATATAAAGTCCATAATGGTGCTCCTAAGGACATATGCTACATTTTCCCAGGCGTCTGGACTTAAAATGAGCCCCGGTAAATAGAATGTCTACTTTAATGGCGTCCTAGAACAGGTAAAGGAGGATATTGTAGCCGTCTCAGGTTGTGTCGAAGGCAAACTTCCCTTCAATTATCTAGGGGTTCCTATTAAACCCTCCAAACTGAACGCAAAGGACTGTAGACCTCTCATCGACAATATCATGGAGAGAATAAGAATGCTAAGGGCAAGAAAGTTATCCTATGGTGACCGACTAGTCCTCGTTCAGGATGTTCTTAAGACACTTCACACATACTGGGCCTCGATTTTCATGATCCCAACGGGTGTCCTAAAGAACATTGAAGCTCTTTGCAGAATTTTTTTATGGGACGAGGGCTCTGAATACAAGCGTGCTCCTTTGATCTCTTGGAAAAAAATCTGCAAATCGATTAAGGAAGGAGGTCTGGGAATGAAAGATGATGTTATATGGAATAAAGCCGCGCTTCGGAAGATGGTATAGTGGGTATATACAAAGGCTGACTCATTATGGGTTATGTGTGTACATCAAATATATCTCAAAGGCACTGAATGGCTGGATTACGAGCCTCCTACTGATGCAACTTGGACATGGAAGAAAATCAGTAAAGTTAAGAATGCTCTGAAACCTGCTTATGAGTCGACGGAATGGGTAAATGTAGCAGGGAGGAAGTACACTGTCAGGAAGGGGTATGAATACCTAAGGGAGAGAGGAGAGGAAATCAATTGGAGGCATCTAATCCGGAATAGATGGACAACGCCTAAACATCAGTTCACTAATTGGATTTACCAGCACAAAGAACTCAATACTAAGGAGAAATTGCTGAAAATACGGGTAGTGGATGAAGATTCGTGCTGCATCTGTGGCCTGCAGACTGAAACGCACGAACACCTGTTCTGCGAATGTAGTTACAGTAAACAGATACTCCATCTGATCAGTGCGTGGTCACACATGAGCATACCTGATACTGGTTTGTAGGAATAGAGACTTAGGAGGAGAGGTACCAAGTTTAGACGCCAAGTGACTAATGGAATTATTAATGCAGTTGATGGAAGGATTTGTCGTCGACCCCAACACCAAATAAACCAACTTAACCTAACGAGTAGCTATGGGCAAGTCGGGTCGGTCCACGGAGACGGTAGAGAATAACCTAGAGTAAGCTCAAAGACAAGACAAAGTCACAAGAAACAATGGAGGAAGATTTTTTTGGGTTTGGATAAGACTAGAAACTAAGATTAACATAAACTAAACGATTCGAATAAGATTAAACTAAAGCAACAAACAACTAGAGCAATTGCTAAAATGAAGATGAATTCAAATAGGAAAAGGAGTAGGGTTAGGTCGGGTTCATAGACGTAAAAGGTTAGTGGGAAAAACGAGGATAAGGGTATCATCTAATCACTAAGGCAAGCTTGTGCTCTCGCAACGAAAACAAACCCAAGAATTCATGCAAGTTCTTACTTAAAACATGAAGAATCAAGCAAACGTCAAGGGAGAAGAAACAAGTAAGAATAGCATGGCCACTACCATCCTAACAGGCATTTCATCAAACACTTAACATGCAAAACAAGTGACAAGCAATAAATAAAGACTCAACCTTTATCCACACTTAACCCTAATCACCCATAATTAATGTCTAGTCCCCCTACTAACCCCACAAAAATCTACTCACACATTACTAAACTAAAACTAACATGAACAAAGGAAAGTAACATAAAAACCAACACATTCATAATGCAATTAGATAAACAATGGTAAACAATAATCTAGAGGAAAATATTGAAACTTTAATAAAAATCTAAGATTGAAAGAGAAGAGACTAGAGGAATTATACCAACACAAATAGGAAATGGAAAGATTGAAACTTGTATGATGATAACCCAAGAACATCCATCAATCTGTCAATAATGATGAAATCTTCAAGAGCTTCCCAAATTACACAAGTGTTCTAAGATTAAGCTAAAATTAGAGAAAGATTAAAGAGAGATTAATGTAAGATTAAGCTAAAAGTAAAGTGCTTCTATCTAGGATTTCGTGCCTTCAAAAATTACAAGAGGAGGGTATATATAGGGTTCTACAAATAAGGGAAATGAATCAACAAAGCGGGGTAGGAACAGGGGCCGTCCCGGCCATGATGGTGGGGGTCACGGCCGTGATGGTACCCCGTCCCGGCCATGATGGATATGGTCACGGCCATGACGGCCTAAATCTCCTTCCTTTCTTCTCTTCTTCACGGCTTGCTACACACTCATGTAGCCTCCCGGGATGATTCCTTCTTGCTTTTCCTCGGCTCTACGGATGTCTCGTGACTCGGAATAGGCGCTTACGACGTAGAAATCGACTCCAAAAGCCGCGTTCTTGCCATAGGAACCTCGAAACACAAGATAACTCAAGAGAAGACATTAGTAGCCCAAAAACCGCTTCTAAAAGCGATTAAACCAAGGAAAAATGAGTAAAGCAAGAAGGAAAGACGATATAAATTAGGCATATCAGCAGTTATATACAATATTTGGCAGAAAAGGAATAAAAGTCGAGTGGAGCACTACGTTCACAGACCTGAGATCGTGACGATGCAGATCAAACGGGAATTAAAGACTAAAATTAGGAATTGTGCTTGTGATAAATTATCTACTAGCGATAGAAATTGGATTGAGGAATTGGAATGTAATTGAAGAACCGTAATGTCATAAACTTTATAAATTATTCATTTATTCAATTTTTTACCATTTACCAAAAACAACAACAACAACAACAAAAATAACACCACCAACAACAACAATAACAATAACATAATTTAATGGAGAAAAGACGAAAAAGAAACCGGAAAGGGACGCGCGGCAGGGGGAGGCGCCTACGGCGGGCATAAGGCGTGGCAGGGAGGTCGGCGGCGGTGGGCGCGGTGGTCGGAGGTGGCGCTTGTGGAGGAGGAAGGGGAGATGGTTAGGGTTTCGTCACGAGGGGGGTGAGGGTTCGTCGCAGGGAAATTGATTTGGGGGTTTCTGTTTTGTGAATGTCGTCACGTTTTTTTTTATATATGAGAATCATGCAGCGGACTGTTCAACGCATGTCCACCGCACTTCATTTAATATACGTCAGAAAGTCCGACGCAAGTCCGCCACGTGTGTGAATAATATTTTTAAAAAAATAACGAAAATAGCATGCATCGGTGTCTTACGGTATGCGGCGGACATTCTGCCGCGTCACTTACTATGCGTCCGACATGTGTCGGCTAATCCGCCGCAAGTTTGAGAGCGAAATACATTTTTGTAGGCGCCTTTTGACTTGCGTCGCCTTGCGTGGACAATTCCAACACAAGACCTATGCGTCGGCCAATCCGACGCGTTGTCTGAAATGCGTCGGATTTCTAGTCCGTCGCATTCTGCTCTGTTTTTTGTAATGTTTGTTCGGATCGAGCCAATGACTCGAGGAACTACGAGGAGTAGTGTCAATTCGCGTATTGGGAACTAACGATCGAGTGGATCGTACTTAGAGTCGGAGTGCGACGCTAAGTTAAAAGAAGCTCGTAAAGGAGGAGGAGGATTGAGAAAATGTGAATTGTGTGTTGAAATGAGCGGAATAGGGGGGGTATTTATAGTTGTTCTCGCAGTTCAAATCGACCTCTCAGGCGCCTGGTTGCGTACGCACCAGAATTGAGGCGGCTGAGGGTAGGCGCATCAAGAGTGAGATGCCTGGAGGGGGGCGGTTGGATTTCGAAACTTTTCAAAACGGAGATTATACGTGATCTTGTGTCTTGCTTGGGGGTTAAGCATTTCCGTGACCTAGCTCGTCATGCGCCGATAGGCCTCGGGCGCGGGTCTCAAGGTTCGCTTTACTTGACGCGCTGACTCGGGTTTGGCTTTGTATGTTTCGGGACCAATTCGGGGCCCCGGTGTCGGAATTGACTCTAATTAGTGTCGACGTGACCGTAATGACACGACTAATACCGTCTTGATCTTGAATTAATTTTTTCGAGCAATTATTTGATCCGTTCTATAGAAAAAGCATCTAAAACATTGTAAACTCGCGTCGCGTTACAGTCTGATCGTCATCGGGTGTTTGTCAGGCACTATTGCAGCCACCAGGTCAGAATATTTGTGTCTACAACATGATTCGGGTTTAGACTACTTCACTGGATAAAATATGTTTTTTTTTCATTTGTATGGTATAAGCCCGTGACGATTTATAAAAAAAGATGTGTTTTGGGGAATTACTCGATCTACAGAACAATCTAATCATATATCTATTATATTTAGGATTACTTTGATTACTAAAACTAAATAAGATTTTGTAGAACAAAATCACATCTTCCCTATTAGTGTCCCAATCTCACAAGTAAATTATAAGCCTCGATGTTTACTTAATTTTTTGCTTATCCAAAGTTATTACTTTAAGTAGTAAGGAGTAATTATCATGTTACTAATTATATAGCAACTATGTCACGTTGTCCCTACCACCACCTGACCATCCTACCCTACCTTGCGAGTAAATATGTTGTCTTATTATTTTCGTTATGTCCGTAGCTATCGTAAACTAAAACATAACTCGATAGATATGAAATCGTCAGCTTTAAAGTAAAACATAATGATATTATCGTTCAAGAAGAGAAAACAACCTACGATGAACAAACAAGAGATGCTTCTCCGTACGTCACATAAAACATCGGCCAAAAGAGTAAGTACGAAGCCAATTACATTTACAAATAATCGTGTTATATGTCTGATTACGCCAAGTAACCGAATATGTGTATCATGCATCGCATAGATGAAACTGAAGAGAAAGAGGGGACTACTAGAACTGGAAAGCTTTCGAGACTACTGTTACATAATCCCTCATATCCAATCCAAGCTTTACACTTACTATAAACGGATCATCCAATCAAAGTTTTAAATTTCTTTTATGGCAAAAGACTTTACCAAACAATCCATATATCTTACCTCTATTTACTCAAAATAATATTACTTTTTACCCACTTTAATTTAGGTGGACCTATAAAGCATTTGATTTACCAATAATACCCTTATTTTTTACTCATTTTCTTACAAGTTGTCAAAAATCCAATGTCAAGCATGGATTGGATGAGAGGGAGTACTATTGTTAGTTAAGTAGTCTACCCACAAAATTTGGAAAATTATTTACATACTATTGTTAGTTACCTAAATAGCTAACAAAAACGAACATGCGTCGTACTAGAATAATACTCTCTCGGCTTTAAATGATTGCTCTGTTTCATTATAATACTCCTCACATGTATTACCCAAATGGGGCAATAATTAAGTAAAATTAATACTCTCTTGGAGACTGTGAAAAAGTGAATGGGAAGAAAAAAATGGAGGGAGTTCAAAATTAAGTAAAATTATCTCACATTGAAAAAATAATGTCATTGACAGATGTTGTGTTTTTCAGTAGGTCGTTTGTCTCACATTGAAAGAAAAATGTCATTGTGTGAAATTTACTACTCCATGTATAAATTAAATACTTATTCCTTCCATGATTGTAGTTATAAGCAAGAACTAAAAAGTGAGGGTATGTAGTATACTAAAAACGTTGGACCAAATAGAAAATAGTTGCGATAAGAAGAAGATAGAAAGACAGACTAAAATAGAATATGAGAAGAAGATACAATAATTGTACCATATTAAAAGATTATCATAATGGGTGATCCTATGATTATAAATAAAAATCATTATTGGCTCTTAGATATCAAGTATCAACCCAAATATTTATTGTCTTAAAGAGAGATATTACGAGTTTGTATTATTATTATCTCCACAATAGTGAAATTTGTTAAAAGAAACTTTAAATTTGTATTATTATATAGTCCCTTTATTTTTTTAATAAGTCATTCTCACTTTTCGAGACATATCTTTCTCTCTTCAATATCTCTCAGAATATTAGAAAACATATCATGAAATGTATACTCATTTGAA
This sequence comes from Agrostemma githago, assembly GCA_958450325.1. Classification (NCBI taxonomy): domain Eukaryota; kingdom Viridiplantae; phylum Streptophyta; class Magnoliopsida; order Caryophyllales; family Caryophyllaceae; genus Agrostemma; species Agrostemma githago. The sequence goes on from OY288255.1 coordinate 51,985,449, forward strand.
AGCTCTTTTTGTAACGTTTTATGGTGTAATTTTTAAAAAATTTGAACTAATATATTTATATAAAAATTAAAGTCAAAGACTTACCTCGAAAATGAAAACGTCATATATACTGATACAAAGGGAGTATTAATTTGACTTAATAATTTATTAAATATTAACAATAATTTATTAAATATTAATTTGCAAGAAAGTTATTCAAGTTATAAAGTTTGAAAAACGATGTTATTCAAGGTATAAAGTTTGACAAATTATGTTATTCAAGATATAAGATATAAAAAATTACTCCAAAAAGTGTTAATATTTATGGACGAATGATGACTTTTTAGGGTTTTACTATGGGGTATCCCTCAACTATCGGCTTTTTCAAGTGGTACTGCCGCCTTTTTCGAATTATAAAGTGTACCCCTAAACTTTGTAAATTAGTCTAGATTGTAACCAAAGTTATAATTTTCCAACGAAAATTTCTAAATTGATGATATAAATAGTGATTATTCCCTAATTAACTTTCATCAACCATGATATATTTCATCAATTTGTATCGTTTACTCGAAAAATTTCATTCCACCACACTATGACATAGGGGTGACGAAGGGATTGAGGTTTAAGGATTTAAAAGAGTGAGGGAGAGAGATCAACGTCGCTCGAAAACAGAGATGTGTTGTGGTGGACATTTGTAAATTACTCTATATTGTAACCAAAGTTATAATTTTCCAACGAAAATTTCTAAATTGATGATATAAATAGTGATTATTCCCTAATTGACTTTCATCAACCATGATATATTTCTTCAATTTGCATCGTTTACTCGAAAAATTTCATTCCACCACACTACGACACAGGGATGACTAGGGGATTGAGGTTTAAGGATTTAAAAGAGTGAGGGAAAGAGGTCAACGTCGGCCGATGATAGAGGTGTGTTGTGGTGGGCATTTGGTGGCTAGATGAATGGTAAAGAAAAAGAGGTGGTTTACAGCATTAAATTTGATTGATTAATATATTAATTATTTATTTTAATAAAATAATTGTAATACACTAATCACTTTGGCTATGATATATAGAGTGATAAGTAAAAAGTTTAGGGGTACACCTTGTAATTCAAAAAAGGCGGGAGTAATACTTGGAAAAGCCAATAGTTGAGGGGTAATCCATAAAAAATCATTTTATTTTATAATATAGAATTTATCATCTCTAATAAATTCCATCAGCTTAATATAATTTTTCAATATAATTAAGTCAATTGACCCGGGCAGCGCACGTGCTTTTAACCTAAATAAAATAAACAAAATAATTAAATCAATTAACCATCGATATAACGTCATCGATAATTGAATTAGAATAATTCGTAAGGATTGATTCATTATTAAATTAACAAAGGAAATCGAACAGAAGCTTAGTAGAATCCGTTAGTAAAAAGTAATTCCATGAATAAATTAGTGCATAAGCTGTAGTAAGAAGACCAAATGATGCATGCATGCATGAAATGTTGAAATGTACGTACGTCAGCACTTACATCCCAACAGGTGAATATTCAACTTAACAATATTAATCCAACTATAAATAATATAGCTCCAAACATAAAAACAGTTGCAGCGGCATATACTACAAACCATATAATTAAGGAGAAACAACCAAATTAAAGAACGATATCAGCTTGCCTGCAGGTTTGTTTCGTTTCTGTTCTTTTGTATGTATGCAAAATATAATCTTCTAGTTTTATTGATGACTGTGCGATGTAGCGTGCTGCTTGCATCAATAATGCTACTAAATCGTTTATAATACTTCATTTTATAATTATTGACTGCGACGAACTGATTACGATTATTTGAAATAATTGTCATTTTGGAGTATCGGCACTGTGCGTTTGCACGTATTTAAGGTAGCAGACGCGGATTATGATATATGGCAACATTTAGACCTGTCAAAATTCGACTCGATCCATAAATGACCCGACCCATTGTATTTAGACACACTACGACCCACTAAAACTCAAAACGGTGACCAACCATAAAACATACTAAATTTACGTTTTGTAGGTAATTAGTAATTTTTTAAGGAAATGATTCGGTAGTCTCTCAGCCACATTTATTGATTTATTTCTCTTATAAAGTCTCTCCCTAATTGTCCCTTTATTTTTCTTCTCCTATGACAAATGTTTTTTTATCTAGAATATTGATGTTAAGTTTCTTTTATTAATCAAATTATATATCAACATTTTTACTCTTTATATATGTAATAGATTCACCAATGACCACTATCACGTATTAAATATCGCACGTCTTGTTCGAGCAAATAATATGAAAATTATACTGTAAGGATAACATTTTTTTCCCACAAATCTAATTACTACTCCCTCCGAGTTTCTAACATTGTCCCATTTTTCTTTTTGGGCTGAGTTTGATCTTTTATCCATTTTCTACTTTTGGCCATAAATGTGTGATTTACATTTATCCACCAATTTCTCTCTCTTTCTCCTTTCTTTTTTAAATATCCATTTTCCCTTCCTTATTTTTCTCTACAAAAACAAATGTGTAAATGATAGAAACTCGGAGGGAGTATAATTTTTTGAATATTTTTACGATAATGTTTTTGTTAAACGAAATGTAAATGTCGTTTTTACATGAAAATTGTAATTTCTCATAAATTATTGAAGGGAAACAACTATATCTACTTTATTTAGGATAACAATAATTTTATATTATTAAAAATAGATCTAATTTAATAGGATAAATTGTTAAACGAAGATAAAATCAATATATTATATTAATAAAGCAGAAACTTTTCGAGCGATTTGATTGGTCCAAGGTTTTTTAATATATTTTTTAAGTTAAATAAAGAATAAAAAATTTGTATATGAAAAAAAAAACAATCCTACTCCATTTAAGACTCAAAAAATTATCACTAAATAAACCGATGATTATCACTTCATTTATTCACCCGAAACAAATATAAAATTAAAATTTTGAATTTTTTTAAATAATTATTATGAATAATTATTATAGTTTTAATTTATATATATATATATATATATATATATATATATAGAAATTTGTCTAGGGAAAAAATAATCCTACAAAAGTATTATGATGAAGTGATAAAATTCTATATAAATAAGAGCAATAATTCGTTCTTAGATATCAACCAACAATCTTTTGAATCTTAAAAAATTTCTAAGATTATAAACTTAAATAAAATTATCTCGCATCGAAAACTTATGATGAGGTGATGAAATTCTATATAAATAAAAGTAATCATTCATTCATTCTTAGATATCTACCAACAATCATTTGATCTTTTGATTCTTAAATAAAGCTCATAAGATTATAAACCTAAGTAAACAAAAAATCAATCTTTTGGGCTTAAAGTCACAGTGCTAAGCACAAGCATGTCTAAGAAAGACGAAGCTTTGAATGTTCTTGGTGCTGACAATTTTGTTCTTTCTTCCGATGATCAACAAATGAAGGTAATAATATAAGTTGATGTCCAGGACATGTCGTCGACTATGTTTCATTTTTTTTGGGTCGTGCTTTTTTCTTACGATATTTTACCGTCTTACCCTTGTCATTTCATCTTTTCCTAATTTATAGTCGCATTTTTCTCTCTAAAAATTCTCAAAATTCAACCACCATTGACACACTCATCAACCACCACAAGCATTAAAACTATCCGGATCGGTGGAGGAGTGATGACTGAGGTTGAGGGTGGTGGCAGGGTGGCTGGGTCGGTGGGCCTAGGCGGTTGGGCGGATGGGGTGAATGGGTGGGTGAGGTTTGGGTCGGGGTCGGGGTCAGGGTTGGGGTCGCCGGGTTGGTCTGAAGGAGGGATGGTCAGGGTGGTGGGTTTGCTGGGTAGCGGTAGGTGGGTGGGATCAAGTTGGGTTTGGGTGGGTAAGGGTGGTTGGGGACTTGGAGTGGTGGGTGGTGGGTGAAGGTGAGAGAGGGATGATGATGTACGTTTGATTTTTTTTATATAATTTTCCTTTTTTATTATTCTATGTTTATCATTTTTCTTTTTTACTTTTTTTAGATTTTTGTTATGTTTATTTATTTTTCAATGTCAATTTTTTTTCTTTTTGTATATAAACCCTAAGTATTAAAAAATAAATAATTAATTTAAAAATAACAGTAACACAATAAACAAAATAATGAAGTAAATAAATTATTGATATTATGTCATTGGTAATTGAATTAAAATTTATAATCGAATCAAATTCGGAAGCGTTGATTGATGATGTAAATTGATAAAACAATGAGACATGATTGAATCTTATTGTAAAAGGTATGTTTATAAAGGGTAGAATAGGAAAATTTTAAAAAACTTGTTAGAATTGAGTAAACTTTCATTAGGAAAAAGTAATTCCGTTTTTTTCGTGGAGTATAAAGAGGGGAAGTGTGGTGTAACGTTGAACTAAGTTTATGCTCAAGCCGCAATAATTATTGAGGCACCGTGCATGTCTCAAGATGTTTATTACTATTACTAACCAGCTGAGCCAACATGCATTCATGTCTTGAGTGCAGGCTATAGCCAATTCATTGGACTTCATATTAGACACGGCATCCGGAAATCACCCATTTGATCCATATATGATGCTATTGAAGACGTTTGGTGCTTATGTTCTGGTAGGCTTCCCTACAGAAGGGATCAAGCTCAGTACCGGCAACCTTTTATTTGGTACGTACGTCTGCTACCATAACATATGTATATACGTACTCTCATTTAATTCATACCAACCTCATTCGATCAGTTTAGGAGTTCACCCTTGTTGAATAGTTTAGTTGATTTCAACGCAGCGCAAAAGAGAACACATGCCAAGTAACATACATGTCTTTCTTATTTTTATCGTATCTAAACTTATAGTACTATATATGATACCTCACAGGCTTACGAACACTGTCCGGTAGTAGAGGTGGTGGTAGTAAAATGACTCAAGAGATGCTGAAATTTTGTGCAACCAATAAAGTATATCCGAAGGTGGAGGTTGTTCCAATTCAGTATGCAAATGAAGCAATTGAAAGACTCATAAAGAAGGACATCAAATACAGATTCGTCATCGACATCGAAAACTCTCTCTATTGATATCCTCACATGATAAACTTTCCACAACACCATTACTCTCTTATTTATTGGATTTCTACAATTTATCGAATATATGTAACAATGTTTTATTCAAATGGCAAAAATATTGGTGAATTAGAGAGAACAAGACCTACCCAAGTTCATCCTATGTCTTTATTATATAATAAAATGGGTGAATTGTATTTTTTTTTATCTCAAATAACTCTTTCAAATTTTATATCATAATTATCTCGTAATCTGTACCTTAGTCACATTTTTCGTCAATAAACTAACATAAATCGTGTTCATAAATGTTAAAGTTAACAATTTTATCTTTTTTTCTTCCAATTATACCTCTCAGCTACCTCTACATTACTCAATTTAAACATCAAGTCTAACATTCATAATTAACACTTTATCTTTTCTTAGCTTCATTAATCAAGGCATTTGTTCTTCCTCTTACTTTGCTTCATCTTGATTTTTCCGGTAAGCCATCCTTGTAACATCATAGATGTATCAACCCGGATTTTTACAAACTTTAAATAATATAAATAGTATAAATAATAGGGTCAAAGGTGGCGGAAACACTCGACCTAATCCGAATCGTCACTATCTTGACATTCAACTAATACATTATTTAAAGGTGTTCAAACTAAAAAACAATGACGTAAATGAAAGGACTCTCTCCACTGCTCTTCCCCACCATCATCACACTCAACAGCATCCTGAAGGACCTGAAGGGGGGGTCCACAGTAGTAGGGAGTAACTAGATGCTCTCCTAGTCGTTTTTACAATAGGTTGAAAGCAACTAATAATCAACAGTAATGAATAATACGGATAAGGGATACATGAAAGCATTATCATACTCGACCAATTAGGATCATTCCAAATACTAAGAAATTCGCATATCCAAACTGGACTGATCATACACAAACAACCTTTATACACTACATCTAGGGTATAAAAAGAACACCGGCTCGAGTTTATAAATGACACTCTCACCTGCCAGAGTATATAACTGATACTCTGACGAACGGGTCTGGTGAGCCTAGGTCGTATGCTCCCAAAGATAAATAATTAAGTCCTATTACCTTTAACAATATAGTAGAGGTAAGTCGGGTGTCGAATCCACAGAGAAGGCTACGTGACTAATGTGTAATTAATAATAGTAACCGTAACAAGAATAATGGGGGTGTTTTGTGATTGAATTGACTAATAACTAAAGTAACGAAGATAAAATAACTAATAATGAGAATTCAGATGATTAAGAAACTGGACTCAAAGAAAATCCACTAACTAGTTAAACAATTGATCATCGACCACTAACCTTTATTTAATCCTTGAGTATTCTATTGTGAAACTAAAAGTTCCAATTATTCCGTAGATAATATTACTTAGGTCAAAACGCGATACTAAGCAACCTAATTATTGAACAACCTAATCCACGCGTCTAGATTTAATTCAATAACAGCATGAACGATATGAACAAATCAATAGAAATAACGACCTTTAACACACGCGGTTATTGGTTCGAATTATATGTTTATTCCCCCTTCACCCAATTACGATGAAACGCATACAAATAATTAGGTTTAAAGGTTGCAACTTTGTATAGTGAATTGAACAATTACGGATTCAAACACAAAGAATTGCAATAGATTGAAGATTGAAATAATCAATTGGCCGAAAAGATTAAACAAACAACAATCATAAAATTAGCACAAGGATTAAACAATACTCAAGTAATTAAATAAAGATTAAGAAAAGTCTCACAATCAATTAACTAGAAAGCTTCAAATCCTTGATTCGAGATGGAAGATTAGTTACACATGAGAAAATTAGGGTTCTTTTTATTCTAATGAAAAAGTAATGTGTATTATTGATGAATCATGAATAACTAATTGTGGACATGACGTAGGTCCACCCCGACGCGGCTACGCGCGGGTTTGGGGGGCGAAATGTTTCCCATGTGAGATGGTTCTTAGGTTGAAATTTAAGTCGAATTAGGAGTCGCCACCGAACTTTGTGGGAGTTCGGGCCCATTCGAACCCACTCTATGTCGTTGTGGACTGTGCATAGAGTACGGCCCATTTCGATTTCAGAGTTTATGAGGTTCGTCCCTTTGCATTGCGCTACCGATACCGATATTATCGGTTACCGTGTATTGAATGACTCTCGTGCGCCAACAGTTTCGGACATCCGGAAACAGAGGTTCTGAGTAAGGGGTGAGAGTACGTGTTGGGAAGCCCACAAAGGACACCCAACCCCGCCCGCACTTAGCGGCCTCTACTAAGACATCGTTCGAGTTTATAATACGCGCGTTAATGAATCGGTGGAATGTTATGCAAACAACGTTTTACGAGATATAGAAAATTGAATGGGTTGCTACATCATTTTAATGCATCTTGATTCACGTCAAAGTGATTTAGCATGCACTACAAAAATCAAGCCGGAATTGCGTCGGACAAACCGACGCAAACGGCCGCCATTATAATTTGACGCAATTTTTTTTTTCCATCGGCTAATCCGACGCATGTACTTTGCGTCGGCTAATCCGATACGAACACATGGAGGTCAACGCCTCTCTCAATGGACTTTGCGTGGGATTAGCCGACGCAAAGTCAACAAAAAGTTTGACTTTGCGTCGGCTAATCCCACGCAGAGTCCCTCAGTCAATCCTCAGTCAAAGGGCTTTGCGTGGGATTAGCCGACGCAAAGTCAACAGATAGTTTGACTTTGCGTCGGCTAATCCCACGCAGAGTCCCTCAGTCAATCCTCATTTAATAGGCTTTGCGTGGGATTAGCCGACGCAAAATAAAACAGCCTGTCGACTTTCCGTCGGCTAATCCCACGCAAAGCCTCTCAGTCAATGGGCTTTGCGTGGGATTAGCCGACGCAAAGTCGACAGGCTGTTTGATTTTGCGTCGGCTAATCCCACACAAAGCCTATTATAAAAAATCGTTTCTTTGTTTTCAGCTCCCCATATGCGCGAAATAAAACAATCTGCAATTAAACAACCCACTCCTAAAACAAACCACAGAAGCAGCACATCCCAAACAAAAATCCATCAATAACTCCAATCAAAGCTCTCGTACATATCTTCTTCACAAAACTCCACAAAACGAAACAAACATAAACCAGTGTACTGTTATAGAAAATGAAAATATATTACAAAGACAACCAGCGCTAGGTTCAGAATTCTATCTAGGAGTTGGTAAAATATATATACACAATGCAACCAAAGTAACATAAGAGAGCCGAACTACCTACGAAAGGGACTCAATGTGCTCCGACCCATGGGGATGACCATCGTTGTTGTCGTCATCATCGCGCCTACTCATGCGTGGTCCTCCACTGCATCCCTCGGTCTCCATGGCGAACCGTTCCCTCATTAACTGAATAAACTGGTGCTGCTCTTCACACCTCTGTTCCAATGTCTTCAGGCGCTCTTCTTGTCTTTGGAATTTATCTTCCATACGATCGTTAAGTGCGCGTTCCAACGAGGCGGCGGTAGGGAGGTATGTGTCCGCAGATACCTCCTTACCACGGTTCAAGCACGGGCGAAAGAGCTCTTTCGCCGCGTTACCTATCCCCCAGAACCGTCTCTTCTGGTTATAGCCACCCGTCACATCGTAGAAGATCTTCAATGTGTTAGGTGCCTGATCAGAAGCGCGTGCCTCCTCCACCGCTTTCTCGTAGTTCTCCTGAAACAGCAACATGAAATAGTGTTATAACTTTTAGAACAACACATACTATCACATCGTAATTTTCATGCCTAGTATATTTTTTAAAAACATTACTACTACTCACAACGATCTCCGGTCCTCTAGGGTCAATCCACTTGCCGTCTTTCCCCTTCTTTGTCTTCTCCAAGAGCTGGACCGGGGATGCAGATGGGCCCTTCATATAACAGTGTTAAAATTTTCAGCATTTATTTACCAGTAGTATATATTGAATTATACTCAAATTTTGTACTTGTGTTATAAGAACTTACCAACTGCGTGAAGGCTGTTGCTGCACTCCTACTTCCAAGGCAGCTGGTGGGTTTGGCCACCCCGTCCACTTGCCCACCTCTCCTGTTCGACGACTTAATCGCCGATTTCTTCTTGAAGTCTGGGTCGGCAGCGTTCTTCTTCAATGTCTCCCACTTCTCTTGAGGAATCCAATCCGCCTTCTGGGCCCTCGGGACAGCTCGCTGGAATATGTCAGTTATCTTCTTCTTAATCCGACTCTCATAATCCGACCTGAGGTCGTACCCCAGGTTTATACGCACTCTCTTCTGTTTGTCAAAAAAAAGATTCGTTAGCTACAATTGAATGTATAAATCATGCAACGAAAACCTTAGAAACACAGACGAGGTAATTACCGCGAAGTGCATATACATAGCTTCCCGAGCTTCCAGTGGCGCCTCCGTCCAGCTACGGTAGGCGCCTGGGGTTGACGCATACGTCATGATAATGGAATCCCGCATATAATCAGAGTACTTCTTGTCCTCCCACCTACAAAAGTAATTTATGATACTGTGAAGCAAATAAATGAGTGAAAATTTAGAAAACAACTGGTTACAACAACTTAAACTCACCAAGTAGCGGAAGACACTTTCTGCCGTGATAGGAACGATTTCTCAGGCGTCGCAACGTAGACCGTCGCTCCGAGTTCTTGGACAACGTCCACACCTAGGACGACAGGAGTACGTCCTAGGCACGTCCTCATCCATATGGTCACCATGGTCGGTGGTCCCCGTCACCATCCCACTGCCACCTGCCATAATCATGTCTACAAAATATGTTTGCGCAAAGTTAAACTGTAGAGTCAGTTCGTTTAGGGTAAAGCAGAAATTTCATTAAGTACCAAAATAGTCTTCAATTACAAATAAATAAATTATAACTTATGCGAATAACATACAAACAACTACATAATTGCTAATTATCGTCACTGTCACTGTCATTGTCACTGTCTGCGTCGGTGTGTGGTTCAATGAACCCCTCCTCCTCGTCTTCATCATCATCGTCCCAGTCAGTATTCACATCATCACCGTCATCTTCATCGACGACCAACTCTTCCTCATCACCCTCTCCCTCAGGAACAATCCAGTCGGCAAACTCGTCGTCCTCCCCTTCAGCACCAGCAACTTCAACTACATATTCTTCCTCATTGACGTCATTGTCTTCAATCAGAATTGATGAGATTGGCTGATTAGTAACAACTACACTCTCTTGGTAGACGTCATCGTCGATGATAGGATTATCAACTTGTGATCTTGCCTTGATTTTGAAAACCGCAGATCAATTCGTACTCTTTTTTCCCTTTGGGTAAGGTGCATAGCAGACTTGATCGACTTGATACGCCAACACAAAAGGGTTGTGCCATCGCAGTTTTCTCGTCAGGTCGACATCCACAAGTTTGTACAACTCATGAACACTGACTCCGTGCGGGGAGTTGTCGATCCAATCACATTTGAACAGTACGGCCTTGCAGTTCTTGTGGCTGTCGTAGTAGTCGAGCTCGATCACCTCGACTAGTGTTCCATAGTAATCTGACCCTTCGGTGGACAACACACATACGCCGTTACTTTTGGTCAGTTTTGGAACGTCAACACCCTCGACGAACGCACGGAACTTGTACCCGTTAACTGTATATCGCCTCCAAGTTCTGACTCGTGAAGACGACCCAGTGACTAGAGGTCTTAACATGGGATCCTCCAACGCTTCAGGCTATTGTCAAGATAAAATTCGTCGAAAAACAATGCAATTAAATTTTCTACCAAATACATACATAATTTGTAATGATCGAGCAAATAACATTTCAACATACTTGAGTACGTAGCCAAGAGGGAAACAGTGACTCATATTCGACCCAAACGTCGTCAGATGCATCAACAATTATACAAGAAGATGGCACAGGGGGCCTTACTCCTATGCATCAACAAAACGCAGGCCGAAAAGGTCATGGCCGAAGTACACAATGGTGAAAACGGTCCGCATATGAACGCCCATATGCTAGCCCGAAAAATCGTGAGACTCGGGTACTATTGGAATAACATAGAAACCGACTGCCAGTTATATGTCAAACACTGTCATAACTGTCAGATTTTCGCCAATGTCCAGCATATGTCGTCATCCCTATTATATACTATGACATCACCATGGCCATTTTCGACATGGGGAATTGATATAATTAGGAAGGTGAACCCTTCTGGGACGGGGGGTCACTGTTTCATTTTGGTGGCTATCGACTATTGCACCAAATGGGTTGAAGCCGAGTCATATCGGATTTTGAATGCCAAACATGTGGCCAAATTCATCCAAGATAAGATTATATGTCGATACGGGATCCTGCACGAGTTCATCAGCGATCACGGAACCCATTTCCAAGTTGAAACCGCTACTTTGCTGGAAAAGTATAAAATTCAAAGGCATACATCTTCGCCTTACCATCCCCAAACAAATGGAGCGGTAGAGGCAGCAAATAAAGCGATTGTCCCCATACTTAAAAAGAAGGCTGAGAATTTCCGGGACTGGCCGGACAAGATACCTTTCGCCTTATGGGGGTATCGGACGTCAATTCGCACCGCGACCGGAGCAACTCCATATTATCTGACATATGGGATGGAAGCGGTCCAGCCGGTCGAGCTCGAGGTACCATCCCCCAGGATTTTGCTCGAGAGTCAGGTGGCTGAGGCAGATTGGGTCCAAGCCCGATACGACTCGCTAGTTCTTTTGGACGAACGGCGGTCCCGGACTCTTAACAATATCCAGGTATATCAAAAGAGGATACAATGGGCTTTCAACAAAAGGGTTAGGCCCAGAAATATCAAAGAAGGGGATCTAGTCCTAAAATCCGTCCAGGCCTTACTACCAGTCGACCCAAGAGGGAAAATTCAAACCCAATTGGGCTGGGCCATATTTAGTAAAGAAGGTTTTATCAGGAGGAGCGGTAATGCTGACGGACTTGGACGGGAACGAATTCGTCAACCCAACCAACTTGGACCAGTTTAAACGCTACTACCCCTAAACCTTATCTCAATGTCATTTGCTAAAAGTTTATAAGAACTTGTCTTTTTATAAATTTCCAAAAAAAAATTATTATAAGCAAGTCAATAAGTTAGGATTACTTATCCTACTGTCGCGCATCTCGAACTAATAGTCTTGATGTATTTCGAAAAATTGCAAAATTCTACGTTGGAACTACGTTTGGTTTGATTCCGCTAATTGTGGATACGTAGGCAGCCCCTCAAAAGGGTGCAACCACTGCAATAACGAAAAGACAGGAACGGTTTTCACTAATATGTCTTTTATTATTATTAAAAAAAACGATAAACTCGGGAATTTCAAAAAAAATGCATCACACAAAAAAAAAGCAACAACAAAAATTACACCACAAAAATAATAGTATTACTTAAATAATAAAATTTAGGAGACTATTGCTCGTGCATTTTGCCTTTCCCTTTGTCTTTTGGGTCGCGCGGAGCCCGGGGTCGACGGGGTGGGGGCGAGCGCTCCCGTATCACAAGCGGGACCTCTTTAGCTCGAACCTGTTTCTTCGACTGCGGGCCTTCTGCCACTTTCACTAGTCCAAGCTGAGCCCGTACGTGCTCGGGTAGTCTGTCTCGAGGACCAAGTCGGTCCTGAACCGCCAGTCTTGGGTCAAGTCGCCTTTCCAGATCTGTCTAGGGGCTCACCTTCCCCCGCGCACCTTTAGTACTGGACCCTTAAGTCTGAGTCCTAGGTTTTCCCTTCTGGTCTGACATCAGCCGAACTAAGGTAGCTGAAGTATCACCATCATCAAAAAAACCCCGGTTATCTTTAGCTTGTTCTCGTCGCAACAGGTCAAAAGCCTCGTCAATCTTCAGGGCAGCATGGGCTTTGGCAGAATCCGCCTTCCTCTACTTCACATAAGAATCCGATACTGTTGTGTGCTAAATTTAGACCGTTTTTCCTCCCATTTAGACCCGTTTTCCCCTCGTTTTGCGAGTCTTGAGTGCGATTATCGCCATATTTTGCGTACTTCTCGCATTAGCGTCCCTCTTGTGCGTTTTACGTGTTTTTGGTAGTTTTTCTATCAATTTTGATAGGTTTTGCTACAAAAATCACGATTGAGCTTTCACGAGCACAAGAGAAGGGAAAACCGTCCAAAGAGCAAAGCACACAACTTAAAGTTTAAAGCCATCCGATCATACAACGAAGAATGAGACAAGATTCGAGGCCAGAAAAAATGACCGGGCAAAATTTCACCCGGTGAGACACCACCGGGCGAAATTTCACCCGACGGTGAAACGCCTCCCCCGAAGATTTTCCGAGCTTACCCACCGGGCGAAACTGACCGGGCGAAATTTCGTCCGATGGGAAGAAGTGCCAAAAACGCGAAAAATGGAAGAAAATCTCACCGGGCGAAATTTTCACCCGGTGGAAATTATCGTCAAGTCCGCAGGGCAAAGTTTCACCCTATGAAGATGCTAAGGGAGATTGTCTCACTAATGGAGCATAAAGTTGGATTTGGGCTTTAGGTTAAATACCCATTAAGAGATTACTATATATATGTTACCCTAGTTTATTGCCCAAGTCACCTCTCCATTGTGCTAAGGAGGGAAGCCATTACACCACTCCACCATCCTATTACACCATCCATTAGTAGTAGTAATCTAGAAAAATCCTCCAAAAATTCTAGTAGTTTACATAGTAATTAATAGTAGATCTACAAGTTTCCATCAACAATTATCTAGATTTGAAGTTTGTAAGAAGATTATTCAAGTTTTATTTGAAGTTTTGTTGGGTATATTGGAGGATTAGTGACAAGTTCTCCATTTTATTCATCAAAGATTCAATCTTTATCTATGATATCTTCTTATTTCTTATAGATCTACATAGTTGGTATAATTCTTTTCCACTCTCTAATCTCTAGTTTAGTTTTTATGTTGTTTACTCATCATTATCTTGTCTAAATCATATTGGTGTTGTTAGTTTCATTAGATCTAATTAATATGCATGTTGTAGTGATCTTCTCCTTAGTAGATATTTTGTTGTGTTCCATAATGATTTGTCAGTAGATTTCTTGTTGGGGAGTTTAGGGATGAGCGCTTGGATTATTTGAATATAGGGATGTTGGTGGGTTGCTTGCATGTTGGTTTATCTTATTTATGGTGTTGTGTCATTGTTGTTTTAGTCCGGCCAACTAGACCAACCTTGACTAATTTCTATCAATATGGGAAAACTCGGGGTAGAAATTACCATGACTAGGGACTTACCCTCATTCGCCGCGAAAGCGGGATTTTAGGTGAGTTTATCAATATTGCGACAAAAACTCGATTCCGACCTTCTTAGACTCCAAGTACCGAATCTCGACTTCTCCCCAACACCTTTTTCCCTAGATTGACCACCACTAGCTATCATCATAGACATTCCTCTAGTTTAGACCCGACCCTAGAAAACCCCCCTCTAGACATCGAACACGACACTTTAAGCTTTACAACACACTCCGTTCCCTATGGACCGACCTCGACTTACCACGATTACTCTAGTAGTTTTTGTGTTATTCCGAGTCTTACAAATATCGTTTGATCCCCCGTCCTTCGTTAACGACCGATCCGATTGGGAGGTGATCAAAATGGCGCCGTTGCCGGGGAACGGCTAGTTGATTGTGTTTTTAGTTGTTGTGTTTGATTCTTTTCCCTTCTCTCTTTTCCCCAGTACCGCGAGGTGCTAGGAGTCTCACCGTTTAATTGAGTTTTATGCCCAGGAACACGTCATCGCCCTTGTGGTACGATCCGGAGCCGGAAAGGACTTTTAGAGCATTGCGTTTTCGAGGAAATAACTCAACCGCCATCATACCACATCCTTCATTATCACCTCCTAACCTTAATCCCATCCTACCACATTCACCTTCTACACCTTCTACATCACACAATCCCATTCCAAACAACCCTTCCATACCTTCCACTTCACAAAATTCACCACCACCACCACCACCATCACCGAAAACACCACCACCTAGTTGATAAGTGTAGTTTGTAGTGCCTAATTTGTTGTGTTTTGGTCCCATTTTCCTTGTGGAATCGCTCCTTGGGAGCGGTTTATGGGTTACTTATGCTTCTTCTAGTTCGTTTTAGGTTCCCGAGACCATTCATGAGGAATTGGAACGATTCCGACTCGTTTCATACACTTTTGGAGCCAACGAAGAGAAGGAACGATCGCTCGATGCCTTGGATTCGATCCCGAGACCTTGGGACCCGATCCCGTGCCCCGAGAATCGATGAGAAGCCCATGAGAAGCAAGGAGGGACCTTAAAGATCATATTGGAGGCCTACAAGACCCATCCCCGTCGGGAAGGACCTCATCCTGTCCGGGATGAGGTGCACAAAAGTGAATGGGCCTGTTTTGGGTCCGTCCCGGTCGGGACCAATCCGTCCCGGTCGGGACCACTCCGTCCTGGTCGGGACCATCTCGTCCTGGTCGGGATGGGAGCGCTGCAGCCCGCATTTGCTTCTTTTCTTCTCCTTATTCATTGTAACCCTATATATACCCCCCTCTTGTAATCTTATAGGATGTTAGACATTACCCACTAAACCCTATACTACTTTAGCATAGATTAGCCTAGATTAGTGTAGATTAGTCTTTAATTACTTCTTCATCTTAGATTATCCTTGTATTAATTGAATTCTTGAAGATCTCTACTAAGATGGACAACCTTGGTAGATGTATTTGGGTTTTCTCTTTTATGCAAGTTTTCATTCTTCCTTTCATCTTCTAGTATGGTATAATCTCTTTTCCCTTCTCTTTATCTTTGTTTTATTAATCAAGTTTCAATCTTTAGCTCTTGTTTATTGTTTTGTTCATCATCCTTGTTAGATTTACATATGTATGCTCTTGTTCTTGGGTTAGTTTATCTTGTTCTTGTTTGTTGTAGTTTAATTATGTTTGAGTGAACTCTTGCTAGGGTTATTAGGGGGATTGGATGTAATTAGGAATGATTAGGGTGAGATGGGTGGTATTAGTTGTAGTTTTTGTTGTTTCCCATTTACCTTGCACTCCACATGTTTGATGAAATGATTGTGAGACTAGAGACGATCAATCCTTGTTTTTCTTGCCTCTTCTCTTGTATGTGTGTGTTTTTTTGGTTGGTTTGGTTCCCTCATTTGTAGCGAGAGCGTGATGAGGACGACCCCTAGGCCGATTACGTAGCGAGAGCCCGGTCGGAACCTAGGCTACAAAAGCATGCTAGTAACCCCGTTTTTCCCCTTTTTGTCTCCTTTGCATCCATGAACCCGACCTAACCCTAGTTTTCCTTCTTATTGATATCCTTGCTTCCCTTAGTTTAGACTATTGTGTGCTTAGTTTTAGACTTTGTTCTTGATATTTGTGTTTTCTTCTCCTTGTGTATCTCCGTTCTACTTCTTGTGTGCTATTCTCTCTTCCTAGTGCCTCAAAAGCACTAGGTTACTAACGTTTGCTCAAGTGCTTCTAGTTCATCCTAGGTATCAAAGCAACGTTATGGAAATGGCACGTCCTAGCTTCCATCAATCGTCACGGGACAACTATGGGGCAAATTGCCAAGTCCCAAAATTTCACCAACCATATCAACCTCATCAACAATCTTACGAATGCCCTCCATATGGTTACCATGAAAGTTGTCAAGGATCATTCCAGCATCCTAACAACTACCAAATACCCCCACGAGACCCACAACCAAAAATCCCCAACTTTGTGACTTGTCAAATGTTGGTTCAAATGCAAAAGAGTCAATAAGAGATGATGATTCTATTACAAAAGAGTAAACAAGAGATGATGATTCAAATACAAGGGGTCAAAGAGGAGCTTAAGGCCCAAAAAGCGGTGCAAGATGCTCGAATCGATGCACTCATGGCTCGCATCACGATGTCGGCCACTCGAGCTCCACAAATTGTTGGGGAAAGTTCATTTGAGCAAGAAGGTCGGTTGACTCCACATGGAAATCAACCCGACCATGAAGCCACGAATGAAGAAGAGAGGGTAAATCAAGAAATCATTGTTGAGTGTTGCTTGGATGGTGAAGATATGGGAAGAATGGAGGAAGTTGAAGCTTCAAGGGTCAACAATGAGGAGGGGTGTGAACATAATTCTCAAGGTAACTCTTGGAGAGCCGATGTATTGGCTATCAAATCGGATTTGTACGATTTTCTTCATGATGAACCGGATCTTGACAATCCAAAGCCAAGTGAAGACTAGACTCCTCTAGGCCAACTAGACAAGGTGAGTAAAAAGGAACGTAATACTTGGGAAAAAGAGGTAGATGCCTTGGAACTTGCCTTGAATGGGAAATTGTAGGATCCTAAAGCCTCCAATGAAGAAAACTTGATGCCTTCACCTCCTTTATCGCACTCGATTCCAAGTCCCTTGTCTTGTGAGACGGTTGATGAAGAGGATCCTTGTCGGGCGGTGGAAGAGAATTCTACTCTTGACCCCGTAGAAGAAGCAATTCCCTTAGGGTGTGATCTCCCACATCATAACACCGAGCATGACTCTAGACCACTATACCTACCAGATGGTCATAAGAGTCGTTGCTATCATGGTTCGGAAGACCCAGAAGATCACGAGAACCCCGAGCATAATGAAGATGATCGCTTCTTGCCTCCGACTTGGAAGCTCTTGAAAGTAGCTAGGCTCGGCCATGTGAGCCTCAATGAAGATGTTGCTAGGGCATTTGACTTACTCCTCCGAGCTCTTGATGGCTATGGAAGTGTAGTTGGTGAGAGTATCTTAGTGTAAATATCTTTTCCCTTTTGCTTTGTGCTTGTATTTGTGTATATGTTTGTTTGGATATTTTGGTTTTTAGGATTGTTAGTTTTTGTGGAAATCTTGTAATTTGGTATTTTGATGAGTGATGTGAGGGAGGGATCTTGATGAATGTTATTTGAGTTTATTTGGTAGGTCTTAGTGAAGATGAAGTCTCGAGGAGAGTAGATGATGATAGAAGCTTGGTTTCGAGCAAGGGAGTCGGTTTTTGAAGCTTTGGACAAGCTTTTGGGGTTATAGAAGGTTAGAAGATTCATCCCGGGCGAGAAGAAGGCTTCCCGACCGGGACGAGTGATCCATCCCGACCGGGAAGGAGCCATCCCGACCGGGATGAGGGTGCCAAATATTGATTTTACTGATGTGTCATCCCGACCGGGAAAGGAGCTTCCCGACCGGGACGGGTGTGTCATCCCGACCAGGATGACCCCTTCTCCTCCTTTGGCCTCTTCTTCGTCATGTGAGCCCACCCTACCATTTTATACCCCCTCCCAACCTCCCTACCTACCCTTGCACCTATCATATGACCTTATACTTCATATGCATACTCTCACCTCACCTTACCTTCACTACATACCGAGCCTAACATCAAATCCCACTCCCTTCTACCATTGCAAGCTTAATACTTCAACCATGCGGGCCTATCAAGATTGAAGATGAATAGAAATGACGAAGACTAGCTATGTGCCGATATTGAACTATGAGACGATGGAGCGAGTAAGTTGCTAACCGATGGGTACGGCAACTATCCTTTCTTTTCCGTCTTTTATCGCTTGTCTTCCTTGGTTTGTCCCCTTCCCCTTGTACACTTTTGTGTCATGGTGGCCCTCGGGGCCTTGGTAGCTATTGCTCCCGACTCTCGATGACGTGATTACGTCGGGAGTCATTTCAAAATCCAAACTTACAAGCCTTTTCACTTTATTTTTCACTTTTTGGGATTTAGTCGGATTTAGGCGGAATCCGGGCTAGGTGACTTGATTACACCTAGTCTTCCCCTCCCATTTCCTTTTATTTCCTTCTTTTTATTTCTTCCCCCATCCATATATTTTCTCGTCTCGGCCCATGGTGACTTGACTACACCCCGGCCGGACACG
Organism: Agrostemma githago; assembly: GCA_958450325.1. Taxonomy (NCBI): domain Eukaryota; kingdom Viridiplantae; phylum Streptophyta; class Magnoliopsida; order Caryophyllales; family Caryophyllaceae; genus Agrostemma; species Agrostemma githago. Next base: position 52,004,359 of record OY288255.1, read on the forward strand.
TTCTACCCTTTTCTCCGCTTTATTTTTGATTTTTAGCTTTATTTTCGTAGTTTCTTTTCTTTTCTTTAGTGTCTCCATACACTACGATCGAGCATGAGGACATTTCTTGGTTTAAGTGTGGGGGAGCGATATCCTATCGTAGTTAGTTTTATTTTCGTAGTTTCTTCGAAAAATCTTGAAAACCCTAAAAATTTGAAATTTTTTCACAAAAATCAAAAAGATTTTCTTTTGTGTGTTTTCCTTTTATGTCGTTGTGTCGTATATTTGTTTTGTTGTGCGTGTTTTGCCCCCTTTTTCCTTATAGGTTGCTTAATCACCGTTAGCTTTGGAGAGCTTTCAAGACATCCGGTAAAATCTTTTCACCCCTTTTTCCTCTTTGTTTCTTGTGGAGTTTGGAGGAGATTTGTGATGTTGTGTGCTCGGGTGGAGCTTTTTAGAGTTTGTGGTTGATTTGGTGACTTGTTTGGAAGTTTGGGGTGGTGTTTGTTCGTTATGTCTTTGTATGTTTGTTTTGTTTTGTTTTGTTTTGTTACCTTTGTCTCATTTTCTTTCGTTTTTGTCATGTCTTCGTTTTGTGATGTGTTGTTGTGTCTAGTGTGTAAAAAGGTTTTCGAAAACCCGGTTTTTAAGGCTAGTGTGCAAGTGTTTACTTTCCCTTTCTAGTAGTATGAATCGAGTCTTGGACCTTAGTCTAGTAGAATGACCCTAAATCAATGGTTTCGTTGGTCCTTTACCTTGAGTCCACCTAGCTTACTAGGGATTTACTACGGGATTTGCATTTTGACCATTATGACCACCCACGGTGTGAAAAGGCCTTGGTTGCCGAGTCCCGTCCCTTAGGTGACCGTGTTTGGAATTGTTTGATTAGTCCAAGTTCTTCCCCTTTTTTTGTGGGTTTGAAGAGGGATCGCGACCCCCGACTTACCCATTCCCCTACCTCCTACACTTATCCACAAAATAAAGTTGCAAATTGTTGAAATCATCTTTCTTAGTTTCAAAAAGAAATGCCTACAACTCAAATCTAGCCAAAAGGGCAAAGAAAAGAAAAAGAAAGAAAATATTGAAGAAGAAGAAATGAAAGGCACAAAAAGCCAAAAAGAAAATACAAAAGAAGAAAAAGAAATGGCATAGCAACACAAAAAAGCAAAAATGCAAAAGAAAGGAAAATGCCAAAGAAAATCACCCCACAAAAAGAGACCAACCCTCCCAAAAATAAGCCTTTTACCGACTATTACCGTGAAGAGCCTACCAAAGGACCGAGTCCCTAGGAAGGATGATAGCGGTAATGGTCGGTCTTCCCTCATTTTGCAAACTTATCCACCTCTTTTACTTGGACTAGTTGAGCAGTTTTGGGCATGGGACAACCCTCTTGGCTCATCGCTAAAGGGGGAGGGGTCTCACTTACCTACAGTGTCGACTAACACCGTGGTTCATCCTTTTTCCATCTCGCCGATCGTCCCGTAGTACGTTATTAGAAGGTTAGGAGGACCTAGGTAAGTTACCAACGTTTTTATTGCTTTGTTGTCATACTATTAGGGTTTAGTTCATCTCGATTTGTATGATTAGCTTGGGAATGTTGTCACTTGCCTCGAGTCCTAAACCGGTGCTTCTTTCACCGCTTGTTTGAGGGAAGCGGTATTTATTTCCTTTTGGGTGCAACCGATTATTTGTTTGTTTGTATGTTTGTTTGTTTATGTGTTTTGTGTCCGGTTTCATCCACAGTTTTGTCGCAAGACCTTACTTGCCTTGCGGAGTGCACTTTTCCTCTAAGTGTACTCGCGTGAGTTGAAAGGGCGTAGGGTGCGCTAATACCTGCTCGGCTAGTATAATAGTTTTTATTAGTTTAAGTAGTTAGTTTGTGCTTACTCGAGGGCGAGTAAGGGTTAAGTGTGGGGGAGTTGATAAGTGTAGTTTGTAGTGCCTAATTTGTTGTGTTTTGGTCCCGTTGTCCTTGTGGAATCGTTCCTTGGGAGCGGTTTATGGGTTACTTATGCTTCTTCTAGTTCGTTTTAGGTTCCCGAGACCATTCATGAGGAACTGGAACGATTCCGACTCGTTTCATAGGGGTGAGCAAAAAAATCCGATACGATTTTATTATCCGTATACGATACGGTATACGGTTGCAGTTATACGGATTTCCGTATATCCGATACGAAAATCCGGATATCCGATACGGTTTTTCAAAAAACCGTATCGGATACGGATAGGCAAAATTGAAAACCGGATATCCGGTATCCGATCCGGTTTTAAAAAATTACAAAAACAAAAAAAAAACAAAAAAAAACTGTAATTGGATTGAAAATTAGAAAAGCCCATTTCAGATTTTCAGTCACTCTCCCTGTCTCCCATTCACTCATTCTTCCGCCTCTAACAATGAAAACCCTAGCTCTCTCTTTCATACTTCATCTCTAAGACTCTAACAACTTCATCTCTAACATTCTGAAAAGGTAAATCTCGACATCTCGCTCTCATTTTTTTGTTTTTGCTCGTTTTCTACCCTCTACTGTCGACTGTCGTCAGTCTCTTGTCGGCATCTCGGCATCCGTCGATGTTGCTGTTTGTGTCATTCCGGCCGTCGGAACCAATACAATTCGAAAGCAGTACAGATTACAGAACATAAAACCCCTAAATTCGAACACAATCGAATCTAACGATAGTTACGCTACCTAAATCCAGCATAATCATTCAACACGATGATAAATAATACTCCCTCCGATTACCTGAGTTCTTCCCCTTTCTTTTTGGGGAAGAAAATAAGGAGGGAGTAATTATATTAGTAGAATAATGAGAGGTGGAATGAAAAAGTAAGAGAGAAAAATATTATATTAATTAAATGAGAAAAAGTAGAATGAAAAAGTATGAGAGAGAAATATTATATTAATAAAATGAGAAAAAGTGTGGTAAAAAAGTAGGAGAGATAAATATTATATTAATTAATAAAGAGGTAAAATTTTCCTTAAATGGAAAGAGGGAAGAAAATCAAACTCAGCCCAAAAAGGAAATAGGGAAGAACACAGGTAATCGGAGGGAGTACTAATAATTGAACAACACTATTGTTCAACAAAAAAAATCACCGATCAATCAGATAAACCTCAAAAATTAATCAACAACACAATCATAAAGCTGAAGAATCGATGAATTCAGGAATAGGAAGAGAAGAACTGACCGTGAAATACAGAAAATACGATAATTCGCGAACAATAAAAAAAAACATCAAAACCGGATACCGGATATCCGGAAACCGGATATCCGGAAAAACCGGATATCCGATTTTTTTCGGATCGGATCAGGATAGTGAAATTTTAGGATTTTAAAACCGGATATCCGATCCGGTTTGCAAAACCGGATCGGATATCCGGTTTTGCTCAGCCCTATCATTTCATACACTTTTGGAGCCAACGAAGAGAAGGAACGATCGCTCGATGCCTTGGATTCGATCCCGAGACCTTGGGACCCGATCCTGAGCCCCTTAGACTCGATCCCGAGCCCCGAGAATCGATGAGAAGCCCATGAGAAGCAAGGAGGGACCTTAAAGATCATATTGGAGGCCTACAAGACCCATCCCCGTCAGGAAGGACATCATCCCGTCCGGGATGAGGTGCACAAAAGCGAATGGGCCTGTTTTGGGTCCGTCCCGGTTGGGACCAATCCGTCCCGTTCGGGACCATCTCATCCCGGTCGGGATGGGAGAGTTGCAGCCCGCATTTGCTTCTTTTCTTCTCCTTATTCATTGTAACCCTATATATAAACCCCCCCTCCCCCCCCCCCCCCCTTGTAATCTTATAGGATGTTAGACATTACCCACTAAACCCTAGACTACTTTAGCATAGATTAGCCTAGATTAGTGTAGATTAGTCTTTAATTACTTCTTAATCTTAGATTATCCTTGTATTAATTGAATTCTTGAAAATCTCTACCAAGATGGACAACCTTGGTAGATGTATTTGGGTTTTCTCTTTTATGCAAGTTTTCATTCTTCCTTTCATCTTCTAGTATGGTATAATCTCTTTTACCTTCTCTTTATCTTTGTTTTATTAATCAAGTTTCAATCTTTACCTCTTGTTTATTGTTTTGTTCATCATCCTTGTTAGATTTACATATGTATGCTCTTGTTCTTGAGTTAGTTTATCTTGTTCTTGTTTGTTGTAGTTTAATTATGTTTGGGTGAACTCTTGCTAGGGTTATTAGGGGGATTGGATGTAATTAGGAATGATTAGGGTGAGATGGGTGGTATTAGTTGTAGTTTTTGTTGTTTCCCATTTACCTTGCACTCCACATGTTTGATGAAATGCTTGTGAGACTAGAGACGATCAATCCTTGTTTTTCTTGCCTCTTCTCTTGTATGTGTGTGTTTGGTTGGTTGGTTTGGTTCCCTCATTAGTAGCGGGAGCGTGGTGAGGACGACCACTAGGCCGATTAAGTAGCGAGAGCCCGATCGGAACCTAGGCTACAAAAGCACGCTAGTAACCCCGTTTTTCCCCTTTTTGTCTCCTTTGCATCCATGAACCCGACCTAGCCCTAGTTTTCCTTCTTATTGATATCTTTGCTTCCTTTAGTCATTAGTTACTTATTTTGTCTTCCTTTTTCGTGTTTTAGACCTTAGCCTAGTCATTAGCCTTCCCCTAGATTAGCTTGTCTCGAACCTAGTCCTAGACCATAGCACACCTAGGTCCGGCACCCCGTCCCTGTGTATCGACCCGACTTACCCTAGCTACCCATTTTGGAATAGTTGGTTATTATTTGTTTGGTAGGATTGACGGCAAAATCCTACCATCACTAATCAAGATCCATCCCCTCCAAATTCACCAAATCCACCAAATTCAAATCCACCATCACCACCAATCCAACAAATGGCGACCCTAGGTTCACATTCCCAATTAACACACGAAGAAACACCTTCTCCCGTCGATTTCGGAGAGATTCCCGAGAACTATGAATTGAAAGCCTCTTTGACTAACGCGGTCCAACAAGATACTTTTCACGGTTTTTCTCAAGAAGATGCTCAAGAGCACATCGCTTCATTTAAAGAAAAATTAGTAGGAGCCCGTCTCAATGGATTAACTTCATGCCAATTGCATCGCTTATTATTTCCGAAGACCTTGAGAGATGGAGCTCGTAGATGGCTTCAAGGCCATCCCGCTAATACTTTCACAACATGGGCTCAACTATCTAATGCCTTCTTGGAGAAATATTTTCCGCCGTCAAAGACTAATCAATATCGCATGGAGATACAAACATTTAAACAAGATGAATTTGAAAGCCTAAGCGAGGCTTGGGAAAGATTTAGAGATTTGTTGCGCAAATGTCCACATCATGGAATACCCGATTGGCTAACCACCCAAACGTTTTATAACACCCTTTCATCGAGAACCAAGGAAAACCTCAATTCGGCCGCCGGAGGAGACTTCTCTTCTCTCATCGATGAGGCATCTAAGAATCTTATTGAGAAGATGGCAAGGAGTGATTCAAGAATGGGTCAATCGAGGAATTCTAGAAAGAAAGTTGAAGTGAACTCATCTACGAGTTCTAATGAATTGAAATTTCAAATGGAACTTGAAGAATTGAAAAGGAGAATGGATGCCATGAATTCTAAGCCCACTCCTAGAGGTATGTACCAAATTTAAGGGAGTGTTCCACCAAGGCAACCATCACCTCCAAAGCAATTAATATGGGAAGTTCAATGTGATCATTGTGGCAATCATAGTCATGATTCTAGCTTTTGCATTCCTAATGAAGAAGTTTATGTTGAAGAGCCAAATGAAGTTCAAGCTATACAAGTATATGGGCAAAGACCTCAATTTGATCCTTTTTCTAATACTTACAATGCCGGCACAAGATTTCATCCTAATTTCTCTTATGGAAATCAAAATGTTCAAAATCCAATGCCGCGCGCCCAAGGGAGTCAAATGAGGCCATTCAATCAAAGTCAACAAAGGCCCTTTAACCAAGGTCCTCCAAAGAAGCCCCCATATATGCCTCCTCATCAAAGGAGTAACTTCAATCAACAAAGTAGCAACTTCCATGTTCCTAACAATTACAACAATAACCAAAATCAACATGGTAATAACTTTAATCATGGATACAATCAAGGGTTCCAAGGAAATTCTCATGGTAACCAAGGTTACAATAACCAACCATTTAATCAACTCTCTCAATCTTATGGCCAATCAAGCAATTCTCAATTTGGTCAAGGAGGTCCCTCATGGGAGAACTATAACGATTTGCATAGAAACGTTGGCCAACTATGGAATGAACATCAAGATACTAAGGCAAGGCTAAAAGTTTGGGAATCAGAAGAAGCAACAAAAGCCTTAGCCGCCCCAATTCATCCACCCCATGGTTTGCCCGGTCAACCCCAAAACCCAAGAGATCCTTCACACCAAGCAAATGCCATAATTTTGAGAGGTGGCAAAGAACTTGAGGACCCATATAAGAACTTGAACTTAAATACTAAGAATGCCCCATCCAAAGTGAATCAACCAAGTGCACCACAAGAATCATCTCCCACTTCCCCCAAACAAAACCGGGGAATACAAGCGGAGTTTGATATCCTCCAAAATGCGGAGAATGAATTAAGAGAACAAAGAAAGAAGAAAGAGCAAATGGAAGCCGAAGAAGCCAAAAGAAAAGAGGCGGAGCGATTAGCCGAAGAAGAAGAAGAATCTAATGTTCCACCGCCTCCCGCTCTTATCCCTCCATTGCCTTTTCCCGAACGAGCTAAGCCACACAAAGAGAATGCTCAATTTAGCCGTTTCGTGGATATGTTGAAGAAAGTAGAGGTAGCTTTACCTTTCACCGAGGTAATTTCTCAAATGCCCCTCTATTCTAATTTTTTGAAAGATGTCTTGACTAAAAACAGAACCATAGAGGACAAAGAATGTCTCTCTCTCACGGGTCAATGTAGTGTCATTCTTATGAACGAAATGCCAAAGAAACTAGACGATCCCGGTAGCTTTTCCATCCCGTGTCGGGTAGGAAATGTTGTTGTTAATCAAGCTTTATGCGACCTTGAGGCTAGTGTTAGTTTGTTACCTTATTCATTGCTAAAAGACTTAGTGTGGGGGAGATGAGACCCACTAGTATGTCGATTCAACTTGCGGATAGGTCCGTCAAGTACCCACTTGGGATACTTGAGGATGTACCCGTTCAAGTTGGTAAGTTCTTTATCCCCTCCGACTTTGTTGTCATGGATATGCCCGAAGACACTATTACCCCCATTATCTTAGGTCGACTTTTTATGGCTACCGGCGGTACTATAGTTGATGTTAAGAATGGAAAGTTGTCATTTAACATAGGGAACGAGTCGGTAGAGTTTTCCCTTTCTCAAGCTCTTAAACAACCAATGATTGAACAAATGAATTCCATTGAAGTTATTGATAGTTTGGTTGAGTATAGCTTGATAGATGATGATAATCAAGAAGAGGAACCATTTGACTCTCCACCTCTTGAAGAAGAATGTTTGCATGATGAAAAGGTAGAACCACTACCGGTGGGTAAGAGTATGGTATCTTCTCCTCCTAATATTGAACTTAAACCACTCCCCTCTTCCCTCAAATATTCTTTTCTTGAAGGAACTAATTATCCCGTTATCGTCAATGCTACCCTTGATGGACCTCAATTGGAAAAACTTTTGATCGTTTTGAGAAAGCACAAAAAGGCCATCGGGTATAGCATTGCCGACCTCCAAGGCATAAGCCCAAATGTTTGCATGCATAGGATCATCCTTGATGATGACCACCGTCCTTCGGTTGAGGGTCAACGTAGGTTGAACCCCACCATGAAAGAGGTTGTCATGAAGGAAGTCCTCAAGTTGTATGAGGCTAACATTATATACCCAATAACCGGAAGTAAATGGGTTAGCCCCATACAGGTTGTGCCGAAAAAAGGAGGAGTGACGGTTTTTAAAGGAGAAAAGGGTTAGTCAATTTCCACTAGGACTATTACCGGTTGGCGCTTGTGTATAGACTATCGTAAATTGAACACGGCCACCATAAAAGACCATTTTCCCCTTCCTTTTATTGATCAAATGCTTGAAAGATTGGCGCATCGTTCTTATTTTTGTTTCCTTGATGGTCATTCCGGATTTCTTCAAATTCCTATTCATCCTGATGACCAAGAGAAGACCACTTTCACATGTCCCTATGGCACCTATGCTTATAGAAGGATGCCATTTGGATTATGTAATGTGCCGGGAACGTTTCAAAGATGTATGATGGATATTTTTTCCGATTTTATTGAAAAATCCATGGAATTTTTTATGGATGATTTTAGTGTCCATGGTACATCTTTTGATTCTTGTCTTGAAAATCTTGATCAAGTGTTAGCTCGATGTGAAGAGTATAGACTTGTTTTGAATTGGGAAAAGTGTCATTTTATGGTTGAACAAGGTGTTGTCCTAGGTCATATTGTTTCTAATAGAGGAGTTGAAGTCGATAAGGCAAAAGTCTCCGTGATTGAGAACTTGCCACCACCTACAAATGTCAAAGGGGTGAGGAGTTTTCTAGGTCACGCCGGTTTTTATAGACGATTTATTAAAGACTTTTCCAAGATTGCTAAGCCTTTGACTTCTTTGCTTATGAAAGATGCACCTTTTGTTTTTGATGACTCGTGTCTTGAGGCCTTTTGTAGGATAAAGACCGCTCTCACCACCACACCGATTATCAAAGCTCCCGATTGGAATCTTCCATTTGAGATCATGTGCGATGCATCCGCTTTTGCCGTTGGTGCCGTTCTAGGACAACGGGTTGATAAGAAGCTACATGTGATTTATTATGCAAGCAAAACCTTAGATGAAGCCCAATCAAGGTACACCACAACCCAAAAAGAGATGCTTGCCGTTGTCTATGCCATGGAGAAATTTTGAAATTATGTTACCGGTTCCAAAGTCATTATTCACACCGATCATGCGGCGATTCGTTACATCATGTCCAAAAAGGAGACAAAGTCCCGGCTCTTTCGGTGGGTGCTCCTTTTACAAGAATTCGATATTGAGATTAAAGACAAAGCCGGATCGGAGAACTTGGTAGCGGATCATCTTAGTAGACTAACGGTTAGTAAAGAAAGCAATGAAGATGATGGTATTCCCATCAATGAAGCTATGAGAGATGAGGCCTTGATGGTCGTTGAAACTATTACACCTTGGTATGCCGATATCGTCAATTTCTTAGTGTGTCATTATATTCCGGACGATTATTCCAAGCAAGAGAGGAAGAAACTACGTTATGAAGCCCGACGCTATTATTGGGACGAGCCTTATTTGCTTCACCGATGTGTTACGGCCGAAGAAGGATATAATATTGTGAAGCACCTTCACTCGACATCTTATGGTGGACACTTGGCCAATCAAAAGACAATTGCCAAGGTTCTCCAAAGCGGGTTTTGGTGGCCTTCCATGTTCAAAGACATTCGAGCTTTCATTCTCACATGCGATGCATGCCAAAGAAGTGGCAATATAACAAGAAGAAATGAGATGCCCCTTCAACCTATCTTGGAGATTGAATTGTTCGATGTTTGGGGCATTGATTTCATGGGTCCGTTCACATCCTCTTTTGGTAACAAGTACATTCTAGTCACGGTTGATTATGTCTCAAAATGGATCGAGGCCGTAGCTTCCCCCACCAATTACTCCAAGGTTGTAATCAAACTTTTCAAGAATGTAATTTTCCCAAGATTCGGTATGCCTAGAGCCATAATTAGCGACGGAGGCTCTCATTTTAGGAAGGATACCTTTGAACACCTTCTTAGGAAGTACGGTATCACCCACAAGATGTCCTTAGCCTACCACCCTCAATCAAATGGGCAAGCCGAGATCTCCAACCGTCAAATCAAGGGAATTCTAGAGAAAGTTGTTAATACACACCGAAAGGATTGGTCATTGAAATTAAATGACGCCCTTTGGGCATTGAGGACGGCTTACAAAGCGCCGATTAGAACCACTCCTTATCGTCTTGTGTATGGTAAAGCTTGTCATTTACCAGTGGAACTAGAACACAAAGCCAAATGGGCAATCAAAGAGCTAAACTTCGATGAGAGTGTTGTAGGAGAAAATCGCCTTCTCCAACTACAAGAATTGGAAGAACTAAGACTTGAAGCCTACGAAAATTCGAAGATCTACAAGGAACGAACTCGCCAATGGCACGATTCTCGAATTCTTCGTAAGGACTTCTCCGTTGGTGATAAGGTATTACTCTTCAACTCTCGTTTTAAGCTCTTCCCCGGTAAGTTGAAATCAAAAAGGTCGGGTCCATTTGAAGTGACCGGAGTGCAACCATATGGTTCAATAGAAATATCAAGCCCGGAAACCGGGAAGTTTATGGTTAATGGGCAACGTTTGAAGATTTATCATCCCGGTCATATTCGTGAGACCTTCGCTACTATGAAGTTTGGTGAGCTCCCATCGGGGAGCGTTGTTTAACCCCCTCTCGAAATTGATGTAGGTTTGGTGGTATCCTCAACAACCACCTTGTATATATGTATCATATTTCTTTGAGTTTATTAGTTTTGTTAGCTTGAGAAGAATGATTGAAATTGGATTTCGCATGGGAGCATAAATTTGGATGAAGATCAAGCATTTGGAGAAGTTATGGAGCTTAAATCGAAGACCACAGGCATGTTTGTGGGAAATATTGATTATGTAATGTGAGTCGACTCATATATTTGAATCTCTAGGTGATTATTGAAGAGCAATGAAATGGCAAGGCGGAAAAACACAGCAAAGAAGACCGCCGGGCGAAACTTCGCCCGGTGAGACTTGACCGGGCGAAACTTCGCCCCATGGAAAAGTTGCATGAATTGCCGGAACCGAAGAATATACCACCGGGCGAAATTTCGCCCGGTGAGATTTTGACCGGGTGAAATTTCACCCGGTGGAAAAATGTTGGCAAAATCGATTTTCACGACGAAAAGTCGTCGGGTGAAATTTCACCCAATGGTGCCGACCGGGTGAAATTTCACCTGGCGGTATGAACTGGCCGGATCACCTACACTTTTACTCACTCATTACATTTTCATCTCCCTCCAACAATTTACCTCAACATAACTTTCCCTCCAAATATTTTTACACCAAATTTTTACCACCAACTTTAAACTTTTCATTTCCCTCTCAAACACCCTTATTTATACCACCTTTTTCACCTCACTCATCATTTCACCCTTTCAACCATCACAAAATCATTACACCACCTTCCATACACCACATTCAACTTCCATTCATAACTCCTTTCCATACTTGGGTGAATATTTATTTTGGGTTTTTGAAGAAAGGAGAAGCAAAAGTTTTGGGATTTTTCTTGCAAATTATTATCATGGAGACAAGAGCTCAATGAGCCGCACGTAAACAAGGTATGGCCTCGACTTCTAATCCTTCTAAGCATTCATCTTCTAGTAAGTCCGCTAGGCCTAAACTTTTACCTTACCCTAATTCACCCCTTGCTCGTACCTTCTCTGAAAAAGCTTTTCAGAGTACGAGATGGCCTTGTCCATTCACAATGAAAACTCTAGGAATTAAGAACGATATTAGAGAGTTATCGTCTAGAATTGGTATTAGTAAACTCCTCGATTTTGTGCCTTGCACAAATAAAGACTTGACTTGTGAGTTTTTAGGTACCTTTACAATCGATAACCCGACCACACCTAAAGAGTTCAAATTTAATTTGTTTGGTAGAAATCACTGTTTAAATATTTCCGACTTTAGCTTAGCTCTAGGTTTGCCCTCATCGGGTACCGGACTAAGTAAACCCCTATGTGATTTGCAAAGTAGTGCGACTAGGAGAGACTTGTGGAGGCGCATAGCGCCGGGTCAATGAGATTTCGAACCCAATTTCAGTTTTACTGCTGAAATCCGTAACCCAGCCATTCGTTATTTCGCTGAAATCCTTTCTCACTGTCTTTTGCCATCTATCGACAATATCATTAACCTCAATGTGTGTGTCTTACAATTGTTATGTGACTCTTTACTCGGTAACCCTTACCCCCTTGACCTACCACTCGTTGTGGCGTTACACTTTCATCAAATTATTATTGACCAACGCCCTACCGTAGACTGTGGTGGTCTTGTGACCGTAATAGCAAGAAATTTGGGTTATGCGACCGACCATCTTAAACCACATGACCCCCGTGTCTGGCTTGACGAGGCTTATTTCCCTACTTGGATCTTTCATGTGCCTAACCACCGCCTCGTCTCTCTTAGCCATGACCGTGCCTTAATTGTCCCCAGCAAGTACCGAACCAATATTTATAACCCTCGTATTGGGACCTACCTCCAGGTCCCTGTGAATTCCGACTGAACAACTCGGGGGATGTAGTAGTTTGGGAGTATGCCGGTGAAGGAACTCCCACGGCCTCCTTTGCGTCAAATGACTATTCGAGCTAGACCCCCCCTACAAGAGTCGGTACACAATATGGTTTGTATGTGTTGTGGGTAAATATGTGTGGAGTCGGTGAGTCTTAATCATCTACAATTGTATGTGAACTAATCTTGTTCCTTGTTCCCTGTCCTATCATTATAATCTTTGTGATTGTTTTATCTTGAACAAAATTGCAAGTTGTCCCACCGTCCCATTTAATGATTTTTGTGGCCGTCGCGGCCCTGGTAATGCTCCCGGTCTCTTGGCGATGTGATTACGCCATTGACCATTTGAAAAATCCAAACTTTTAATCAAATTTTCTCAATTTTTCTTAATCCGGGCTAGGTGACGTGACTACACCTATGCCCAATTTTTCACCCTTCAATTTTATTTTCTTTCATTTTCATTTTCTTAGCCACTTGGCTAGGGTCTAGGTGATGTGATTGCATCTAGGCCCGCCACTATTTTACCGCTTTCTTTATTTTATTTTCCTTTTCTCAAAAATTTTGAAAAATCCAAAAACATTCAAAACATTATAAAACCCAAAAACATTTGAAAAATCATAAAAATCCAAAAAAAAAATTCTTCTTTTTCATTTTTCTCGTTCTTCCCTACTTGTCCATTGAGGACAATGTACAGTTTTAGTGTGGGGGAGGAATCTACTATCTTTTATTTTTCAAAAAACTTTTCAAAATCCATAAAAATTTGAAAAACTCGAAAAATCAAAAACATTTTCTTTTCTTTTTCTTTTCTTTTCTTGTTTCTTGTTATGTTTCGTGTCCTGTGTATGGTCTTGTTCTCTACTCTTACAGGTAATCACCACCTAAATAGCGCGATTTGAAGAGATTATGAAAGCACCCGCTAGGTAACTTCCTTCCTTCTTTCTTTAATTTCGTAGAGGAGTTAGGTTGTTGCTATTTGGAGGCTCTCGAAGTGAGCATTTTGGTGTTGTGGTTGATTGTGTGCTTGAATGTTGATGGAGTATGGAGTTCATGACTTTACTTGTGTTTTCTTTTATTTTGCCTTTTCATTTTCATGTGTTTCTTTTGTTTTTGTATAGTGTGTCTAGGATTAAAACTTTTCGAAAACCCGATTACAAATCTTTTACAAGAGTTTACATTCCATTATAGATAATCCATTGTAGATTTTGGACCTTAGTCTAGTAGAATGACTCTTAGGCAATAAATTTGTTGATCCTTTAGCTTTGAGTCCACCTTTTCTACTAGAGGTTTACTTCGGGGTTTGCATTTGACCACCTTGACCACCCATGGAGGAGTTAGGCCTTGGTTCCCGCATCCCGTTTTCTAGATGACCTTACCCGAATGACCATTGCACCTTTAGTCCAAATCCTTTCCGCCTTTTGTGGGTTATCCGGAATGGCGCGCGTTCTCGATTACCTATTTTTCCTCCACCTATACATCATCACAATAAGTTTACACAAAAATAACCTCCAAGCTTGGTTACAAACCACATCAAAAAGGGCAAACCAAAGCAAGAGAAAAAGGGCACAAAAATATGAAAAACAAGATAAACAAAGGAGAAGAAAAGGAGCTTCAAATGAAAAATCAAATCATCAAAAACGTCTCCTTCAAAAAAAAAAAAAAGCCCTTTGATCGATTCGTCGCCGTGAAGTGCCAACTAGAGGACCGAGTCCCGAGGTCGGAAGATAGCAGTGATGAGTCGATCCATCCCAATAATTTTAAACACTCCACCTTCTTTTTATTTGGGCTAATTTAGAAAATTCGAGTTTTGGAACGACCCTCTTGGCTTAGCCAAAGATAGCGGGACTGCACTTACCTACAGTGTCGAACGAATCCATGGTTCACTTTTTCCACTCCATTATACGCCCCGTAGTACCCCTTTAGAAGATTAGGCGGACCTAGCTAAGTTATCAACATCTATATTGCTTAATTGTCATAGTATTAGGCTTTGGTCCTTGTTTACGTGGTTGATTTATCTTGGAAGTCTATTGTTGTTTTAGGTAAGTAATCGGTGTCTTTCCCCGCCGTCTCGATGAGGGATTCGGTGTTTTATTTTTGCTTTGGATGCGTCTATTCTTTCGTGTTATGTGTTTTTGTGTGTTTAGTCGCATCCACCATTTTGAGCAAGCCCCAACTTGCCTTTCATGGGAGTACTTTACCTCATAAGTATTTCGATGTGAGTTGAAGGGACGGAGCGGGCCCGTCAATTGCCCCGTATTGGCTTAGCATAGTCTAGCTAGTAGTAGTAGTTTGTAATTTCTTTTTGGGTCTTTGCTCGAGGACGAGCAGCAGTTTAGTGTGGGGGAATTGTTGTGTGCTAAATTTAGACCGTTTTTCCTCCCATTTAAACCCGTTTTTCCCTCGTTTTGCGAGTCTTGAGTGCGATTATCGCCATATTTTGCGTACTTCTCGCATTAGCGTCCCTCTTGTGCGTTTTACGTGTTTTTGGTAGTTTTTCTATCAATTTTGATAGGTTTTGCTACAAAAATCACGATTGAGCTTTCACGAGCACAAGAGAAGGGAAAACCGTCCAAAGAGCAAAGCACACAACTTAAAGTTTAAAGCCATCCGATCATACAACGAAGAATGAGACAAGATTGGAGGCCAGAAAAAATGACCGGGCGAAATTTCACCCGGTGAGACACCACCGGGCGAAATTTCACCCGACGATGAAACGCCTCCCCCGAAGATTTTCCGAGCTTACCCACCGGGCGAAACTGACCGGGCGAAATTTCGCCCGATGGGAAGAAGTGCCAAAAACGCGAAAAATGGAAGAAAATCTCACCGGGCGAAATTTTCACCCGGTGGAAATTATCGTCAAGTCCGCAGGGCAAAGTTTCACCCTATGAAGATGCTAAGGGAGATTGTCTCACTAATGGAGCATAAAGTTGGATTTGGGTTTTAGGTTAAATACCCATTAAGAGATTACTATATATATATGTTACCCTAGTTTATTGCCCAAGTCACCTCTCCATTGTGCTAAGGAGGGAAGCCATTACACCACTCCACCATCCTATTACACCATCCATTAGTAGTAGTAATCTAGAAAAATCCTCCAAAAATTCTAGTAGTTTACATAGTAATTAATAGTAGATCTACAAGTTTCCATCAACAATTATCTAGATTTGAAGTTTTTAAGAAGATTATTCAAGTTTTATTTGAAGTTTTTGATGGGCTAGGATTTGTCGCGGATCCCGCCGTCAAATAATAACCAACTAACCTAACTAGGGTAGCTAGGGCAAGTCGGGTCGATCCACAGGGACGGAAATGCGTTCGGACTAATGGGTGCTACGGTCTAGGACTAGGTTCGAGACGAGCTAATCTAGGGGGTTGGCTAGGTACTAGGCTAAGGTCTAAAACATGGAAAGGGGAGACAAAACAAGTAACTAGTGACTAATGGAAGCTAAGATAACAATAAGAATGAAAACTAGGGTTAGGTCGGGTTCATGGATGCAAAGGAGATAAGAAGGGAAAAGATGGGGTCACTAGCATGCTTTCGTAGCCTAGATTCTACCGATCGGGCTCTCGCTACGTAATCGGCCTAGGGGTCGTCCTCATCGGGCTCTCGCTACGTAATGAGGGAACCAAACCAACCCACCAAACACACACATACAAGAGAATATGCAAGAAAAACAAGGATTTATCGTCACTAGTCTCACAAGCATTTCATCGAACATGTGGAGTGCAAGGTAAATGGGAAACAACAAAAGCAACATCTAATACCACCCATCTCACCCTAATCATCCACAATCACATCCAATCACCCTAATAACCCTAGCAAGAATCTACTCTAACATATCTAATCTAAAACTAACACTAACAAGATAAACCAAAACAAGAACAAGAGGATGCATATGTAAAACTAACAAGGATGATGAACAAACAATAAACAAGAACTAAAGATTGAAACTTGATTAATAAAACAAAGGTAAAGAGAAAGGAAAAGAGATTATACCATACTAGAAGATGAAAGGAAGAAAGAAAACTTGTATAAAAGAGAAAACCCAAAACAATCTTCCAAAGTTGTCAATCTTGGTGGAGATCTTCAAGGATTCCTTAATACAAGAGCTAAACTAAGATTACCGACTAATTACAGACTAATCTACTCTAATCTAAGCTAATCTATGCTAAAGTAGTCTAGGGTTTAATGTCTAAATGAAGAACATCCATAAGATTACAAGAGGGAGGGTATTTATAGGGTTACAATGAGTAAGGAGAAGAAAAGATGAAGCGCGGGTCTGAACTAGGCTCATCCCGGTCGGGATGAGGTAGTCCCGGTCGGGATGAACTCATCCCGGTCGGGATCAAGCATAACACCGGGCTGTGTTATCAATAACACCAAGCTGTGTTATGGCTCTTCCCGGTCGGGATGAGGTGGTCCCGGTCGGGATGGACCCAGGACAGAAGCTATCGCATTATGAGGTCCTTCCCGTCGGGGATGAGTCTTGTAGGCCTCCAATATGATCTTTAAGGTCCCTCCTTGCCTCTTATGGGTTTCTCATCGATTCTCGGGACTCGAGATCGAGCCTAAGGGGCTCGGAAGTGGGTCCCAAGGTCTCGGGATCGAATCCAAGGCATCGAGTGATCGTTCCTTCTCTTCGTTGGCTCCAAAAGTGTATGAAACGAGTCGGAATCGTTCCAATTCTTCATGAATGGTCTCGGGAACCTAAAACGAACTAAAGGAAGCATAAGTAACCAATAAACCGCTCCCAAGGAGCGATTCCACAAGGAAAACGGGACCAAAACACAACAAATTAGGCACTACAAACTACACTTATCAACTCCCCCACACTTAACCCTTACTCGCCCTCGAGTAAGCACAAACTAACTACTAAACTAGCCGAGTGGGTATTAGCGCACCCTACGCCCTTTCAACTCACGCGAGTACACTTAGAGGAAAAGTGCACTCCGCAAGGCAAGTAAGGTCTTGCGACAAAACTGTGGATGCAACCGGACACAAAAACACATAAACAACAAACACACAAACAAACAAGTAATCGGTTGCACCCAAAAGAAAACAAATACCGCTTCCCTCAAACAAGCGGTGAAAGAAGCACCGGTTTAGGACTCGAGGCAAGTGACAACGTTCCCGAGCTAGTAATACAAATCGAGATGAACTAAATCCTAATAGTATGACGACAAAGCAATAAAAACGTTGGTAACTTACCTAGGTCCTCCTAACCTTCTAAGAACGTACTACGGGACGATCGGCGGAATGGAAAAAGGATGAACCACGGCGTTAGTCGACACTGTAGGTAAGTGAGACCCCGCCCCCTTTAGCGATAAGCCAAGAGGGTCGTCCCATGTACAAAATCGCCCAACTAGTCCAAGTAAAATGGGGGATAAATGTGCAAAATGAGGGAAGACCGATCATTACCGCTATCATCCTTCTTAGGGACTCGGTCCTTTGGTAGGCTCTTCACGGTAACGATCGGAAAAAGGCTTATTTTTTTGAGATGTGGGGACTCTTTTTGTGGGACGGTTTTCTTTTGGCATTTTTCTTTCTTTTGTATTTTTGCTTTGTTTTGCTATGCCATTTCTTTTTCTTCTTTTCTATTTTCTTTTTCTTGGCTTTTTGTGCCTTTTCTTTTTCTTCAATATTTTCTTTCTTTCTTTTTCTTTCTTTTTCTTTTCTTTGCCCTTTTTGCTTGATTTGAATTGTGGGCATTTCTTTTTGCAACTAAGAAAGAGAGATTTCAACAAATTGCAACTTTATTGTGTGGATATGTGTAGGAGGTAGGGAAATGGGTATGTCGGGACGACGTCTTCCCTTCATACTCACAAAAAAGGGAGAACCTGGACTAATGAAACAATCCCAAACACGGTCACCTAAGGGACGGGACTCGGCAACCAAGGCCTTTTCACACCGTGGGTGGTCATAATGGTCAAAATGCAAATCCCGTAGTAAATCCCTAGTAAGCTAGGTGGACTCAAGGTAAAGGACCAACGAAATCATTTATTTAGGGTCATTCTACTAGACTAAGGTCCAAGACTCGATTCATACTACTAGAAAGGGAAAGTAAACGCTTGCACACTAGTCTCAAAACCGGGTTTTCGAAAACCTTTTTACACAAAAGACACAACTACACACACAAAACAAAGACATGACGAAAACAAAAGAAGAAGAGACAAAAGGCAACAAAACAGAACAAGATAAAACAAACACATAAACAAAACAAACACCACCCCGAACTTCCAAACAAATCACCAAATCAACCACAAATATGCACAAAGCTCCACCCGAGCACACAACTTCACACAACTCCTCCAAACTCCACAAGGAACAAAGAGGGAAAAGGGGTGAAGAGATGTTACCGGATGTCTTGAGAGCTCTCCAAAGCTAACGGTGATTAGGCAACCTATAAGGAAAAATGGAGGCAAAACACGCACAACAAAACAAAAATACGACACAACGACACAAAAAGAAAAAGACACAAAGGAAAATCTTTTTGATTTTTGTGAAATTTTTCAAATTTTTAGGGTTTTTAAAGATTTTTTTTTGAAAAACTACGAAAATAAAACTAACTACGATAGAATATCGCTCCCCCACACTTAAACCGAGCAATGTCCTCATGCTCAATCGTAGTGTATGGAGACACTAAAGAAAAGAAAAGAAACTACGAAAATAAAGCTAAAAATCAAAAAATAAAGCGGAAAAAAGGGTAGAATGTGTTCGGCCGGGGTGTAGTCAAGTCACAATGGGCCGAGACAAGAAAAGATATGGATGGGGGAAGAAATAAAAAGAAGGAAATAAAAGGAAATGGGAGGGGAGGACTAGGTGTAATCAAGTCACCTAGCCCGGATTCCGCCTAAATTCGATTAAATCCAACAAAAAGGAAATAAAAATAAAGAAAAAGTGAAAAGAACTAAAAAAATCCTAGAAACCAAACTATTCAAACACACAAATACAAAAACAAAAACAAAAGAAAAGGAAAAAGGTATTTACATGATACTCTCACCATCTACTCCTCCATAGCCATCAAGAGCTCGAAGGAGTAAGTCAAATGCCCTAGCAACATCTTCATTGAGGCTCACATGGCCGAGCCTAGCAACTTTCAAGAGCTTCCAAGTCGGAGGCAAGAAGCGATCATCTTCATTATGCTCGGGGTTTTTGTGATCTTCCGGGTCTTCCAAACCAACATAGCAACGACTCTTATGACCATCCGGTAGGTATAGTAGTCTAGAGTCATGCTCAGTGTTATGATGTGGGAGATCACACCCTAAGGGGATTGCTTCATCTACGGGGTCGAGAGTAGAACTCTTTTCTACCGCCCGAGAAGGATCCTCTTCACCAACCGTCTCACAAGACAAGGGACTAGAAATCGAGTGCAATAGAGGAGGAGAAGGCATCAAGTTTTCTTCATTGGAGGCTTTAGGCTCCTCCAATTTCCCATACAAGGCAAGTTCCAAGGCATCCACTTCTTTCTCCCAAGTATTACGCTCCTTTTCACTCACCTTGTCTAGTTGGCCTAGAGGGGTCATCTTTTCACTTGGGTTTGGATTGTCAACATCCGGCTCATCACGAAGAAAATCAAACAAATCCAATTTTATCGCCAATACATTGGCTACCCAAGAGTTACCTTGATAATCATGTTCAAATCCCTCCTCATTGTTGACCCTTGAAGCTTCAACTTCTTCTATCCTTCCCATATCTTCACCACCCAAGTAACACTCAACAATGATCTCTCGATTGTCCCTCTCTCCTTCATTCGTAGCTTCACGATCGGGTTGACTTTCTTGTGGAGACACCCGACCTTCATGCCCAAATGAACCTTCCTCAAAAAGTCGTGGAGCTCGAGTGGCCGACATCGTGATACGAGCCATGAGTGCATTGATGCGAGCATCTTGCACCTCTATTTGGGCCTTGAGCTCCTTTTCAACCCCTTGTATGTGAGTCATCATCACTTGTTGACTCTTTTGCAATAAAATCATCATCTCATGTTGACCCTTTTGCAATAGCATTATCGCCTCTTGTTGACTCTTTTGCATTTGGGCCAACATTTGACAAGTCTCAAAGTCGGGGATTTTTGGTTGTGGGTTATGTGAGGGTGTTTGGTAGTTGTTAGGATGTTGGAGTGATCCTTGACAACTTTCATGGTAACCATATGAAGAGGGTTCATAAGATTGTTGATGAGATTGGTATGGTTGGTAAAGTTGTGGGTTTTGGTAATTCGCCCCAGAGTTGTCCCGTGACAATTGATGGAAGCTAGGACATGCCATTTCCATAACGTTGCCTTGATATCTAGGATGAACTAGAAGCACTTGAGCAAACGTTAGTATCCTAGTGCTTTTGGGGCACTAGGAGGGGAGAATAGCACACAAGAATTAGAAAACGGAGATACACAAGGAGAAGAGAACACAAAAGTCAAGAACAAAGTCTAAAACTAAGCACACAAAAGTCTAAACTACGCCGTCCCCGGCAACGGCGCCAACTTGATGGGATAGGATTTGTCGCGGATCCCGCCGTCAAATAATAACCAACTAACCTAACTAGGATAGCTAGGGCAAGTCGGGTCGATCCACAGGGACGGAAATGCGTTCGGACAAATGGGTGCTACGGTCTAGGACTAGGTTCGAGACGAGCTAATCTAGGGGGTTGGCTAGGTACTAGGCTAAGGTCTAAAACATGGAAAGGGGAGACAAAACAAGTAACTAGTGACTAATGGAAGCTAAGATAACAATAAGAATGAAAACTAGGGTTAGGTCGGGTTCATGGATGCAAAGGAGATAAGAAGGAGAAAGACGGGGTCACTAGCATGCTTTCGTAGCCTAGATTCTACCGATCGGGCTCTCGCTACGTAATCGGCCTAGGGGTCGTCCTCATCGGGCTCTCTCTACGTAATGAGGGAACCAAACCAACCCACCAAACACACACATACAAGAGAATATGCAAGAAAAACAAGGATTTATCGTCACTAGTCTCACAAGCATTTCATCGAACATGTGGAGTGCAAGGTAAATGGGAAACAACAAAAGCAACATCTAATACCACCCATCTCACTCTAATCATCCACAATCACATCCAATCACCCTAATAACCCTAGCAAGAATCTACTCTAACATATCTAATCTAAAACTAACACTAACAAGATAAACCAAAACAAGAACAAGAGGATGCATATGTAAAACTAACAAGGATGATGAACAAAACAATAAACAAGAACTAAAGATTGAAACTTGATTAATAAAACAAAGATAAAGAGAAAGGAAAAGAGATTATACCATACTAGAAGATGAAAGGAAGAAAGAAAACTTGTATAAAAGAGAACCCAAAACAATCTTCCAAAGTTGTCAATCTTGGTGGAGATCTTCAAGAATTCCTTAATACAAGAGCTAAACTAATATTATCGACTAATTACCGACTAATCTACTCTAATCTAAGCTAATCTATGCTAAAGTAGTCTAGGGTTTAATGTCAAAATGAAGAACATCCATAAGATTACAAGAGGGAGGGTATTTATAGGGTTACAATGAGTAAGGAGAAGAAAAGATGAAGCGCGGGTCTGAACTGGGTTCATCCCGGTCGGGATGAGGTGGTCCCGGTTGGAATGAGGTGGTCTCGGTTGAAATGAGGTGGTCCCGGTCGGGATGAACTCATCCCGGTCGGGATCAAGCATAACACCGGGCTGTGTTATCAATAACATCAGGCTGTGTTATGGCTCTTCCTAGTCGGGATGAGGTGGTCCTGGTCGGGATGAAGTGGTCCCGGTCGGGATGAACTCATCCCGGTCGGGATGGACCCAGGACAGAAGCTATCGCATTTGTGCACGTCATCCCGGACGGGATGAGGTCCTTCCCGTCGGGGATGAGTCTTGTAGGCCTCCAATATGATCTTTAAGGTCCCTCCTTGCCTCTTATGGGTTTCTCATCGATTCTCGGGACTCGGAATCGAGCCTAAGGGGCTCGGGAATGGGTCCCAAGGTCTCGGGATCGAATCCAAGGCATCGAGTGATCGTTCCTTCTCTTCGTTGGCTCCAAAAGTGTATGAAACGAGTCGGAATCGTTCCAATTCTTCATGAATGGTCTCGGGAACCTAAAACGAACTAAAGGAAGCATAAGTAACCCATAAACCGCTCCCAAGGAGCGATTCCACAAGGAAAACGGGACCAAAACACAACAAATTAGTCACTACAAACTACACTTATCAGTTTTGTTGGGTATATTGGAGGATTAGTGACAAGTTCTCCATTTTATTCATCAAAGATTCAATCTTTATCTATGATATCTTCTTATTTCTTATAGATCTACATAGTTGGTATAATTCTATTCCACTCTCTAATCTCTAGTTTAGTTTTTATGTTGTTTACTCATCATTATCTTGTCTAAATCATATTGGTGTTGTTAGTTTCATTAGATCTAATTAATATGCATGTTGTAGTGATCTTCTCCTTAGTAGATATTTTGTTGTGTTCCATAATGATTTGTCAGTAGATTTCTTGTTGGGGAGTTTAGGGATGAGGGCTTGGATTATTTGAATATAGGGATGTTGGTGGGTTGCTTGCATGTTGGTTTATCTTATTTATGGTGTTGTGTCATTGTTGTTTTAGTCCGGCCAACTAGACCGACCTTGACTAATTTCTATCAATATGGGGAAACTCGGGGTAGAAATTACCATGACTAGGGACTTACCCTCATTCGCCGCGAAAGTGGGATTTTAGGTGAGTTTATCAATATTGCGACAAAAACTCGATTCCGACCTTCTTAGACTCCAAGTACCGAATCCCGACTTCTCCCCAACACCTTTTCCCTAGATTGACCATCACTAGCTATCATCATAGACATTCATCTAGTTTAGACTCGACCCTAGAAAACCCCCTCTAGACATCGAACACGACACTTTAAGCTTTACAACACACTCCGTTCCCTGTGGACCGACCTCGACTTACCACGATTACTCTAGTAGTTTTTGTGTTATTCCGAGTCTTACAAATATTGTTTGATCCTCCGTTCTTCGTTAACGACCGATCCGATTGGGAGGTGATCAGATACCCAGATTGAGTGGAGAGTCTTGGGAACAGACCAAGTAACCCGGGTATACCACCTCTGCATCCAGGTGTCACACATTACATCTGTCAGGTGAGTAGATTCACTCACGACCGCCTCGATTTCCGGGATTCTTTGGGCATAAAGGTGGATTGTCTGCATAAAAGATAGGATCACCTGATATCGCGCCCTATCTCTCGATTCTAAACCGGTCGAATATAAATGGGCCACCATGGTACGGTCCATCGGATCAATGGGCCTCCGTGGAAAGACTGCACTTCGTCCCAGTATTTTTGAGTATTGAGGCGAGAAAAGTCAACGGTCCGTCTCCTCGTCATCACTTGATTGGGACGATATCGGCTTACGTCAAGGGGAGGATCCACGATCGATAGCCTCTCAAATAGCCAAAGCTGAAAAAAAAATCAAAAATCGCGAAAAAAAAAATCGGAAAAACCGAGAAAATCGGAAAAATGGAAAAATCGAGAAAACCGCAAAAACTCCAAGAACACCGCAAAAAATCGAGGAAACCGGAAAAATTAAAAAGCCGGAAAATTGCGGGAAAATCAAAAAAATCGAAAAAAATCGATATACCTGTAAAAGACGGGTACTACTCCCAGTCAACCGGGTTGACGAATCCCTTTTACTATTATCCAAGCCTTGGATAATTTCTCCCGTAATCAGCCAAGCCGAGCTGTGCTCCGTTTCCATCAGGTCAACCACGGTGAAGAGTCGGACATGGCCCATACAAGATAACAGATCCATATGACCTTCGAAGGCATTGATGGTAGGGATTCGTCACGTCCCTAGCCGATCAATAAAACACCGACTAACCTAGTGGGTAGCTAGGGCAAGTCGGGATCGTATCCACGAGGACGGTATATCAAGGTTTAGACTAGGTTGGCCTACAACGAGACTAGATTACCGAGCAAACACAAAGAAGTGATAAATGGAAAACTATGATGGAGGAGAAGTAGGAACTAGACTAATGACGAACTAATAAGTAAACTAAAGTAAACTATGGCTAACTAAGGAGATGAACTCAAATATGGAAGAAAGTGGGGTAGGTCGGGTTCATAGGAGTAGAGGGGTAATCGGGGTGATCAAGGGTATAGGTGTCTCCTAATCGCTAGAGTCGGTCCGGGCTCTCGCAACTTAGACCGATGTCAAGGTGGGTCCGGGCTCTCGCAACTTAGACCCTAGTCCGCGCTCTCGCGACTAAACTATTCTCAACATTTCCGCATCATAGACAATCAATGAGAAGATGAGCACAAGTATGGGAAGCATGGCCACTACAACTCATACAAGCATATCAACAAACACATAGAGTGCCCACAATGAGACTAACAACAAAGATGTAACCTTTTCCCCTTAATCAACCCTAATCATCCATAATCTACCCCTAATCCCCCTACTAACCCCACAAGATCACTACTCACTCATTATCATGGTCAAACTAACAATCATAAGAGAAAACAAACTCACAATCCAAACATTCATTATAGACAACTAACAAGAACAATAACAATAACAACATAAAAAGATGGAAACAAGATTAAATAACTAAGAACAAGAGTAAGAAAGGTTATACAAACAATAGGATGAAAAAAAGATGAAAACTTGTATTAATGAGAAACCCAAATACAATCCCAAGGTTGTCAATCTTGGAACAATCTTCAAGAATCTCCTTAATCCAAGAACTAATTACAATGATTAACTAAGGATTAACTAAGATTAAGGGAAGATTAAAACTAATGAGTGAGAGTAAATCTAGGGTTTTGGAGACTTAAGAGAGTCTAAACTAACATAAGATGCTTAATATTACAAGAAGGGAGTATATATATGGGTACAAGAATGAAGGAGAAGAAAAGAAACAATGCGGGTGAGCTGTAGCCCATCCCGACCGGGACGGATCATCCCTATCGGGAAGGGTTCTGTCATCCCGATCGGGAAGGGTTCAACCCGACCGGGACGGACCCACAGTGGCACTCCTAATCGTGCACCCCTTCCCGATCGGGAAGGCCACTATCCCGACCGGGAAGGGTCTTGTATGCCTCCAATAAGAGCTCTAGGGTCCCTCCTTGTATCTCATGGGCTTCCCGTCCATTCTCGGGACTCGGGATCGGGTCTCGGAGGCTCGGGAATGGGTCCCAAGGTCTCGGGGTCGATTCCAAGGCCTCGAGTCATCGTTCCTTTATCTCGTTGGCTCCAAAATGTGCATGTATTGAGTCGAAATCACTCCAACTCTTCCAAATCGGTCTCGGGAACCTGAAACGGACTAAAGGAAGCATAAGAAGCCCATGAATCGCTCCCAAGGAGCGATTCCACAAGGAAATGGGACCAAAACATAGTGAAAAAGGCACTACAAAACACACTTATCAGGCATAAACATGGAGCATCCAAAAAGCAAAGGCCCTACGGCTATGGACCGGCCTGACCCGGACGTCATGTGGGTTCATGAATTTTTCAGCCAAATCAATCAAAGAGACGGTATCTCCTTCCAGCATACGAGATACCTCCATATGAGAAAGCCCTAAAAATTCCCGTAATTTTCTCCTCGGGTCATGAACCGAAAACGGGATAGCAGGGCGAAGTATGGGATTCCATCCTCCTATGGCCGCAATTTCTTCAGGAATAGGGCAAATTTCGCCTCGAGGAAAACCAAAAACGTGATAAGTATCGTCCCAATAGGACAAGCAAGCATCCAGAAAGTGACGATCCACTTGCATCTGACGGATCGTGAACAATTGAGTAACACCATTCTGATTCAGAATAATTTTATCTGCGTCTCTGAAGTATCGGGACCAATCCTGCAGCATTCCAATTAATCGGTCGATTCCCATAATTGGATTTCTAAAAAGGAAGAATAAGTTTCTCGGGGCTTGTTTCTCTTTAAGAAGGAGGGGAATTGTGAGAATTATGTAGAAATTAAAAGCAAGAGGAGGGTATTTATAGCATTAAACCCAGACTTTCCTCCTTGCTTTAGGATTCCTAATTCCAGGGGATTTAGCATACAGGCCTTTCCCTAGAACCTAGCTAAGTCATCCCGAGCATTCCTATTCCAACTCAGAGTCAAATTTTCAAAAAAATAATATTCAAAAATTTCCAAAATTTCTTTTCCCCAGCGCGAGTCATTTTACCCAGATGTTACATCTACGTGACTAAACACAGGTACGACTCAAGCAGGGCCATGCAGCACATATATCTCCCCAACGGAAAGCCTAAGGCGGCAATTTCCCGAAATAGCACGGGATGGGCCCACATATAGGCACACCCAGGACTTATACAACAAGTCCCATTCCCCACGGATTATCGTCATCAGCGCAGGTATGATTTCTATCTTATGGCTGGCGGGCCCTTTCACGCAAGTCTAACGGACTATAAACGACCCGACCGGAAGTCTACCAGATTTTGATTGGTCTGGTAGCTACTCTGACTTTCGTCCTATCCAAGCCTCAGTGTGGACATGACATAGGTCCACCCCGACGCGGCCACGCGCGGGTTTGGGGAGGCGAATGAATCTCCATATGAGATGGTCAAATTGAAATTTAAATCGAAGTAGGAGTCGCCATCGTATTTTGTGGTTATTCAGAACCGTTCGAGCCCACTCTATGTCGTAGTGTACAAAATACGGCCCATTTCCGATGTCAGAGTTTATTGGGCTCGTCCCTTTGCATTATGATACCGATACCGACATTATCGGATACCGTGTATTGAATGACTCTCGTTGCCAATGGATTCGGACATCCGGAAACCATGGTTTTGAGTAAGGGGTGAGGGTAAGTGTTGGGAAGTTCACTAAGAAAACCCACCCCGCCCGCACTTAGCGGTCTTTACTAAGATATCGTTCGTTTTTGGTGTACACGCGTTAGTTTAACGGTCGAATGATATGCAAACATTATTTTCCTAAGCATGTGAGAAAAATAAATAAATGGGTTGCTAAGTCGTATAATGCATGTTAAACTAATAACGTCAAAGTTATTTTAGCATGCGAAGTCGTTTTAGTCTAATAAAACGATAAAAAAAAACAAAATAAAAAAAAAATTGCTACAAACACAAGAAAACGAGTTAGTAACGTTTGAATAAATCGAATAAAGACATAAATAAATAATATGCATGACTCGAAAAAAAAGTTTTAATGACACGTGATGGATTAACACGTGTTGACCGAGGTCGAAAAAAGTATTTTATCGAAATATGTCGCGAAAGTCGCATTTTAATGTAAGGTTCGAAAAGAAATAAAAATAGAAAAGCGAAGAAACGAAAAAAAAGAGCCCGACGGATCAGGCTGCCGCGCGGGTCGCCTGACAGGCGCGCGACCCGCGTGGTGGCCTGCCGGTTTTTTTTATTTGTCAAAAATCGTCAATTTTTATAAATCGCGTACAAATATGGATTAATTCATACTCGATTTATATTTTCGATATTCGTCGTATTCAATATTCGATTATGAAGTCGATATCGAATAGTTAGAATGATTTTAGAAAAGGTTTTGAAAAAGTTTGTTTTGAACAAAAAGTAAAAAAAAAAAGAATTTTGAACGAAAAAGATGTTAATTCTCTCCGCGTAAAATCGTCGAAATTTGTTTAAAAAAAGATGTAACGATTTTATTAGCATCAACGAGAATTAATTAATTTAGTTCTTGTTAGATACGATATTCGACTAAAGAATCGATATCGTATTTTAAGAACGTTATATGAAAAATAGTTTTATAGTATCGATTATTAGAAAAAAATACGTGACGAACGACCCATATTAACAATACGAAACGACCGACGAATATTAACAATACGAAACGACCGACGACTCGTAAAAAAAAGTGACGGACGGAAAAAAAAGGAAAAAAAAAGACGTGAGAGAGAGAGAAAGGAGAAGAATCGGGTTTGATTTACACCCTCAACCTACATGCTTCGTTTTCTCGGTATAAGGCTCGTCGGATGGTGGCTTAGGCACGGGAGCGTCGAGATGATGTGGGTGAGTTTAGGATGGTGCGATTTTATGTGTGTGAGGTGTCGGGTTCGGCCGGATGGGGCGGTTTCGTAGGTACTTCGAGACTTCTTCGGGATTATGTCGGGATTTGCTTTGTACTATTTTTCGCTAGATGAGTTTATGACTAATTGATGTGTATTTTTGTTGCTCCAAATATGTTTTTTGTGTTGAATGTGAGGTCCTATTTATAGGAGTCGAGGTAGTCTTGCTTGTGTGACAAGAAATACCGGTTTGGATAGGAAACACGAGAGTTCGAAAGGGAACGAAAGTCTCGTTTCTTGGTGGAGAAGCCAAGTATCTCGGCTGTCATGAAGAGTTGGCCGAGTGTTTTGGCTGTTTGGGATGTCTTGGCCGAGTATCTGGAGCTCGGTCGGTGTCTGATTCGGTTTCCGGATAGAATTCCTACTTGAGATCGAATTCTATCCTTAAACGGATTTGTTTAATATTTATGAAAGCTGATTTTTGTAGTATTTGGGACCGAATCTGCCGTGTGAGGTGTCACGGCTGACTCGTGTGTCTCGAGAATATTTTTCGACCGGGTTTTGACTCGGTCGTAAAAAGACGGTTTTACCCCTGGTGCCGGAATCGACCCAAATTAGTCTCATTTGACTCGAAACGACCCACTGGGCCTGGATTTGAGGTTGGTTTTGTAAGATTTGTACTCTGTAATAAGCCTAAACCAAATGTCCATGATTTCGAGCCCATATCCGAGTCCATTAAAGCATGTTTGCGTCCTATCATCATCGGGTGTTTGGTGGGATCTACTATAGACACCTGGCGGTCAAAATGTGGGTGTCTACACTCAGTCAGAGTGGGGGCTCTGTAGACACCCACATTTGGCTGCCAGGTGTCTATGGCAGTTTCCGACAAACACCCGATGTTGATCGGACGCAAACATGCTTTAACGTACTCGAATATGGGCTCGAAATCATTGGCATTTGGCTTGAGCTTTTTACGGAGTACAAATCTCACAAAACCAACCTCAAATTCAGGCCCACTGGGTCATTTCGAGTCAAATAAAACTAATTTGGGTCGAATCCGATACCAAGTGTAAAACCGTCTTTTAGCGACCGAGTCAAACCCAGTCGAAGATATGTTTTGTCAAGGCGTGAAGACAGCCGTGTCATCCCACGAGTCTGGTTCGAGCTCAAACGCTACAAAAATTGGCTACAAAAAATATTAAACAATTCCGTTAAGGATAGAATTCGATCTCCAGTAGGAATTCTATCCGAATACCCGACCAAATACTCGACCGAGCACAACACACTCGGCCGAGCTCCCCAATTTCAGCCGGGTTCATTGCTTCCCCGCTAAGAAACGGCATTCTCATTCCACACAACTTCTTACGTTTCCTATCCAAACCGGTATTTCTTGTCATCCAAGCAAGAATACCTCTCCTAGCTGCAATCGAGGACCTCTCCTATAAATAGGACCCTCCCATCAATCATTCAAGAGAGAACATCTACATCTACGATTCATAAGACATACACATTCATTAACCTCGAGACTCATACACTTAGCATCGAAAAACCGATAGTATAACCCGAGACCCGAAGAAGCCGGCCGCTTAGACCCGACACCCTACACGTCCCATACCGCCATAACTCGCCTACATTACCTCGACGCTCCCATGTCTAAGCCACATTCCGACGAGCCCCGTTCCGAGTAAACAAAGCATGTAGGTTGAGGGTGTAAAATCAAACCCGACTTCTCCTTTCTCTCTTCCCTTCTCTCGTCTTTTCCTCGTCTTGTCGTCGTCGGTCGTCCGTTTTATTAAGGGTCATTATCGCATCTCTTATTTTTTATAATAACGATATTACAAAACTATTTTTATATAAAACAAACGTTCTTAAAATACGATATTGACTCTATAGTCAAATATCGTATCTAAAAAGAACTAAATTAATCTCGTTGATGCTAAAAAATCGTCACATGGTTTCATAAGACAAAACACGACGATTTTTTCAAACATCTTTTTTTTAGTTTAATTTTACAAAACCTTTTTCAAAACCTTTTTTTCCTTTATAAAAAATCATTCCGAGTATTTGATATTGATTTCATAATCGAATATCGAATATCGAATATAACGAATATCGCAAAATTAAGTCGAGTATAAATCATTAATAAAGCTATAAATTTTCCGAAAAACAATTTCGAAAACAGCCCAGGACGCGAGCCGCATGCATCCCGGGCGAGTCGCCTTCTCGCGCGAGTCGCGCTCTTCCCGAGCGAGTCGCACGGTCACCTGAAAACGCGACATAAAAAAAAGCAATTTCGTTCTAATTTTTCGAACATCGTTTCTTTAACGAAACAGCGGGTTTTCTCGACATATTTTATTTTTCTTGACCTCGGTCAACACGTGTCTAATCCATCACGTGTCGTGAACTTTTCAAAATCATGCATATCATCGTATTTACATCTTTTATTCAATCGTTACTAACACGTTTGTTCATTTATTTTTAGCGATTTCTTTTCATCATTTGTTTTATTATACTAAAACGAATCTCACATGCTAAAATACAACTTTGATGTTAATTTTAGATGCATTAAATCGACTTAGCAACCCATTCAATTTTTCGCATGCTTAGGGAAAACAATGTTTGCATATCATTCATCGTATTACTAACGCGCGTATTTCAAAATCAAACGATATCCTAGTAGAGGCCGCTAATGTGCGGGCGGGGTTGGGTGTTCTTTGTGAACTTCCCAACACATACCCTCACCCCTTACTCAGAACCATGGTTTCCGGATGTCCGAATCCATTGGCACACGAGAGTCATTCAATACACGGCATCCGATAACGTCGGTATCGGTATCAAATGCAAAGGGACGAACCCAATAAACTCTAACATCGGAATGGGCCGTATTTTGTACACGACCCACTACGACATAGAGTTGGTTCGAACGGGCCCGAACTCCCACAAAGTTCGGTGGCGACTCCATTTCGATTTAAATTTCAATTCGATCCATTCTCATATGGAGATTCATTCGCCTCCCCAAACCCGCGCGTGGCCGCGTCGGGGTGGACCTATGTCATGTCCACACATGTGTTGACTAAAAGTCGTGAAAATGATTTGATTAGGCTTTTGGTATTTAGAAGGCTCACGGTTAAGCGTGATGGAGGCCACTCGACCGAGTCATGGGAGGGACTCGATCGAGTGCCCTTCGTGAGGACCCGCTGCCTAGTTTTAGGGGTGTCACTCGATCGAGTGAGCTATGGCACTCGAACGAGTGTCGCTGTACGAGGAAGGACTCGTTTTGTTAAAACGACCCATTTCGCAATTTTATTGTTTTGAGTTGAGATGTAATTATACTAAGTATAAATATTGTCCAATTTATATTAGTTTAAATCTTGATGGCTCGCCGTACACGACATTCGGTTATAAAACCGACATCTAGTATTTAGAGCAAAATTTGCAAAATCGAGTTTGATCGGACTTGTTTATTAGTCGGGTAAATTGTGCTAATGAATATACATTTTTAAGATGACATAAAAAAATATTAACGTAATCCCGAGCAATCGTTGTGGCCCAAAAAGCCCGCAAGCTTGAAAAAACCCGAACGGGCCGGGTTTGGGCCTTCCAAAGCGACCCGTTTGTTAAGCCCGACCTGACCCGGCCCGCTAGATGGGCTTAACTTTTAAGACAAAGCACAGCCCAAACTCAGCCCGACCCGGCCCATGTTCACCTCAGCATCCTTACCCAAGAATGAAAAAACCATTCTTCGGTGGGATCCACTCCTTCCACCTCATCATATCTACCTTAATTTCTCCATCCTAAGAAAATTTCTCCATTCAAAAATGAATTTTATATTCTCCAGTGAGTCCCAACACTTTCCACCTCATTTACATCACACAACTCAACCATTTTTACACTTCTCCATTTTATTTTAATATCAACAATTTTGATATTTTCCGTAAACTTTACACATTTTAATTAAAAAGTAACGTTAATTTTTTTAACGTATTTTCTCCATTAAAATTATGCATTAGTATAAACACTATTCTAATGGATTTTTTTCTAAAGAAATATCGTTTTATTTATAATATGGCATTACTAAATTTTGAATCAAATAATTAGGAAAGACGAAAAGTAATATTTAGCTTTATAACGAAATAAATATTACACAAAGCAATTTAAATTTAATCGCTGTCTTCTGGAGCTTGACCTTCAAACTTGCGCCAGATATGTTCGACTAGGTCATCTTTAAGAGATTGATTACTTGAACTATCCTCCAAATTAGTTCGATTAGCGATATATTGCGCTATTTCATTCACATGGGACATATCGTGTTCCGAGCCTTGAACACTACATTCCTCCTCTTCAACATTGTTCTGAAATTTTGATGGATCCTTATAGTTATCATATGTATTTCGTTCATCCTCCACGATCATGTTGTGAAGTATAATGCATGTCTTCATAATTTTGTTTAAAATATTAGCATCCCAGGTCTTTGCGGGGTAATGAAGAACCGCGAATCTTGCTTGTAGTACACCAAAAGCACGTTCCACATCTTTCCTAACCGCCTCCTGTCGTTGTGCAAACAACCTCTCTTTCGGTGTCTGCGGTATAGGGAATGATTTTACAATTGCTGACCAATTCGGACATATACCATCGGTAAGATAGTAGCAAGTGTTGTGTTCAAAACCATTAACCACATACTTAACCAATGGAGCTCTCTCGTTTAACAGATCATCAAAAAGTGGGGATCGATATAGAACCGTTAAGTCGTTACAAGTACCAGGGAGACCAAAAAAAGCGTGCTAGATCCAGAGATCTTGTGTGTCTACCGCTTCCAAAACGATAGTGGGTTTCTCAATTCTGTCAAGTCCAATGCATACAGTCGATAGAGTCAATCATACCCAGAAATCCCCTCCTCTTGTTCACTCGTAAAATTTGATGGAGATCCTCTGGAGTGGGGCCTCTCATGTAGACATCACCAAATTGAGAGATAACATCGTCCGTAAAGTGGTGTAGAGATAACGCCGCTGTAGTTGAACTGAGTCTCAAATACTCATCAACTTGATCTGCTCCCTCTCCGGAAGCTAACAACCGAATCGCTGCAGTGCATTTTTGTAA
Source organism: Agrostemma githago (assembly GCA_958450325.1). NCBI lineage: Eukaryota > Viridiplantae > Streptophyta > Magnoliopsida > Caryophyllales > Caryophyllaceae > Agrostemma > Agrostemma githago. Next base: position 52,037,728 of record OY288255.1, read on the forward strand.
AGCTGAGATGCCTGGTCTTCCACTACCATCCGGTCTTGATTGGAAATAATCACTGTGTGCCTTGACGCCTTCGACAACCCAGAGAAATAAGTGCTTATAGAATCTTCGGCGGAAAATATTCTCGGGGTAAGTTGATTTAGGGGCAAAATCAATATATATTAATAAAGCAGGAACTTTTCGAGCGATGTGATTGGTCGGAATTTTTTAATATATTTTTTATGTTAATAAAGAAAATAAAAATTTGTATATGAAAAAAAAAAATCCTACTCCAACCCAAACTCGATTTTTTTGAAATTTATATAAAAAAACATATGAATTTGTATAGGAAAAAACAATCTTACTCCATTTAAGATTAAAAAATTATCACTATATAAAACGACGATTATCACCTCATAAGACAACCGAGGTTGGACCTCATAAGACTATAAACTTAAGTAAAAAAATCCTCTCATCGAAAAATTATAATAATTCATGTATAGAAAAAAAATTCTACTCTATTTAAGATTAAAAAATTATCACTATATAAACCGACGATTATCAGACAACAAAAGTTGGATCTCATAAGATTATAAACTTAAGTAAAAAAATCCTCTCATCGAAAAATTATAATAAGGCGATGAATTCTATATTACTTTAAAAATAAGAGTAATAATTTGTTTTTAGATATTAACAAACCATCTTTTGAATCTTAAAAAAAATTCCTAAGATTATAAAGTTAAGTAAAAATTATCCACATCAAAAAATTATGATGGGTAATGAAATTCTGTATGATAAAAATAAAATTATTATTATTATTATTATTATTATTATTATTATTATTATTATTATTATTATTATTATTATTATTATTATCCTAATACAGGTAGATATATTTTCTTTTCCTTTATTTTATTGGGTTATTTCATAACAATAATACCAACTATGGGGGTGCTTCTTATATTAATACAAACTATACGTAATCCCGTTTTAATATGAACTATCCTCTCATTAATCTCTCTTTATAACCAATGCCTTTTTTTACCTGTAAAACCGGTAATTGTGACCTGCTAGGTTTTGGTGCGCCTCTTCTTCTTCTTCCCCTTTATATTCATCAAATTAAAAGTCATCCTCCATTATCAACCTTCAAAACCCTCATTGATACAATGAGATGTGGTTATTCATCTGGATCCTCCGCTAATTCGTATCCTTCAAATGTCAGATTTTTTTTTTTGCAAACGTCGGATGCTCTAATTTATTTACCACAATTTCAAAAATTTAAGAAAAGCAATGGCGAGAGGAGATGTCGAGTTCAACAATGGCGAGGGAAGAGTACGTAGTAACGAGAGAGGAAGTGTACAGAGTATGGTGGGAGGGGACTTTAATTCAAAAAGAAATTAAAAGGAAAAGGGTACCGGCTCATCAGGTAGCCGGTAACTTGTTCTAAAGAGAGATTAATGTGGGGATAGTTCATATTAAAATGGGATTACGTATAGTTGGTATTAATATAAGAAGCACCCCCATAGTTGGTATTATTGTTATGAAATAACCCTATTTTATTATGATAAATAAGAGTAATCGTTCGTCCTTAGATATCAATCAAAAAATTAACCCACATCGAAAAATTATAAGAAGAAAATTATAAGAAGGTGATGGAATACTATATTATAAATAAGAGTAATTGTTCGTCCATAAATATCAACAAAAAATTTAAGAAGGTAAGATTATCAACCACATCGCATGGTCTTTAAGACTCTAACGTGGTGAACAGAGTATCTACAAGACTATAATTATAAATATGAAGTCGTAATTTTAAACTTTACTATCATTTCAAATGCATTTATAATTGTACTATTATAAATAAGCAAAGGTATGCATCGTTACTTTAAGCTCAACATTCATTATAATAACTTGTGCGTTGATGATGATAAATTTGTTTTTTATCGCATGTTTCATCGTTGTTGACTGTAATATGTTTCTACCCAGTGAATATTTATATCTACGTATATTTATGTGCGAGGAACTTTAATTAGTCTTTTATTCTAATTACAACGCACCATATGTAATGTCTATAATTTAATTTGATCTTTATCGTATATATTATCTCTTATTCCTTGAAACACATTTAGGTATATGAATAATATTTCTTTACTACTAGGCATACTCTTAACCTCGCCTGACTCTCTAATGTTGTACAGTTTCACAAATTTATGCAATCATTCAACTTGGTATCCTTATCAACGTCACTAAAAAGTGGTTCGTGCATCGCACGGGCTTTACATCTAGTAATCTTTGTAAATTTGATTAAAATCCTCCTCTCGATTTCTTTCAATATATTTTTTATAGCCTAATTTTATCTTAACGCTCGTATTTTGAGTAGCTATATCAAGCATGACTCGAAGAGCCTCGACACCGATTTTGTAACACTCAAGCTCGAAATCGAAAGAGTCTTATGAAGTGGGAGAGGAAGATGATGACATTCTAAAATATTTGTAATATTTGGTGTAGTTATTTAAATTAAATATTGGTTGATGTTTGGATACAAGATGTAGTTCTATATTTATAATGGAGATTTGAAAATGTGACCGTTATTTCAAATTAAAAAATGTGACCAGTATTTCCTAATTCAAAAATATGATTGTTTTTCCCTAATTAAAAAAAATATGATTTGTCCCTCAATTAAAAAATGTGACCATTTTTCCCTAATTCAAAAATGTGGCTGTCTGTATCTAATTCAAAGATGTAATCATTATTTTTGCAAATTCAAAAATGTGATCATTCCAACGTGATTATAAAATGGCTCCACCAACATGCAGCAATGAATAAAAAGGAGAAGCTGTATAGGTTACAGCGGGTCCAGGACAACCTGTGTTGCATGTGCCACAGTAACATTGAAGACATTCCACATCTGTTTTGTTCTTGTCGTCCTTACAGCAAGCTGGTGCTACATCAAATAGAATTATGGACAGGGACGAAAATGGAGGAAAATATTCCTAATAACTGCAACAATACAGTGAGGGGACATTCCTGAAACGAGCAGAGATCAACAGTGCTATAAATGCAGTGATATACAATATTTGGCAACAGAGGAATAAGAGTAGGATGGAAGCTAAGGATTATCGTAAGGCCTCAGATTGTGAGCAACAGGCTCATAAAAGAGCTTCAATCATTCTTTGTTAGTCTTCCTAAAGGAAAATTGAATAGTCGAGATAGAAATTTTGTTACTAGATGATGACAAGGATTTGACGCTAATCCCGATCGATCAAAGTAAAAACCAACTAATCCTAAAGTTGGATAGTCGAGGGTAAGTCGGGTCGAATCCACAGGGACGGTCTATCTAAATAAGGGTCTTGGTCTAGGTAAGGTTTTAGTCGAGAAATGAGATGTTTTTGGTCGAAAGAGGGTTCTAAACTAGCGAGCTAAACGAATTAAACAAATAAATGAAATAAATACGATAAAATGGACTAGTCTAGGGTCAAGGTCAACAAGGTAGCCTCAAGGGAGTTATCGGGGTTCAGAAACTAGTCGATTAAGGTCGGTAATTGGGAAGATAAAAGGTCTCTCTCGAGTCTCTATCTACCCGGGACGGTTGTAGACACCCGCATTTTGACTACTTGTGTCTATAGTAGTCTCCAACAATGCAAAACACCCGGCGATGATCGGACGCAAACATGCTTTAATACGCTCGAATACGGTCTCAGAATCCATAGTATCCAACCTGGACACTTAGGAGAGTACAAATCTCTCAAAACCGGCCTCAAATCCAGACTCAGTGGGTCGTTTCCAAAAAAATAAATCTATTTTGAGTCAAAACCACCACTAGGAGCAAAACCGTCTTTTGCGACCGAGCCGAAACCGGTCAAAGTCGAAACCCGAAACTCAAAAGTTCCAAAATGCGTCCAAATACGTGAATCAATCAAGTCAAACGGAAACAAATCATGCCTCGAATAACGCGGATATCAATCCGTATTTTGAGCAATTTCTGATACGCGCAAGTTCAACTGCCCGCAACTAGACGCCCCAGAATTGAGCCGCCTCTTTTGGGGGCCCGAGTCTTGAACCGCCTCCTCTCAGGCGTTCGAATACTGAGCTAAAACATTTAGCAAAAGTTCTTTAAATACACCCTTACCTCCGACGTTTCAAGGGTCGCATTTCATTTTCTCGAATCTCTGAGAGGTTTTATGGAAAGAAGTAGAGAAGTAAAGACGAATATGAAAAATACGAGGATAGGAAAGGCCGTATATAAGTACAAAAACCCTACAGCATGCCTCGGAGTCCGCACCGCAGCGCGAAAAAGTGGAATCCAAAATTGGGCTGCCTGGGCCCGGGCATCCGAATACTGAGGCGCAAGGGGACCTGCGCCTGATCTTTGGGCCACCCCAACTTGCGCGCCTGAATACGCAGGCCCAATTTGTATTCTGACGCCTTTCTAAGCCTGATATAGGAATCGAGTCATCCCGAGCATTCCTCCTTTCAAAATTTCAATTTTCAAAGCATTAAAATCTTTTTACTCCCCGGCGGGTAACTGAGTCGGTGTCTCACCTAAATGCTACATTTGAGATATAATATGCTTGTATACAGGTACACCTAGGACTGCGGAAGAAAGTCTTCTCGCAGTTCCTTTACTCCCCAGTGGAAAACACAAGGCGGTGTTTCTCCTGGAAGGCTACATCAGAGATGTGATGTGTCTGCACACAGGTACACCTAAGACTTCAAAATCAAGTCCCCACGGAGCTATCATCGGCAAGACATATATGACCCTTTACTTATGGCTGGCAGGCCCTTCACGCGAGTCTAACAAACTATAAACGACCCGACCAGAAGGCTGCCAGGTTGTAATCCTCGATTGGCCTGGTTGCTACTCTGATTTTCGCCTTGTCCAAGCCTCAGTCAGAGTGGGGGCTCTGTAGACATCCGCATTTTGACTGCTTGTACCTATAGCAGTCTCCAACAAAACACCCGATGATGATCGGACGTAAACATGCTTTACTACGCTCGAATACGGTCTCGGAATCCATAGTATCCGACATGGACACTTAGCGGAAGACAAATCTCTCAAAACCGACCTTAAATCCAGACTTAGTGGATCATTTCCAATAAAATAAAGCTACTTTCAGCCAAAACCTATAAATACAGACTCAGAGTTTTTGAGACATTTCTCAAAAACTCTATAAATACAGCCTTACCTCCGACGTTTCAAGGGCCGCATTTCATTTTTTCGAATCTCATTTCAGAAAACCGAGAGCCTTTCCCATCCCTAAACACACCTTAACTCACCTACATTCTCGATCGCTCCCGTGCCTACACAGACACTTGACGAGCCCGTGTTTCAAGACTTTTAGCATGTACGTTGAGAGTGTAAACAAACCACGTTTCTCTAATCTTATTCTCTCTTATTTTCATTTATTAATTACTAACTAACTACGAACCTTTATTTTATCGTTATACTAACTTTTATTTATCGTAACACTGACTACTAACTCGACTCTAAAATACTCGTCCTTTTACATATCGAATACAAAGGATGACGGGATAAGGAAACACGAATACAAGAGTAATGCACTCGAAGTTATCGGTCGCTTATCCCGTCACCCCGCGTGTTTGGTTGTTTAAGGCGAGTCAACCCCCCAAAACGCCTTTACATTTTTGTTCATATTAACATCGCATCTAACATTTCATTTTCATTCCTAACCATCTAATATTTATATTATCGTTATTTATATTTCCGTCGTATATAAACACCGTGTATATTATGATAATATGAAACCGTTTTACATCCGATAGCTAAACGCTGCCCAAATTCGTATAATACCCGAACAAGACGCACCGGAGGTGGCGCCCATATTTTGAGGCGCGGTGCCCCAGGCGTCTAAGGGTCAGGGCGCCCCATGTCATGCGCCTGACCCTGTGGGTAACAACGCGATCGCAGTCGTTTGTTATCGAGTGTACACGATATCATTTTCGAATATCGCTCTAAGCGCCTGATGTTGACTCCGTAGTCAAATGTCGCGCATAAAAGAGCCATCGATAATCGAAGTGGTACGAAACTCTATGACTTCAATCCGAGAGTCGTACGGTCCATGTGACCCGATAACGACTTCGCGATACGAAGGGCTCCGATATTTGTATCAAGTCGATATAATCGATTTATCGTAAATTTGAATCGATTAAGGACAAGTACCCTATCATAGCAAAATGAGATATCGTAGACTACCGACGTAGCCCACAACGATTCACATTTCGCTTAGGGAACGATACTTCCGACATTAGTCGACGCGCGTTAATCAATCGCGCGTTTTCTTTTCAAATCTATATCATACATATTTATTTTGCTCTTTAACGACTCCAAGCGAAGGCCTCATTACATACGCCTTGTACTGACGACTTCCTAGTCGAATTCGGTATATGATGTACCAAGATAGCCAGTCTTCGCCATGAGGAGTCGGGACAAGACATCGAGGCTTCAGGATCAAGCTAGCATCACACTTCGGTCCCGAACCTGGCCTGCCCAGACGCCCAAGGTCAGGCGCCTGCATATCAGGCCGCCTGCCCTCAGGCGCCTGAACTCCGGACCGCCTTACTTCAGGCACCTGAGTTCCAGACCGCAACGTTTTGCGCATTCAAGCCTCTGTCCTCGGGTCAATACGTAACGCAATAGGTATTCGATTTGAGTTTGTCCATTCATTTGGTTTACGGTTTCAATTTACGATTAATTTACGAGTCCGTTTATTATTTACGTTACCGTTTCTAACCCAATTATATTATATCTACGCTTGTTGTATTGTGAATTCGGGTTGTATTCCGCCTGGGTAATTTATAATTGACATTTAAGTTGTTTATTTACGTTGCGTGGCATTTACTGTTTTCTAAACGAACCCACATGCTAAATACAACTTCGACATTGATTTAAGATGCATTAAATGACGTAGCTTAACACGTTTTCACATGCGTAGCTTAAAATACTGTTTGCATATCATTTAACCGTCTTACTAACGTGCGTACACGAAAACCGAACGATATCTTAGTTGAGGCTGCTAAGAGCGGGCGAGGTTGGGTGTCCTTCGTGGGCTTCCCAACACGTACCCTCACCCCTTACTCAGAACGACGGTTTCCGGATGAACGAAACCATTGGCATACGGGAGTCATTCGATGCACGATACCCGATAACTCGGCATCGGTATCGTAATGCAAAGGGACGAACCCCATAAGCTCTAGTACTAAAGTGGGGTGTGCTTTGTGCACGATTCACCTAAGTATAGAGCGGGTTCGAACGGGCCCGAACTCCCACAAAGTTCGGTGGCGACTCCTATTTCGATTTAAATTTCGACCCGAGAACAATCTTACCACAGAAAACATATCGTCGCCCAAACCCGCGCGTGACCGCGTCGGGGTGGACCTATGTGATGTCCACAAGGATGGACAGTAGAAGAATGCTTTTTAAAAAATGGAGGGATGTTTATTTTCCATAGGATAGTGGTGGGTTTAATATCAAGAATTTAGCATCATGAAATGCATCCTTTATGTCTAAGTGGCTCTAGCAGCTATCCACAGGTACATGTAGCATTTGGACTAGATGATGTCGCACTTACATCCTGGATGGAAGATCTATTTGGGACATTGAGATGAAAGAGTTCTATCCCTCAACCTTCAAGGATATAATTAGTGTCAGGGATTAATGCATCAAGCTTCTAGGTTCAATCCAGTAAGCGAAAGCTTTTCTGGATTCTTGTAGTACTCAAGCTCAATATTCTGTGGCCCAGGCGTACTCTTTGTTTAGTGGTCCTGCTCCTACTAAGGTACCAAAAGGTCTGGTCACCTATGTCGTCATAAAACCAAGTCATACGGTAGTTCATTCTCTTGCTTTTCAGCATAAGCTCCCCGATACTGACCTTTATGCAACACAAAGGATCTTTATGGTTAATAGATGTAGTCTATGCAAACAAGCCTCTGAATGTCATACTCATCTTTTCTTTCCATGTGATTTTTCTACTCAAGTCTAGTAAGCTTTATTGGATTGGATGGGGATTCATTATTCAGGTAGAATCTTCAGGCAATCTGCTTTTTGGATCTTGAATAAGCACCACAGGAAGCATTGGAAGGCTGTTTGGTATCATACTACTCTTCCAGCTAGTGTCTATGCTATATGCAAAGAGAGGAACAAGCGTATTCTTACGAATGTGGAATCATCAGTCTCCTTGTTAGTTGATCAAATTCGACACATAGTCTCTGTTAGATTTCAACCTCATTGTTATAATCCTCAGTTCTCTAGGATTTTGCCTTTTCTAGTCTCAATGTAATATTGAGTTCATAGTGTGTTAGTCTTTTTGCTCAAATCTGTAATTTCATTCTTATGAAATGGTAATTTTTGCAAAAAAATATAATAAAAATAAAATGCAGGTTAAACTTGAAGTAGGCAAGAGGAAACTCGATGAGGATAAAAAACCGAGTATGCTTTTTATTTTTTTATTTTTAAAAAGTGTAAAGCGGTTCAAAAATTGTTTCTCCAATTTTGAAAATTGTGAACCTAACCAGAACCGCATTTTCGCTCAAAAAGTGTTGGGGTGCTCGATCCGATTTTCCACTAAAAAATTTCAAGTTTTATGATTTTTAAACCAATTTTCGGTTCAGTTCCAATTTTTTCTCACCCCTGGCGGCCTAACCCTTTTGTAACTTGTAAGTACTTCTCCTTGCCGCTAAGATCTTTCCATTTATATTCACTTGGAGATTATAAGAATGAAATGGAGAGATCGTTTTGTCGAGTAATAGAGAAGAACAAGAACTCATCTATTGTCCCGCCAACTAGGGCTGTAACCGAGCCGAACCCTACCGAATAATAAGATTATTTGATTTGATTTGAAATTTCCGAAGGCAACGTTGGATTTGATTTGATTTGGTTGAATATCAAAAATCATTATTTGATTTGATATTTGATCCGAATTTTGACACCGATTATTTGATTTGATTTGCTTTTTCGAATCGAATAATCGAATAACATTTGATTTGATGTGAACAAAGAAAACACTAAACAGGTTAACAATCTCTAATTTCCTATCTATTACAATACAATTTTAACCAAAAAAAAATCAACTTTCCAAATAAAATCAAGTTTCAAGTCTTCGTTGCGAGTTTGTGAGGAAAGACTTAGAGAGTGACAGACAGAATAGAAGTGAATTAGGTTTAGTTTTGGGATTCAGGTCACCAATAGCACGTGTACTAATTAGGCTTTGGTATAAATTTGCGGAGCGGATCCGATGTCCCATCTATATGTCCCATTGTATGTGCCACCATTAATAATTTGACACCTGTCAAAAGAAAAACAAAAGAAAAATAGAACTCACGTGATTTCTTCTTCTTTCTCACTCCTTTCTCTTTTCTCAAGATCTGTATAATCACCATCAATTCTCACCATTCTGTGTTTCCTTTTCTTTTCCAAACTCGGTTTTTAAACCCAGCCAATGTTTCAAGTGTCTCTTATTGATCTGTACTTTTGAACTTCATTGGCTCGACATAGTTGCATGTAGTTATGGTCCCTTAAACAGGTTTTTTTCTCGTAATTTGCAGGATTAGGTAAGATCGCGGTAGGATCGGAGCTGTTGCCTGTCAGGTAAGAAATCAAGTTGAAGCGAAGCCTACTTCTTAACCCACCTTCACTCCGACCACACCCGCGGGCTGTCCTCCTCCTGGTCCCACGGCCCCCTCTTCTGCTCCCCCCATCTCCGCCAAGCTCTTCCCCTTCAAATTCCCCGACTTTGACTTCCACAACCTCCATGTCCTCCGCCTCGGCTCCTGGTTCCGCCTCCCCCTCTCCTCCCCCGCCCCCGTCCACGTCATGCCCATCTCCGCCCTTCACTGCCCTGGTATCCTCCCTCTTATACTCATACTATTTCTCACACTATTACATTATTATTATAGCCTTTTTGCTGTGTACGACTTATATATACTACAAACACTAGCACCATTGTCCAATTCAATTTTATAGCCATTGTGGCCGGGTTCTATCAAACTTCTCTTGCGGTTAGAATTGATAGATGGAGCCTTGTGGGAATTATAATTTGGTTTAGCTTATGTTATAGCTGAAAAGTGTTGGTGTTAAATTATAATTTGGTGGGACTTTTATCATAGCTGTCAACAATATGGTACGGAGTACTAGACAATGAAGATAAGCTCAAAAGCTCAGGGGTAATGCTTATTTCATACTCTGTCACATGCATATATGTAGAACATAATATTTGTATTGGAATTTAATTATTCTCCGTATGATCATGCATGAAACCATTGACTTCAATTATGAATATTTATCCATGTTCCAGCTATTAATCCGACTGTCATATGATGTTCAAGTCATTGGCTCTTTCTTACTGTTTGCTGATGTAGGCGTGGATTCATTAATCAATAACAATGGATGCCAATTGACACCAAATCCGCTCCGGCAAAGTTTTCATCAAGTTATCCTTACATAAGGTATGTTTCAGAAGTCATCCTTAAGAGTATTACTTCAATAAATGAAAGCACAAATTAAATAAGCTAATTATAAACTTCAACGATGCTGTCAAACGTTCGAGTGGAGCTCCTTTCTACAAATCAAATTTGTTTTCCTTCTCCATGTGGTTTATAAACCTATCGTAATTTATATTAGTTAGGTAAATGATATCTAGAACTCGGATAATAGTTTTACAAACTTATAGATATGTGACATACTTTGATGATTTTGTTGTGTTGGCTCTAAAAATTCGTACATTAAGCTTTCAGCAGCATTATAATCCATCGTCAGTAAGTCTTGATAACTATGTATCTGATTGACCTGTAAACATATCATTTTAATTTCAAGCTGGTAAAAATAAATAAATGAAAAAACAATACACTTACTTGTGGTTGTGCCGGCAAGATATTTGAGGAGATAGCTTGTGATTCTTGACATGGCATCTGTATGTTAAGAGTTTTGTAAATTAGATTTATAAAAAGATAACAACAACAAATAATTTATTAGCACTTGTAATAGGTTATAGTGTACGATGTACCTGATTGACTTGCGGCGAACTAATATCTTGCTCCAGTACTTGTGCAGATGATTTCTTTTTGGTTCTTCTAGGTTTTTTTGCTGATTCAAGAGCTCCTTTTGGCCTTTTACTTGAATTTCCGGATTTGGGTTTTGCTTTGATGCCTTTAACAGTTTTCATGACACCCGTAGAATCCAAAACTACGTGATGATCTTTCACCCTCGTACCTTCAGAATCTACTAAAGTTTTATTCAACCCAACCTTTTCAAGTAGCATGATTACAGTATTTTTAACCTCTTCATAATCCTCCTCATTTTCTGCCGCTCTTGCGCTTAAGCGTGTAGTTAGGCGACATAAGTTTCTATAACGTCTTCCCACTGCTACTTTTGGGTCTACATCAGCTAGATCTTGACTATCAGTCATAAAGCTCCCAATACTTCCATTTCTTTTTCCTTTTGTCCATCTTTTTAATATGTATTTGCTAGGAATTTGGGTGATACCTCTAGTACTAAAAACCTTTAATACATGGCTACATAGCATACCACCAAACTCAAATTTCCTACAAGAACACGATATGGTCTCTTCTTGAGTGTCATATGTGACACTATGCCTATAATGTTTTTGGTAGGGGCAAACTATATACGTAACAAGCATCCCTATTCCATTATTCTCAGCAATGATACAATCATACGACTTAGATAATTCTACCTGAAAAAGCTTGAAGACGGTCGGTGTATAAACACTTGCTGCATGTTTTAGTATTTGAACAGGAAAGGGTAAGGCCACATTAGTTTGATCAGCTTTAAAATCAGCAACCCTCTCATCATAACGACGATCATTAAGCAAACGTTCAAAATGCAAAAAAAATCGTCGCAGATCATGCTTATAACTTACATAGTGTTTGATGACTTTGTTCATACTTTCACTACGTTGTGTAGTAGTCATATCAGCACAAAAAGTATCTCTTCCATAGACCAATGCCCATTTTTCTTTTATGTTGAACATTCTCTTCAACCAATCATTGTCTTGAAGATCATACCTTGTAAGCATATCATTCCAAGCATGTAAAAATTCATCTTCTTGATCATAATCATAAACGCAAGAACTAAATTCCTTTGTAAAATCTTTGAACTTGGCAAATACATGGCTCAAATGAATGGCTGCATTCTGAAAGATATGCCAAACACAAAGCCGATGATATGTTTGTGACCACTGGGATTTTAGTGCACTAGCCATTGCAGCATCTTGATCCGTTAGTATTGTTTTTGGTGACTTTCCACCCATAGCCTCGGAGAATGTGTCAAACAGCCACATAAAAGTTGCTGTAGTTTTGTCATATAATAAAGCTGCTCCGAATATTATGGTTTGTTTATGGTGATTTACACCAACAAATAAAGCAATTGGCCTTCCATCTTTATGCTTTCGATATGTAGTGTCAAAACAAACCACATCTCCAAAATCTTCGTAATCTGTCATCATTTTTGCATCAGCCCAAAATATATTGGTTACTAAATCATCTTCATCAACTTGTATGGCATAAAAAAAACTTGGATCCTCTAACTGCTTTTTCTGAAGGTACTCTAACACACCACTTGTATCACCCGTCTTCATCTCTAAAGTACGTTTGGTTCGTAAATGATTTTTATAGTCTATGTGAGTAAAACCAAGACTCTCTCGTCCTCCACTCTGAGTAGCCATTAGATCAAAACCAGCTTTAGGAGGAATTCCACTACCTTCAATCATATTTATTTGTTCTACCTGAGCCGATGTCATCTTTCGATGAGACCTAAAAAGATGTGTCTTGCTTGGGCTTGCCAAATTATGGTTGTGCTCAACAATGAAATCCACAATTTTGAGTTTACCAGTTTGACGAGAATTGATTTTTAGCTTTGCCAAACAACCACATCGTGACTCTGTTTGATGAATTTGGTAAGTAACCGCACGGTTACCTTCTTCCCTAAAACCCTCACGTGAGCATACAAATATCCTGTCCACGAGTTCTCCGTTAACATTATGGAACTTGCTTTTACGAATTGAAAATCCAGCTTGTAAGACATAAGCATTGTAAAATTGATAGGCTGCTTCTTCTGATTCAAACTCCATTCCTAATTCAGGCATTATCTTAGAAGATACATTAGTAGGAGAAGCTACATCATCGTTGGCAGTATGAGAGACTTCATTAACATCCACGTCATCATCTTGTTGAAACTGTAAGCAACGACGTGGTTGCAACTCTTCTCTTAGGTCCATGATATATAAGTTACTGAAAATGTAAAAACAAGGTAATGTTTAGTCCATAAATCGTGTTCCAATTTGACTAGAACTTTATTAAGGTGGTCTATATATCGAATTGATATTGTTGTCAACCATACACACTACTCCGTAATTTATTGAAAGTAAACGCTTTATAATTCGTTACAAATTTTAATATTTTCACTGATAGTTGAATATTAAACGAAAATAAATGACAGGACTATAAAAGAATTTGGATACGGTGTACCTTTGATCAATTGATGAGGATAGATAGCAATTTGTAGCATATAACTTGATTTTTCAATGTCACTGTTCATGCAAGCATATAATTGAATTGATTGGTTTGAGGAAGGGGGCAAAGTCTGCTAAAGCCTAAAAGTAATCTAACCCTAGTAATATAATATATTTTACTTTATTTAATTGTTTCCTATCTTCTTAATCTCACGTGAGTTTGCTTGCATCAATTTTTCCTTTTGTTTTTCTTTTGACAGGTGTCAAATTATTAATGGTGGCACATACAATGGGACATATAGATGGGACATCGGATCCGCTCCGATAAATTTGGGTTTGATATTAATTTGGATAGAATATTGGGTATTTGGATTGGATGAGAAACAAATTGAGCCGAATATTTAGCTTGATTTGAGCCGAATATCAAAATGATGTTTGGCCCCATATTTGATACCTTTGAGCTGAACACCTTTTTCGAGCCGAACTTTACGAATCGGACCGAATAACTAGTCACCCCCTCCGTCCAACCACGTCGTCGTGTACTGCGAACATCCAACCAAAAAACCAATTTCTCACAATAAAACTTGCAAAAAATCAAATCAAGTTTCAACGTGTCCATCATCACCATGGAACCTCAAAACTCCATCTCCAGAATCTCTCTTTTCCCACTTCCACTTTCACCGCCACCCTCGCTTTCTTCCACTTCCAACCTCTCCAATTTCAACTCCCATTTTTCTCACCTCAACACCCTCTTCTTTTCCTCCCCAAAAACCTCATCTCAACCCCTCATAAATCCTCCAAATTTCCTCTCAACTTCCCTATCAGTTGACCTCAATCTCACCAATCCACCTCCTAAAATCAACCTCCAACCAAAAGGGCACCCTCAAATTTACAACCTGACCCTCAAAAACAACCTCTCAGTTCTTGAGCGTGCCCTTATTGGGGCTTGTGCAGGTGGGTCAGCCGGTGCATTCACTTACTTCTGCCTTCACCCTCTTGACACCATCAAAACTAAGCTCCAAACAAAGGGTGCTAGCCAAATTTACAAAAATACCCTGGATGCTGTTGCCAAGACTTTCCAATCCAAGGGTGTTTTGGGGTTTTACAGTGGGATTTCGGCTGTGATTGTGGGATCTGCTGCATCTTCTGCTGTGTACTTTGGGACATGTGAGTTTGGTAAGTCATTTTTATCCAAATTTGATGATTACCCACCTTTGTTAATCCCACCTACTGCTGGTGCAATGGGTAATATTGTGTCTTCTGCTATAATGGTGCCTAAGGAATTGATCACACAACGAATGCAAGCCGGTGCAAAAGGCCGGTCTTGGCAGGTTTTAGTGAAAATTCTAGAGAAAGATGGGATTTTGGGGTTGTATGCTGGTTACTCTGCCACACTGTTGAGGAACTTACCAGCTGGAGTGATTAGTTACTCTTCTTTCGAGTATTTGAAAGCCGGGGTTTTGGCTAGGATGGAAAAGTCCAAATTAGATCCTTTTGAGAGTGTTTGTTGTGGTGCATTGGCTGGGGCAATTTCGGCCTCGTTGACAACTCCATTGGATGTTGTCAAGACTAGGTTGATGACGCAGGTGGGTGGTCTGATGTATGGTGGGGTTTCTGAGACTGTTAAACAGATTTTGAAGGAGGAAGGTTGGGTTGGGTTTACTAGGGGAGTGGGTCCCAGGGTTGTTCATAGTGCTTGTTTTTCAGCTTTGGGTTACTTTGCATTTGAGACTGCTAGGCTTGCCATTTCGGAGAAGTATCTTAAGCATAAAGAGTCCCAAGAGATGGAGGTGCCTGCTGCTCAACCCTGATTGTTTTATGTAGGATGGTATATTATTGGTTATTATTCTCTTGAAAACATATTGTTTATGTTTTTCTCCGAGTGGTTTTGCTTTGAGTAAGTTGTGCGACTTGTTTTGTATGTTGGCTAAGATTTTACTAGCAGGAAAACCGCTGTAAACGTGGGATTAAACGAGGAGAATTAATTTTGTTGGAATGTATTGATCTTTGAGTTCTACATGCAAATGGATGATTTTATTACAAGTTGAATTGATACAAGGTATTTTTATCAAGTCTTCAGTAGCTTTGCTGTGATTCCAAATAAATTTTTCGAGGATAGTAGATGAAAAATTGTCTTTGGCTATAAACAAGATTTATGCTGCTCCAGCACATCATGTGACCTTGAATACATGTGGATAAAACTTGACACTCGCCGTTGTTAAACACTTGAACACCAAATTTTAAACCAAAAACATTAGGAATTTCCCTAAGTAGACAAATTTGACACTAGAGTACACACCCGTGTGGCCAGGCCGAACTCTTCCAAAGCCACTTTGAAAAATTTACTATCACATAAACCGTGACACTAGAGAGTGAAAAGCCTGAAAAATGAGGAATTACGGTAATATGTGTTTTCTGTGTACAGGCTGGTCAGCAAATCTAATTCATCTGCAGGACAACAGTATATGATGCAAACCTCTGTGCCAGGTATGACTTATCACTTATGAGTCTTCTATTCTCTTCCCATTATCCACCTGCACTGTGCGTGAAGAATTGCTGAGATTAGCTTAATCTTATTTTGGTCCATCATCCATTGTTTGCTTCTCGAAGCTTTGCTTAGTTGCTTATCTGTGAAAATTTAAACTCAGCCGTGGTTCCTGTTTTCCTTGTTTGATAAAATTTTTGAGATTTGGCAAAGTAAGCCCCACCTGAATTGACCAAACTTACTTCTGAGAAGAATAAACAAAATTTGACCAAAACCTTCATAGATGAAACTGGATCCCAAGTGGACTACAATCATACTATATTAATGGTGAAGGTTGACCCTCTTGATAGTGTCTGACCTTCAAAGTCAAATGATGAGAATATAAAGATGGATTTGTTGAACTTGAAGAACAAGACAACTAATGCTTCCTCAGATTAACATATGATTAGCACACTCACATATGATTCATAGATTGCACGCAAATGCACATCAATGTTATTACTTGTTGGCACCAGGTTGTCCAACTCTGATGGCCAGCTGTTGATTTTAGGAACCATTTTTTTTAAGTGCAGATGAATTTCATTAATAATAAACCATACGCTTCTACAAACGATATCAATTTGAACTGAATACATATTTGTAATAAATAAATAAAGAACATCCTTGAGACAGAGATCTCTATTCGAATGACACGCTTCTGCATAGCCTTCTATATATCGTTGTTGATTGACACAACCTTTCGCGAAGAAATATATGGATATGATGATATAGTCTTCAAAAGGATGAACTTTTTCTATTTTGACAAAAAGTAGACCGAGATTAGACCTTAATTGTATCACCATACGTAGAAATTTCCTTACTCCCATGATCTTGCACATAATTCTTGAACCTCTCCAAAAGAGAGAACAAACCCACAAAAAATATGGGAACCAACCCATCAATTGATGGGACAAATCTTCAAAAAGGAGCGGCAAGAGTTATTATAATCTAAAGAAATTACTAAAAATTAACGATAAAGATTAAAATTTGGGGCTTACCACTACCAGAATTGATGGCAACCCCGAGGGAGGATATTTGAGAGGGTTTTTAGGGTTTGGTGGATAAGTATTTTAGGAACCATCTAAGTCCTGATCTATTATCAACTTATCAAGTAGGTAATATTGTACTCCCTCCGTACCACTAAGATCTTCCCTTATTCATGTGTGAGAGATATAATGTTGAAATGGTCATGTGTGAGGGATATAATATTGAAATGGGAAGATCATTATGGTATAGAGGGAGTACTACTTATAAAGTACCAACAGTGCCTTGTCACGACTCACGAGTGAGATGTCAAGTTGAATTTGAATTTATGATTAACTTTGGCTTTACAAAAGAAGGATTGATAGCAGACTGTACAAAATTAAGAATGTCATTCTTCATGATTCCTGATGTGTCTTGATATTTAAAGAAGACACAAAAAATGAAATAGTAAATGCATCTAGGCATGATCGTTGAGTGAAAGCTTAATCCTCATGGGATTTCCTTATTGCTTGATACAGCAAACCACAACCATGTTTTTGTAAATTACCTACTGCTTTTGGTACAAAATTATTGGCCAGACCATATGCTCAAGATGGAAAATCACTTTTCTGTTTGCAACTCAGGAATCATGGGTACATTTTTCGGCATTTGAGTCATCTAAACAGTGGTGCTCTTGGGTGATTTGAGGAGGTGGGAGATGATAGTGCTCAAGCTCTATGCAGGACAATATCCACTATGAAACTATGAAATGTGTAGGGAATCACCTTACAACTAACAGCCACGTTCTTATGGTTATGACGGTTTACTCCTTTATTTCTTTATCTTTTATATATTAAAGTTGAAGAAAATAAAGGCACAATATTCAACCACGTCACCATCCACATACGCATCCTGTATGACGTTGACGTAGCAGTGACATGGAGATGAGCTGGTGCATGGTTGGAAAAGCAAGGTAAAAAAAAATCAACTAGTTTTCTAATCCTCAATAACCTCCTCATCATTTTCCTATCTTCTTTCCCACTACTTCAATTTCCCACCACTTCAAATAGCTGGAGAGCTGTTTTAGATTGTCGGCATTTGTAGACACCCGCATTTTGACTGCCACGTGTGTATGGTAGTCTCCGAAAAACACCCGATGATGATTGGACGTCAACATGACTTGGTATACTCGGACTTGGGCTCGGAATTCATAATATCCGACATGGACTTTTTAGCGGAGTAAAATCTCACAAAACAGACCTCAAATTCAGGCCAAGTGGGCCGTTCCGAGCAAAATGAGACTAATTTGGGCCAAAACCGACACCAAAAATAATTCCCGTCTTTTGGCGACCGGGTCAAAACCCGGTCAAAGACGAAACCGTCTCATAAATCAGCCAAGTTCATTTGGCGCACAAATCAGAATTCAAAAAAGCAATCAAAACCAACAAGATCAAATCTTTCCTTATTTGTCTCACCCAATTGATCCACTCGGTCGAGTGGAGCGCCTTGAACTGGGCTTGGCCCGTTTTCAAAGGCACTCGATCGAGTGCACTAGGGCCACTCGATCGAGTGCCCCTAGGTCGAGGGGTGAGGCCTATAAATACCGCTTCACCCCCATGCATTTGGAAGACTTTTTACAATCACTTTTTACCCTACATTTTTCAGCTACATTTACCCTACTTCAACCCTATCATCCTACACATCAAAGCCTTAGAAAACCTAAGCAAAAAACCTACAAAAACCGAGCTCTTGTCCCTCGATAAACCGACACATACACACATACACCCATACACACCCTAACTCGCATACATCCTCGATACTCCCAAGCCGTGCCGCTATTTACGAGTCCATTTCCGAGGCCAATACCTAGCATGTATGTTGAGGGTGTCCTAAATTCTCTTTCAATCTTTATTTACTCCGTCATTTTGTTCATCTTTATTGTATTATGATCGTAGTAACACCGACACTAACACTAACGTTCTTTATACTTTTTGCATCTTTATTTTTGTATCGTCATTTTTACTACTAACATCATTAATCATACCGCGTATATATAATATTAACATCAAAAGTCGGTTTTAAAACGTTGGACTACGATGATCACTTTTGGTCCGTCTAATCCCTTTACGAGCATCGACGGAGGTGGAACCCTTTCGAGGAGCCCCGCCCCAATGTACTCAAGGGCGTGACGTGATCGTGATCCGTCGTAGTTGAACGTATTTAAAACCATTTCCATAATTGGTTCGAGACCCGTTGACACGAATACCGACATCACATAACCCGAAAGGGTTAGTTTCGATGTCGTGACGTAGAGGGATGCATCTCGTCACTAATTCAAAATTTCCTAATCTAACGATAAAATATTTCCACAAAATCCCGATGACGGTATTATATTCGTTCATACATGATTATAGTACCGGAGGTCGAGCTAAGTACGAATCGTGCAATATTCGTATTTGGTTAGGCCGACTATCGATTTCAAGTCATAAAACGAAGCGAGCTATCACTCGTACAGGGGGCACTCGACCGAGTGCCATAGGCCACTCGATCGAGTAGCACCCCAAAAAGTGGGCAGTAGCCACGTTAATGATGCACTCGACCGAGTCAGTCAATGACTCGATCGAGTGGGTCTTGCAACCCAGAAAGCCGAGGGCTTGGGCACACATTCCAAGCCCCGTTCTTTTATCGACTTTAGACCATCGCATGACCATCCTATTTTTCAAAACTTACACATATCACGACACGTAGAACGACTTTGACCACTTTGACGTGATAAGTCGGGATAAGACTACGGGATGTGAGATTAGGCTAACGATATGCCACAGTCTCATGTTCCCGTCCTTCGTTTAATACGCGACATAATGTGTATTTAAGCGGGGTTAGTCCATCTACATATTTCGCGGTCTAGTTTACATACGGGTCCGTTTCTATCTTTAATTTGCTTTATTTTGTTTATTATTTTTACGTAATGTTGTATTGTGAATTCCGGGTTGTATTTCCGCCCGTGTAACTTGTACGCTATTTTATTTCCTTTCGAGCTTTATTTAATTATTTGCTTTTACGCTTTATAAATGAACCTTGCATGCTAAATCACTTCGACAAATAACAAGATGCATTAAATGACGTAGTTCACAAACTATTCACATGCTTAGCCCGAAAATGCTGTTTGCATATCATTTAATCATTTTACTAGCGCGCGTATCACGAACACGAACGATGTCTTAGTAGAGGCCGCCATGTGCGGGCGGGGTTGGGTGTCCTTAGTGGGCTTCCCAACACGTACCCTCACCCCTTACTCAGAACCTTTGGTTTCCGGATGTCCGAAACCCTTGGCGCACGAGAGTCATTCTTTACACGATTACCGGTATAGATGGTATCGGTATCGCAATGCAAAGGGACGAGGCCCATAAACTCTGAAATCGGAGTGGGCTTACTTTGTGTATAGCCCATGACGACATAGAGTGGGCTCGTATGGTTCCGAATAACCACAAAATTCGGTGGCGACTCCATTTTGACCTAAATTTCGAACCCGAGAACAATCTTACCACGAGATTCATTCGCCTACCCAAACCCGCGCTTCGCCGCGTCGGGGTGGACCTACGTCATGTCCACAATTTGGCGACTCCGCTGGGGATACCTGATGTACCACATGTCATCGGGGTTCCTAGGGTGAGACTCGAAGAGAAATCGTTCGTAGATTAGTGTGCGCGCATTAGTTTAATGATTCATGCATAACCCAAATTTGCCCGGGCCGGTTACTTGTGACCGACGTCCCACTATACCACGGTGCATTCCTACATGGGTGCGCTAAAGACATCGATGGTGGAACTCGTCTCGGTTTCGCGGCATGTCCTAAGACCAACTCGGCTTAGGGAGTCCGTCCATCACACGAGAAAGCCATCGTTGTTGGTATAGACCCTATTTTGACCGACCGAGACTTAGCGTAATGCATACATAAGCGTCGTTATAATGCTTGTTTGACTACGTGCTACTTGGTTTCCGTGTCATTTTTCAAAAACCGTCATTTCAAAATTGCATCTTTCCAAAAAATACCAAATTTCGAAAAAACCCGAAATACTGTCCGTTTCGGGACCCATCTTTCCAAAATACCAAATTTTGAAAAACCCGAAATATTGTCCGTTTCGGGACCCGTCTTTTCAAAATATCCAATTTCAAAAAACTCGGAATGCTGCCGAAAATTAGACTTACGATTTGACTCAAAACAAACCTTTTTTTAGCCGGCATGCTATCCATTTCAATTCGAATTTCCGATCCACCATTCGATTTTCGAATTTTTAAAATTCAATTTCAATTTTCAAATCTTCGTGATGCCATTCGCGATTTTCAAACCCTTGAGATTCCCTTTCTCGATTTTCAAATCTCCGAGATGCCGTTTCCGATTTTCAAATCTTCGGGATCTCATTTTCAATTTTCAAATTTTCGGAAATTTATTTTCGATATTCAAATTTTCAAAATTCCAAATATTCAACTTTTCAAAAAAAACTCGGTCCTGTCGGCGTGCTGCCAATTTCAAAAGACGGGACCGTCTCCCAATTTTTCAAAGCGCGAATTTACTCATTTCAAAATGCCCGGTTCTATTGGCCCACTACCAATTTCAGGACCTTCCTCTCAATTTTCAAAATTCAATCATTTTTCAAAACCTTCCGATTATAGGACCTACCGTAGTCCGTGTGTCGGGTCTTTTCATGATTTGTCGAAGGTCATTAGCGTCGAAACTCCGTCGATCCTACATCACGGGTTTCTTCCCCATCCTAGTCCGCCTTTTTCTAAAGGCACAACCAAGCAACACGAGTCATACACTCGTAAATGGAAGGTTCAAACACTCGAGTCCTAACTAGAAAGTCTCACGTGATCTTTCCCTCTAATAGGACGGTCCCCATGACCTTTCATAAGGGAATATCGTCTGTCTTTCAACCCGTTAGTCGAGTCATCCCAATTTTAAAATCCTTTAACTTAAGGGTCTACCCTAATCACAGGGTCTATCCTTATTCAAGTCAAGTCAAGGGTCTCTAGCGTCGAAACTCTGCCGATCTTACATCGCAAGTTTCTTCCCTTATCCTGTCTGCCTTTTTCTCGAGGCCGAGTCAACCTTTTACAAGGTATAGCCCTGTGGCTAAAGGTTCGTGATCCTTACATCTAAGGGTCACTCATCCAACACTCGAGTCTTAGCAAAACTTACAATCTCACTCGGGGGGCTACCCTTTAGGAGAGCGATCAATCACGGTTGCTCTGAGGGTCATGTCTTACACGTGTTGTCTCACGTACCCCACTTTTGAGTCACTTAGATGCCACATCATCTGAGTCCTATAAGAGTCCTTAATCTCACTTGGGGGCTATTCTCCGACGGGGCGATTAACCACAGTCGCTTCGAGAATCGCACCTTGCTTTTTTTAGGAGAGTCAAACCCGAGTCAAACCCGAGTTGTCTTTCCTCCCGCGCAATTTCCTATGCCTTGGCGTGTTTGGGTTCCGAAGCAACATTTCTGATTACGTGGGTATTCTCGCAGAGTATGGCACCCACAACCGGGAATAGGGACATGGAAAACACCATCAATGAAATAAAGGCTTCGCTGGAAACAATGGTTAGTAGGCAGGCCATAACCGAAACCCATATAGGGTTCCTGAAAACCAACCAAGAGGCCATGAATGCTCGTTTAACTGTCATTGAACGGCAAGACTTCAATTCTGAATCGGTAAATACTGGGCCATTTGCCAAACTGATCAGCACGGTGCGTGAGCTCGAACAACAGTTCCACGCCCTTCAAGGGAATAACATTCATATTGAAAACTCCCGAGACTATACACCCATCAGTGAGAAACTACCGACAGATCTCAACTTAGAGGGGTTACCCATATTCGAAGGGACGGAGGATCCATTACTACACCTCCGAGCCTTCAAAGCATTTATGGCAATCAAGGGGGTCAAAGCCGACATGTTCATCAATTTGTTCGGCGCATCCCTCGGGAAATATCCAAAAGCCTGGTTCTATAGGCTCAATACAAAAAGATTCCCCACTTGGGAGGATGTGGCTACCGAGTTCGCTAAAAACTATTCTGATAATACCGAACTTCAGACTACCATGCGGACTTTAGAAGTCATGGCCCAAGATCCAACAGAGAGTTTCACCAAATACCTTCAACGTTGGCGGGCTGAGAGTGTTAAGCTGGTAGACAAGCCCAGCGAGAAGACACTAGTAGATGCATTCATCAACAACCTCCTACCCTCCTATCGCATCCATCTTAGGTATGCCGGCATCTCAAACTTTGCTGTGCTTACCGAAATGGGCACTAGGATTGAAGATGATCTTCGACATAACGAAGATTTGGGTGAAGCTTCTACCAAAGGCTACACTGGACATCCACTTGAGTCCTTAGAAGCCGAAGACTACTGACAACCTCATCCAAGAGTCTAGATTCGATTTGAGTCCGAGTCTGAGTCCGAGTCTAGGATGTTCTATCTCTTTCAAATCCAAAGTTAGAGTCAGAGTCAACTGTATTCTGTCCTCTCTTTTCAATTCAATAAAATCAGCTTTTTTTCAGTCTCTCATATATGCTTCCCTTTTGTGTTTCCGAGAACATGATGAACACCATCATCATACACTGTGAGCACACGCACGTGACTATTATAGGCACATCTATAATGACTGCCGGAACTGAGGCCCGTGTTTTCCCTTACCTGTTCCGTGTCTGGCATAGACAGCAACATAACTACCCTTAGCAGGAGCGGTATCGAATCCTATGACAAATCTAGGTAGTCTCCTAGTTTGGGTTCAAGACGGGAGGCAAGCCCATTTCCCACAATAAACACCCCTCCAATAAAACTGACCAATCCCTATCTTAGGCGTTAGTCTGACTTGATGCCAAAACTACCCAACTCGGGACGATGCTCCCACTAAGCCTGCTCGGAATTATGATGACAATACCGAGATCCAAACCACCATGCTTACCATAGGGTACTCCACTGTGAGTTGCACTCACACAAACACCAACTAGGCTCACACCTTACAAGGGTTTAGCTCCACAAGCCAAATCCAACCGATGGGCCCACCCCCATATCCACCCACAACACCATTGTAGGGATAGCCGTAAAAAAAAAAGAGTTGGACAAAAAAAAAAAAAATCAAAAGTCCAAGAAAAAAAGCAAAAGGCCAAAACAAAAGAGCTGGCCATGATCAACATCCCTCGACCAGATACGGTCAATCCCTTGACCGGGGTACGATCAACTCAAATGAAGAAACCCATGACCGGGGCTAAGAGGTCAGCCAAAAAATATTCAATAACCCATGACTGTAGTGAAAACGGTCAAATAAGGGAGAGACAATCAAGCTGGTTAGCTAACACCACACTTAGCCTTCCCACATTGCAACCGTCAAGACCTTCTCGAGACCTAGGCTAAGAGACAGCCCGGAATTTTGAGGATTCAAGCTCCATAGGATACACCGTAACCATTAGGGCCAGACATGGAAATCAGATCCCGCATTATCAAACCTACCCCGAGCGAAGTTCGAGTCATTTTTACTCAACTTCCCCCCTTCCTACCTCATTGCAATACCTTACCCTCGAAGCCTTAGCTCCACAAAACTGAGCTCCAGATTTCGAAGCATCCAAGCCACTTACGACCTAGCTCCACATTTCCAAAAACATCCAAACCAGTTACCAACCCCAAACACGGGAACTCAACCTGCGGTCGGCATAGAACATGCCAAAATAGTTCACACCACCTCTGGGGGGCTACCCCGGAGAACGCTCACAGTCACAGGATCAACATCCTAACTGTTCTAGCCCTTTGATCAAGACATCATTGGGAATTCACCTAGCCTACACCATCGCTATGGCTAGTTAAACACAAAGCCCTAATAAACTAGGCACCATAACATATCTTTCAATCACTGAACTACGGCTTGGTTTGATTTCACTACAAGTGAATACGTAGGCAGCCTTTCAACAAAGGCACAACCACCCACACATTCAAAAAGCACCGTCATTCCGGTCACGACACTGTCATGTTCTCAGCAGCTAGCTTTGTCGTCCTGGGGGCTTCTTTTAGGCAGCAGACCTCCATCCACTCACAAAATCCAAAAATTTTCAAAAATAGCATCCTTTTTATAGAGTGTCCTAGTACTCGGCCCAGTCGAAGACGAGAATCCGTCAGGGACTCAAAGCAACACCCACTTTGGGAATGTACCCCAAAACCAAAAATTCAAAGAGCACTAGTCTACAACACTGCTACTGCTAAGTCCTGCAAAAACAGTCTCATTACAAACTACTGCAGTTCCTCTATACCGGATCCTTCCCGTTTTGATGTTCGACCGTGTTGCCACTCGCCTAGGCTATGGATTAGCGCAGTTTAAGAGTCTTGTCATATTAGGTGGCCCTCCCCCCTACCGAGTCACGGTCCAACCCCTCGAGAGTCCAGTCGTGTCTGTCAGCTCGTCTGGTCACGTGCAGAGTCGAGTCTGTCGGTATGTCTCTCTCTTCAAATTCTTGCTTTGAAATTTGCAAAACTTAGCCATTTGAGAAAATCCTTTTTGACAAGGTCAAATTTCGGTCTATTTAAACTGCAAAATTCTTTTCTACCCCTTTTAATTTTGAAAACCTATCTCCTAGCACGTGAGTTGCTTTCAGGACTACGATTTCAAAGTGAAGTAAAAATTATTTTCCCCAGCGCAAGCCAGTCTATAGATGTTAACTGCATTTCCTATGTGCTATCTTGCTACATACCATGCCTGCTATTTCTGCCTATGTATCTAACATTTCAGGTACCAGCTAGTGCTTCCCAGCGGAACAACAAAGGCGGTGTTTCTCCTGGAATGCTACATCCAAGACGTGATGTGTCGGCATACGGGTACACCCAAGACTTCAGAAGCAAGTCCCCGCGCAGCTACTTTTCTCCCCAGCGAGAGTCGGTGTTTTGTCTATGTGTTACATACAAGTTGTTATGTGTCAGCATACAGGTACACTCCAAACTTCAGAAGCAAGTTCCCGCCAAACTATTTAAATTCCCCAACGGAGTTAGCTTTTCCCTGGTATGCTACATCCAAGATATGATGTGTCGGCATACGGGTACACCTACTCCCTGAAAAAAGCAACCTTTACTCCCCACAGAGCATCTTCATCAGTTCAGGTACGATTCAAGGCTTCAAAAGCAAGCTCGTACCGCTCACATATCTCCTCAACGGAACGCCCGAGGCGACATTCCCCACATGCAAGCACGCCCAGGACTTATGCCTGGCACAGGTATGATTTCTATCTTATGGCTGGCGAGCCCTTTCACGCGAGTCTACTGGACTATAAACGACCCGACCGGAAGGCTGCCAGGTCGTAATCTGCGATTGGCCTGGTAGCTACTCTGACTTTCGCCTTGTCCAAGCCTCAGTTAGAGTGGGGGCTCTGTAGACACCCGCATTTTGACTGCCACGTGTCTATGGTAGTCTCCGAAAAATACCCGATGATGATTGGACGTCAACATGACTTGGTATACTCGGACTTGGGCTCGGAATTCATAATATCCGACATGGACTTTTTAGCGGAGTAAAATCTCACAAAACAGACCTCAAATTCAGGCCAAGTGGGCCGTTCCGAGCAAAATGAGACTAATTTGGGCCAAAACCGACACCAAAAATAATTCCCGTCTTTTGGCGACCGGGTCAAAACCCGGTCAAAGACGAAACCGTCTCATAAATCAGCCAAGTTCATTTGGCGCACAAATCAGAATTCAAAAAAGCAATCAAAACCAACAAGATCAAATCTTTCCTTATTTGTCTCACCCAATTGATCCACTCGGTCGAGTGGAGCGCCTTGAACTGGGCTTGGCCCATTTTCAAAGGCACTCGATCGAGTGCACTAGGGCCACTCGATCGAGTGCCCC
Source organism: Agrostemma githago (assembly GCA_958450325.1). NCBI lineage: Eukaryota > Viridiplantae > Streptophyta > Magnoliopsida > Caryophyllales > Caryophyllaceae > Agrostemma > Agrostemma githago. Next base: position 52,064,560 of record OY288255.1, read on the forward strand.
TAGGTCGAGGGGTGAGGCCTATAAATACCGCTTCACCCCCATGCATTTGGAAGACTTTTTACAATCACTTTTTACCCTACATTTTTCAGCTACATTTACCCTACTTCAACCCTATCATCCTACACATCAAAGCCTTAGAAAACCTAAGCAAAAAACCTACAAAAACCGAGCTCTTGTCCCTCGATAAACCGACACATACACACATACACCCATACACACCCTAACTCGCATACATCCTCGATACTCCCAAGCCGTGCCGCTATTTACGAGTCCATTTCCGAGGCCAATACCTAGCATGTATGTTGAGGGTGTCCTAAATTCCCTTTCAATCTTTATTTACTCCGTCATTTTGTTCATCTTTATTGTATTATGATCGTAGTAACACCGACACTAACACTAACGTTCTTTATACTTTTTGCATCTTTATTTTTGTATCGTCATTTTTACTACTAACATCATTAATCATACCGCGTATATATAATATTAACATCAAAAGTCGGTTTTAAAACGTTGGACTACGATGATCACTTTTGGTCCGTCTAATCCCTTTACGAGCAACGACGGAGCGAGGTGGAGCCCTTTCGAGGAGCCCCGCCCCAATGTACTCAAGGGCGTGACGTGATCGTGATCCGTCGTAGTTGAACGTATTTAATACCATTTCCATAATTGGTTCGAGACCCGTTGACACGAATACCGACATCACATAACCCGAAAGGGTTAGTTTCGATGTCGTGACGTAGAGGGATGCATCTCGTCACTAATTCAAAATTTCCTAATCTAACGATAAAATATTTCCACAAAATCCCGATGACGGTATTATATTCGTTCATACATGATTATAGTACCGGAGGTCGAGCTAAGTACGAATCGTGCAATATTCGTATTTGGTTAGGCCGACTATCGATTTCAAGTCATAAAACGAAGCGAGCTATCACTCGTACAGGGGGCACTCGACCGAGTGCCATAGGCCACTCGATCGAGTAGCACCCCAAAAAGTGGGCAGTAGCCACGTTAATGATGCACTCGACCGAGTCAGTCAATGACTCGATCGAGTGGGTCTTGCAACCCAGAAAGCCGAGGGCTTGGGCACACATTCCAAGCCCCGTTCTTTTATCGACTTTAGACCATCGCATGACCATCCTATTTTTCAAAACTTACACATATCACGACACGTAGAACGACTTTGACCACTTTGACGTGATAAGTCGGGATAAGACTACGGGATGTGAGATTAGGCTAGCGATATGCCACAGTCTCATGTTCCCGTCCTTCGTTTAATACGCGACATAATGTGTATTTAAGCGGGGTTAGTCCATCTACATATTTCGCGGTCTAGTTTACATACGGGTCCGTTTCTATCTTTAATTTGCTTTATTTTGTTTATTATTTTTACGTAATGTTGTATTGTGAATTCCGGGTTGTATTTCCGCCCGTGTAACTTGTACGCTATTTTATTTCCTTTCGAGCTTTATTTAATTATTTGCTTTTACGCTTTATAAATGAACCTTGCATGCTAAATCACTTCGACAAATAACAAGATGCATTAAATGACGTAGTTCACAAACTATTCACATGCTTAGCCCGAAAATGCTGTTTGCATATCATTTAATCATTTTACTAGCGCGCGTATCACGAACACGAACGATGTCTTAGTAGAGGCCGCCATGTGCGGGCGGGGTTGGGTGTCCTTAGTGGGCTTCCCAACACGTACCCTCACCCCTTACTCAGAACCTTTGGTTTCCGGATGTCCGAAACCCTTGGCGCACGAGAGTCATTCTTTACACGATTACCGGTATAGATGGTATCGGTATCGCAATGCAAAGGGACGAGGCCCATAAACTCTGAAATCGGAGTGGGCTTACTTTGTGTATAGCCCATGACGACATAGAGTGGGCTCGTATGGTTCCGAATAACCACAAAATTCGGTGGCGACTCCATTTTGACCTAAATTTCGAACCCGAGAACAATCTTACCACGAGATTCATTCGCCTACCCAAACCCGCGCTTCGCCGCGTCGGGGTGGACCTACGTCATGTCCACAACATTTCAACCAGGTCGTCTGTATTTTTTAATGTAAAAAGACAACGACGTCATTCACTAATTACCTCAATTAACTTTGTTAATTTCATGAAATAGTATAATCGTGTTAATGAAACTCGCTAATGAAGTGGTTTTTTTTTTCAAACAGTAAATTTATTATCGTATGTTATATTACCCACTCACACACCACAACACCTTCACCACTCCTCACTCCACTCACTCACCACACAAAAAATAGTGTAACTTATTTCTCTCAATAAAAAAATCGACCTTTCTTTAAAAAAACCGATTTTCCTTAAAAACCGATTTTCCTTTAAAAAATTGACTTTTCACAAAATGGAGCAACAACCGCATTTTGGGTTAGTGCACTCTTAATTTAATTTTAATTACTTTTAATCATTTTTTCTCGTTTAATATGTCGTTTATGTTAATGTATTAGTATATCGTTGTTTATGTTATCGTATATTAGTTTAGCACGGAGGATACTAATCAAACACGGAAAAAAAAAACGAAAAACTCAGTAGGCGTCAAAAATTGACGCCTGTGCGCTAAGTAGGCGTCAATTTACGATGCCTATGTGGCCAGTTGGGCGTCCAAAATTGACGCCTGACTGGTCCGAGAGGCATCAATTTTTGACGTCTGGCCGATCGCATAGGCGTCGAAAATTGATGCTTACCTGGTCGTATAGGCGTCAATTTTGGATGCTTGGCCGGTCGGATAGGCGTCGGAAATTGACGCCATACGGTATTTTGCGTATTTTATTTATATAAAATCGTACGAGTATTATACGACGTTATACGTTACGAAATTTGTTTAGTTTGTTTTCATTTTTCCGTTAATACGTATATTTGAGTTTCAATTCGTGGTTTCGGTTTTTCTTGGTAGTTATGTAATTAATTCGTCATATTATGCCGGTATATCAGGAGAATTTCGGTGGCGATGGTATCGACTATCGTTGCTGCTTTATCTTTGGGCCACAATTTGTTACGTCCGACCTCACATTCAACTATGCTAATGAGATCGCGTTGGCTCTTGGGTTGAATTTGGTGAAAGCCAGTAACAATCGAAGAGCAACGTAGCTGTGAACCGTCTTGGGTGAATTATTTGCGACCACAATGGAAATCTGAGAGCTGGTGTCAAGCTTTCTCAGAAGATTGGTTGTAAGTTCTAGGTGAAAGCGTACCAGAGCTTCGATAAAGAACGATGAATTCTAGCAATCGGTCCACGTGGCATGCAAAATCACAAGTTACGGGTTTATGATGATGGGCACAGACGCCTAGCTGCCCTTGTTGACGCCGAGAAAGAGTATGTCATGACGTGCCGCGCCCCTCCATCGAAACGTAATATATTATGGGGGCGAAAATGAGGTTGCATGCAAGAGAAGGTAGGAATGTCATAGAGCAGATGATCGTACTAGCACGTCGGGGGAGGTACGTCCATTTCATCAGCGAGAACAAGACTACGACCGAAGTCGAACGTGTATTCATGACTCACCCCGAGTCCGTGAAAATGTTTCGTACATGGTTTCACGTTGTCACTATGGATGCAGCTTACAAGACGAACATGTACGATATGAAATTGGTTGAGATGGTTGGGGTAACACCCGTTGGTAAACCTCTTGTGATTGCTATGTCCTTCGATATGAGCACAAGTTATCCTACATTTGGGCGCTCCGTAAGTTGAAGTTGCTCATTGGGGACAACGTACAGAATGTGATTGTCACGGACCATGATTTGGCGTTGACGAGGGCAATCCCAGATGTGTTTCCAGCTCCGCAGACCCAGAACCTGCTCTGTACATAGCACATATCGAACTGTGTGGAAGCACGTGCCTTGCACAAGTTTAATGGTCAAAAAGACTGAGTAGCAACATTCATGCAAGTAATGTTCTACCCTTTCTTGTATTCTAACAGTATCCCAAATATGCGAACGAAATAGGCTAATATGAGGACGAAGTGGTACATATCAGGAGTTCTGTAGTACATAGGAGATGTTTGGTATAGTACACTTAGGGGATGGAATCACGCGTTCACAGATCGAGTCCTCCATTTCGGCAACAGCACCAGATCCATCGTAGAGTCTGCACATGCGGCCTTGAAGAAGGCTCTTGGCACGGCTACGACAACCTTATTAGATCGCTTGTTCGAGAGGATTGACAAGCTACTTGGTCGTCAGCAGTCGAAACTAAGGAAGAAACTAGAGAATTCCCGCAAGAAATGATTATCTGATTTGCCTCCGATTTTCACTAACTTGAGACTCCAGGTTAGTCGTAAGGCGTTGAAGAAGCTAATGGGGGAACAGACGAGGATGCAGAAGTTGGTTGATCGAGTGTTTGACGAATGCAGCTGTGTTTTAAGGACATCCCTGGGTTTGCCGTGCGCGTGTGGCGGAGGGTTCTCGATCAGGCTTAGTCGACCCTTCTCCGAATCCTAAGCCGAGGAAACCATCGGGGACGGGGAGGTTGCGCATCGGAGTAGAATATGCGAGAAGGAAGTTCGGCACCATTAATAAGTCAACCTGTGGACATGACATAGGTCCACTCCGATGCGGCCACGCGCGGGTTTGGGTAGGCGAATGAATCTCGTGGTAAGATTGTTCTCGGGTTGAAATTTAAATCGAAGTTGGAGACGCCACCGAACTTTGTGAGAGTTTGGGCCCGTTCAAATTCACTCTATACTTAGGCGTACCATGCACAAAGCACGACCCGCTTTAGTACTAGAGCTTCTGGGGTTCGTTCCTTTACATAATGATACCGATGCTGAGTTATCGGGTATCGTGCATCGAATGACTCTTGTTCGCCAACGGTTTCGAGAATCCGAAAACCAAAGGTTCTGAGTAAGGGGTGAGGGTACGTGTTGGGAAGCCCACGAAGAATACCCAACCCCGCCCGCACTAAGCGGCCTCTACTAGGATATCGATCGATTTTCGTGTACGCGCGTTAGTAAGACGGTAAAATGATATGCAAACAGCGTTTTATAGCTACGCATGTGAAATACGTGTTTAGCTACGTCGCTTAATGCATCTTAAATTATGTCGAAGTTAAATTTAGGCGTGCGATGTTCATTTAGAAAGCGGTGAATGACAAACATCAAAAATAAATAAACTCGAAGATAAATTACAAATTACACGGGCGGAAATACAACCCAGAATTCACAATACTCGGACAAAATTGCGATAATAAATGAATTGGCAACGGTAAATGTAGTCTATAAACGGACCCGTAAATAGAAAACGTAATCGAAATCACAAATCAAATAGCTGGACGAACTACGATCGCTTACACATTGCATTGTGTATTAATCGTAGGACAAAAACTTTAATACGCGTTTAGCATTAATCGTAGGACACAGACTTTAATACGCGTTTAGCGTACGAGACCAAAGCATACTAGCTTGATCCCGGGCCTCGAAATCTTGTCCCGACTTATCATAGCGAAATGAAAATGTCTCGACCAATCGCATATCGAATACGACTAACGAGTCGTCGATGTATGACTAGTCATACGAGACAGTGTTCAAAGTCATAAAGATAACGAGATTGAATATGATATAATGTATGGGTTTTGAAAAGGGAAACACGTGATTGAATTAGCACGTGTCGACTTAAAGTCGTAAACATGGCTTGACGGGACCTTGTATCATCTTTAGGCTCTCGTTGGAGGCCTACAGGGGTCAGTCGATCGAGTCGTTAAAGGGACTCGATCGAATGGCCTTAGTGAAAAACTCCCTGCCCGTTGTTGATGGTGTCACTCGATCGAGTGGCCCTTAGGCAGTCAATCGAGTGCCCTCTGTAACGGGTGACAACTCGTTTTCCCATTTCGTGAACTTATGGTTCGAATCGAGGCATGGTCGAACCAAATATAAATATTAAGTAATTTATACTAGTGACTCTCGATGACTCTTTGTGCCCGGCACTCGGTTTTGGAACCGGTATCAAGCGTTTAGAGTGAAACTTGTGAAATCGAAATTAGTTGAACTAGAACGAATATCGATTCCCTCCGCATCACGATGTCGTTATCGATCATTACGGACCATGTGACGATCGATTCGACATCATCGAGTTTCATGCTAATTCAATTGTCGATAACTCTTTTATGCGCAACGTTCGACTATGGAGTCGACATCGGACTTCTTAGAGCGAAATGACGTCGAATACGCTTGATAATGAATTATCGCGATCGCGTTTATAATCCGACGGTTATGCGTTCGTCATAAGGCGCCCTAATCCTTAAGCGTGGGCGGCGCGCCTCGAAGGGCGCCACCTCCAGTACAACTTTTCGGAGGATTATAACGGACTTTAGACGGGGTTCAATCATCGAATGTACATGATTGAATAAAATTGATTTGTCGTCACGAAACTTAAGTCCTTTGCCTTTCAACGTCGTAATTTGGCTTTTAAGCCTACGACGATCGATTTAGCGTCATTGGACGTCGCTCGAATCAGTTTGAAAATAGTTTTGTTAAATTATAATATACGCGATATAAACAATATAAAAAAAAACAATAATAAATGTTAGATTGTTAGATTGTTAGTAGTACGATAAATAAAAGGTTTGATGCGAAAAGGAAATGTTAGTAATTAGTAAACGGAAATTAAATGTTAGTAGAACGATTAGTAAGAGTTAGTAATTAGCGATTGGTATGTAAAAATGAAATGAGGAATAGAGATTAGAGAAGACGGGATTTGGTACACCCTGAACCTACATGCTAATGGTCTCGGAAAACGGGCTTGTTGAGTTTCGGCGTAGGCACGGGAGCGGTCGAGAATGTCGGGTGAGTTAAGGTGTGTGATTAGGGAGACGGTTTTCTCGGTTGTCGGAAGGCTTGGTCTCGTGATGGCTTTGTGTGTGTGAATGAGAGTAAAGAGCTCAAAGTTGGTGGAAATGAGGGTTTGCAGAGTTGTGTAAAAGTTGTGAAATGAGGAGCCGGTGGGTATTTATAGATTCCCCCCCCGACTAAGGGTCACTCGATCGAGTGACCCAACATGCACTTGATCGAGTGGCCCAACATGCACTCGATCAAGTGGTCTCAGAAAAGGCACGTGGTCGTTTTTTAGGGGGTCAGTCGATCGAGTGCCCCTAGACGAGTGAGAGGATTTAGGAAAGTTGGAATTTTGTTTGACCCATTGATTTATTTTGTTTTGTCTTTGTTCATTTGTGTATTTAGCCGTAGCGTGAGGCTGGTTACATCTCGAGTTTCGACCTTGACCGAGTTTTGACTCGGTCGCAAAAGATGGGTTTGCCCCCGGTGGCGGTTTAGGTTCAAAATAGTTTTATTTTATTGGGAACGATCCAATGAGTCTGAATTTGAGGTTGGTTTTGAAAGATTTGTACTCCGCTAAATACCCACGTCGGATACTATTAATTCCGAGTCCCGCATTCAAGCGTATTAAAGCATGTTTACGTCCGGCCGTCATCGGGTGTGTGGACATGACATAGGTCCACCCTTACGCGGCCACGCGCGGGTTTGGGGAGGCGAATGAATCTCCATATGAGATGGGTCGAATTGAAATTTAAACCGAAGTGGAGTCGCCACCGAACTTTGTGGGAGTTCGGGCCCGTTCAAACCCACTCTATATCTTAGTGGGCCATGCACAAAGTATGGCCCATTCGGATGTCAGAGTTTATTGGGCTCGTCCCTTTGCATTTATACCGATATCGACATTATCGGATACCGTGTATTGAATGACTCTCGTGTGCCAATGGATTCGGATATCCGGAAACCATGATTCTGAGTAAGGGGTGAGGGTACGTGTTCGGAAGTTCACAAAGAACACCCAACCCCGCCCGCACATTAGTGGCCTCTACTAAGATATCGTTTGATGTTTTAATACGCGCGTTAGTAATACGATGAGATGATATGCGAACAACGTTTTGACTAAACATGCGAATATTAGGATAAGTTGCTACGTCGATTTAATGCATCTAAAATTAACGTCAAAGTTATATTTAGCATGCGAGATTCTTTCAGTACAATAAAAGAAATAACGAAAGTAAATCGACAAAATAGAAACAAACATGTTAGTAACGATGATAACGATAATAACGGTTTGCAAGAAATATAGAATGCTTATAGAATAATGTAACATGATGCATGGTTTTGAAAAATAGTAGCTCACGTGATGGACTTGACACGTGTTGACCGAAGTTCTGAAAAAAGTATTATCGAGACTCGAATGGCATTGTGAGACTCACGGTTTTGACGTGATAAGGGGCCACTCGACCGAGTCATAGAGGGACTCGACAGAGTGGAACTCTGAAAAAGTTTCTGTCCCGGATTTCGAGACGTCACTCGACTGAGTTATGAGGGGACTCGATGATGGGAGGGATTTGTCATGGATCCCACTACCAAATAATAACCAACTAAACCTAACACGTAGATAGGGTAAGTCGGGTCGAGTTCACGGGGACGGTAAAGAGGGTTTAAACCAAGTTTCACCTAAAAACTTGACTACGTCTCAAGGCTAAACTAAACTAGGACGATAAGAAGGGAATAAACTATGACTAGGAATGAACGAGGTATAACAACTAAGGCTAAATGATTCAACTAACTAAAGGAATGATCGCTAAGACGAAAAAGAAAACAAATAGAAAAAGAACTAGGATTAGGTCGGGTTCAAGGGTGATGGAATGATCAAGGAAGAGCAAAGGTGAAGGGGTAGTCGAGTTATCTAGGTATAGTCCGGGCTCTCGCTACTTAAATCGACCTAGAGGTTCCTCGCTCTCGCGCAAGAACCCATCCTAGCGAAATACAAGGCCACAAGAAGGAAGGCAAGAAAACAAGCATTTGCAACTACAAGTCATTTAAGCATTTCATCAAACATGTTCTATGCATATAACCATGAAGCAACCAAAACTTCCACCAACAATCTATACAAACTCTTAATCACCCATTAAGACACCCAATTTCCCTAATAATCCTAGCAAGAGACTACTCACTCATGTTCAAGATAGTAAACCCAACACCCATAATGAAACAAACACAAACATGAACATTCATAATGGATTATTGAAGATTACTAAACATAAACACAAATGAAAACTAAATAGAAGAGATTAGGAAGAAGAGGAATTATACCAACACTAGAAGATGAACAAAAGATTGAATCTTTGCATAAATAAACCCAAAGGAAGATCTCCAATGTTGTCAATAGAATAGATCAACCCAAAAAGTATTCAATATTACAAAGATGAAACTAGGATTAAACTAAGATTAAGGAAAGATTAAACGAAGAATAAGCTAATCTACACTTATCTAAGCTAAATTAGTCTAAAGTATGTCTAGGGTTTCATAAGATAGTGTATGGTGCTTAAGCAATACAAACGGAGGGTATTTATAAGGTTACAAGCGCAAAGGAATAGAAAGGAGTGACGCGGACCTGAACTGGGTTCATCCCGACCGGGATGAGGGTCGTCCCGACCGGGATGGGTTGGTCCCGACCGGGATGGACTTGGTCCCGACCGGGATGGCTTGACGGTAGGGCTTCTTTGTTTGCACTTCATCCCGACCGGGATGACCACTCATCCCGACTGGGATGGGTCTTGTAGGCCTCCAATATGATCTCAAAGGTCCCTATTTGCTCTTCATAGCCTTCTCATCGATTCTCGGTGCTCGGGATCGAGTCTAAGGGGCTCGGGAATGGGTCCCAAGGTCTCGGGATCGAATCTAAGCCACCGAGTGATCGTCGCTTCTCTTCGTTGGCTCCAAATGTGTCGGAAACGAGTCGGAATTGTTCCACCTCTCCAAGATTAATCTTAGGAACCTAAAACAAACTAAAAGAAGCATAAGTAGCCTAGAAACCGCTCCCAAAGAGCGATTCCACAAGAGAAACCATGACCAAACACAACAAATAAGCACTACAAAACACACTTATCAACCCCCCCACACTTAACCCTTCCTCGCCCTCGAGTAAGCACAAAGTAACTAAAAACTAAAGAAACTGGACTACTAACCGAGCGGGTATTAGCGCACCCTACGCCCTTTCAACTCACGCGAGAACACTTAGAGGAAAAGTGCTCTCCGCAAGGCAAGTGATGTCTTGCGACAAAACTGTGGATGCAACCGGACACAAAAACACACAAACAAACAAACATACAAACAAACAAACAATCGGTTGCACCCAAAAAGAAACAAATACCGCTTCCCTCAAACAAGCGGTGAAGAAACACCGGTTAAGGACTCAAGGCAAGTGACAACGTTCCCGAGCTAATAACACAAATCGAAATGGACAAAACCCTAATAGTATGACAACAAAGCAATAAAAAACGTTGGTAACTTACCTAGGTCCTCCTAACCTTCTAAGAACGTACTACGGGATGATCGGCAGGATGGAAATAGGATGAACAACAGAGTTAGTCGACACTGTAGGTAAGTGAGACCCCGCCACTTTAGCGATAAGGCAAGAGGATCGTCCCATGCTCAAAAATCGTCTAACTAGCCCAAGTAAAAAGGTGGATAAGGTTGCAAAATGGGGGAAGGCCGATCATTACCGCTATCATCCTTCCTAGGGACTCGGTCCTTTGGTAGGCTCTTCACGGTAACGATCGGAAAAAGGCTTATTTTTGAGAGGGTGAGAATCTTTTTGTGAGATTGTTTTCTTTTGGCATTTTTTTCTTTTGCATTCGGCTTTTGAGTTGCTATGCCATTTCTTTTTTCTTCTTTTGTATTTTCTTTTTGATTTGTTGTGCCTTTTTTTTTTCTTCTTTCTTTTCTTTCTTTCTTTTTCTTTCTTTTGACTTGGCTTGCCTTTTGGATAATTCTTGTATTGTAGGCATTTCTTACAAACAAGTGAGAATTTCAACAATTTGCAACTTATTTGTGGAAAATGTGTATGAGGTAGGGAAATGGGAGAGTCGGGACGACACCTTCCCTTCAAACCCACAAAAAGGGGAGAAACTTGGACTAGTCAAAGCAATTTCGAACACGGTCACCTAAGGGACGAGACTCGGCAACCAAGGCCGTTTCACTCCGTGGGTGGTCATAATGGTAAAAAATGCAAATCCGGTAGTAAATCCCTAGTAGACTATGTGGACTCAAGGTAAAGGACAAACGAAACTATTGATTTAAGGTCATTCTACTAGACTAAAGTCCAAGACTCAATTTATACCACTAGAAAGGGAAAGTAAACACTTGCGCCCTAGCCTCAAAACCGGGTTTTCGAAAACATTTTTATTATACACTAGACACAACTAAACAAGACAGAACAAAAACACAGCAAAAACGAAAGGAAATGAGACAAAGACAACAAAACAAAACAAAACAAAACAAAGGAAAGCAAACACACAAGGAAAACAAGCACCACCCCGAAACATCCACATAGGCAACCAAATCAACCTCAAACTCCAAAAGCTCCACCCAAGCACACATCATCGCAACATCTCCTCCAAACTCCACAAGATACAAAGAGGAAAAGGGATAGAATGACGTTACCGGATGTCTTGAGCTTTCCGAAGATTACGGCGATCAAGGAACCTATGAGGAAAAAGGGAGGCAAAACACACACAAAAGGAAAAGACACAAAAGGAAAAGACACAAAAGAAAATCTTTTTGATTTTTGTGAATTTTTTTAAATTTTTAGGGTTTTTTTTAAGATTTTTCGAAAAAACTACGAAAATAAAACTAAACCTTCGATGATGGGAGGGATTTGTCATGGATCCCACTACCAAATAATAACCAACTAAACCTAACACGTAGATAGGGTAAGTCGGGTCGAGTTCACGGGGACGGTAAAGAGGGTTTAAACCAAGTTTCACCTAAAGACTTGACTAGGTCTCAAGGCTAAACTAAACTAGGACGATAAGAAGAGAATAAACTATGACTAGAAATGAACTAGGTATAACAACTAAGGCTAAAGGATTCAACTAACTAAAGGAATAATCGCTAAGACGGAAAAGAAAACAAATAGAAAAAGAACTAGGACTAGGTCGGGTTCAAGGGTGATGGAATGATCAAGGAAGAGCAAAGGTGAAGGGGTAGTCGAGTTATCTAGGTATAGTTCGGGCTCTCGCTACTTAAACCGACCTAGAGGTTTCTCGCTCTCGCGCAAGAACCCATCCTAGCGACATACAAGGCCACAAGAAGGAAGGCAAGAAAACAAGCATTTGCAACTACAAGTCATTCAAGCATTACATCAAACATGTTCTATGCATATAACCAAGAAGCAACCAAAATTTCGACCAACAATCTATACAAACCCTTAATCACCCATTAAGACACCCAATTCCCCTACTAATCCTAGCTAGAGACTACTCACTCATGTTCAAGATAGTAAACCCAACACCCATAATGAAACAAACACAAACATGAACATTCATAATGGATTATTGAAGATTACTAAACATAAGCACAAATGAAAACTAAATAGAAGAGATTGAATCAAAAAAGAAGAGGAATTATACGAACACTAGAAGATGAACAAAAGATTGAATCTTTGCATAAATAAACCCAAAGGAAGATCTCCAATGTTGTCAATAGAGTAGATCAACCCAAAAAGTCTTCAATATTACAAAGATGAAACTAGGATTAAACTAAGATTAAGGAAAGATTAAACTAAGATTAAGCTAATCTACACTAATCTAAGCTAAAGTAGTCTAAAGTATGTCTAGGGTTTCATAAGATAATGTATGGTGCTTAAGCAATACAAAGGGAGGGTATTTATAAGGTTACAAGAGCAAAGGAATAGAAAGGAGTGACGCGGGCCTGAACTGGGTTCATCCCGACCGGGATGGTCACTCATCCCGACCGGGATGGGTCTTGTAGGCCTCCAATATGATCTCAAAGGTCCCTATTTGCTCTTCATAGGCTTCTCATCGATTCTCGGTGCTCGGGATCGAGTCTAAGGGGCTCGGGAATGGGTCCCAAGGTCTCGGGATCGAATCTAAGCCACCGAGTGATCGTCGCTTCTCTTCGTTGGCTCCAAATGTGTCGAAAACGAGTCGGAATCGTTCCACCTCTCCAAGATTAGTCTTAGGAACCTAAAACAAACTAGAAGAAGCATAAGTATCCTAGAAACCGCTCCCAAAGAGCAATTCCACAAGAGAAACCGTGACCAAACACAACAAATAAGCACTACAAAACACATTATCACTCGACCGAGTGCACGGCCACTCGATCGAGTCATTGCGAGACTCGACCGAGTGGTTGTCAAAAAAACCTCCTGCCTCTATTTTTGGGGTGCCACTCGTTCGAGTGGGCTAGACACTCGATCGAGGGCCCCTTGTACGAACTAGGGTTCGCTTTGCAATTTATTATTGATTTCGAAATTGCCTTTTGATTTTGGAAATTCGATGTTTTTATTGAGTCGGGCATAAATATTGTAAGATTTATGCTCGATTCGGACTTTGATACTCGTCATATCCGATATTCGATTATTGAATCGATATCGAATATTTAGAGTGAAATCTAGAAAAATATGTTTGTAAATCGTTTAAAATCAACTAACACAAAATAGATTATCTCCGCGTTTATAGTGTCGTAACTAATTCTTTCGAATTATGTGATCACTATTTTTAGCATCAATGAATTCGTATTAGTTAGATCATTTGATTAATTAGTTTAGATACGACATCCAATTATTGAATTGGTATCGAATCTAAAGAATGACTCTTTACGATTACTTGAATTAAAAAGAAATTAATTTGATTCCCTCCGCTTCCCGACATCTTAATAAATCCTTGCGGATTGTGTGATGTCGGATCCGCGTCAACGGGTTTCGACTCAACTAAAAAAAAGTGTTTTATTTAAAACTAGTTTTAAAAGTGAAGAATATGCGGTGAATGACGATAATGACACGACAAGAAAAAAAAGATGATTTTGTTGAAATTGACTCGCTATAACAATCAAATGTTCGGGGTGTCGGGATAAGCGACCAGCCACGTAGGTGAAATACCTTTGTATTCGGATTTCCTTATTCCGTCATCCTTCATATTCGACACGAATTAGCTAGTATTTTAATGTCTCATTCTAGTAGTATTAACGATATTATAAACGCGACATTACAATAAGATAAAATAAAAAAACGACGACGACAAACGGACGGACGACGCGAGGAGAAAAGAGGAGAAGAAAGGAGAAATTGGGATTGTGCACCCTCAACTTACATGTTTCCTGTTCTCGGACGGGACTCGTTAATTGCGGCTTGCACGGGAGTATCGAGATGTAGACGGAGTTATGGCGGTTTAAGGTTTGATTGCTAGGTGCTAGGGTTTAGGGTTTTTGAATGTATGTAGAAGGTGTATTGTGTGTAGGGTCGGTAATAGGGTTGTATAAGTTGTGTTCTGTGCATGCAAAGGGGAGTATATATAGGCAATGGTTACCTCACCCGTCTAGGGTTACTCGACTGAGTGTCCTGCTGACTCGGTTGACTGGCCCAAAGCAACCGCAGACGGGCCTGTTTGACGGCCCACTCGATTGAGTGGGCTGACACTCGATCGAGTGGGTCAGCTGGAGCGAAGGGGTCCGGGCTTTGGACCTTGAGTTGGGTATTTTTGTAGACCTTGTATTTGGGTTGGACTTTTGATGTTTGCATAACTGTTTTTTGTGTCTCGGAAACGGCTTTGACCGGGGTTTGACCCAATCTCTAAAAGTCGGTTTTATTTCCGGTGTCGATTTTGACCCAAATTAGTCTTATTTGATTGGAAACGACCCACTGGGCCTGAATTTGAGGTTGGTTTTGTGAGATTTGTACTCTGTAAAAAGCCCAAGTCAGTAACTAACGGTTTTGAACCCATATCAGAGCGCGTGGAAACATGTTTGCGTCTGATCATCATCAGGTGTTTTTTGGAAACTGCTATAGACACCTAGCAGCCAAATGTGGGTGTCTACAGGGTGTTTTGTTGGAGACTACTATAGACACAAGCAGTCAAAATGCGGGTGTCTACTGAGCCCCCACTCTGAGTGAGGCTTGGACAAGGCGAAAGTCAGAGTAACCACCATGCCAATCAAGGATTACGACCTGGCGGCCTTCCGAACGGGTCATTTATAGTCCATTAGACTCGCGTGAAGGGCTCGCCAACCATAAGGTAGAAATCATACCTGTCTTGATAATGATGACGACTTCGTGTGGAGTTTGGACTTGCCTTCGAAGTCTCGGGTGTGCCTGTATGCGGACACATAATATTCTGAATGTAGCATTTAGGTGAAACACCGACTCGGTTCCGCTTGGGAGTAAAAATTTAGTGTTTTGAATATTTTTGAAAATTTGTGAAGAATGCTCGGGATGATTCGATTCCTGCATCAGGTTTGAAAGAGCTAGAGATTAGATCGGGCCGGCTCGCGCAGGATTGCGTGGGCTAAAGAGGCCCGTCAGTTGTTGAGGTCATCAGAGTTTTGTGTTATAAATACACGACCTCCTGCTTCACTTTTTTGCATCTCACACCCATCTCTATATTCCTTCTAAAATTCCTCGAACACTCGGGAAAAAGGATTCGAATATCTGCCATGGGTATCGAAAATTTAACTGCACTGCTTCGGTCATGGCCTCAATGCTTTAGTGACGAGGAGAAGGTTCAGCTGAATCAGATGTGAATTTCTACTTTATTCCCATTGCAGCGTTTCAGGGTAGATTCGCACTTCATGGATGCTTGCCTATCGTTTTGGGACACTACCCATCACGTTTTCACGTTCCCTTGGGGGGAATATGCCCTCTTCCTGAGGAGATAGTTGTTGTGGGGGGTTAGTTTCCCGCTGTCTGTATGTCCTGCTGTTCCTCAGTTCTATCCTGACCCGAGGAGGAGGTTAAGGGAATTTCTGGGTCTGCCACATGCTGAGTCAGATCAGATGGTGCAAGGGAATTCTGTTTCCCTGTTCGACTTGGCTGAGAAGTTCATGAATGCAAAGGATGTGAGAATCATTGTGTCCCACAGGCGCAGGGCCTTTGCTTTCTCCATGCTTCATCGGTACGCCTTTGAGGGGCGAATTGAAGCTGACTCCTGCATGGGTCAGATTCGGCTGATCGGTGTATTAGACCAGATGAAGACAGGTCACAGCCCGACTTGGCTGATAACCGGGAAAATTATTATGGGCCTTGACATTCGGAAGGTTGACCCGGGCCGACAATTGACGGACAACATTCGTCTTCTGCAGGTATACGTCTCTCGTATATTTTTTTTCTTCGCGAAATCCTGGTACAGAAGCTCGGCCGAGTAGACCTTACATTCGACCGAGTGCCCCTGACGAGGGCCTCCCTGCCTGTTTTTAGGGGGGGTCACTCGATCGAGTCAACATGGCACTCGATTGAGTGCCCTCTGGCGAGCCTCATATTTGCTTGCGGAGACTTATAAGCTTTGTTTTTTCAGGTGTGGTTGTACGAGTGACTGTCAATCATGGAGCCTCATCTGGACGTGCTTAGGTATTGTACGATCCAGGCTAGCTCGAGGAAGCGGCGTATAAGTCCGAGTCACGACATAAATCGGACTTACTGGGACGAGGAGCTCATATTGCATGGAGGTCCTCTGATTAGGTGGAACTTCGCTTGGTGGTTCCTCTCCAGATTGACTGGGCTAGCCAAGTGGGCTCATGCTCGGTACTTGGTGGTCCTGTAATTTGATTGGACCGTTCATATTTACCTGGACAAAATTCTGAGGCAACTCGGTTGGACTCAGAGGATCCCTGAGACTTGAGGCCGTCATCAGCGTTCCAACCTGGTGGTTATCCGGTCAGGTCGTTTTAAGTCTGTTGGACTACGTGATGAGGATCGCCAGCCAAGGCTTAGAAATCATACCTGACGTCCTTGCATGTGGTCGCCCATCGGGGCCCGGGCCCGTGCTTGCCATCTTGTCCTAGGTTCTTCATTTTCGTGCGCTTTGCCTTTTCGGACGTTCAAGAATCCATCCGAGTTTACCTATTGAGTGTGTGTGACGCGTCAAGTGTGGGTGTGGAAGAAAAATGTTCTATGTGTCAGCTTCCATTCGAACAACTGTCATTGGGATGCTTATGACCCCTTCGTCTTAATAAAATGTCTTTTGGGATGCTTATGACCCCTCGAGTTCGAGTGCGTCAGTATTCACTCGAACAATAGCTATCGGGATGCCTATCACCCCTTGGACTAAACATGTTTGAGCGTGTCAGTATCCGCTCAAACTCAATTTGTTGTTGCCTTCAGGATAACTAAAACCCATTAAGCTAAAAGGTATTTGAGCGTGTCAGTATCCGCTCGAACTCAAATTGTTGTTGTCTTCAGGATAAATAAGACCCGTTAGGCTAAAAGATGTTTGAGCGTGTCAGTATCCGCTCAAACCCAAATTGTTGTGGAGGTATAAGACTCCAAAATGTTCGAACGTGTCAGTATCCGCTCGAACTTAAATTGTTGTCGCCTTCAAGATAACTAAGACCCGTTAGGCTAAAAGGTGTTTGAGCATGTCAGTATCCGCTCAAACCCAAATTGCATGCTGTGGAGGTATAAGACTCCAAAATGTTTGAACGTGTCAGTATCCGCTCGAACTTAAATTGTTGTTGCCTTCAGAATAAGTAAGACCCGTTAGGCTAAAAGGTGTTTGAGCGTGTCAGTATCCGCTCAAACCCAAATTGTTGTGGAGGTATAAGACTCCAAAATGTTCGAACGTGCCAGTATCCGCTCGAACTTAAATTGTTGTTGCCTTCAAGATAACTAAGACCCGTTAGGCTAAAAGGTGTTTGAGCGTGTCAGTAACCGCTCAAACCCAAATTGTTGTGGAGGTATAAGACTCCAAAATGTTCGAACGTGTCAGTATCCGCTCGAACTTAAATTGCTGTTGCCTTCAGGATAACTAAGATCCGTTAGGCTAAAACGTGTTTGAGCGTGTCAGTATCCGCTCAAACCCAAATTGCTTTGGAGTTATAAGACTCCAAAATGTTCGAACGTGTCAGTATCCGCTCGAACTTAAATTGATGTTGCCTTCAGAATAACTAAGACTCGTTAGGCTAAAAGGTGTTTGAGCGTGTCAGTATCCGCTCAAACCCAAATTGCTGTGGAGGTATAAGACTCCAAAATGTTCAAACGTGTCAGTATCCGTTCGAACTTAAATTGCCCCCCCGGATAACTAAGACCCGCTGGGCTCGAGGACATTTGCTGGTATTTATTTATTTTGGTTAAATTTGTTTTGTGGACTTGTCTTATTTTGTTTGGATTTGCTTTGCTTTGCTTTGATTTGTTACGTGTTTGGGATTTGTTCGGAATTTTTTTAGCTCGGCTTTGTTTAATTTGTTTTGTCACGCGTTCGAGCATGAGCATTCTTATGAGTCATGGTTCCTATGCTTGTCTTTTTTTTTCGGGGTTGGTTTATAGGCGTGCTTTATCGGTGCTGATTAGTAATTATCGATCTTGTCGTTGTTTATTTGCTTGCTTTAAGGGTGCGTGTTATGCGTTCATTGGACATTAAGCCTCGTTTGTTCTTGTTTTTAGTCTTGTGTCGGGTTAGTTGGATGCGCATTCTTCTGCGCCCCAATTCTCAGGCGCTTAGCCCCCAGCGATTCGGGTTTTGGACGCACGACCTGAGGCGGCCGAGTTTCTGTGGGTCGGGTTTGCTTAAATCAGCGAAGGTTGGGGCGAATCAATTCATTCGCCTTATACCTCAAATGCGCGCCCCTCTTCGCCCCAATATCGCTCCTTCGACTTTTCTAAACAGTTTCCGTCTCGATTCTTGCCATACACAAAAATGTCGACTCCGGGTAAGCGTTCCTTACTCGTCTATTGTCGTTTTTGCTTGATTTGGTTGATTGTGAGTTGATTTTGCTAGAACCCTAGAAAATCGATTTGGATATTTTTAATTTGCCATGTTTCGATGTTTGTGCTTAATCCGATTGTTAGATTAGGGTTGAATGAAACTCGTTAGGGTAGTTAGAAGCTTGATAGGAGACTTTGAGGTGTGACCATGGCCTCCTATGGTGATAAATTCAAAATGCTAGGGTTAGGGACCGTTCTCCCGGTTATTCCCGTACTTGTCTTATGTAATCTTGCTCGATTAGTGTTTGTGATGACGCGGGTGACTCCTTTGTCAATTTTTGTAAGCTAGGACGGCCTCTAGGGCCTTTGTGAGGTTTTGTGTGACTTACGACGGAGCAAATGGTGTCGTAACGATGCCGGATTTTCCCGAAACCACTTCCATTGTGATCGGGGCCGAAAATAGGTGCTAGTGGGCCTTTCGGAATTTTGATATCTCCATCCAAAATTTTGACCTTATTTTGACCTGTTTGAGCTGCCCTAGCACTACTACATTATGTCACTTGGGCCACGAATTATGCCACGGGAATTTGTAATTCGTGGCATAAAATTACTTCGCCACGGGAAATATAATATTATTACTCTTAGATCAATTAGTTCTAAAAATTATGCCATGGGATAAACACTACCGTGGCTATTAACTGCTTTTAGCCACGAATTATGCAAGGTTTGTGGCTATTAATTACGCTTAGCCACGACATATGATATAGTCGTGGCTATTAATTATATTTAGCCACGTACTAGTTATAATCGTGGCTAATGATTTTTTTTGCCACGTATTACTCTATTTTGTGGCTAAATATTGTTTGTTGAACATATATTATTTATTGATAATGACTAATAATTGTTTTTACCTATGAAATAAATTATTTTTAAAAGCAACTTACGTGAAGATTTTTAAAATTAATTGAATATTCAATATTATTATTATTATTATTATTATTTTATCACCACCACCGCCGACTCCAATAACGATGATAATAATGATTTTATTTATCTCAACTTACCTTTGCTATAGCTAGGGGTGTTGGTCCCAGATAGAATCTCGGCTGACCACTTATTTTTTTGTAAACTGCATTTTGATTCATTAATAAAATTATTCCATTTAAAACAAATACATATAATAATAATAATAATAATAATAATAATAATAATAACAAGTCGGATCAGTTCGGGTTGCGGGTCAACTTCGAATGTCAGGTCGGATTTAGGTTGACTTATTCAGGTTGGGTCAGGTCAGTTTTCTCGGGTCTAGGTCTAAGTACTACTTCTACTATTTACTTCATTCTATATCATTGACATTCAGTTTAGTTTTGTTCAGTCCAGAAGAATGAGTACAACTAGAAACATTATACTCCGTTTTATGAAAAATCAAATATTTTTTTTAGAAAATTAAACTATCTCAAATTGATTACGCAAAACTAAATCTAATATTTAAAAAACAAGACCATAGTTTCATAAGAAACACCTAAACGTAAAAATATCACAAATATTCCCCAACCACATAATAATATAAAGATAATAAAACGGTATTTGGTGAGAACACATCAGAATGAACATATTTATTCCTTTCCTAAAGGAAAGGATAAACCTACAACTCATCGAATTATCAACTAAAAGAATAACATAAAAGAAAGAAAGAATAACATATAACTCTAATAATACTCTATAAGAATAACGTAAAAAGACCCAAACCCTGAAAAACTCCAAACCCCGAACGACAATCCCAAAATCTGTACAACTCATCGAATCATCTGCACTCAGAAAGGCTCAACACGGGTAAGTCTTCTTATGAATTCCAATCAAAGTTGTTTGTAAATTTTACTTGAGAATTTTTTTATCTGTGCATTAGGAGTTAGGCTTACGATTATTAGTTTGCACGATTTCTGTTAGTGTTATTAGCAATTAGTTTGCACGATTAGTATTATTAGCAATTAAGATTAGTGTTAAGATTAGCAATAAAGATTAGTTTGCACGATTAGTGTTATTAGAAATTAGCAATTAGTTTGCACGATTTTTATTAGTGTTATTAGTTTGCATGATTAGTTTGTACGGTTAGTGTTATTAGGAATTAAGATCAGCAAAGTGTTATTAGTTTGCACGATTGTCACTTGCCAGTTTGATCAGAGTGAAAGATAAGCAACGACATCAAGTGATTGGTGATGATACAGTAAGATCAGTTTCTTCAGCTTTGAAAGTTGTCGAAGAAGGTAGTTTTTCCCTTGTAAATGTTATCTTGATGCTTTAGTTATGTACAAGAAGAACAATTTCTTCATATAAAGCACATTTTTTTTAGCTATTGGCACTCAACAAAACACTACAGCTACTTACAGTGAACACGACTTTGATTCGGAAGATACATATTTCGGAAATGTTGCATTTAATCTTAATCACTTTATACTTATTTTTTTAGCTATTAAATACTACTACTGCTTTGATATTCATTAAATTATACTTGTTTTTTCTTTTCTAAATGGTACAGATATTGATACTGATGAATTTAGTCATCTTCTGTCTATTGAAGGAGGTGCTAATGAATTTAATTACTTTTTTTTATAACAAATCATTGCTCAATGCTATGTGAAATACTAGTCAAATTTGTACTTATAATCAGAGAATCATGCGCATCTATACAATAGTGGGGATGAAGGTTTGCAAATGGAAAAAGGTTATGTATTTTACTTTTGAAATCTATAATTACATCACACTAATGCTCTACATTGTTACACCAAATGACAATGTGCTTTATACTTCGATTCATTTAGTACACCATGTTTTCACACAAGCATAAATGTCTCATCTGCCACAACATGGGCATTAGTGCTGATAGTGTCCTAGAAATACCAAATCCTTCTGTAGATAACTTATATTGTTTCTTATATATATATATATATATATATATATATATATAGAGAGAGAGAGAGAGAGAGAGAGAGAGAGAGAGAGAGAGAGAGAGAGAGAGAGAGAGAGAGAGGATACACCCCATAATGAACAAGGTCAATACATGTCAGATGAAGATGACATCTGGGATAAGGAAGTTAGTTGTGATTTATACCTTATGTTTTTGGGAAACAATAATGATATGCAGGTAAGGTAAAGAAAACAAGAGGAGTGATATACTGTAGAAATCTTACTGCACTCAAACCCGGGGAAAAGGTTTTTATAACATTGAATGAAGATGGTATTGCAATCGGTGAGAATGCAACATCTTTTTCTTATTTCATCGGAGATCAAGTTAGGAATTGAACCGTATTACCCTTACAAGTTAATGGATGGCAAGACTTCAAAGAAGAGACACTTGATCACTTATGGAGATGTATTCTGGTAAATGTGATTGGTTTTATTATTATTTTTTAATCTTTGCTCGTTTAATGATTTTATAATTATGATTTGCTATACTAGGAGAAATGTGAGTTTGATGACTCAGAGTTAAGAAAAGAAGCAGTATTGAAGTATGCAAGGGCTTTGTTTAGGAATAGTAGGTATCAGCTGAAGAAAAAATATATTATTTCCCCAAAACTCACAACAAAAGAGGATCAATTGAAAAATAAGCCGAATGATATGCGGAAAGCAGATTGAAAATTCTTGGTAGAACTTTGGCGGTCTCCTAAATTTCAGGGACACAAGTTATTTTTACATTTGTAAACTTAGTATCCAATTATTGATTGACGGTCTCACGTAATGCTTTTTGTTTATCAGGAAAGGAGTATTAAAGCGAAAAAGAGCAGGTCATGTCAAAAAATGCCTCATTATACTGGATCCAAAAGTCATGCTCATGTCCAAGAAGAACTTGTAAGTTAACTTATAATAAATGTATAAGTTTTTCTATAGGCCATGATCTTTCTGGTTAAAATTGACTGAACCGAGCTGGACTGAAGTGTTTTGCATGTGTTATTAATTAACATGAAACTAAAGGCAAAAATAGTTGACAGAAGTTTATTTTGGGCTTGTATCCGAGTCATCTACTAAGAACAATATTTGGATGTTTTAATAATCCTTCGGTTGACAGATTAAGTGCACTTACGCAATGTATCTCATTTTTTATTACTGGTGATTGATTCAAATTGCATAAACAAAGAAACGGGGGAGAGTGTTCGAGGGTAGATGTGCTCCTTGAAACTCGAAAAAGGAAACCCAAGAATCCCGTCAATTCGGTTAACTTAGACTGCAACATGAAAGCAATAGTAATAAGTAAATGCTTTTGTGGCACTTTTACAATTCTTTTGAAATACTCAGTGGTGAACAATTTTTTTTTCTTTCAATTGACAATTTGTGTAGGAAGAAGTGAATAAACTGGGGAAAGAAAGAGACGAAGGACATAACAACAAAACTGATGATCAAATTCTTTTGGATGTTCTTGTGAAAGATAAACATGGATATTTGCGTTGTTATGTTCGAGGCAAAACAATAACACAATATTATGGAGTCAAATCATCACGCTTGAATCTTACAAAGGAAATGATAGAATTTCGACGAACGACTAATGATGTGATTGAACAAGCGAATAGAGAGGTACTAATGGCAAGAAAAGAAGTAGAAGATATTCGAAAAAATGCTGAAATAGCCAAATTAGAAGTTGAGGCAAAGCTGGATGAAAAGATTGCGGCTAATAACAAAATGTGGGAGCAAAGATTCAAGAATTTACTATCATCGTTTGGGATAAATAATTCTCATTGAGGTTAGTTTATTACGAAGTAATTTGTATTTCTCCATCTCTTTATGCTATCCTATTCTTTTAATTTGGACACCTAGATCGTATTATATTTCTATACTCCATATATAATATTATTATCTTAATAGTATAATTTTTTTATCTTTACAGGTGATAATGTTGGTCTCTTACAATTTATGGGAAAACAAATATGAAGAAAAAATGTCTACGGATAGAGAAGAACCAACGTTTACGGTTGTAATTTTTTGGCAATATTTACTGTTTGAATAATATTTTGGTTGCACTAACACACATTTATAGATGTTATCAAATTTTTATCAACAGTACTCTTTGAATGATTTGCATTTGTATCGTATAAAATTTCAGGATGATATATTCTTTAATTAATGAATCAATTCTTAATTTTTTTATCTCTATGATCTATTTTTATGGGTAGTCATATTATTGTGGCTAACAAAGATTCATCAATAAGTAAAAGTATAGCCACGATAAATATATTTAGCCACACTAATATGTATTGACTATTACGATACTAGCCATGGGAAACAAAAATATGCCGCATAATCTTGCTACAAAAATTTTATACACAGCCACGATATTATTCGTGGTTAAAAAGCTAATATATTTTGCCACAACATTTTAGCCATGGAAATATTTTGGCCACGGCGTTTTAGCCACGGGATTCATTTTTGCCACGTTGTTTTAGCCACGAAGAAAGTTTTAGGCCACGATATATAGCCACAGAAAATTTCGTGGCAAAATGTTTAAATTTAACCACATTACTTTTTTTTCGTGGCTATTTTTTTGCCACGGCCACTTGCGCCACGCTTAGTTTCCCGTGGCTAAGTCGTGTAGCCACGTGAATTTATCACTTGCGCCACGATTCCAAACGTGGCCCAAGTGACAAATTGTTGTAGTGTAGCCTAACCTGAGGCATTGATTTTTTTATATTTTGTCTGGTTTTGCAGCTAGAGGTGATACCGAGCATCCCGAAGGAGCTCCTTCGGTTGGCACTAGTGGCGAGACCGTTGGGACGACCTCACTGACTCCCAACGGGATTCGTAGGAGACGATGGAGCATTCCGGCGCAGCGTCGTGATCCGGAGGCCATAAACGAGGCCGATTTTGATAGAGTAAGGAAGCGTAGGCTTCTCGAGACGGTTCCTAGAAGGGCTCATGTCCCGATTCGCGTGCCAGAGAATGAGGAGATCGGTTACGAGGATCCTGAGTGGGCTCAGGATTGGGACGGCCACCAGTTGTTGTTTCATCCTGACTTGTACGTTTCTCACCGCATTATGCGGGGTCTAGTGAGTATTTTAGCCCGTGCTTTTGTTTTAGGCGTTTAAAATTTGGTTTCGGTTAAATTGGTTGGGTTTGGCTTGTTTTGTTTATACTTGTATTGTCCCGACTTGCAGCCCCCAGGCCCGATGAGGACCTTCTCGAGTTTTACGACATGCCTTGAGATTTATTCTCAAAAGTTGACCCCTGCGGCAAAGGGGATTATCGCGAGGACCGCTCTGGTTCCCGTGGTTGAGCAATGGGTTCGATTGGTGGGTTGCAAGACTAAGTGCAACCTTATGCTGGTTAGAGCGATGGTAGATCGCTTCCATGATACTACCTCGACCTTCCACATGTCCTTTGGGGAGATCGGGATGACTTTAGAGGACTTCGGGTTATTACAGGTTTACCTTGGGGTCCTGAGAGAATTAGATGGGCTACCGAGGGCCCTAGGTTAGATAGTGATGAGGTCCGGGGCCTCATCGGGGATTGTTTGGAGCGTGAGGCTTACAGTACGCCTCATGCTCTGGTGAGTTCGTACATCACCGATCACTTTGAGAGGGTGGCGGTGTTAGAGGGTCGAGCACCTAACACGCCGGAACAGGATGTCCGGTTGTGGTTGTGGTATTTCCTAGGATCAACCCACTTCTCGGATAAGGGCAAGAAGTTTAGTACTAGGATTTTTCCTTGACAGGGGTTAGTCGTATCCTTAATCAAAGATACCCTAAGGTCACTAACTAATGTAGATAGCGAAGTCAGGGGTCGAACCACAAGGAGATGGGAATTCAATTATTTATCCTAAGAATTAGATTCTAGATTATAGGTCACAGTTTTGGTTGATTTGGTAAACTAATAACTAATTACTGATAGATAAATCAATAAGAAAAAAGTCTAGGGTCTCAGGTTCACAATGAATATTACTTGGATCAGGGAGTCAACTAACAGGTCAATAATAGAACTACCTAAGGTGTAGGTCCGGTCGGTACACTACAACCCTTAGATCTAAACTTAACCTGCGGTCGCTAGCATTAAGTCAGTCTACCCAAACTATCGTCGCCTAATTAGTTCTTAACCCGGTCGGCGAAAAGTCCTAATTTGCGATACTAACTAATTGAATTATGCATCAAACAATTAATCAGAATTAAAACGATAATCAGGCGATAGTTCATACGATTAGAAATAGGTCAATTGACTATAACCCTAATAATACGCATCGATCCCCCTAAACCCTAGATGAAATCTAGCTACTCATATTAAGCATAATCAAATTAACGAAATACGAACTGCAATTAAACATAACGAAGGTGAATCAAATTAATCTACGGAAAGCAATAATAAATCTACACTAGAAAACGATAAAGCAATATGAAGAATGAATGAAGATGGAAATTAAAGTAGAAACTGAAATTGAAATTGAAATTATGAATTGCAGTACCGAAGAATTCCAGATCTAAGAATGAAGAGCAAGGTTCAATGTATCTCCCCAAGTAAACTAAACTACGTAAACTTTAATGCTAAGAAAAATAAAAGGAGTTCTAAATTGTGTAAAAGAAAAAGTGTCTGACAATGAAGTCAGGAAAACTGATTTAAAGGAAATCAGTTGGACTTGAAAACAGGCCCAAATTCTAAGTTGAAATAAGAATGACGTGCGGCCCGGTTTGGGTGCACTCGATCGAGTGCCTGATGGCACTCTATCGAGTGACACTCCAAAAGATGGGCAGGAGTTTCACGGAGTGGCACTCGATCGAGTGCAGTAGGGACACTCGATCGAGTAGCGATTTAGGTCACAGCATCGCGCGCTCGACTTCAAACGGCTGAAGTTTCTTTGTTACTTGTTCAAATTGAACGTGCAATATACCGTTACAAAACCAAGAGAAAGAGCTTTCCAACGCCACCTGAATTACCCTGATTGGAGTTATAGAACGAAAGTTATGGATGTTTGAAGTTGACTCTTGTGTAGGCGATCATTCTTTCATCTTGTTTGATATCCTTTCCTTCTTTGATCTTTGTTTCTTCGTGTATTCCGCATCTTGTTCCTTCGATTCCGTGCTTAGATATGAATTCTTCAATTATCGATTCCGTAATGCTCTGATTAGCTCCAAATGCATCCAAATCTATAAAATACACACAAATACGGAAGTATCGACATTCAAAGAATATATTGCATCATTATTAACGAGTTAAGCACAAAAACCGAGATAAAACTAACAATTAGGGGATGGAAATATGTATATAAATAAAACTCATCATGCCTCTCCTAGCTGATCTATATCAGTTAGGACATTTTGATTGGGTGACCGCGGCTTTTGCGAAGATGACTCGCTGCTTGCAAGTCATGGTGAGCCGTTGCAGATGGAGTCGGCCTCGACTTTGCCCGTCGTGGCCCCAGGCCTCGTGCTGGAGGTTAGTAATCGTTTCTGTATTCGCTTCTCCGGTTTTGTTTAGTTTTAGTTTGGTTTTGCTAAAGGTGTTTTGGGGTTTTGTAGTCTTGGATTTATTCCTACTTTCCTTGCTTGGCACCTAAAACGGTGCGGTTTCGTCCGGCCCGATTCCCGGTAGGGATCGAATGGAGGTTGGCTCAGCCTAAGAGTACGACCAGCCATTACCCGTCGGAGAACGTGCTGATTAACCAGTTACGCCTCGGGGATGTAAGTTTTCTCTTTACAGCTTGTTTTATATAGTATCCTCCATGGGTGTAGGGTTGTTGAAATGCTAGTTTTGTTTGTGTAGTTTGTGGCCCGTCCTTGGGCCGACTACGAGGGTGTGCCCGGGTATGTGGCTGCGGAGTTGAGGCCTAGGAGCTACAAGAGGATGCTTCTTTCTGCGTTGTTTCGCTCGGTTTGGTATATGGGCGAACGGTTGGTGCGTCAGTGCTTGTATGACGACTTTAGGGTGCCGGTTGATCCTCCCCGGACCATGTTTAGACCACCGACCGCCGCAGAGGTCCTTGAGGGCATAGATGGAGAAGGAGGCGATGCACTCTTGGTGCCTGGTGCCTCCTATCTATCTCATGTCAGCCAGTAGCTAGCTTGCCACCGCCTCGTGGTGAGAACTCAATCTTTGGTCATGAAGCTCGTTTCGTTCTGTGGCTTAGTATTTGTTTGCTCTTTGACCGGTCCGCTTTTCCTTCAGCTGGCCGATTCTGTTGATGCTATTTAGCCCCCAGACTTCCTACTCAGGGTGGACGCAGCCGGGGTAGCCTTCACTGCGCCTCTCCCCCGTATTCCGCCGAGGAGATGGATGCTGGGATAGAGTGGCGTAACCGGGTATACCGGGTAAGTTTTGGATTTTGTTTAGGATTTGGACTCTAAGGGTTAGGCTATGTTTGGTTAACTTGTTTGGCTTTGCCTTTCAGGTTTCGTCAGCTTGCCATCAGTGGTTGTGGCAGGCCACCAACTGCTTCCGGGCCTACGCCTCGAGGGTCTCCCGTGACACTTCGGGACCTCGATCGGTGAGTATGTATGCTTGGAGTTGGTTTTCTAGGCTTTTGTACATTCTCCTAAGATATGGGTGTACTTGTAGGATGCTTAGGACATGGTGGGACAGTTGGAGACTCGAGTGACCGTGCTCGAGGCAGAGGTGGCTGATGCGAGGCTGCTCTTGCAATCTCGGGACGACGAGATTGCCCGACTCAATGAGAAGTTGGCTCGGCATCAAGGGGAGACCTCAGCGTAGGGTGAGGCTAGGCAAAGGGTCGAGATAGAGAGGGAGGCTGAGGCTGAGGGTCGTGTCATGGGTGCTACCGAGGATATTGGGGGAATTCCCGAGACCACTACCTTGGACATGTTGTCAGGGATGGACGATAGTGGATCTCCTCTCCTGGATCTAGAGGATCTAGGCTTGGACGATAACATCGGTGAGCTTGTGATAGCCTTGTGGGCTACAAACGTGACTTAACAATGACCGTTAAAGGCTCGTGAAAAAAAAAGGTTCCGGTTTGCATGTGAATCGAGTAATCGATTTTGTTATTTGGTTGGTTGTACCCGAAGGAGGGTTGCCTACGTATCCGCGTTGAGACGGAATTAAACCATGTTCGTAGTTCTTTTAGATGTGAGTAATTTTGCTTTAGACTCGTTATGCCAATTATCGATGCGAATTTCTTCTCTTTTTTTTTGCGCGGGCTTTCGCCTTAATTCGGAGATCAGGGTGAGGTTGTTAGGATGTTTATGGGTAGTATCGCTTGAGTTGGTCCATGTTGGTTGGGGTTGAGAACTCTTGGCCGTCTAGGTCAGCGAGGATTACGGCGCCCCCCGAGAGTATTTTCCTAACGAGGTAGGGGCCTGCCCAGTTTGGTTTGAACTTCCCTCTAGGATCGATGGAAAGGCGTGCTCTAATGGATTTGACTGCCAGGTCTCCCTCATGTATGTTTTGGGATTTCACTCGTTTGTTAAAGGCTCGTTGTATACGCTGTTGGTAGGCTTGTACGTTGGATAGTGCGTGTATCCTACGCTCGTCTAAGAGTACTAACTCATCATATCGTTTTTGGTTCCATTCTTCTTCGGGGAGGCCGCTTTCGGCTAGTATCGTTAGGGAGGGTATTTCCAGCTATACGGGTTGCACGGCTTCAGAGCCGTAGGTTAAGTAATTTGGTGTGGCTCCGGTGGGTGTTCGGTATCCCCATACTTCGAAGGGTATTTTGCTTGGCCAATCCTGGTAGTTGTCTATCATTTTCTTAAGGATTGTGGTGATGGTCTTGTTTGCTGCCTCCACGGCCCCGTTTGTCTGAGGTCTATAGGGTGAGGATTTGTGTCTTTGGATTTTGTATTTGTCACGGAGTTTTTAGGTGTCGGCCCTGAAATGAGCCCCCTGATCACTGATTATCTCATGAGGTAATATCGTAGCGGCAGATGATGTTATTTTGTAGGAATTTGACTACTTGTTTGGAGGTCAGTACGGTGTAAGAGGCGGCTTCTACCCACTTGGTGAAGTAATCGACGACCACTAGTATAAAACAATGTTCGCCGGTCCCGGATGGATGTACTTTTCCTATGATGTCAATTCCCCAAGTAGAGAAGGGCTAGGGTGTGGCTATAGTATGGAGAGGATAGGGCGGTAGGTGTTGGATGTTTGCGAATATTTGGCAGTTGTGGCAGTGACGGACGTGACGTCAACAGTCTGCCTCTAGAGTAATCCAGTAGTAGCGTAGTCTCATTATTTTTCGGGCCAATAGGTGTGCACTTATGTGGGGTCCGCACTCTCCGTCATGTACTTCTTCCATGACTCTCTCAGATTAGGTTTTATTTATGCACCTAAGGAGGACTCCTTGTGGGGTTCGTTTGTAGAGTAGTCCTTGGTTCAGGACTTAATGGGCGGCTTGTATTCTTAAGGCTCTTTTGTTTTTGGTGTTTGTGTTGGGTGGGTATGATCCGTTGGTTTTAAAATCCAGGATTGCTTTGTACCAGGGTTCCTCGGAGGTATCGTCGGTTTCGAGGTTATGGATGTAGGCCGGTTGTTTGCTTCTCTCTACGCAGATAGGCATAGAGAAAATATGGTCGGGCATGTTTATTAGTGAGGCTAGTTTGGATAAAGTGTCAGCGAACTGATTTTCTTCGCGGGGTATTTGTATGAAGTCAATTTCGGTGAATTCCCAGGATATTGTTTCTACTTTGGTTTCGTAAGGAGTTAGGCTTTCGCTGTAAACCTTCCAGGTGCCCGTGGCTTGGTTGATTACTAGGGATGAATCTCCGTGTACTCTAAGGTTCTTAACTCCTAGAGTTACGGCAGCTTTTAGTCCTATTAGGCAGGCTTCGTATTCGGCTGCGTTGTTGGTAACGGGGAAGTCTAGTTTGACTGATATGGGTATGTGATCGCCTATTGGGGATATCAAGAGGATTCCTACGCCATACCCCCTCACGCTCGAGGCGCCATCGAAATATAGATCCCATGATTCGCTTTCGGCGAACAGGATGTCCTCGTCAGGGAAAGACCAGGTGTCGGTCGTGGATGTTTCCTCTATTGGGTTTTCGGCTAGGAAATCGGATACGGCTTTTCCTTTAATGACCTTAAGGGGTGTGTATGTTAAGTCGAATTCTGCCAACATAAGGGTCCATCGGGCTAATCGTCCGTTGAGGACAGGTTTCTCGAAGATGTATCTGATGGGATCCATTTTTGAGTATACGTGCACGGTGTGGCTAAGCATGTAGTGCCGAAGTTTTTTGGTTGACCATACTAGGGCAAGGCAGGTTCTTTCTAGGGGTTTGTATTTTGTTTTGTACTCGAGGAATTTTTTTGCTAATGTACGTATTAGATAGCTCTCTCCTCCTTGTCAACGGTTTGCGCTAGCATTGCTCCCATTGAGGTTTCGGTTACGGTAAGGTAGAGGGAAAGTGGTAGTCCCTTTTTGGGAGGCATTCATACTGGGGGTTGTACTAATATCTCTTTAACCTTGTCAAAGGCTCTTTGGCATTTATCATCCCAGATGGTGGGTTCGGTTATTTTGAGCTTTTTGAAGATGGGTTCACAGACCATGGTCAGTTTGGCGATGAAACGTCTGATGTATTGGACCTTACTTAGAAATCCCATGATCTCCTTTTCGTTTGAGGGTGTGGGCATGTCTAGCAAGGCTTTTATCTTGGATGGGTCTATCTCGATTCCTCGCTGGCTCACTACGTGACCTAGAAGTTTCCCAGATGTAACCTCGAAGGCGCATTTTTGTGGGTTAAGCCACATATTATATTGGCGTAGGCGTTTGAAAAAAATTTCGAGGGCCGAGACGTGACCTTCTCGGTTTTGGGATTTGACTATCATATCGTCTACATACACCTCGACTTCTTTGTGCATCATATCGTGTAAAAATGTGGTTGCGGTTCTTTGGTAGGTTGCCCCGGCATTCTTAAGTCCGAAAGGCATTACTGAGTCACAATAGGTTCCTTAATGCCTGGTGAAGGCTGTTTTAGACATGTCCTCTTTGACCATTTTTATTTGATTGTACCCGGCGTACTCGTCCATGAAGGAGAGTAGGGCGTGGTCGGCGGTATTATCTACCAAGATATCTATGTGAGGTAAGGGAAAGTCGTCTTTTGGGCTGGCTTTGTTAAGGTCTCAGAAATCTACACAAACCCGAATCCTCCCGTCCTTTTTGGGTACGGGGACTATGTTGGCTACCCAGTCGGAGTGTTCGCCAACATGTATGAACCCGGCTTTAAATTGTTTATCTACCTCTTCTTTGACCTTAAGGACCCATTCGGGTCGCATGTAGCGTAGCTTTTGTTTTACTGGTTTAAATCCGGGTTTGATTGGGATTCGGTGTGCAGCGATGTCTCGGTCTATGCCTGGCACGTCCTTGTAGGACCAGGCGAAGACGTCTTTGTATTGTGTGAGTAAGCTCATGAAGTGTTCCCTTTCAGCAGGATCTAAAAAGGTTCCTATTTTGAGGACTTGGGCTTCTACGGGGGTTCCAATGTTTATGGATTTAGTGTCTTCGATTATAAGGGCCCCTAATTCTTGTCTGGCTAATTCTCTTAAGGTTTCTGGTGGGAGATAAGTGTTGTAAGAATCATCTCGATCATTCTGGTTTTGTTCGCTATCGATAATGGCATTGCATGTTAAGTGCGACGAGTCATAAGCGAAAGTATTTTTATTATTAGTTAAATCGAGCATGTCGAGGACTTTTGATAAAGAAACCCTCTATTCGTTTGACAGAGACAACATTATCGGGATTTTCGGGACAGACCCCGGTTCATCCTGAACGGACACGGATGTAGACAGGAGACAGACGATACTAGACTTTGGCCCGTCTCAGACTCAGATTCAGACTTAGACTCGGACTCTGTTTCGGATTCGGACTCAGACTCGGACTCCTCGAACATCCTCCCTTCTCCTTTAGTCAGCTTGAACCTTCTACCATTCTCATTGACCCACGTGACGGATTTCCTCCACCCTCTACCTTCTTGGTTTTTGTCGGTATTGACGATAAGTGAGATGGGGTCGAATCGCTTGTCAGTCATGACCATATTGATCAGCTCATTGGGGTTAACGGGGACGATGCGTTCTTCTCCGAATAACAAATTGTTGGCTAGGCCATCCATACAAGGTGCGGGTTTTATTTTTGGGGAGTTTGGGGTGGTTTCCGGGATGAAGTAACGGTCTTGGAATATTTCTATCACGGGGTGTCGTATGCCTTTGATGTAGGTTGCTTCGGAAAATTTCATATAAGGTTTGTTGTCACCTTCCTTTACGAAGCATCCATTTAGGGTGAGGTCATACGGCAGAATCTGGATGCCTTCAGTTTTACGCGTGCGCATGATAGCCATGCGCTCGCGTATTTCATTTTCGGTTGCGGGGTAACCGAAACCTATTGTGTGGGTTTGTCCGATGGGATCTCGGAATTCGCTCGCGGTGCCGGGGTTCTTTCCTAGTGATAACCCTGGGAAATGCCCTTGTTGCCTCATCATGAAGTTAATGGCTAGGTTTGAGTATTGATCGAAGTTGAATGGGTTTAAGTCTTGTTCTAATAGGTTTACTACATGGAACCCCCTGAACTCGGTATCGGCGTCTTCCGTAACTTGCGAGGTGGTGGCTTTTTCTATGAAGGCTCTCATGGGCAAGGCGTGGATGGTGATTATTTCACCGTTGAGGGGAACCTTCACCTTTTGGTGCAAGGTGGATGGTGCGGCTTTAAGGGCGTGAATCCAGAGGCGTCCTACGTTCATATTGTAGGACCCGGTTTTGACATCTAAGACTTGAAAGTCCATCTTCCTTTCTATAGATCCCACAATTGTATTAATAGTCGCAATCCCTGTGACCGGACGCCGCGTACCGTCATAGGCGCATACTCCGGATTCAGTGGGTATGAAGTTGGTGTCTGACATTCCTAGGGCGCGGACGGTTTTGAGAAGGATTATGTTTCGGCGGAACCGTCATCCACAAGGGTCATGGGCACCTTTTTGCCTAAACAGGTTAATGTGACGTAAAGGGCTAGGTTGTGTTTTGGTCCAAAAGGTGGGAGATCTTCATCGGAGAAAGTTATAGGGTCTTTTAACTCTTTTGTTTCTTGAAGAACATGTTCTATCATATCCTCAGGTGTAATGGTTGGGGATATGTTCATCCTCCCTAAGGCTTGGATTAGAGCCATACGGTGGTTGTAGGAGCTGGCTATGAGTTGCCATATGCAAAGGTCGGTTTTGGATTTTTGTAGTTGTTTGACTATTTGTACTTCGGGGGTGGTGATAGGGATTTCGTCGGCGATTGAGGTGTTTTCAGGAGTGCGGTCGGTGATTGGTATGTCAACTGTGATGTTTTGGTAAGGTCGCCCAAATCTGGTGACGTGGCTTACGTCTTTGGTTTGGGTATCAGTTGGGGGGACCGTGACTATTGGCTCGTGGATATAAACATCGTCATCATCATCCGCCCATAACCCGTGGATGACGCGATCGCGTTGGTATTGTTCATAGTTGATTGTGCCGAACTGAATGTGTGGTGGGTTTTTGAGAGGGGGAATGGCTCCTTCCTCGATCAGGTTTTGGATGGCATGTCTTAGTTTGGTGCAGGATTTGGTCTTATGTCCAGGTCCTTGGTGAAAGGAGTAGAAGGCTTTGGGATCCCACGATTTGCTACTTTGTCCTAAAGGGGTCTCGGGTGTTGGCTCTAGAGGGGACAGTAGACCATGTCGGATGGCGAGGGCTAGAGCTTCGTCTAAAGCTAGCAAACCGGGTCGGGCCTATCTCGGTGGCCCGGTCCGGCACAAAAATAAGCATGACCAGAGCCGACACGGTGATGACACGGCGAAAACCACGGGCACGGCACGACCGGTTCCAAGTTGGGTCGCGGCGCCAACTTGAAGAAAAGTTTGTGCCTAGGCACGGCCCGACACGAGGCACAGTTGGGCCGACAAGAGTCTAAATTCCCGAAAAATGAAGAATCTTGACAATTTGGTCGGGCACGACGGCCCGGCACGACTTAGGCACAATCGGGCCCGGACTAGGAACCGTGCCTCGGCGAATGTTCTCAGAGTCATGCACGGCCTGGCACGACACAGTGGGCCTTCCAGGCACGACTGGGCCGGGATGGATAGGCATGAAGTACGACTGGGCCAGCACGAAGCACGACCCGACACGTCCGATTTGCCAGCTCTAGCTTCGTCATATGGGATGTCTAAGTTGGCGAACTCTCTAGTGGTTTTCTTCTTTTGGGAGGCCCTATTCTTTTTTACTTGGATTGACAGAGGGTTTCAGGTTTTGACCGCGAGGAAGTCCATCCGCTCATTAAGGTTACGGATAGAGGCCTCGATGGAGGTTATGGAAGTGACAAGGTTGTAGACCCAAAATTATTGAAATAAGTTAGTTCGTTTTTGCTCATCCCCCCAAAACAAATTGTATTTTAAATATTATTTTCTTTGTTGTGTTAAATCTTCGACGCTGAAGTTTGGGACAGTAGTCATGACTCATGATGAAGGAAGATCTCTGCAAGATAACGTCGGAGGTCAAGAAGGATCCACCGGATGACTTAGAGGTTCGAGGGATGCTCGTAATTGAGCGACGCGGAAACGAGACCCTTGATTCGCGCGTGTTTGCGGTTATCGGCCTAGGGACTCGGGTGCTATAGACTCTCGGTGTGTTCGGCGGAACGCCTAGTGAATCTATGTCTCTAGAATGAGACGATTTGACACAAATCTCGGAGTTGAGATGTAGAGAGGACTTTCTCTTGATGAGACGACCCAAAATGTAAGACCTCGGGTAGAGGCGAGTGTTGTATATCAAATTTGGACTGTTTTTACTCCCATTTAGACCCGTTTTTCTTCCGTTTTGCAAGATTAGAGCGCAATTATTGCCGTATTTTGAGTAATTCTCGCATTAGTGTCTCTCTTTTGCATTTTATGTGTTTTTGGTAGTTTTTTGTCTATTTTGATAGGATTGTCGACCAAAAACGTGTCCGAGCTTTATGAGCATGAAAGAGAGAGAACAGTCTGAAGAGCAAAGCACACGACTGAAAGTTCAAGTAATCAATCGATCGGGCAAGAAAGAGATCGGAAAAGAGGCGGAAAACCATCGGGTGAAGTTTCACCCGATGAGTCACCACCGGGCGAAGTTTCGCCCGACGACATTTTCCACCTCCCCGAAGATTTTCGTGAACATTCACCACAGGGCGAAATTTCGCCCACCGGGTAAAGTTTCGCCCGACGGTAAAGGAGCGCCAAAATCGCAAACTGGAAAAAGTTTCACCGGGTGAAGTTTCACCCAGCGGTGTTAGCTCGTGGATGCCAATTAATCGCAGGGTGAAGTTTTGTCATGTGAAGATGCATAGGGTGAAGGTCTAATTAAAGGAAGGAAGATTGGATTTGGGCCTTAAGTTGTGTGACCCATTAAGAGTTTAGTATATATAGTAACCTTAGGTTTTCATTTCATTTTGAGCCTTAAGTGTGCCTCCTTAGGGTAGGGTAGGGTAGTGTTAGTAGATCTCCATTAGTTTAGTAGATCTTCGTAGTAGTAGTAGTAGTAGTCGTTTACATAGAAAATTTCATAGATCTAGAAAGTTTCCTTAGTTTTAGATTAATCTACTCTATATTTCTATAATTAAGCTTCCATCTTTGTTGAAGATTTTGTGTTTTATTTTGAAGATTTAAGGGTTTTGCAAGGATTTGATGACATGATCTTTGTATTATTTCTTGAAGTTTCATATTTATGTTAATCTTCATCTTCTCCTTTTGAGTTTTCCTCCATAGTTGGTAGTTTCTTTCTTCTCCCTTTCTCCATTAATTAGTTTTGTTTTTAATTTCTTGTTAATCCATTGTTTGTCTTGTCATTTTTTATGTTAGTGTTGTTTTTCATTGTTTGTTTGTTTTTCTCTCTCTTTTGTTTGTTCCCATCATTTTCATCTCTAGTATTTGTTTCCTTTGTTTTGCCTTGTTGTTTATTTTCTTCCTTATTGTTGTTTTGTTAGTGTAGTCTCCTTTATTGTTTTAGATTAATTATCTTTCCTCTAGTTCAAGCATGTTTAGTTTTTCTCTTAGCCTCCTTTTTATTTGTTTTATTATGTTTTGTATGGGTAGTGAGTAGATTTTAGTTAGGGGGTTAGGGGTGGAGGAATTCTAGATTCGGGTTTTATTTTGTGAGAACTATTGCATTTGAGGGTGATATGTCTTGCATGAGATTGTTGTGTCCGGTCGACTTAGGTTGATCACCTAGGTTAGTTTGACTCACTCAAATCAATATGGGGAAACTCGGGGTTCGGGTAATCCCGGCTTGAGACTTTAGTTTATTCGTCGCGAAAGCGGGTTTAGGCTAGGTTGGTAGGAAAACCGAAAGGTGGTACCTCCTTTATTCATCTTGTGATAATTCTTGCGATGTTTGCACCCTTATCTTAATTTTCGACCCCCCGACTCTCCCTAACGCCTTTAGCATCATTGTTTCTCGTTTTAGTTATTTGATTTGCTTGCCTTAGTCTAGTCATCTCGTCCCAAAATCCCCCTTCTCGACCCCAATCACAACTAATACTATACTTGACCGATAGCGCTTAAGCGCCTCCCTGTGGTTCGATCCCGACTTACCGCTACTGCACAGTAGTTAGTTGGGACTAAAAATATTGTTTGCATGCGTGTCAGCGACAGCGCGCATCAAAATGGCGCCGTTGCCGGGGAGGCGGCGATTAGTTAATTGATTAAGTCTTTGTTTTGATTGTGTTTGATTAATTGTTTTAGCTTCATTTTTCCTTCCTCCTACCCTAGTGCCATTAGTTGCTAGGAGGCTCATTGTTTGTTGAGTTTTTGCTAGGTATACTTTTGATTTAGGTTGCTTAATCCCCATTCGGAGAACAAGTCGCTTGGACATATTGTGGACCGAAGCAACAACTTGATATTGTGATCTTCCACCAATTTCTGCATTCCTCAACACCCCATCTTTGTTCAACCAACATCCAAGGATTCAAGTATGGCTACACTTGGATCTCATTCTCAACCATTCAAGTATGATATTCAAGGAACGATCAAGTTTCTATTGGAAGAAAATGCATGAAATCGAGCTAGACTTGAAGCTTTAGAGGCACGTGCCACCTCGCAAGCTCAATTTTCTTATGAGCTGACCAATTCTTTCAATCAAGCATCCGTGAATGCTATTAAGGTATTGAGCAAAAAGGGACCGGTGAAACCCTTTGATCCACAAACTCTTACATCTCATCCCTCAATCAATGAATCCGATGAGAATGTGACCAAGGGTGTAACCGAAAGACCAAGAAGAGATTCATCCAAATACCTTGTAGGAGACCTTACCTACATCATTGAACAGATTTCAATAGAAGAGATGAACCTATTCTCTAGGATTGAAGTACCACCCTTGTATGATAAGCCCCAAATCCCCTTCAATAACCAATCTTTGGACAGGATAACCTTCACCGATCTGATCGAAAACATCGATACAAGTCCTTTCATGCCTACCCCATCTGAATATATTCGAGACATTATTCTGAAACCCACCATGAGGGAAGAAACTCCCGTTTCCCCAAGAGTCACCCCAAAAGTTACAATTCCCATCAAGCTAGGTGATCCGGGTAGTTTTACTATACCTTGTTCCATAGACCATGTCTTGATAGACCGAGCCTTGTGTAACCTTGGCGCCGACATTAGCCTAATGCCTCTAGCCATTGCTCGTACCATCCACATCAAGGACTTGGGCTACTTCCCACTTAATGTGCAAATGGCCGATAGGACTACAAAGGAGCCTTATGGTCTAGTGATGCGCGTCAGACTGTCGTCTATCTAACGGGATCAAACAATATTTATAAACTCGACAAACTAACTACGTAGTAGCGTTAAGTCGGGATCGATCCTCAGGGACGGTCTAGATAAAGTCGGTAGAGTCTAAGTCAAAAAGTGTTTGGAGTCTATTTTTGGGGTTTTTTCGGGTTGAGTCTATACTAAAAAGCGATAAACAAATAAAAGATAATCTAATAAGGAAAAGGTGTTAGGGGGAGTCGGGAATCGTAAATCGGGATTTATGAGTCTCGGAATTATGGGTCGGTCACAAAGTCGATAAAGGGAGAATGCCACCTTTCGGTTTCTTCACCCAACTTATCTAGATCCCGCTTTCGCGGCGAAAAATGGTAAGTCTCAAGTCAAGTTAAATCCTACACCGAGTTTCCTCATATTGATAGGAGTGAGTCAAGGTCAATCTAGCTGCAGTCTAAGTCAACAAAGACACAAAAACTCAAACATGATAAATCAACAAGCAAGCAACCAAACCAAAATTCCTTAATTCATATTACCCAAGATCTTCCTCCCTTAACCCCCTAACAAGAAATCTACTCACATGAATAATGGAAACTAATAAAACAATAACTAAGGAGAAATCAATTAAAACAAGCATAATAATTAAATCTAGAGAAATTAACAACAAACAATGAATAAAATTGCAATCAACAAAATAAACATAAAATGATCTGAATACGATAAATAAAGATGATCAAATAAAACTATGATGAAAGAACAAAAATAAATCTAGTCTAAAGATTAGGGAGAGGAAGAGAAAAATACCAACTATTGAAGAAGATCAACAATAAGGAAGAAAATTGCAATAAAATAAGAAGCTAGATGAAGATGACAATGAATTTGTCATTAATCCCTTGATAATCTCCAAAAGAACTTCAATAAAAGTTGCAAGAGGAAGAAAGATTAAAACTTGATTATAATAAAGATGGAGTCTTGAACATTAATTGAAGGAAAAACTAATTAGATCAAGAATAAGTGAAGATTTTTGGATTGTCACCCTCCAAAAATCTCCCTAAACTAATCTACTAAAAGCTAATAATCCCTTATTCACTAAAACAAAAACCAAGGGGCAAGAGAGTCATTTCAACTTTCCCGCCTAAATGCATCCCATAATTATGGAAAATGGGTTTTCTAATCAAACAATTTCATTTCAACTTGAAGGCCCAATTAAATGAATCATAAGACAATTTTATTTAAAATACGAGTCCAATAATTCGCCAAGATAGTTTTAGAAAGAAAATATTTCTAACAACTGTAATTTTTGAATAATTATAATCCTTAAAAAACTACTCCGTATTAGGTTACAAAATAGGCAAATGAATACATAATAATGACCAAATAACATATCAAAAGTTATACGAAGTACTAAACATGATTTCAGAATACTGGGCGGATACATAATTTCCGAGGCCTTACTTTTTACCAATTAAAAATCCAGTTATTTCTTTAATAGTAATCATATTTAACGTCGTTAATGTAATTAAATTAAAATAATTATCATATCTTATCATTAAATGGTATAAAAATTATACTCCTTTAATTACAATATTTTTTAATTATTTTTGTAAATTACAATATTAACATTATAAATTTTTAGTAATTTTTAATTATTATTTTTTAATGACACGTCATCAAACTAACGGGTCAACCCGGGTTTTGATCCTAAATTAACGGATCATTTCATGTTTAAGCGAAATGGATCGTGAGTCAAATTTTTAGGGTCCTGACCTTAAAAAGATGCGATAGGTTTACGGGTCAAGTCAAAATTTGACATGACTATTTTCTAATCCAAAAATCTTCTTAAATTGTATGATTACCCGATCTAATTAGCATTTTTGTCGTTCCTATCCCAATTAAAGAATCACTGACCATCATAATCCCTAATTTAGAAATAAATTAATTTTCGAAATACTCTACTAAATAGAGAAGTAAACTGCTGACGGAAGCACTAAAAATAAAGGCGCAAGTCATTGGCTTAGACGGAGGGAATATAATTTTATCACGTCACTAAACTCTTTCAGAAACAAAATTAATTAAAAAACCGTGCATAGGCACGGGTTTTGAACTAGTAATCTACTAATGTGTGATTGCTTAGGTAGTGTTGTGGTAGAGTGGTAGGTAGAGTGCCTCTTTCTCACAATGAGGGGTTACATATATATAAAGGAGAGAAGAGAGAATCAAAACCCTAGTCCTCTAAGCCCAATAAGTGGCAGCCAATCCCCCTTTCCACTAACCAAATAACACAACTCACATATTTTCCCGCCTAAAGCTACCTACAACAAAAATAAAAAAAACTAAACTAGCTGCGAATCGAACCCTTGACCTCATGTGTGTGTGATCCTTCTCCTCTCCAACTACACTCTAACATCTTACTGATATAAATGTCACTACATCACATATAAAGCTATACACCACATAAATTATGTAATTAAGGAAATTTGATTGATTACGTTAATTACGAAAATCACATGTTTTACATGGAAGATATCACATACAATATTTATTATGGAATGTATGATCAATTTTTTTTAAAAAAAATATAAACATATTGTATTCCGTTTTAACGAAATAGTTGCATTATTTTTGTTAATATGAGATTGCACTATCCCGTACAATATTTTACATAGAATATAAAATAGTTATGATTATTATTGTATATCTTTCTGATCATATTCGAAAATCATATTCTTAACATCGATATAAAATTTAGTAACTATATAAAAATGGAATATATATTCTGATTGCTCTTACAAAGCCTGATATATAGTAAAAACTCACCGAAAATTCTCTATATACTACTCTAAGACAATAACAGTTACTAAGATTTTCCTCAAAAATACACTAATTTAAATTGAGAAGTAAAAGAACATTTCATTAATAAATTCGCAAACTATTCATTTTCATTAATGTTAAAGAAATTGACAAAAAAAAAAACTTCTTTTTATGAAAATAATTAGATAAATTTTAAGATATGATGTCATTAAGCTTGAGAAAAAAATTAGTTATCTAAAAAATTTATTTTTGAAACGAGCTATTTACTTTAACTTTTACAAAGATATACTCTCCCCGTCCCAATGAATTCTTTGTTTATTCCATATTGGG
The DNA here is from genome assembly GCA_958450325.1 of Agrostemma githago. Classification (NCBI taxonomy): domain Eukaryota; kingdom Viridiplantae; phylum Streptophyta; class Magnoliopsida; order Caryophyllales; family Caryophyllaceae; genus Agrostemma; species Agrostemma githago. Next base: position 52,106,041 of record OY288255.1, read on the forward strand.
GCGTCTCAATGAATTCTTTGTCTTTCTATTTTAGGAATGAATTATCTATATATATATATATATATATATAGATTTAGGATCATGTGAGAACCACTCCTCTAATGAGAACTGTGAGAACTTAATCCTAGCCCTTAGATCCACGATCATCATATGCCACAGAATAAAAGCCATGGCATGCATCCTCACTGAACTGCAAATTTCCCAATTTATTCCCTCACAAATCACTCATTCACCCCAATATCATTTGATTGCTACACTTCTCCTACGAGTATTAAATACTGTACTCCGTGATATTTCCTCTTGTCACTATATTTTATCCTATATAACAAAAAATAGTGACCAAAAAGTATAAAACAATCTCCTCGAATTCAACTGAACCGAAACAAACATTATTAATTCTCTTGTGGGCTGTCTCGCAGAACATTACGTGAGACAAACTAATACTCCGTACAAAATATAAAGAATATAATAAAAGTAACCACTCCGTATCTTGTATGTGAGAAATCTCACGAGATTATTTGAGAAAGGAGAATTGATGAAAAAACATACAGGATAGAATGTAAATAAACGGAATCGTATCGAATTTAATTAAGAATAAACAATCTAAACCTACTCCAACAAACGATGCTTCATTGTTCAGTCTTTATTGTTATACAACTTCCAGCAATCCAAAGATGAATACTCCGTACACCATACATGCCCATATGATCTTATTTCAATTTTAGTGTACCCTTTCTGAATTTTAGTGTACCCTTTCTGAATTTTAGCGTATCCTTTTTTAATTTTGGTGTACCTTTTTTTTTAAAAAAAAATATTTAGCGTACACTTTTTTTAATTTCAGTGTACCTATTCTCAATTTTAACGTACCATTTCTCAATTTTAGCGTATCCTTTTTTAATTTTAACGTACCTTTCTTTTAATTTTAGCGTACCATTTTTCAATTTTGACGTACCTTTTCTCACTTTTAGTATGTTCTTTTTGAATTTTAGCGTCCATTTCTCAATTTTAGCGTACTCTTTCTCAATTTTAATAAAAACCTTAATTTTAGCGTACATTTAGAAAAACATTACTTTTGACACATATGTAAGGAAATTTAATGAATGTCGATAATACGTGATTCGATGAACAAACCTTAATTTCACAAAATCCCCAATTTTATGTTAATAAAAACCCGTATAAAGAAAAATAATTTAACAAATCTCGTCAAGTATACATTTTTATTAAGAGAAATTATAATTGTTGTTTCCACTGAAGAATTGAATCTTCATTTGTGAAATTGGAGAATTGATTGTCTGATTTCACAATTTTTTTTGTTTGAATGAAGTTGAGTGGAGGAAGGGAATGAGCAACTTGACAAAGTGTCAGGTTCTATTTTTGGGTAAAAGAATATGAGCCAATTGACTTGCTTAAGAGTGGGGATGAATTTCAATTGATGTATGTCGTTAGATCTTAGAAGATCTAATGGTTAGGAGAAGTTCTCACAGTTCTCATTATAGTATAGGTTCTCACCGGATCTTGACTCTATATATATATATATATATATATAGAAGGGATCAAATAAGTTCACTATATGTAATTAAGTCTATATTAAAGTTACAGATGACATACGTTAAAGTTGCATTTTTTCAGAATTGATATGTAACTATAACATTCAGCTCTTTTATCACTTCAAGTGATAAAGTGCAACTTTAACACTCATCTCGTGTAACTTTAAGCACCTTTTGTGTAACTTTAACACTGGAACTTATGAACTTATAAGAGTTGTTGGCCTTATGTGAACCTATCTATCTATCTATATATATATATATATATATATATATATATATATATAATTTGACTTCCTCATGAATTTGGCTTCACATGTCACTTCATCATTGGACCTTTTCCCCTTTTGCCAAAAGCAAAAGCAAACAATTCATCTCTCTCTCTCTCTCTCTCTCTCTCTCTCTCTCTCTCTCTCTCTCTCTCTCTCTCTCTCTCTCTCTAATTTCACCCTATGATTCCCATCTGGCGAAACTTTGCCCCGCGAACTTTGTATAACTCACCACCGGGAAAAACTTTTCCCCGCGGTAATCCCGATTTCGTCCGACCATTTTAGTTTTGCCCGTTGCACTTCATAGGGTGATAAATCACCCCACGCACTTACGGTTTCACCCATTCCAATTCAATTGCAAATCTCGATCCACCGACTCTTGAACTTCGATTCTCGGAACCCGATTGGACTTGACGGAGCGGAGCAGTCGCACGTCGGATCTGCTGCTGCTGGTGGTCGAAGGCGGCGTTTCAAGGGCCAAAACCTGTGCTGGGTCGACGCCGAAGAGGAGGACGATGGAGACGAGGTCGTCTATTGTCGTTGTTCGCAGGAGCTACCGCGCTGGAGTATTCTACTGCGCGCGTGGTTGTCATCGTGTTGATAGAGGAAGACGGAGAACGGAGGTAGATGCGGTGGTGGTGCTCGGCTGCTGCTGCTGTTGTCCTTGGCCGACGCCGGCGGTTGTCTGCCGGCGGTGCTGCTGTTGGTCGGAGTTTGGCCGGAGAGCAGGAGGAAGTGGAGGTGGAGGGACGTTTGAGTTATTAGGTCAAGGGTCAAGGTCGGTTGTGGAGGGTTAGTGATGACGGAGTTCCGGCGAAGATCTCCGGGGGTGAGGTGAATGCCGGTGATGTTGTTCGGCTGGTATGGAGGTGAGGGTGTGATGGTAGGGATTCGTCACGTCCCTAGCCAACAATATAACACCGACTAACCTAGTGAGTAGCTAGGGCAAGTCGGGATCGTATCCACGAGGACGGTATATCAAGGTTTAGACTAGGTTGGCCTACAACAAGACTAGATCACCAAACGAACACAAAGAAGCGATGTAAGGAGAATTATGATGGAGAAGAAGTATGACTAAGCTAATGATCGAACTAATGAATAAACTAAAAGAACGATTAGCTAACTAAGAGGATTAACACAAATATGGAAGGAAGTGGGGTAGGTCGGGTTCATAGGAGTAGAAGGATAATTGGGGTGATCAAGGGTATAGGTGTCACCTAATCGCTAGAGTCGGTCCGGGCTCTCGCAACTTAGACCCTAGTCCGCGCTCTCGCGACTAAACTATTCTCAACATTTCCGCACTATAAACAATCAATGAGAAGGTGAACACAAGTATGGGAAGCATGGCCACTACAACTCACACAAGCATATCAACAAACACATAGAGTGCCTACAATGTGACTAACAACAAAGATGTAACCTTTTCCCCTTAATCAACCCTAATCACCCATATTCTACCCCTAATCCCCCTACTAACCCCACAAAGAAACTACTCACTCATTATCAATGAGAAACTAACATTCACAAGAGAAAATAAACTCACAAACCAAACATCCATTATGAACAATGAGAACAATAATAAGAACAATATAAAAAGATTGAAACTAGATTGAATAAACAAGGATTAGAGTAGAGAAGATTATACCAACAATACTATGATGAAAAAGATGAAAACTTGCATTAATGAGAAACCCAAATACAATCCCAAGGTTGTCAAGCTTGGAACAATCTTCAAGAATCCATTAATCCAAGACTAAATACAATAATTATCTAAAGATTAAAGAGAGGATTAAACTAATGAGAGTAGCAATAATCTAGGGTTTAGAATGATAATGGAGGCTTAAACTAATCTAGGGTAAGATAAGATGTCTTAAAATTACAAGAAGGGAGTATATATATGGGTACAAGAATGAAGGAGAAGAGAAAAAAGAGTCGCACTGCCAGTTCTTCGTCCCGACCGGGACGGATCATCCCGATCGGGACGGCTCTGTCATCCCCATCGGGACGGGTTGGTCCCGACCGGGATGGGCTCACAGCAGCCATCCTAATGTAGCACCCCATCCCGAACGGGATGGGCCTTGTATGCCTTCCTTAAACGCTCTTTGGTCCTTCCTTGCTTCTCATGGGCTTCCCACCGATTCTCGGGACTCGAGATCGGCTTTCGGAGGCTCGGGATTGGGTCCCAAGGTCTCGGGGTCGATTCCAAGGCCTCGAGTCATCGTTCCTTTATCTCGTTGGCTCCAATATGTGTATGTATTGAGTCGGAATCGCTCCAACTCTTCCAAATTGGTCTCGGGAACCTGAAACGAACTAAAGGAAGCATAAGAAGCCCATGAGTCGCTCCAAAGGAGCGATTCCACAAGGAAAAAGGGACCAAAACACAACAAATAGGCACTACAAACTACACTTATCAGGGTGCTGCCGGCGTCGGGTATGGTGGAGAAGGTGACGGAGGTTCGTCGGAGCTCAGGGGAACGGAGGTTGGGTCGGTGGTGAGGTGGTCAGAGTTTGGTTAATGAAGGGAGTGAAGGTGGAGGATGAAGATTTGGATGATATGGGTAATTGGGTTGGTTTGGGTGATTGGGTTGGTCAAGGTAAAGGTCAGTTTTACCATGACTAGGTGATTGGAATTGGGTTAATAGAATGGGTTGGGTTGAATTGAGTGATTGGGTTTGTGTTGATTTAGGCTTGGTTTGAGTTGGGTTATGGGTTGAGTAGGTGGATTAGGAGAGTTATGGGAATGAAATGGGTCATGGGTGATTATAAGGTCAAAGGTCGGGTTTGACTCGGATTGCTTTGCTTAGCTCCTCTTGCTTCGACTCGTCTCTTTATTCACGAATCACGAACACGTAACTATAAGACAAAAACACACAAAAGCAGTACCAAATTCTACGAAAAAGACGATAAATACGAAAAACGAAATTCAAACTAGAAAATACGAAATATAGTCAAAAATGAGTTATATTGACGTTAAAGCACACAAAATAGAGTCAAATACGAGTGAAAATAGGGGGTAAAACGGTCTAAATTTGTGTGTTATCATCTAGCCCGCAACCTCATGGTTAAGGTGGGGAATCTATACCCCACCGATTTTGTTATTCTTGACATTCCTATAGAGGAGCGGAATCTTATTCTCTTGGGACGGCCTTTCCTAGCTAGTGGTGGAGTAATCGTTGATGTGAAGCGAGGGCGACTATATTTCAATGTTGCTAATGACACGGTTCAATTTGTGCTTCCCGCGTTCCTTCCCGAAAATTCTTTTGGCGGGGAGTTATAAAATCAAATGGTGGAATTTCCATCCAATGAAAAACCCTCCACTGAAGATCTTGACTATGATAACGAAGAAGACGATGGTGCCCTATTTATACTCGGTCCTACCTCGGAAGAAGGTATTCCGGAAGAATTTGCAATGCTTCCCGAGGTAGCACGACTTATGGGCTTGCCGGAGTTTAGAAAAGAGTTCAAGATCGGTAACATTGAATTTGAAATTAATGCTCAAGACCCTCCAGGTTGCTTCTCAAGCAACTCCGACTAAGCTCAAACGATTTGATTCGGTTTGGTGGTGTCCATAATAACCACCTTGTAAATATTTTTATATTCTTATCTCCTTTTACTTTTTCCTCGAACAATAGCTTTTGGATTTTTCTTTGGAGCTTGCTTCTAAAGTCACTTGCTGGAATTGTGAAGATTTCTTTTGGAGTTTTTGGGTTATGCTACAAATGATTATGAGAGTTTTTCTCCGTGTAGCTAATACATGGATTGAGAAGATTGGTTTTATCGAAGGATTAAGGATGGTTTTGACCAAGTCGAAGAGAATTTTCGCAGCAAAGTCCTATTTTGAAGTGAATGAATCTCACCGGGCGAAATTTCGGCCGACGGTAAACTTATTTGCGACTTGGGAATTGACGAAATTCCGTCGGGTGAAATTTCACCAGGTGGAATCTCACCGGGCGAAATTTCGCCCAACGGTGCGAGAGACGGTCCGAAGACCAACGGGTGAAATTTCACCCGATGGTGACCACCGGGTGAAACTCCACCCCGCGTCACCCTTATACCGAAACACCCTCCCTCCTTCATTATATTACCTTCTTCCTCTCTCTCTCCTCAAATAAACCCCAAAAACCCCTAATCCTATAACTCTAAATCCCTTCGAATCACCCAATTTCTTCACTAAAATCTAATCTAATCCCAAATTCTTCATCCCTACCGAATTCCTAACACACTCTTGGAATTCTTTTTGAGAAATCATTCCAATTTTTGACAACCCCAAACCCTAACCTCCATCACCATAATCACCCAATAATTCAATCATCAACTACGAGGAGAATCAAGCAAACGGAAAGGAAAAGGTTATCATCTATGCTCAATCACCATTCGGGTTCGACGTCCTCTTCACGTTCCGAGGAGCCGACTGAAGTTCGGGACGAATCTGTCCCGATGCCCATTCAAGCACAAGGCTCCGTCTCGCGCGAAGAACCTGTTCCGCTAGAGGTACGTTACCCCTCAATTCGTCGTAATTTCCGTCATTCTGAGTCTGGTGTTAGTTTCGCTAAGAAATCCCAATTGGAAAAGTTTAAAAAATTTTGGGTTTGTCGCATCGAGCCAACTCGTTGGGCAGCTAGGGATGTTCTTCAGCGAATGGGTATTGAGCCACAGGTCCGAGCAATGTGCGAAAATCTTGGACTGATTAAATTTTACACCTCTACGGAGGAAACTTTTCAAAAGCTGGCGTGTGAGTTTTTCGCAACTTTTGAGTTGGGTAGTACTGACGACCTCACCGTTACTTTTCAGTTGCGAGAGACTCTGTATGTCTTTTCATTGAAAGATTTTGGTGCATTGCTTGGTTTACCGACTTCTGTCCTTGGAAGAGCTAGGGCGGGGCAAACTAGAAATGCAAAATTTGCCTGTGATCGATTTTGGTTTAAAATTGCCCGCCAAAGGACTTTCAAGGGGGGAAAGATGCGTTCATTCTCCATCCGGAACCCCATCCCCAAATATTTGGTGTGTATCATAGCCAATTCATTTCTGTCGAGCTATGATACGCACCATAATTGTGGTGCTACAACCGTGCAGCTGTTAGAGGATGCGGTTATGAATAGAGGCCCGTCGATCGACATGTTCGAGGCCCTAGCTGCGCATTTCGCCCAGGTTGAGAAGGGCAACCGCAAGAACATTTTTTTTGGTGGTGTTGTAACGATGATAGCTAGAGCCTTGAATGTCGATTTTAGTGACATGACGCCAGTAATCGGAGTCAGAATTATTTAGACGAGGTTTATTGCTCTTTTCTTGTTTGGCCCCAAAAAGGGGATTATAACAGTTTGTTTCTGTATAAGATTACTGATTTACAAGCTATTGAGACGCCTAATCTCGAGTGGGTTAGGCTCGATGTTGAGGAGAATTTCGGCATGCCGAAAAGGTCAGGGGAGTACATTCGGGATCACTCCCGTGGTAAGTTTCGTCAAGTCAATTACCCCGCTGGACCTTTAGACTATAGTGATGACGACGTAGAGGTAGTAGATGTGTCAGAAGAGGAACCGTAGGTTGAAACTTTCCGAATCAAGGGTCATAGAGCTTTACCAACGTCATCCCATAGACCCTCTTCCTCCCATCAGACTGAACCTCAGACCTCCCAGTTTTTCACACCCGATTTTCTGACTTCACACCACACAGACACTCCACTTTCACCCAGTCTACCCCCGGTTTTCAGGAGGACGTTAACATGAGTCCTCCGAGATACTCTTCGTTCTTCGGATCAGAAGACTTTTATAACCAGTGGGGGGAAGTTTATGATCGTACACGTCAGACTTGGGAGAATTCCACCACATCACTCAACTTGGCCCATAGTGCCTATAACCTAGCTCGGGATGCGCGCGATACTGCGCATGACTCCTTCACCTACTCCCGAGACGGTTTTGAGTAGGCCCGAGATGGCTATGATAAGGCCAGGAACGCTTGACGCGCGGTCATCGCGACCCGCACGATCAAACAATATTTTTAACACCGACTAACCTAACTAGTGCGATAGTGGTAGGTCGGGATCGATCCTCAGGGACGGTCTAGGTAGAATCGGTCAAGTCAAAGTTTGGTTGCGTTTGGAATTGAGGTGGGGGTTTTAGGACGAGAGGTGTTGAACAAAAGCTAGCGAGCTACACAACTAAAACTAGAGACAATAATGGGAAAGGTGTTGGGGAGAGTCGGGATTCGAAAATGGGGTCTAAGAGTCTCGGGATCGAGTTTTAGTTACAACGTTGAAAAGGAAAAATGCCACTTTTTGGTTTCTTCACCCAACCCGCTTTCGCGGTGAAAGGGTAAGTCTCAAATCAAGATAATTCCTACCCCGGGTTTCCCCATACTGATAAGAACGAGTCAAGGTCAATCTAGCTGCAGTCTAGGTCAACAAAGACACAAAAACCTTAAACTTGATAAATCAACAAGTAAACAACCCACCAACATCTCTTAAATCAAATAATCCAAATCCTCATCCCTAAATTCCCCAACAAGAAAATCTACTCACTAGTCATGATGAATAACAACAAAACATTAACTAAGGAGAAAATAACTAAAGCATGCATAATAACTATACTAACAAATTATACTAAAGAGAGAATAAACTAACACACAAACTAAAGAGGAACTAACAAAGGAGAGAGAAAAACATAAACTAACTAATGGAAAACTACACTAACATGGAGATTGACAAGATAAACTATGGATTAACAAGGAAACAAACTAACTAATGGAGAAAGGGAGAGGAAAGAAACTACCAATTATGGAGAAAATTAAGGAGAAAGATGAAGATTAACATAAAAGATTGAATCTTCAAGAAATAATACAAAGGTCTTGTCACATAAACCCTTGCAAAACCCTTAAATTTTCAATATAAAAACAAAATCTTCAACAAAGATGGAAGCTTGATTAAGAATAGTTGAGTAGAATTATACTAATACGAAATAGATCTACTAATTATTTATAGAGATTTTTACTAAGGAGATTACTACAATTACTACTACTACTAGAAATCCTTTACACTATACTAATCCTAAGAGGTCACTCAAGGCACACTCAAGGCTCAAGAGTGGCACAAAACCCTAGGTTAAGTATATATAGTAGTCTTAATGGGTCACACAAACTTAAGGCCCATAATCCAATTTCCCTTCATTTAAGCTAGACCATCACCCTTTGCATCTTCATGGGGTGAAATTTTGCCCCGCGGCTTGACGAACTAATCCCACCGGGTGAAATTTCACCCGGTGAGATTTTCTTCTCGATTCGCGATTTTGGTTTGTTTTCTCCATCGGGCGAAATTTCACCCGGTGGGCGAAATTTCTGTAATCCCCTAAAAATTCTAACGCGATACAGTGGCGGAAACACTGTAGAGTCGGGATTAAAAAAACACTGACAAACTATATCTCTTTAAAAGAAATGGTAAGTCAATACAAAGGCCTCTTTTTACAAAAGGGCTAAAAGTAAAATCTCCAAACAGGGTTATACAAATCCATAAATAAACGTGAATAAAGAAAGAGTAGGATCCACGCTACTCGCTAGCTCACACCCAAAACCCAGCAGCAAATACCTGTCATGTTATAAACATAACAGCCACGTCAGTGGGGAGTAACTCGGACATTCTCCCAGCCATATTATACCATATGGAAAAATAATAGTATTACTATATCAAAATAGTTAAAATGGAAAAAATTAAAACGATATAATAAAAATAAGCTTTCAGAGAAAACTTAAAATATTGGAATAATAAAATCAGAACAAGTTTTCAGAAGAAAACTTCAAATATTTGTCAACCTGCAAATCAAAATGCATGTATCGATAATAATAAAAATATTCAAAATGGCGTTATGGATAAGATTAGTGTAGAAGGTCAGACTTTCACTAGGAGAATACTAAAAACTAGCTTCGAGAACCTAGTTCAAACAAATCAAACTTTGGTCTCTAACTAGGCTACTCAACCATAATAGGACGGCGACTTATAAATGCGTGGCCCTAGTTTAAGACAATGCACACCCCTCCTGGGATTACCTATCACCCAGTTCAACTTATGACGGCGACTTACTGCGAGGCCTAAGCTTAAGGTCAAAATGTACACAACTACCGGGATACCTGTCACCCGGTTCAACAACTAATGTACCGATTCCTGATACACTAGCCTTATAGTTGATGGCAAAACCGTAAACCCTAGATTATATTACTCTAACCCCACACTTGACTTTATTCCATAACTCCAAAACAGCCATTCGATATACAAAAGATATAATCAATATAAATAATATGAGGATAAAAACAATAAACATTTTATATAAAAAGGGAAACTTTCTATAAACAGAAACGTACTTAAAATAGAAATTTCGCTATAGAAAATACGCAAGTTATTAAAATATGTGAAATCTATTAAAAATAGCATTTCTAACGAAATTAACATTTTATTATTATCGTCGTTATCGTAGCTTTAATATATTTCTAAATTCGTTTCTCAAAATATAAATAAAATATAATAACTCATTATATAGAATTTTATAAATAATTAGGAAATCGAGTTAAAGCTATAAATTTTAGGAAATAGATGTTTTAAGAAAAACGATATCAAAGTTAATTGAATCGATGAGTTTTATAATTTAAACGACATTTTATAAAGCTTCCAAATTGGTTTTAGGAAATAGATTTTATCAATAAATAATACTGATTTTACTAAAATAATCAATTGTAGACAAATGAGAAATTATTCGGGAAAATAGTCTCGACTAAAAATGTATTTAAAACAAAATCGACTACTTTGTCATTTATTAAAATACGTCGTAAAACGAAATTAATTTATTGAACAAGTATACAAATCTCGATTATAATATAAAAATACAATTTTGAGTTTGATGGGTAGGATTTGTTGTGAATCCTAACCGTCAAATAAAACCGGCAAAACCTAACTAGGGTAGCTAGGGTAAGTCGGGTCGAATCCACAGGGACGGGAGGTCGGACTAGGGTATGCTAGGGTCTAGGACTAGGTTCGAGACGAGCTATTCTAAGGAGGGGTAGACTAGGACTAAGCAAGAAAAACAATCAAAGGAAACGGGCTAGGATTAGGTCGGGATCAAAGGGGTAACGGAATGGTCAAGGGAGAACTAGAGTGAAGGAGGTAGTAGGGTGATCTAGGTAATGCCCGGGCTCTCGCAACTTAGGCCTACCTAGAGGTTCATCCTATAACCCATCTCGGCGATACACACGACAAACGGGGTTCTAACGTGCTATAGTGGCCTAGGTCGCATCCGGGCTCTCGCTACTTAGACCGACCTAGGGGTCGTCCTCACCGGGCTCTCGCAACTTAGTGAGGGAACCGAACCCACAAACAAACCATCACCCACAAGAGAAAAGCAAGAAAAACAAGCATATACACATACTAGTCAATCAAGCATTTCAACAAACAAGTGATGTGCACCAAACCAAGAGGAAACCCAAATCTTCCCCCAACATCTCTAACAATCCCTTAATCATCCAATTAACACCCTAATCACCTTACTAACTCTAGCAAGAACACTACTCTAACATAATCAAACTAATACTATCAAAAACAAGATGAATCAACATAAACATCAAAACATACATAAACAAACTAGTGAAAACAATAAACAAGAACTAATGATTCAAACTTGAATAATAAAACAACGATTAAGAGAAAGGAAAAGAGATTATACCAAACTAGAAGATGAAAAGAAGAAAGAAACTTGCATAAATGGAAGAACCCAAAACAAACATCCAAGTTTGTCAAGCTTGGTGGGGATCTTGAGGAATTCCCAAATTACAAGCACTAATCTAAGATTAACGATAATCTGAAGACTAATCTATGCTAAAACTATCTAGGGTTTAGTCTAATATGAAGTGCATAAGCTTAACAAAACAAGGGAAGAGTATATATATGGGTTACAAGTGGAAAGGAGAAGAAAGAAAGGAGTGCGGCCTGAACTAGGCTCATCCCGTTCGGGATGAGTTGGTCCCGTTCGGGATGGACCCTTCACAGAACACCTCTCTTTTGTGCACCTCAACCGGTTCCGGTTGAGCTCAACCGGAACCGGTTGAGCCTTGTAGGCCTCCTTTAAGCTTCTTTCGGTCCCTCCTTGCTTCTCATGGGTTTCTCATCGATTCTCGGGACTCGGGATCAGGTCTCGGAGGCTCGGGACTCGGGATCGGGTCTCGGAGGCTCGGGACTCGGGATCGGGTCTCGGAGGCTCGGGATTGGGTCCCAAGGTCTCGAGGTTGATTCCAAGGCATCGAGTCATCGTTCATTTATTTCGTTGGCTCCAAAATGTGTATGTATCGAGTCGGAATCGCTCCAACTCTTCCAAATCGGTCTCGGGAACCTGAAACGAACTAAAGGAAGCATAAGAAGCCCATAAACCGCTCCCAAGGAGCGATTCAACAAGGAAAATGGGACCAAAGCACTACGAAATAGGCACTACAAACCACACTTATCAACTCCCCCACACTTAACCCTTACTCGCCCTCGAGTAAGCACATACTAAATACTAAACTAGCCGAGTGGGTATTAGCGCACCCTACGCCCTTTCAACTCACGCGAGTACACTTAGAGGAAAACTGCACTCCGCAAGGCAAGTCGGGTCTTGCGACAAAACTGTGGATGCAACCGGACACAAAACACACAAACAAACAAACACATAATCGGTTGCACCCAAAAGAAAACAAATACCGCTTCCCTCAAAAAGCGGTAAAAGAAGCACCGGTTTAGGACTCGAGGTAAGTGACAACGTTCCCAAGCTAGCAATACAAACCAAGGTGGACTAAACCCTAATAGTATGACGATAAAGCAATAAAAACATTGGTAACTTACCTAGGTCCTCCTAACTTTCTAAAAACGTACTACGGGACGATCGGCGGAGTGGAAAGTGATGATCCACGGTGTTAGTCGACACTGTAGGTAAGTGAGACCCCGCCCCCTTTAGCATGAGCCAAGAGGGCCGTCCCGTGTCGAAAACCGCCTAACTAGTCCAAGTAAAAAGGTGGAAAACATGCAAAATGAGGGAAGACCGACTAATGCCGCCATTTCTTTTTCTTCTTTTCTTTTTTCTTTTTGGCTTTTGTGCCTTTTTTTTTTTCTTCATTTTTTTTCTTTCTTTCATTTCTTTCATTTTCTTTTCTTAGCCCTTTTTTTGGCTTGATTTTGGCTTTTTGGCACTCCTTAGTGTAATAAGAAAGAGAGAATTCAACAAATGCAAATTATTGTGTGGATATGTGTAGGAGGTAGGGTAATGGGTGAGTCGGAACGACGCCTTCCCTTCAAACTCACAAAAAGTGGAGAGCTTGGACTAATCAAACAATCCTAAACACGGTCACCTAAGGGACGAGACTCGGTAACCAAGGCCTTTTCACACCGTGGGTGGTCATAATGGTCAAAAGTGCAAATCCCGTAGTAAATCCCTAGTAAGCTAGGTGGACTCAAGATAAAGGACCAACGAAATCATTGATTTAGGGTCATTCTACTAGCTAAAGTCCCAGACTCGATTTACACTACGAGGAAGGGAAAGTAAGCACTCACACACTAGCCTCTAAACCGGGTTTTCGAAAACCTTTTACACACAAGACACAAATACACACACAAACAAAGACTCAACGAGAACGAAAGAAAAAGAAGTAAAAGCAACGAAACAAAAACAACACAAAATGAACACATACACAACACAAACACCACCCTGATCATCCAAACAAGCCACCAAATCAACCACACTTTACAAAGCTCCACCCGAGCACACAACATCACAATCTCCTCCAAACTCCGCAAGAGGTAAAGAAGAAAAAGGGATAAGATGTTACCGGGAGTCGTGAAAGCCTTCCAAAGTTAACGGCGATTAAAGCAACCTATAAGGGAAAGGGAGATAAAACACACACACAAAACAAATATACGACATAACGACACAAAAAGGAAAAGACACAAAAGAAAATCTTTTTGATTTTTGTGAAATTTTTTCAAATTTTTAGGGTTTTTTGAAGAATTTTTTCGAAAAACTAAGAAAATAAAACTAACTATGCTAGAATATCGCTCCCCCACACTTAAACCGAGCAATGTCCTCATATGCTCAATCGTAGTGTGCGGAGAGACAAAAGAAAAAGAAAAGAAACTACGAAAATAAAGCTAAAAATCAAAAATAAAGTGAAGAAAAGGGTAGAAGGTGTCCGGCCGGGGTGTAGTCAAGTCACCATGGGCCGAGACAAGAAAAGATATGGAAGGGGGAAGAAAAATAAAAAGAAGGAAATAAAAGGAAATGGGAGGGGAGGGTTAGGTGTAATCAAGTCACCTAGCCCGGATTCCGCCTAAATCTGACTAAATCCAACAAAAAAGGTGAAAAACTTGTAAAATTTGGATTTTGAAATGACTCTCGATGTAGTCACGTCATCGAGAGTCGGGAACAACCATATACCAAGGCCTCGAAGGCCACCATAACACAAATATAAGGGGAAGGGGAGTAAACAAAGGAAAACAAGCAATAAAAGACGGAAAAGAAAAGATAGTTGCCGTACCAATAGGATAGCAACTCACTCGCTCCATCGTCTCCAATGACCAATAAAGGCACTTTGCTTGTCTTCATCATTCCTATCCCGCTTCGAACTTGATAAAACACATGGTAGAGGTAGTAATGATGTGAGGGGAGTGGGATTCGATGTGAAACTCGGTGTAAAGGGAAGAGAAATGAGGTGAGGGTATGTAAATGAAGTGTAATGGTCATATGACATGAGCAAGGATGGGTAGGGAGGTTGGGTGGGGGTATACAATGGTGGGTGGGCTCAAAAGTCAAAGAAGAGGCCAAAAGAGGAGAAAAGAGACCATCCCGGTCGGGATGGATGGTCCCGATCGGGAAGACACCCTCGTCCCGGTCGGGAAGCCACCTTCCCGGTCGGGACGGCACTCCAGCAAACTCCAATTTTTGCACCTCCATCCCGATCGGGACGGCTTCTTCCTGGTCAGGATGGCACATCCTTCCCGGTCGAGAAGCTCCCTTCCCGCCCGGGATGGGTCTTCTTGACCTCCAAAACCCCAAAAGCTTCACCGAAGCTTCAAAAACCGACTTCCATACTCACGATCCGAGCTCTATCATTAACTATTCCTCTCTAGGAATCACCTTTCCTTCACACCTATCACAATGAACTCAAATACAACATCAAATTCCCTCCCTCACATCGCTCATCAACAATCCAAATAAACAAGAATTCCACAAAGGCTAACAAATCCAAGAAACCAAACTATACAAACAAACATAAACACAAATACAAGCACAAAAGAAAAGGGAAAAGATATTTACACTAAAATACTCTCTCCAACTACACCTCCATAGCCATCAAGAGCTCGGAGGAGTAAGTCAAATGCCCTAGCAACATCTTCAATTAAGCTCACATGGCCGAGCCTAGCCACTTCGAAGAGCTTCCAAGTCGGAGGGAAGAAGCGATCATCTTCATTATGCTCGGGGTTCTCGTGATCTTCCGGGTCTTCCAAACCAACATAGCTACGACTCTTATGACCATCCGGTAGGTATAGTGGTCTAGAGTCGTGCTCGGTATCATGATGTGGGAGATCACACCCTAGGGGTGTCGCTTCTTCTACGGGGTCGAGAGTGGAACTCTTTTCCATCGCCCGACAAGGATCCTCTTCACCAACCGTCTCACAAGACAAAGGGCTAGACATCGAGTGCGGTAGAGGAGGAGAAGGCATCAAGTTTTCTTCATTGGAGGCTTTAGGATCTTCCAATTTCCCATACAAGGCAAGTTCCAAAGCGTCCACTTCTTTTTCCCAAGTATTGCGCTCCTTTTCACTCATCTTGTCTAATTGGCCTAGAGGAGGTATGTCTTCACTTGGCTTTGGATTGTCTAGACCCGGTTCATCACGAAGAAAATCGAACAAATCCAATTTGATAGCCAATACATCGGCTCCCCAAGAGTTATCTTGAGAATCATGTTCACTCCCCTCCTCATTGTTGGCCCTTGAAGCTTCAACTTCCTCTGCTCTTCCCCTATCTTCACCGCCCAAGCAACACTCAACAATGGTCTCTTGATCGACCCCCTCTTCTTCATTTGTAGCTTCACAATCGGGTTGACTTTCTTGTGGAGACACCCGACCTTCTTGCCCAAATGAACCTTCCTCAACATGTTGTGGAGCTCGAGTGGCCAACATCGTGATATGAGCCATGAGTGCATTGATGCGAGCATCTTGCACCCCTATTTGGGCCTTGAGCTCCTTTTCAACCCCTTGTATGTAAGTCATCATCATTTGTTGACTCTTTTGCATTAAATTCATCATCTCATGTTGACCCTTATGCAATATCATTATCGCCTCTTGTTGACTTTTTTGCATTTGGACCAACATTTGACAATTCTCAAAGTCGGGGATTTTTGGTTGTGGGTTATGTGAGGGTGTTTGGTAGTTGTTAGGATGTTGGAATGATCCTTGACAACCTTCTTGGTAACCATATGGAGGGCGTTCGTGAGATTGTTGATGAGGTTGATATGGTTGGTGAGATTTCGGGACTTGGCCATTTGCCCCAAAGTTGCCCCGTGATGATTGATGGTAGCTCGGACGAGCCATGTCCATAACGTCGCTTTGGTACCTAGGATGAGCTAGAAGCACTTGAGCAAACGTTAGTAGCCTAGTGCTTTTGAGGCACTAGGAAGGGAGAGTAGCACACAAGAAGAAAAACGGAGATACACAAGGAGAAGAGAACACAAAAATCAAGAACAAAGTCCAAAACTAAGCAAACAAAAGTTTAAACTACGCCGTCCCCGGCAACGGCACCAATTTGATGGGTAGGATTTGTCGTGAATCCCAACCGTCAAATAAAACCGGCAAAACCTAACTAGGGTAGCTAGGGTAAGTCGGGTCGAATCCACAGGGACGGGAGGTCGGACTAGGGTATGCTACGGTCTAGGACTAGGTTCGAGACGATCTATTCTAAGGAGGGGGAGACTAGGACTAAGCTAGGTCTAAAGCAAGAAAAACAATCAAAGGAAACGGGCTAGGATTAGGTCGGGGTCAAAGGGGTAACGGAATGGTCAAGGGAGAACTAGAGTGAAGGAGGTAGTAGGGTGATTAAGGTAATGCCCGGGCTCTCACAACTTAGGCCTACCTAGAGGTTCATCCTATAACCCATCTCGGCGATACACACGACAAACGGGGTTCTAACGTGCTATAGTGGCCTAGGTCGCATCCGGGCTCTCGCTACTTAGACCGACCTAGGGGTCGTCCTCACCGGGCTCTCGCAACTTAGTGAGGGAACCGAACCCACAAACAAACCATCACCCACAAGAGAAAAGCAAGAAAAACAAGCATATACACATACTAGTCAATCAAGCATTTCAACAAACATGTGATGTGCACCAAACCAAGAGGAAACCCAAATCTTCCCCCAACATCTCCAACAATCCCTTAATCATCCAATTAACACCCTAATCACCTTACTAACCCTAGCAAGAACACTACTCTAACATAATCAAACTAATACTATCAAAAACAAGATGAATCAACATAAACATCAAAACATACATAAACAAACTAGTGAAAACAATAAACAAGAACTAATGACTCAAACTTGAATAATAAAACAACGATTAAGAGAAAGGAAAAGAGATTATACCAAACTAGAAGATGAAAAGAAGAAAGAAACTTGCATAAATGGAAGAACCCAAAACAAACATCCAAGTTTGTCAAGCTTGGTGGAGATCTTGAGGAATTCCCAAATTACAAGCACTAATCTAAGATTAACGATAATCTGAAGACTAATCTACACTAATCTATGCTAAAACTATCTAGGGTTTAGTCTAATATGAAGTGCATAAGCTTAACAAAACAAGGGAAGAGTATATATATGGGTTACAAGTGGAAAGGAGAAGAAAGAATGGAGTGCGGCCTGAACTAGGCTCATCCCGTTCGGGATGAGTTGGTCCCGTTCGGGATGGACCCTTCACAGAACACCTCTCTTTTGTGCACCTCAACCGGTTCCGGTTGAGCTCAACCGGAACCGGTTGAGCCTTGTAGGCCTCCTTTAAGCTTCTTTCGGTCCCTCCTTGCTTCTCATGGGTTTCTCATCGATTCTCGGGACTCGGGATCGGGTCTCGGAGGCTCGGGACTCGGGATCGGGTCTCGGAGGCTCGGGACTCGGGATCGGGTCTCGGAGGCTCGGGATTGGGTCCCAAGGTCTCGAGGTTGATTCCAAGGCATCGAGTCATCGTTCATTTATTTCGTTGGCTCCAAAATGTGTATGTATCGAGTCGGAATCGCTACAACTCTTCCAAATCGATCTCGGGAACCTGAAACGAACTAAAGGAAGCATAAGAAGCCCATAAACCGCTCCCAAGGAGCGATTCCACAAGGAAAATGGGACCAAAGCACTACGTAATAGGCACTACAAACCACACTTATCAACTCCCCCACACTTAACCCTTACTCGCCCTCGAGTAAGCACATACTAAATACTAAACTAGTCGAGTGGGTATTAGCGCACCCTACGCCCTTTCAACTCACGCGAGTACACTTAGAGGAAAACTGCACTCCGCAAGGCAAGTCGGGTCTTGCGACAAAACTGTGGATGCAACCGGACACAAAACACACAAACAAACAAACACACAAACAAACATATAATCGGTTGCACCCAAAAGAAAACAAATACCGCTTCCCTCAAAAAGCGGTGAAAGAAGCACCGGTTTAGGACTCGAGGTAAGTGACAACGTTCCCAAGCTAGCAATACAAACCAAGGTGGACTAAACCCTAATAGTATGACGATAAAGCAATAAAAACATTGGTAACTTACCTAGGTCCTCCTAACTTTCTAAAAACGTACTACGGGACGATCGGCGGAGTGAAAAGTGATGATCCACGGTGTTAGTCGACACTGTAGGTAAGTGAGACCCCGCCCCCTTTAGCATGAGCCAAGAGGGCCATCCCGTGTCGAAAACCGCCTAACTAGTCCAAGTAAAAAGGTGGAAAACATGCAAAATGAGGGAAGACCGACTAATGCCGCTATCATCCTTCCTCGGGACTCGGTCCTTTGGTAGGCTCTTCACGGCAAAAGTCGGAAAAAGGCTTATTTTTGTGGGGATTTCTTTTTGGGAGACGGGTTTTCTTTTGGCATTTTCTTTCTTTTCGACGTTTTGATTTGTTTGTTTCCATGCCATTTCTTTTTCTTCTTTTCTTTTTTCTTTTTGGCTTTTGTGCCTTTTTTTTTTCTTCATTTCTTTTTTTTCTTTCATTTCTTTCATTTTCTTTTCTTAGCCCTTTTTTTGGCTTGATTTTGGCTTTTTGGCACTCCTTAGTGTAATAAGAAAGAGAGAATTCAACAAATGCAAATTATTGTGTGGATATGTGTAGGAGGTAGGGTAATGGGTGAGTCGGAACGACGCCTTCCCTTCAAACCCACAAAAAGTGGAGAGCTTGGACTAATCAAACAATCCTAAACACGGTCACCTAAGGGACGAAACTCGGTAACCAAGGCCTTTTCACACCGTGGGTGGTCATAATGGTCAAAAGTGCAAATCCCGTAGTAAATCCCTAGTAAGCTAGGTGGACTCAAGATAAATGACCAACGAAATCATTGATTTAGGGTCATTCTACTAGCTAAAGTCCAAGACTCGATTTACACTACGAGGAAGGGAAAGTAAGCACTCACACACTAGCCTCTAAACCGGGTTTTCGAAAACCTTTTACACACAAGACACAAATACACACACAAACAAAGACTCAACGAGAACGAAAGAAAAAGAAGTAAAAGCAACGAAACAAAAACAACACAAAATGAACACATACACAACACAAACACCACCCCGATCATCCAAACAAGCCACCAAATCAACCACACTTTACAAAGCTCCACCCGAGCACACAACATCACAATCTCCTCCAAACTCCGCAAGAGGTAAAGACGAAAAAGGGATAAGATGTTACCGGGAGTCGTGAAAGCCTTCCAAAGTTAACGGCGATTAAAGCAACCTATAAGGGAAAGGGAGATAAAACACACACACAAAACAAATATACGACATAACGACACAAAAAGGAAAAGACACAAAAGAAAATCTTTTTGATTTTTGTGAAATTTTTTCAAATTTTTAGGGTTTTTTGAAGAATTTTTTCGAAAAACTAAGAAAATAAAACTAACTATGCTAGAATATCGCTCCCCCACACTTAAACCGAGCAATGTCCTCATATGCTCAATCGTAGTGTGCGGAGAGACAAAAGAAAAAGAAAAGAAACTACGAAAATAAAGCTAAAAATCAAAAATAAAGTGAAGAAAAGGGTAGAAGGTGTCCGGCCGGGGTGTAGTCAAGTCACCATGGGCCGAGACAAGAAAAGATATGGAAGGGGGAAGAAAAATAAAAAGAAGGAAATAAAAGGAAATGGGAGGGGAGGGTTAGGTGTAATCAAGTCACCTAGCCCGGATTCCGCCTAAATCTGACTAAATCCAACAAAAAAGGTGAAAAACTTGTAAAATTTGGATTTTGAAATGACTCTCGATGTAGTCACGTCATCGAGAGTCGGGAACAACCATATACCAAGGCCTCGAAGGCCACCATAACACAAATATAAGGGGAAGGGGAGTAAACAAAGGAAAACAAGCAATAAAAGACGGAAAAGAAAAGATAGTTGCCGTACCAATAGGATAGCAACTCACTCGCTCCATCGTCTCCAATGACAAATAAAGGCACTTTGCTTGTCTTCATCATTGCTATCCCGCTTCGAACTTGATAAAACACATGGTAGAGGTAGTAATGGTGTGAGGGGAGTGGGATTCGATGTGAAACTCGGTGTAAAGGGAAGAGAAATGAGGTGAGGGTATGTAAATGAAGTGTAATGGTCATATGACATGAGCAAGGATGGGTAGGGAGGTTGGGTGGGGGTATACAATGGTGGGTGGGCTCAAATGTCAAAGAAGAGGCCAAAAGAGGAGAAAAGAGACCATCCCGGTCGGGATGGATGGTCCCGATCGGGAAGACACCCTCGTCCCGGTCGGGAAGCCACCTTCCCGGTCGGGACGGCACTCCAGCAAACTCCAATTTTTGCACCTCCATCCCGATCGGGACGGCTTCTTCCTGGTCAGGATGGCACATCCTTCCCGGTCGAGAAGCTCCCTTCCCGCCCGGGATGGGTCTTCTTGACCTCCAAAACCCCAAAAGCTTCACCGAAGCTTCAAAAACCGACTTCCATACTCACGATCCGAGCTCTATCATTAACTATTCCTCTCTAGGAATCACCTTTCCTTCACACCTATCACAATGAACTCAAATACAACATCAAATTCCCTCCCTCACATCGCTCATCAACAATCCAAATAAACAAGAATTCCACAAAGGCTAACAAATCCAAGAAACCAAACTATACAAACAAACATAAACACAAATACAAGCACAAAAGAAAAGGGAAAAGATATTTACACTAAAATACTCTCTCCAACTACACCTCCATAGCCATCAAGAGCTCGGAGGAGTAAGTCAAATGCCCTAGCAACATCTTCAATTAAGCTCACATGGCCGAGCCTAGCCACTTCGAAGAGCTTCCAAGTCGGAGGGAAGAAGCGATCATCTTCATTATGCTCGGGGTTCTCGTGATCTTCCGGGTCTTCCAAACCAACATAGCTACGACTCTTATGACCATCCGGTAGGTATAGTGGTCTAGAGTCGTGCTCGGTATCATGATGTGGGAGATCACACCCTAGGGGTGTCGCTTCTTCTACGGGGTCGAGAGTGGAACTCTTTTCCATCGCCCGACAAGGATCCTCTTCACCAACCGTCTCACAAGACAAAGGGCTAGACATCGAGTGCGGTAGAGGAGGAGAAGGCATCAAGTTTTCTTCATTGGAGGCTTTAGGATCTTCCAATTTCCCATACAAGGCAAGTTCCAAAGCGTCCACTTCTTTTTCCCAAGTATTGCGCTCCTTTTCACTCATCTTGTCTAATTGGCCTAGAGGAGGTATGTCTTCACTTGGCTTTGGATTGTCTAGACCCGGTTCATCACGAAGAAAATCGAACAAATCCAATTTGATAGCCAATACATCGGCTCCCCAAGAGTTATCTTGAGAATCATGTTCACTCCCCTCCTCATTGTTGGCCCTTGAAGCTTCAACTTCCTCTGCTCTTCCCCTATCTTCACCGCCCAAGCAACACTCAACAATGGTCTCTTGATCGACCCCCTCTTCTTCATTTGTAGCTTCACAATCGGGTTGACTTTCTTGTGGAGACACCCGACCTTCTTGCCCAAATGAACCTTCCTCAACATGTTGTGGAGCTCGAGTGGCCAACATCGTGATATGAGCCATGAGTGCATTGATGCGAGCATCTTGCACCCCTATTTGGGCCTTGAGCTCCTTTTCAACCCCTTGTATGTAAGTCATCATCATTTGTTGACTCTTTTGCATTAAATTCATCATCTCATGTTGACCCTTATGCAATATCATTATCGCCTCTTGTTGACTTTTTTGCATTTGGACCAACATTTGACAATTCTCAAAGTCGGGGATTTTTGGTTGTGGGTTATGTGAGGGTGTTTGGTAGTTGTTAGGATGTTGGAATGATCCTTGACAACCTTCTTGGTAACCATATGGAGGGCGTTCGTGAGATTGTTGATGAGGTTGATATGGTTGGTGAGATTTCGGGACTTGGCCATTTGCCCCAAAGTTGCCCCGTGATGATTGATGGTAGCTCGGACGAGCTCGGACGAGCCATGTCCATAACGTCGCTTTGGTACCTAGGATGAGCTAGAAGCACTTGAGCAAACGTTAGTAGCCTAGTGCTTTTGAGGCACTAGGAAGGGAGAGTAGCACACAAGAAGAAAAACGGAGATACACAAGGAGAAGAGAACACAAAAATCAAGAACAAAGTCCAAAACTAAGCAAACAAAAGTCTAAACTACGCCGTCCCCGGCAACGGCACCAAATTGATGGGTAGGATTTGTCGTGAATCCCAACCGTCAAATAAAACCGGCAAAACCTAACTAGGGTAGCTAGGGTAAGTCGGGTCGAATCCACAGGGACGGGAGGTCGGACTAGGGTATGCTACGGTCTAGGACTAGGTTCGAGACGATCTATTCTAAGGAGGGGGAGACTAGGACTAAGCTAGGTCTAAAGCAAGAAAAACAATCAAAGGAAACGGGCTAGGATTAGGTCGGGGTCAAAGGGGTAACGGAATGGTCAAGGGAGAACTAGAGTGAAGGAGGTAGTAGGGTGATCTAGGTAATGCCCGGGCTCTCGCAACTTAGGCCTACCTAGAGGTTCATCCTATAACCCATCTCGGCGATACACACGACAAACGGGGTTCTAACGTGCTATAGTGGCCTAGGTCGCATCCGGGCTCTCGCTACTTAGACCGACCTAGGGGTCGTCCTCACCGGGCTCTCGCAACTTAGTGAGGGAACCGAACCCACAAACAAACCATCACCCACAAGAGAAAAGCAAGAAAAACAAGCATATACACATACTAGTCAATCAAGCATTTCAACAAACATGTGATGTGCACCAAACCAAGAGGAAACCCAAATCTTCCCCCAACATCTCCAACAATCCCTTAATCATCCAATTAACACCCTAATCACCTTACTAACCCTAGCAAGAACACTACTCTAACATAATCAAACTAATACTATCAAAAACAAGATGAATCAACATAAACATCAAAACATACATAAACAAACTAGTGAAAACAATAAACAAGAACTAATGATTCAAACTTGAATAATAAAACAACGATTAAGAGAAAGGAAAAGAGATTATACCAAACTAGAAGATGAAAAGAAGAAAGAAACTTGCATAAATGGAAGAACCCAAAACAAACATCCAAGTTTGTCAAGCTTGGTGGAGATCTTGAGGAATTCCCAAATTACAAGCACTAATCTAAGATTAACGATAATCTGAAGACTAATCTACACTAATCTATGCTAAAACTATCTAGGGTTTAGTCTAATATGAAGTGCATAAGCTTAACAAAACAAGGGAAGAGTATATATATGGGTTACAAGTGGAAAGGAGAAGAAAGAAAGGAGTGCGGCCTGAACTAGGCTCATCCCGTTCGGGATGAGTTGGTCCCGTTCGGGATGGACCCTTCACAGAACACCTCTCTTTTGTGCACCTCAACCGGAACCGGTTGAGCCTTGTAGGCCTCCTTTAAGCTTCTTTCGGTCCCTCCTTGCTTCTCATGGGTTTCTCATCGATTCTCGGGACTCGGGATCGGGTCTCGGAGGCTCGGGACTCGGGATCGGGTCTCGGAGGCTCGGGACTCGGGATCGGGTCTCGGAGGCTTGGGATTGGGTCCCAAGGTCTCGGGGTTGATTCCAAGGCATCGAGTCATCGTTCATTTACTCCGTTGGCTCCAAAATGTGTATGTATCGAGTCGGAATCGCTCCAACTCTTCCAAATCGGTCTCGGGAACCTGAAACGAACTAAAGGAAGCATAAGAAGCCCATAAACCGCTCCCAAGGAGCGATTCCACAAGGAAAATGGGACCAAAACACTACGAAATAGGCACTACAAACCACACTTATCAGAGTTAAAATTATAAATTAACGAAATATGACGAAAATATGAAATCGATATTATTTAGTTACTAGTGTCACGATAACCAACAAAATATTAAAACTATCGTAAATAATTAAATTACTAACGATTTATAAAACGATATCGAAAATTTGTAAAAATATTTATAAGGCATACGATTTAAAAACAATATTTTCAGCAAATAATAAATAGCTAAAATTAGAAAACCGAAGTTAAAATATTTACTACATACTACTACTCAAACATACGATATAAAATCGAGTAACGCCCTAAAGTTACCTTAGGTCGACGGCGAATCGATCACGAACTTGCCTTCCTTGATTAGACCAAGCTCGAACCTTAGAACTTGAAAGCTGATTCAATAAAATTCTGAGGCCTTCACGAAGCGAAAAGAAAGAACGAGAATGGGATAAAGAGAATCGGGAAAGAACGAGGAGGAAATAAAGGAATAGGAACCAAAACGGACAACGAAAAGAGCAACCAGGAGGAACAAAAACAAAAACGACATAGACATGATAGAAATTAGAATATGAAGAACGAAAAAGGACGATGAGAAGAAGAAGGTAAAGAAGAAGAAAACGAGCGAGTATCAGGACGAGATTGAAATGACATAAGTAACAGAAATGGAAGTAGTAACCGAAATGACACAGAAAGGCATTCAATCAATAATACTGAATGACAGCGGGAACAAGAAGATGACACAGCAGCACAGTTCACCATATTAATCGCATTCCGTAACAATACGCAGCAGTAGCCTGACAGCAGTAGCTAGAGGAACCGGACCACAACACCCACGATTGGCAGTACCAACAATAACAAAATGCGGACACAACAGAAAAAAAAGACGACAACCAAAGACAGAATGACGAATAAGACCACGAACGAAGCATAAACGAAACCCGAAAAAAGAACGAGCAGCAAAGGAACGAAAGAGAACTAGGAAACAGGGGCGTCGACAACAAAATGAATAGCAGCATAATAAAGAGAAGAAAGGGAGGAAGAAGAAGAAGAAGAAGAAGAAGAAGAAGAAGAATAAGAAGAAGAAGAAGAAGAAGAAGAAGAAGAAGAAGAAGGAGAAACGATCAGCAAAACGACAGACAAGACAACAACACGACAAAAAAACCGAAAAGAACAAAAACTGAATTCGAACGGAGAAGACAGTGGCAGCAACCCACGCACAAGTAGCAAAACCGACCGCATAACGCAGCAAAACGCACAGCATAACCCAGTAAAAGCAGTTGAAGAAGAAGAACAAAAAAGAAGAAAAGGCGGAGGAAAGGAAGATAACCTCGACTAATAGTGATGGCAGCAGCAGCAGCAGCAGCGAAGCACAGTAGAAGCAAACGCAGCAATAGCAACAAAAGACAGAGGATAAAGATGGTGCAGGTGATTATCGATTGATGGTGATGGACGGTGAACAGATCAAGGTTGAAGAAGAACGAGAGAAAGAAGATGAAGGAGGTGAATGAAAAGTGAAGCGGTGAATCAACATGAAAAGGAAGGGGGTGAAAGTGAGAATGATGAAACGGTGGAGATAGGTGAGGGGGGGTGTACGTTAATTATAGGGAAAAGAAAATAAAATGAATCAACAATGAAGATACACGTTAAAAATAAGAGAGGGGAGAGTAGCTGAGTCAACACAATTAAAGAGAGTAGAAAGTAAAAATAAGGATGATGGTAGGGATTTGTCACGTCCCTAACCGTCAATAAACTACCGATTACACCTAGTGGGTAGCTAGGGTAAGTCGGGATCGTATCCACGAGGACGGTAAAGCAAAGTTTAGACTATGTCTACCTAAAAAGAGACTATGCTACCAAAACAAACACAAAGAGAATGATAATTGGAAAACTAAGATGGAAAAGGAGTAAGAACTAGACTAATGATGAACTAACAAGTAAACTAGAGTAAACTATGGCTAACTAAGGAGTTGAATCAAATATGGAAGAAAGTGGGGTAGGTCGGGTTCATAGGAGTAGGAGGGTAATTGGGGTGATCAAGGGTATAGGTGTCTCCTAGTTACTAGAGTCGGTCCGGGCTCTCGCAACTAAGACCGATGTCAAGGTGGGTCCGGGCTCTCGCAACTTAGACCCTAGTCCGCGCTCTCGCGACTAAACTATTCTCAACATTCCCACATCAAAGACAAACAATGAGAAGATGAGCACAAGTATGGGAAGCATGGCCACTACAACTCATACAAGCATATCAACAAACACATAGAGTGCCCACAATGTGACTAACAACAAAGATTCACCCTTTTCCCCTTAATCAACCCTAATCATCCATAATCTACCCCTAATCCCCCTACTAACCCCACAAAGAAACTACTCACTCATTATCAAGCTAATCACAACAATAATAAGAGAAATCAAACCTAACATCCAAACATTCATCATAAACAATATGAACAAGAACAATAACAATATGAAAAGATTCAAACAAGATTAAATAAACAAGATTAAGAGTAAGGATGATTATACCAACACTAGGATGAAGAAAAAATGCAATCTTGTGTAAATAAGAACCCAAATAAAACCCAAGGTTGTCAAGCTTGGAGAATTCTTCAAGTATCCTCTTAATACAAGAACTAATTACAAGGATTAACTAAAGATTAACTAAGATTAAAGGAAGATTAAAACTAATGAGAGTAGCACTAATCTAGGGTTTTGAATGTTAATGGAGGCTTAAACTAGTCTAGGGTATGATAATTTCTCTTAACATTACAAGAAGGGAGTATATATATATGGGTACAAGAATGAGGGGAAGAAAGAAAAGAGGGCGTGCAGCAGCAGCACGGTCCCGACCGGGACGGATCATCCCGACCGGGACGGGCTGCCATCCCGACCGGGACGGGTTGGTCCCGACCGGGAAGGACCCACAGTAGCCATCTTCAAAGTGCATCTCATCCCGAACGGGATGAGGCCATCCCGAACGGGATGAGCCTTGTAGGCCTTCTTTAAGCTTCTTTTTGTCCCTCCTTGCCTCTCATGGGCTTCTCGTCGATTCTCGGGACTCGGGATCGGGTCTCGGAGGCTTGGGATTAGGTCCCAAGGTCTCGGGGTCGATTCCAAGGCGTCGAGTCATCGTTCCTTAGTTTCGTTGGCTCCAAAATGTGTATGTATTGAGTCGGAATTGCTCCAACTCTTCCAAATCGATCTCGGGAACCTGAAATGAACTAAAGGAAGCATAAGAAGCCCATAAACCGCTCCCAAGGAGCTATTCCACAAGGAAATGGGACCAAAACATAGTGAAAAAGGCACTACAAACTACACTTATCAACTCCCCCACACTTAACCCTTACTCGCCCTCGAGTAAGCACAAACTAATTACTAAACTAACCGAGTGGGTATTAGCGCACCCTACGCCCTTTCAACTCACGCGAGTGCACTTAGAGGAAAAGTGCGCTCCGCAAGGCAAGTGGGGTCTTGCGACAAAACCGCGGATGCAACCGGACACAAAACACACAAACAAACAAACACACAAACAAACAAACACATAATCGGTTGCACCCAAAAGAAAACAAATACCGCTTCCATCAAAAAAGCGGTGAAAGAAGCACCGATTTAGAACTCGAGGCAAGTGACAACGTTCCCAAGCTAGACATACAAACCAAGGTGAACTAAACCCTAATAGTATGACGATAAAGCAACAAAAACGTTGGTAACTTACCTAGGTCCTCCTAACTTTCTAAAAAAGTACTACGGGACAATCGGCGGAGTGGAAAAGTGAAGAACCACGGTGTTAGTCGACACTGTAGGTAAGTGAGACCCCGCCCCCTTTAGCGTGAGCCAAGAGGGTCGTCCCGTGTCCAAAACCGCCTAACTAGTCCAAGTAAAAAGGTGGAAGTATTGCAAAATGAGGGAAGACCGACTAATGCCGCTATCATCCTTCCTAGGGACTCGGTCCTTTGGTAGGCTCTTCACGGCGAAAGTCGGAAAAAAGGCTTATTTTTGTGGGGATTTCTTTTTGTGAGACGGGTTTTCTTTTGGCATTTTCTTTCTTTTCGACGTTTTGATTTGTTTGTTGCCATGCCATTTCTTTTTCTTCTTTTCTATTTTCTTTTTGGCTTTTGTGCCTTTTCTTTTTCTTCATTTCTTTTCTTTCTTTTTCTTTTCTTTGCCCTTTTGGCAAGATTTGGCATTTTTGGCATTTCCTTGTGTAACAAGAAAGAGAGAATTCAATAATTTGCAATCTTATTGAGTGGATGTGTGTAGGAGGTAGGGGAATGGGAGAGTCGGGGGCGCGCTTTCCCTCTTCAATCCCACAAAAAAGGGAAACTTGGACCAATCAAACAATCCTAGACATGGTCACCTAAGGGACGAGACTCGGTAACCAAGGCCTTTTCACACCGTGGGTGGTCATAATGGTCAAAAGTGCAAATCCCGTAGTAAATCCCTAGTAAGCTAGGTGGACACAAGGTAAAGGACCAACGAATTTATTGATTTAGGGTCATTCTACTAGAGTAAAGTCCAAGACTCGATTTATACTACTAGGAAGGGAAAGTAAGCACTCACACACTAGCCTCTAAATCGGGTTTTCGAAAACCATTTACACACAAGACACACAACAAAACACGAAACAAAGACACGGCGAAAACGAACAAAAGAAAAAGAAACAAAAAGGCAACAAAATAAAACAAAACAAGACAAACACATAAACAAAGCACACACCACCCCGAATTTCCAAACAAGTCATCAAATCCACCACAAGAATGTACAAGCTCCACCCGAGCACACCTCAACACAACCTTCTCCAAACGTCACAAGGAATAAAGAGGGAAAGAGGGTTAGAGGATGTTACCGGATGTCTTCAAAGCTTTCCAACCAACGGAGATTAGGCAACCTATAAGGAAAAGGGAGGCAAAACACACACAATACAAAACAAATATATGACACAACGACACAAAGGAAAAAGACACAAAAAGAAAATCTTTTTGATTTTTGTGAAAAATTTTCAAATTTTTAGGTATTTTTTAAAGGTTTTTCGAAAAAAGGGAAAAATAAAACTAACTACGATAGAATATCGCTCCCCCACACTTAAACCGAGCAATGTCCTCATATGCTCAATCGTAGTGTGCGGAGAGACAAAAGAAAAGGAAAAGAAACTACGAAAATAAGGCTTAAAATCAAAGAATAAGGTGAAGAAAACGGTAGAAGGTGTCCGGCCGGGGTGTAATCAAGTCACCATGGGCCGAGACAAGAAAAGATATGGAGGGGGGAAAGAAAATAAAAAGAAAGAAATAAAAGGAAATGGGAGAGGAGGGCTAGGTGTAATCAAGTCACCTAGCCCGGATTCCGTCCAAATCCGACTAATTCCTAAAAAAGCGGTGAAAATCTTGTATATTGGACTTAATCGATCGAATCCCGACGTAATCACGTCATCGGGAGTCGGGAGCAACCAAACTACGGCCTCGAAGGCCACTACGATACCATGATTCAACGTGAAGGGGGCAAAAAAGAGAATACAAGTGATAAAAAGACGGAAAAGTAAGGATAGTTACCCAAACCGAGTGGTTAGTAACTCACTTGCTCCATCGTCTCGATGATCATTAGAGGCTCGTCGCTTGTCTTCCGGTTGCTGTCTCGCTTCACACTTGAAGAGGACTCACGGTCGGGGTAGTAATGGTGCGAGGGGATGAAAATTTATGTGTATTTCGGTGTAAGGTGAGGTGTATGGGTGATATGATAGGAGTAAGGAGGAGTAGGGAGGTTGGGAGGGGGTATAATGGATGGGTGGAGTCAAACGCCTAAGAAAAGGCTCAAAAGGGAGAAAGGGGACCATCCCGGTCGGGATGGATGGTCCCGATCGGGTTGATAAACCCTTCCCGATCGGGAAGCTCTCGTCCCGGTCGGGAATGCACTCCAGTGAGTCCGAATTTCTGCACCTTCATCCCGATCGGGATGGCTCCTTCCCGGTCGGGATTCCTCATCCTTTCCGGTCGGGAAGCCCTCTTCCCGGTCGGGATGAGTCCTCTTGGCCTTCCCCATACCCAAAAGCTTATCATAAGCTTCAAAAACCGACTTCCTCGCTCGCAAACCAAACTCCATCATCAACCATTCCTTTCTAGGAATCACATGCACTTCACCTATCAACAAAGCTCATATACACATCAAATTCTCTCCCTCACAACGCTCATCAATCAATCCAAATAACAAGAATATCACAAAATTCAAACTAACTACAAGAAAGAGATATGTACAATGAGACGGTTCTTGTGGAACTCCGTCAAACCAAGGTGGTGCAATCTTCATTCTTTTTCAACAACCATAACTAGTTCCATCTCCATCAAGGGCACGTAAGAACAAGTCGAAGGCCCTAGAGAAGTCTTCAATCAAGCATGTCATATAGCCGACCACATACCAAGACTCTTCATGGCCTTGCCTTGAAGTTCCCGGGGCATCCCAATCTTCCAAATTCAACGGCTTGAACTTGTACTTTTGGTCTTTGGGGATATACCCAAACGTCCACCGGTCCTCATGTGGCCCCAAGGGAGGCTCATCTTGCTCCTCGTCATTGCATTTCAACTTGTCATCAAGCCCATGACATGGGCACTCATCCTCCTCCAAATCGGAGTCATCATCTTCAAGTACATAAGAGTACTTCTTCAAGCTTTGTCCCGGTTCACCCCCTAGATCGATGTCTTTCTTTTCATCCTTAGTAGGCGAAGTGTTGCCTTGGAGGTTGAACACTATCTTCTCCTCGCCTAAATCAAATATGATCCTACCGTTCTTCACATCGATCATAGCACCCGCGGTGTGTAGAAATGGGCGCCCAAGAATAATGGGAGTGTTTGCATCCTCCGGCATATCGAGCACAATGAAGTCGACCGGAATGAAGAATTTCCCTATTCGCACCGGCACATCCTCTAGCATTCCCAATGGTCGGTTAAGAGATTTATCGGCCATTTGGAGTGTAATGGACGTACATTTCAACTCCGTCATCCCTAATCGCTCACAAATGGTGTAGGGAATAATGCTCACACTCGCACCCATAGCTCTCTCGATCTTGTAATTGCCGATGGTGCATGGGATAGAGAAACTACCCGGGTCCTTCAACTTCGGAAGCGTGGAACCTTGAATAAGCTCGCTCACCACCCTTGTGAACGCTATTGTCTCTTCCGTGTCAATGTACCGCTTCCTAGCTAGGATCTCCCGCATGAATTTTCCATATGCCGGGATTTGGGTAAGTAACTCGGTGAATGGGACACTAACATCCAACTTCTTCACAATGTTAAGGAACTTGTCGTATTGAGTGTCCACCTTAGTCTTCATTTGTCTTAATGGGAAAGGCAACTTGATTTGGTACTTGTTTTGCTCAATAGGGGTGGACTCTTCAAAGGACACTTTCCTTTTTCCCTTGTCTTTCTCTTGAAGAGGGGGAGGATTGTCTTCTTGGGGTTTTCAACTTCCCATAAAACTTGCTCCTCAATTGGATTTTCATAGCTTGCATCGTCTTGAGAGGGGGGTATGACTTCTTGTCTTGGTTCTTGCTCACTAGGGGAAGAAGGGGGTTCATAGGATGTACCGCTCCTTGTGGTGATAGCATTTACATGCTCAAATGTCGGTGTTTCACCTTGAGAAGGTAGTTGCCCCTTTTGCCTTGAGGAGCTCCCCGAAACGAGTTGAGATACTTGAGTCTCAAGTATCTTCATACAGACATCTCTCGTCGCGTTTTCCCCTTGAATATAAGTGAAGAGCTCATGATGGTTTCTTGATATGTCCATTTGACCTTGTTGCATATCTTGATTGCTCCTTTGTATTTCCATCAAAGTCTTTTGAATGTCAAAATCCCGAGGTGGGGATGATGGATTATGTGGAGTGTCGGTGATGGCGAGAGGAATGCCATAATCATGAGTAGGAGACCGGCTCCTAGGCTTGCTTTGTTGTTGTTGATTTTGAGTTGCTTGTTGTTGTTGATGGTTCCCTGGGAACCCATGAGAATTGCCTTGATTAAGGCCTTGGTTGTGGTTTTGTTGTCCTTGAAAGTTTCGGTTTCCTTAGAAACCACCATGATTGAAGTTCCCTTGTTGGAACCCTTGCTTGTTGTTGTGGAAGGTACCTTGGTTGTTTTGCTTGAAGTTGTTGAAGGGTCTTGGATTACCCATATAACCTTGGTAACCTTGGTTGTTGTCCCTTAAGGGAGGTGGAACATAGGGACGATTTTGTTGTTGATGTTGAAGTGCTTGTTGTTGAGGGACTTGATTGGAAGCTTGGTATTGATTAGAGTAGGAGGCACCTTGCTTGAACGCTTGAAAGGCGTTCACTTGCTCAATACTTCCTCTACAATTCATAGGGTCATGACCAACGATTCCACAAGTGTCACACATCCTAAAGTAAGGTGTAGGAGGTGCGAACCCCAAAGCATTCACTTCTTGAATCGATTGATGGTGGGAGGAACTAGTGCCTTGGACTTGGTTGAGGTGGCTTTGGAGCTTCTTGTCAATAGTCTCCATGTGTGTTTTCAATTGAGCTCCAAGGTCAATGCTTAACTTAGTGATAGCATCAACCTCATGCATGCCTCCTCGATGTGCCTTCCTAGGCCTAGAGTATTGCGAATTATGCACCGCCATCTCTTCGATTCTCGCCCATGTTTGGTCGTCATCGACCTCGGTAAACCTACCATTGGAACCCATATTAAGAATAGCTCTTGAGTCCTCATAAAGACCGTTCCAAAATTGTTGAACCAAGAACCATTGTGAGAGTCCATGATGAGGGCACGATCTTACCAAAGACTTAAACCGCTCCCAAGCTTCATATAGGCTCTCTTCATCCCTTTGTTGGAACCCGGTGATGGAGGCCCTAAGAAAATTCGTCTTTTCCAGAGGGTAAAAATTTTGGTACAATGCCAAGGCAAGCTTTTTCCAAGTATCGATCCCCATGGTTGCCCTATCGAGACTCTTGATCCATTGCTTTGCTTTTCCAATAAGAGAAAACGGGAAAAGTACCCAACGAATTTGATCTTGAGTAACCCCGGTTTGAGATATAGCGTCACAATAATCGGAGAAAGTCTCCATGTGTTGATGCGGGTCTTCGGTGGGCAACCCACTAAATTGGTTCCTCTCCACAAGTTGGATAAAATGAGTCTACGCCACAAATTCCCGGTATAAGTATCCGGTAATGCACTCGGTCCCGGCAAGACATCCTCGGTGAATGTGGAGTGAGAGAAAAACTTAGGCATTCTTGGATATAAGGGAGAAGATGGTGGTGTAGATGGTGTTGATGTAGATGAAGAGGGGGAACTAGGAGAAGAAGAATCACCAAAAGGATTTACGAAATTCCCTTCGGCCGTCTCTCGATGTGGGTTGTTCAAGTCGGCTCCTTGGGCTTGCCCTTGATGAGTATTGCTTGCACTCGGTTGAGAGATCCTAACCCGATAAATCGTCCGTTGGCGAAAGGCTCGAAAGAGTCTCTCCGGCTCTGGATTAAAGAGATAGAAGTCGCCTCCCCTCCTAGGCATACACTACACACTAGAACAAACGTGAGAACACCTAGTGCTTTATTGGCACTAGGTAACGACAATAAACAAGCACAACTAGAGACAAAGAGAAAAGAAAGCTAAGAAAAGAAGAGAAACTAGAAAATATTCACAAGAGAAGATGGGAGAACACAAAGAAGGGTAACTAAGTCTAGAAATAAGCAAACAAAGTCTAAACAATGCACCGTCCCCGTCAACGGCGCCAAATTGATGGTAGGGATTTGTCACGTCTCTAACCGTCAATAAACTACCGATTACACCTAGTGGGTAGCTAGGGTAAGTCGGGATCGTATCCACGAGGACGGTAAAGCGAAGTTTAGACTATGTCTACCTAAAACGAGACTATGCTACCAAAACAAACACAAAGAGAATGATAATTGGAAAACTAAGATGGAAGACGAGTAAGAACTAGACTAATGATGAACTAACAAGTAAACTAGAGTAAACTATGGCTAACTAAGGAGTTGAATCAAATATGGAAGAAAGTGGGGTACGTCGGGTTCATAGGAGTAGGAGGGTAATTGGGGTGATCAAGGGTATAGGTGTCTCCTAGTTACTAGAGTCGGTTCGGGCTCTCGCAACTTAGACCGATGTCAAGGTGGGTCCGGGCTCTCGCAACTTAGACCCTAGTCCACGCTCTCGCGACTAAACTATTCTCAACATTCCCACATCAAAGACAAACAATGAGAAGATGAGCACAAGTATGGGAAGCATGGCCTCTACAATTCATACAAGCATATCAACAAACACATAGAGTGCCCACAATGTGACTAACAACAAAGATTCACCCTTTTCCCCTTAATCAACCCTAATCATCCATAATCTACCCCTAATCCCCCTACTAACCCCACAAAGAAACTACTCACTCATTATCAAGCTAATCACAACAATAATAAGAGAAATCAAACCTAACATCCAAACATTCATCATAAACAATATGAACAAGAACAATAACAATATGAAAAGATTCAAACAAGATTAAATAAACAAGATTAAGAGTAAGGATGATTATACCAACACTAGGATGAAGAAAAGATGCAATCTTGTATAAATAAGAACCCAAATAAAACCCAAGGTTGTCAAGCTTGGAGAATTCTTCAAGTATCCTCTTAATACAAGAACTAAGTACAAGGATTAACTAAAGATTAACTAAGATTAAAGGAAGATTAAAACTAATGAGAGTAGCAATAATCTAGGGTTTTGAATGTTAATGGAGGCTTAAACTAGTCTAGGGTATGATAATTTCTCTTAACATTACAAGAAGGGAGTATATATATATGGGTACAAGAATGAGGGGAAGAAAGAAAAGAGGGCGTGCAGCAGCAGCACAGTCCCGACCGGGACGGATCATCCCGACCGGGACGGGCTGCCATCCGACCGGGACGGGTTGGTCCCGACCGGGAAGGACCCACAGTAGCCATCTTCAAAGTGCATCTCATCCCGAACGGGATGAGGCCATCCCGAACGGGATGGGCCTTGTAGGCCTTCTTTAAGCTTCTTTTTGTCCCTCCTTGCCTCTCATGGGCTTCTCGTCGATTCTTGGGACTCGGGATCGGGTCTCGGAGGCTCGGGATTAGGTCCCAAGGTCTCGGGGTCGATTCCAAGCCGTCGAGTCATCGTTCCTTAGTTTCGTTGGCTCCAAAATGTGTATGTATTGAGTCGGAATTGCTCCAACTCTTCCAAATCGGTCTCGGGAACCTGAAATGAACTAAAGGAAGCATAAGAAGCCCATAAACCGCTCCCAAGGAGCGATTCCACAAGGAAATGGGACCAAAACATAGTGAAAAAGGCACTACAAAT
Organism: Agrostemma githago; assembly: GCA_958450325.1. Lineage (NCBI taxonomy): Eukaryota > Viridiplantae > Streptophyta > Magnoliopsida > Caryophyllales > Caryophyllaceae > Agrostemma > Agrostemma githago. The sequence goes on from OY288255.1 coordinate 52,141,655, forward strand.
TACACTTATCAGCGGATTAATTAAATGAATCGGGTTAGGAATAGGGGTGTTCAAAAATTGACCCGGACCGGCAAACCGGACCGGACCGTAAGGTCTGGGTCGGTCCAGATCGGGGCACGTACCTGTCCGGTCTTCGGGTCCCAAAAAAGTTGGTGACTGGTCCCCGGTCCGGTCCGGTCTGGTCCACACTTTAAAAAAATATCAAATTTAGTGTATTTTTACGGTCCGGTCCGGTCCGGGTTTCTTTGTTAACCGGTCCGGTCCGCGGGTTTGGGTTTTTTGGGTTTCCGGTCCGTGGGTCAAACCGGTCCGGTCCGGTCCGGTCCGGTCCGGTCCAGGTTTGGACCGGTGAACACCCCTAGTTAGGAATACGAATTAAACGAATTCCGTAACGATAAGTTGACTGACCCAGGAAACGAGTTAAAACGAGTTAATAAAATTAAATAAATAATCGGACCGTCAAATAAAATGAGTAAATAAAGTACTCGAATGAAAACGAAGTTGAAATAATTAGACGATGAAATAATATTTCCCGATAAATAATAAATTCTCGATAAAGTTAACTAAATTGATTTCTCGAGAAAATGTAATAAATGTTTTGACGGAACTTAATATAAATGAACTTCGAGCCGAAAATAGAAATTCGAGCTTAAATATAAATAAATAAGAAGAATTTAGAATTTAAATCACCGAAATAGACTTTCGATAATAATTAAATTAAATGTATAAAATAAATCGAAACAAAAATAAAAATGTTTAAATATAAGAAGAGTTTCCGAGTCGAATAGAGTTTTAGAAGTTTGAAACGATTAAACAATACATTTTATAATAATTTCAAGAATTACGAGTTAAATCGTAAAATAAAATAAAAATACGACTATAACTTTAATTTAATTTATCTTATAAAACCAGGGGTGTTATAATTTCGCCTGGTCGTTTCGCCCGGTGGTGAGTGCCGTGAAAATCTTCGGGGAGGTGGAAAATTTCGTCGGGCGAAACTTTACCCGGTGCTCTTCTGCCTCTTTACCGGTCTCTTTCTTTGTCGATCAATTGGATTACTTGAACTTTCAGTTGTGTGCTTTGCTTTTCAGACTGTATCTCTCTCTTTTATGCTCATAGAAGCTCGGACACGTTTTTGGTCGAAATCCTATCAAAATAGACAGAAAACTACCAAACACACGTAAAATGCAAAAGAGAGACACTAATGCGAGAATTACGCAAAATACGGCGATAATCGCACTCAAGTCTCGCAAAACGGAGGAAAAATGGGTCTAAATGGGAGGAAAAATGGTCCAAATTTGGCACACAACAATTCCCCCACACTAAACCGTTGCTCGTCCTCGAGCAAAGACCCAAAAAGAAACTAGCTACTACTACTAAGCTACACTATGCTAAGCCGATATGAGGCAATTAACGGGCCCGCTCCATCCCTTCAACTCACATCGAGATACTCATGAGGTAGAGTACCTCCATGCAAGGCAAGTTGGGTCTTGCTCAAAATTGGGGTTGCGACTAACACACACAAACACATAAAACAAGAAAGACACACGAAAATATAGTCGCAACCAAAGAGAAAATAAATCATCGAATCCCTCATCGAAACGGCGGAGAAAGCACCGACTAGAGCTTAAGATAAGCGAGAACACTACCAAGTTAGTAACACAAATTGACATGGACAAGATCCTAATAGGATGACAATCAAACAATAGAAACATTGAAAATTTACCAAGGTCCTTCTAATTCCACTAAAGATGCCTACAACGGGACGATAAATGGAGTGGATAAGTGAGAACCATGGAGCTAGTATGCACTGTAGGTAAGTGTTATGTCGTCTCCTAAGCTAAGCCTAGAGGGTCGTTCCAAACTCGAGAAAGCCAATTAGACCAAAAAGATGGATAAGTTGTTTGCAAATGGTAAGGATTGTCAAATTACCGCTATTTTCCTTCCTCGGGACTCGGTCCTCTAGTAGGCATTTCACGGCAATAAGTCAACCAAGGGATTATTTGGGTTTGGGAACGATTTTTGAGATTTTGATTTTCTTTTCGGTTTTTCTTTCCCCATTATTTCGATCGAGGGCTTTTTTTTTCTTCTTTTTTTCACATAATGCCCTTCTTCTTCTTCTTCTTCTTCTTCATTTTTCCCTTTTTCTTTTGAATAGCCCACATTTCGCTAGATGTTTCATTTGAGATCAAGGTAAAGCATATTCTTGCAAACTTATTTGTGGAGATGAATGAATGGTAGAGAAATAGGCTAGTTGGGTGTGCACCCCCTCCGAACCCATAAAAGGATGAATTTTTTTTACTAAAAGTGGCATCTCAAGTAAGGTCACCTAAGAGAACGGGGAACGGTAACCAAGGCCTTATCACTTCATGGGTTTGGTGGTCAAATGCAGATCCCGATGTAGACTCCTAGTAGAAAAGATGGACTCATGGTAAAAATCCAATGCAAAAATTGGTTTAAGGTCATTCTACTAGAAGTATGTCCAAAAATCAAAAAGGGTTACTAACGAGGGAGTAATAAACACTCGGCCTACATTCAAAATCGGGTTTTCAAACACTTTACCTAGACAAGGTATACAAAAAATGAAAAAGAACAAAAATACGAGAAAATACGAGAAAATAAAAGCAAAAACAAAACGAAATCACAAGTAAAGCCAAGCACTCCATACTCCATTAAGTCAACACAATCCACAACCACCAATTCTAAAATGTTCGCCAAGTGAATCTCCAAATAGCATATACGCCCAAACTCCCATGCATAAGAGAAAGGGATAAAACAAAGGTAGAATGTATTACCGCGCGGTCTTCATTTCATTTCCGCTACCTTACGTAACCATGCTAAATGGTTAGCGGTGTACCTACAAGAAGGAGAATGCAAGACAATACAAATGACACAAAAACGAAAAGAAAAGAAAAGAAAACTAAAAAGAGAAAAAAAAATGAAAATTTTTGGATTTTTGGTTTTTAAAGGAAAAATGAAAAATAAAATGAAGAAAAGGATAGTAGATCCTCCCCCACACTAAAACTTTGCATTGTCCTCAATGCACGAATAGGATAAGAATCGAAAAAGAGAAAGAGAAAAGAACGAAAAATCTTTTTGAATTTTATGATTTTTCAAATGTTTTTGGATTTTTGAAGATTTTTCAAATGTTTTTGGATTTTTGAAGATTTTAGGGAATAAAAAAAATGAAAACGGAGAAAAAAGAAAAGATAAAAGATAAAGTAAAAAAATGAAGTGGCGGACCTAGGTGTAATCACGTCACCTAGACCCTAGCCAAAGAGAAAAATCAAAAAATAAGAAAAGAAAAAAAGATGAAAAATGAAAAAGAAAAGAAAAAAGAAGAAAAATCGATAAGTGGAGAAAGGGCGTAGGTGTAATCACGTCACCTCGCCCGGATTCTGCACAAATCGGGAAAATCAAAAGAAAAAGAAAATTTTGGATTTTTCAAATGGTCTTGGTGCGATCAAATCACCTAAGACCGGGAGCAACAATCAGATCCTTCTTCTCTAAGACACCTGCAATAAATCTAACGTGTGTAACGACCCAAGTAGGGTCACGGAGGGGCTGACAACTTACCAAACCAACAAAATAACCGTTTACAAATCAACCAACAACCATAATTATCAAATGCCAAAATTTGGCGCTGCAAGGACTGACAGAGATTACTGAGACAAGAGAACAGACTACTAACGACTGACAACCAACATCTTTTTTTTTTGGTAAAATGTAAGTAATTTCATTTCATCCAAAAAACATACAACTTGGCATCAAGGCCCAATTTCATCCAAATATCTAACCAAGGAAACATCGACTATGCTGTTGCACAATAGCATGACTCCCTAGTATTCGAAACCTTACATCTCTTTGAATCAATTTGAAAATTATATTAGGTCGTACTAAAATCATATCAAGCACACTCTTATTCCGTGCCCACCATATGTGATAAATCATGGCGTTAATTACTGCCGCCCATATTTTCTTGTGGCTGTGTCTTCGACTCCTCTTCAGCTGCCACCATTCCATATATCCCGTGGTTGGAATTTTCTACTGTATCCAGCCATTAACCTCCTCCAAAATCATCGAACTGTATGGACAAGCAAAAAACAGGTGATAATGCGACTCATCATCCTGCTCACATAATCCACACTTCTTGTTTTCAATCGGTATCCATTTGGCCATCCAATCTCTAGTCATAAGACGACCTTTACTCACCATCCAACTCTCATAAATGAGTGTTTAGGGACAATCATCGATTCCCAAATCAATGGGGCCAGTTTGCTTCGTTCGCCAGTAGGTTGCAGCCACGCATATCCTCCTTTGATAGTATACAAAGTATCCCAACCCAACTGCTGAAAACCTTCCATAAGCTTATCTCTCGAACGACAGATTTGCTTCCAAGCCCAGCTGCTATTACTTCCATACTAGTTTAGGCCCCGTGCAAAATGTACGGCTTATATAAAATGAAACATCGTTAACAAATGCACGAATAATAATAAATATCGGACTTATATATCCATTTATGTTAAATATTATGGAGTATAAATATTTTCTATTATTACATCGTGATTTTTTTAGTCACGTCATCTTTTGATTTAAAAATAATAACTGTATTATAGTTTGTGTCTATATTTTGTACAAATTTATTCGCCGGTAACTGCGCATAAGTTATCTATTTATTGGGCCAAATGCAAGTCCATAGCTAAATTGTTTTAGGCGGGAAAATTTTTCACCACATCGCGACACGTGTCATTTGCTTCTTCAGTGGTTTCTCTTTTAGTATATAAATGATTGATAATCAGTCCAATTCCTGTTCTTGAGATACACAGAATTCACCCACTTCACCCATAGCAAATCTGGTTTGCTATACAGCCACCAACAGAATTTCCCCATGCTAGCTAGATTCCAGTTTGATAGATTCAAGAGACCCAAACCTCCATGTCTCTTACTAACACATACCTGTTCCCATGCCACTGCAGGTGCTTTAACGTAATGCTCGCTGCTACTCCACATGAAATTACGACAAATCGCCTTAATTCTATTAAGTACTGCAACTGGCAACAAAAAAATTCGAGACCAGTAACTATGCAACTGGCTTAGAACTGACTGAATTAATGCTACCCTACCAGCATATGATAGATGCCTAGCACCCAGACTTCTAATTCGACTAACTATCTTTTCAGATAGAATAGCACAATCAGCAATTGATAATTTCTTAGGCGAGATCGGCACCCCCAAATATTTGAATGGTAGCAGCCCTTGTTTCAGATTCGTCATGTTTATGCAATCTTGCTTCTCATGGACCGTCATTCCATTCAAATATATATTGGATTTCTCCACATTCATAGTCAAGCCTGAGGCATTAGAGAAGGTGATGAAGCCACTCAACAATAGTCTAGTGGACATCTTATCCCCTCGACAAAACATAATCAAATCATCAGCAAAACACAGGTGAGTTAACTGAGTTTGCCGACAAAGAGAATGATATTTGAAGTCTGGCTCCTTCTGTATGACCTGTAAAATTCTACTCAGGTACTCCATTCCCATCACAAATAAAATCGGTGACATTGGATCCCCTTGGCGAAGTCCTTTCCTCCCCTTGAAATACCCAAAGATCTCCCCATTCAATGATAATGAAAATGAAGTCGTGCAGACACACTCCATAATGAGCTTAATAAAATTGCTTGGAAAGTTTAAGGCCTCTAGCATTCTATCCAAGAAATTCCATGACACTGAGTCGTATGCTTTCTTCAAATCTAGCTTCATAATCGCTCTTGGAGAGCAAGATTTCCTATTATAGAGTTTAACAAGATCCTGACATATCATAATGTTCTCCACAATATCCCTTCCTTTAATGAAACCACTGTGATTAGGACTCAGAATATCAGGCATCACTTCACCCATCCTCCTCGCTATTATCTTGGTTATACACTTATAAATCGTGTTGCAGCATGCAATTGGCCGAAAATGCGTCACTGAAGTAGGCCAATCCACTTTAGGAATCAATGTGATAATAGTATGATTAACTTGCTTCAATAATTTCCCGTGTTGTAGGACATTCTTCACTGCCATAGTCACTTCCTCCCCAGTTAATGCCCATGTGTCTTTAAAGAATTTACTCCCAAACCCGTCAGGCCCTAGACTCTTCTGGTTTGGAATGCTAAATAACGCATCCTTGATTTATTTTTCAGTCACCGGTGCTAACAGTTTCTCATGATGAGACTGCTGCAGGATCTTTCCTTTCCTTACTGTAGCACGATGTACAGGTACGGTCACATCTTCCGTCCCAAGTAGTTTGATATAATACTCCTCAAATGCTTGCTTAATTTCCTTCGGATCAGTCAACATCTCCCCATTACTATTCTCAATGGATAAAATTTTATTCTTCACACTCTTCGACTTGATAGATCTGTGAAAAAATTTAGTGTTTGCATCATCTTCATGTAACCAGTCAGCCTTAGTTTTCTGAACCCAAAACTGGTGTCGCGCTTTCCTAAGCATAGCATAATCCTTCAGGAGTCTAGACTCTGTAGCATACATACTTACATCCCTAGGATTAACCTGAATCTGCTCTTGCAACTCACTCAATGCAATCTTTGCTATAGTGACTGCAGTATCCACACTATGAAAAACCTCCCTATTAAACCTCCTCAGATGCGGTTTCAAATTTTTAAGCTTCTTCACAAGCCTGTACATTGGTGTCCCTACAACATCAATATTCCAATGCATTTCAATTAAGGGCAGAAATTCCTCAGACTCTGACCACATATTGAAATATCGGAAGGGCTGCCTCTTCTGACACCTCTCAGGTTCAGTAATCACTGCAGGACAGTGATCAAAAGTCCCTTCAGGCATGAAGAAAACTGCCTGATCTGGAAATTCTGTCATATATTCCATATTCGCCAACATGCGATCAATTTTGCTGAACACTCTTGTATCATCCTCGTGTTTGTTGTTCCAAGTAAATTTAGCTCCAAGACCCGCTAAATCCTGCACCTGGCAATCATCTACACAGTCCCTAAATTCCTGAATCTCATTCCAAGTCACAGCAGACCCTATTCTTTCATCCAGACTTAAAACGTTGTTGAAATCACCACCTAGCAGCCACGGGCCTCTAATCCCAGATTTATAAGTCCTGAGACTCTGCCATAATGCCCCCCTTTCAGCAGCCTTATTAAAGGCATAAACCATAGTCATCATAAACTGTTTACCTTTATTCTTATCACTTATCTTCATATGGATAGTTTGAGGAGTCATATCTCGAATATCGACCTCATATAAAACTGGATTCCATAGCACCCATATGCGCCCTCCAGGATGAAGAGTGCTATTTGTGCAGGTAGACCAATCATGGCAGATTTTATTGCTAATAGATAGCCAATTCTTTTTCTCTACTCTAGTTTCTAGGAGCCCAAACAACCCAATATTATTACGATGGATAAACCACTTTATTTCAAGCTGTTTTGTAATACTATTTAGGCCCCGAATATTCCAGAATCCTATACTACCCATGGTCACTAGTGGTAGGTTCATTCACCCCATGCTCCTTCTCAGAGAATTGTAGCATTGAGTGTAGCGTTTTAATGAGACTGTTGCCTTCCTTAGCAAAGGATGTTCCTGCTCCCTCCCTACTTATCTTAGAGATAATACGTGCCGGAGAAGGAGCTTGACTAACCACCTGTGACACCACTATCTCAGGAGTCCGTGCAACCTCAGGGATAATGGTCTTGTCTGCCGGTTTCTGCACCAGTTTCTGCTTCCAAGTAGTTTTCACCTTTCCTGCAATTCTCCGTCTTGTGTCCTATACCCTTGCACTTCTCACATTTGGAAGGAATCCAATCATACTCAACCCTTACCGTCTGTTCAACTCCTTTTTCATCCAAAACTGACAGCTCATTTGGAAAATCTTGTCCCAATTGAACAGTTACCATCACCTTAGCAAACCCAAGGAAGTTCTTGCTAAGTGTAACTGCATCACATTGAACATACTCTCCCACCAGTCCTGATATTTTCCTAATACACTCTTCCCCCCAAAACTTGAGTTTCAGACCATGGATCTTCATCCAAATTGGAATCTCATGTGTCGCACTCTTTTCTAGCACTGCATCCTCTGTCCAAGCCTTGATGATAACTGGTTTGTTATCAAACATGACCCACTTCTGCAAGGCTGCCTGCTGCAACTCAGTTGTCTTAAACCGAACAAAAAAAATACCGTTATTCATAAAAACCAGTTTATCAACATCCTCCTTCTTCCATAATCTGTTCAGAAATCCCTGAATCACAGACCATGGGGGATTGGCACCCACAATGTAACCATATATCGCCGTACTCCAGAATTCTACCTCCTCCTCTACATCACTGTCAAGTAATTGTAGCATCGAAGAATCCTGAACTTTTTTCTTACCTTTATCCGCTTTACTAGGTACTTCAGTCCAAGGTCCAGCATTGTCACCACTCCCCATCTGCAGCTCCTCTGATTCGCCTTCCAGTTCATAAGCACCAATATTCTCTGATGTCTTGAGATCAGGCCTCATAGTTTTTGTTGCAGACTTATAGAAAGGGTCTTTAGTATTAACTGAACGTTTATTATATTTTTGAATTTTTTTTTTAGATTTTTTCTTGGATCCTGCCATTTTAGGACATTGGCTGCAGCTTTTCCTCTTTTCTGACAACCAACATCTAACACCCCCACACTAACACTGACGACACTCGTGTTGCTGCTGTTGCAACATCCTCTGGTTTTCTTCTGCCGCCAACCTCACTGCTTGGGCATCCCTAGCAGCGTCCCTAGCCATCTCAAAACTGGACCGGGCCTACTCAAAACCATCCCTACAGTACGCGTACGTACTATGCGCAGTATCGTGCGCATCTCGGGCCACATTGTAGGCGTCCTGCGCCAGGTTTAGTGAGGTGGTCGAGTTCTCCCAAGTCTAACGTGATTGGTTATAGACTTCCCCCCATTGGTTATAAAATTCCTCTGATCCGAAGAACGAAGAGTGTCATGGAGGCCTCATGTTAATGTCCTCCTGAAAACCTGGGGTAGACTGGGTGAACGTGGAGTGTCTATGTGGTTCAAAGTCTGAGAAGTTGGCGGTGAAAAATTGAGAGGTCTGGGGTTCGGTCTGGCGGGAGGAAGAGGGTCCGTGTGATGATGATGGTAATGTTCTTTGACCCTCATCCCGAGAGGTTTCAACCTCCGGTTCCTCCTCTGACACGTCTACAACCTCTATGTCATCGTCGCCAAAATCTAAGGGTCCCTCGGGGTATTCAGTCTGATAAAACTTACTGTGGGTGTGACCCCAAATATACTCCCCGGACCTCTTCGGCATGCCAAAGTTCTCTTCAATATCAAGCCTAAGCCATTCGGGGTTAGGCATTGCAATGGCTCGCAGCTCAGTAATCTTATACAAAAACAAACTGTTATAATCCCCTTTCTGGGGCCACACAAGGAAAGGACAATAAACTTCATCTATAAAAATTCCTGCTCCAGCAACTGGTGTCAAATCGCTAAAATCGACGCCTAAGGCTTTAGCTATCATCGTTACAACCCCGCCACAAGAAATTCTCTTGCGGCCGCCCTTCGCAATCTGGGCGAAGTGAGTAACTAAGGCCTCGGACATGTCGATCAACATGCCTCTCTCCAAAACCGCATCCTCCAACAGCTGCACAGCTGTAGCACTACATTTGTGGTGCGTATCATAGCTTGACAAGAATGAATTAGCTATAATACGCGCCACATACCGGAGGATAGGGTTTCGGATAGAAAAAGAACGCATCTTCCCTCCCTTAAAGGTCCTTTGGCGGGCAACTTTAAACCAAAATCGATCACGGGCGAATTTGTCGTCCCGAGTTTGCCCCGTCCTAAGCCTTCCAAGGACAGAAGAAGGTAAACCAAGCAATGCACCAAAATCCCTCAAATTGAGGACGTATAGAGTTTCTCGCAGCTGAAAAGTAACAGTGGTATTATCATCACCACTCAGCTAAAAAGTTGCGAAAAACTCACACGTCAACTTTTGAAAAGTATCCTCCTCGGAGGCATAAAATTTGATGAGACCAAGGTTTTGGCACATTGCTTGTACCTGCGTTTCTATACCCATACGAACAACTACATCTCGAGCCGCCCAACGAGTTGGCTCGAGACGATAGACCCATAATTTCTTACATTTATCAAGATGGGCTTTCTTAGCGAAATAGATACCAGACAGAGGTTCACGGAAATTATGACGAATTTTCGGGTAACGTACCTCAAGCAGAACAGGTTGTTCACGCGGAATAGAGCTTTGTGTTTGAACGGGCATCGGGACAGATTCGTCCCGAGCCCCGGCCGGTTTCTCAGACCTTGAGGATGATGTTGAACCCCAACTGCGATTAAGCATTGAAGATATCCTTTTCCTTGCCATTTTTTTTACTCTCCTCATTCTTGATGCCTGATTTGACGATTATGTGTTGACGGTCTCGGTTTTGGGTTTGTCGGAATTAGGACGATTTCTCAAAACAAACTCATAGAAGATGTTAGGAATGTGATAGGGATGAGAAATATATAATTGGATTGAATTTTGGTGAAAAAATGGAGGGATTAAGGGTTGTTTAAGGTGGTGGATTTGGGGTTTGTTTGAGGTTTTTGGGGTTTGATTGAGGAGAGAGAGGGGAAAGGTGAATTATGAGGATGGGTAAGGGGTTTGGCTGGGTATATGACGTGGGGTGTTATTTCGCCCGATGGTCACCATCGGGCGAAATTTCACCCGACGGTCTTCGGACCATTTCCCGTCATTTGCGCACGGTTTCACCACCGGACGAAATTTCGCCCGGTGAGATTCCACCGGGTGAAGTTTTGCCCGACGGATTTTCCTTCAATTCCTTTGTTCGAGCAAAGTCGCCACCGGGTGAAATTTCACCCGGTAAAATAATCCACTACAAAATAGGACTTTGCTACGAAAATTCTCTATGACTTGGCCTAAACCATCCTTAGCTCTTCAAATAAACCAATCTCCTCGCTTCATAATTGTTCACAATCGTTCATAGCGCAACCCAAAAAAAATCCGAAAGAAATCTTCACAATCCTGCATATACCAAAACAGGCTCCAAAAGAAAAATCCAAAAGCTATTGTCCAAAGATAAATAAAACGAGAAAAGAATATACAAATATTTACAAGGTGGTTATTATGGACACCACCAAACCGAATTGAATTGTTTTGAGTTTAATCGGGGTTTCTTGAAAAGCAACCCGGGGGGTCTTGCTCATTAATTCCAAATTCAATGTTACCGATCTTGAGCTTTTCCCTAAACTCCGGCAAGCCCAAAAGTTGTAGTACCTCGGGAAGTATTGCAAATTCTTCGGGAATATCTTCTTCGGAGGTAGAACCAAGTATAAATAGGGCACCGTCGTCTTCTTCATTATCATAGTCAAAATCTTCGGTAGAGGGTTCTTCATTGGATGGAAATTCCACCATTTGATTCCAAAACTCCATATTAGCAGAATCTTCGGGAAGGAACGCGGGAAGAACAAATTGAACCGTATCATTAGCAACATTGAAAGATAGTCGCCCTCGCTTTACATCTATGATCACTCCACCGGTAGCTAGGAAAGGCCGTCCCAAAAGGATAGGATTCCACTCCTCAATTGGCATGTCGAGAATGACGAAGTCGGTGGGTATATATAAGTTCCCCACATTAACCATGAGGTTGCGGGCTAGTCCATAGGGTTCCTTTGTTGTTCCGTCGGCCATTTGTACATTAACGGGAAAGTAGTCCAAGTCCTTGATATAAATGGTGCGCCCAATAGCTAATGCCATTAGACTAATGTCGGCGCCAAGGTCACACAAGGCTCGGTCTATCAAAACATGGTCGATGGAGCATGGTATAGCAAAGCTACCCGGATCACCTAACTTGATGGGAATTGTAACTTTTGGTGTAGTTCTTGGAGAAATGGGAGCTCTTTCCCTCTCGTCGTATTTCAAAATGATGTCTCGAATATATTCGGAAGGGGTGGGCATGAATGGGCTCGTATCAATGCTCTCGATAAGATCGGTGAAAGTTATCATGCCCAAATCTTGGTTATTGAATTGGATTGGTGGCTTGTCATTCAAGGGCGGTACTTCAATCCTAGAGATTAGATTTGTGTCCTCTATTGGAATTTGTTCAATCACATATGTAAGGTCTCCTATGAGATACTTGGATGGATCTCTTCTTGGTCTTTCGGTTACATACTTGACCACTTTCTCATCGAATTCATTGATTGAGGGATGAGATGTAAGAGTTTGTGGGTCAAGGGGTTTCACCGGTTTCTTTTTGTTCATTACCTTAATGGCATTCATGGATGCTTGATTGAAAGAATTGGTCGGCTCCTGAGAAGAGCGAGCTTGTGAGGCGGAACGTGCCTCTAAATCCTCAAGTCTAGCTCGATTTGACGCATTTTCTTTCAATAGAAAATTGATTGTTTGTTGAATGTCATATAAGGGTTGGAAGTTACCTTGAAAGTGCCTTGGAGGACCTTGATTGTATGGAGGATAGGTTCCAAAAGGAGGACCATAGCTGGTCAAGGTGGTCCTTGAGGATAAAATAGCCTTGATTGAATAGATTTGCATGAGGAGGTCTCGGTTGATAATGGATCTCATATGAATTAGGATAAACCCTTTGATTGGGGGCTCTTGGAATTGCATGTTCTTGAAAAGAATGTGATCCTTGAGTCGGCATGGAATGAAATCCGGTTCCCAAATTAGGATTACTCGTTTGAGATTTTTCATATGCTCCTTGGGTGTTTGCTTGATAAACATTCTCCTTTGTCATACACAAATCGGAGTCATGGTCATATCTCCCACAATGATCACACGGAATCTCAATGCGATACAATTTAGGTGGTGAAGTAGATGATCGTCTTGGTGAATTCACCCTTCTCGGTGGAGTCGATCTTTTTGGAGATGTTCTAGTCTTGGGTGGGAAATTGGCTCTAGCAACATACACTTCAAATTGCTTGACCAACTCCTCGACTCTAGCTTCAAGATCGATTCTCCTCTCGGTTGACGATGTTGACTCACCACTTAGCTCTCCATGTTGATCATTTTTGGAATATTCATCATTCTTGGCTATCCTTTCAATGAGTTTCGTAGATTCAATTTCATTAAGCGAAAAGAAATCGCCTTTTGCCGCCACATTGACATTATCTTTGGCATTATCCAAATAAAGACTGGAAGAAAATATGAAGTAGAAGCCAATTAGGGATGCCATGGTGCGGGCATTTCCTTTGCAAGATTAAGAATATTTTCCAAGCCTCATTTATACTCTCATTGTCACCTTGTCTGAAGGTTTGAATCTCCATTCGATATTGATAGGTCTTGGAAGGAGGATAGTATTTTTCTAGAAATGCATTGGCTAATTGATCCCAAGTTTGGAAGGTATCATTGTGGTGGCTTTGTAGCCATCTCCTAGCATCATCACGAAGGGTTTGGGGAACAAAAGTCTATGGAATTGACATAAAGTAAGTCCATTCAATTTCATTCCAACTAGCTTCTCTTTAAACGTCGCCATGTGTTCTAGAGCATCTTCTTGTGGAAGCCCATGATAAGTGTCTTGTTGGACTATGGCAATTAAAGAAGTCTTGAGCTCAAAATTATCGGGTATGGTTCCATATGCGACGGGAGAAGAAGTTTGTTCATTGGTGGGTTGGGAATGAGATCTCAAAGTAGGCATGTTTGTTTGTAGAGGTGATTTTTGAAGGGAGAAGAGGGAAGAAAATTTTGTAGAAGTTTTGAGAATGTTGGATGGGTGATAAGTTGATGTAAGATATGGATGAGATTTCACTTTGGTTGATTTGAGGTCCGAAATAATAATATCGCCTCGCTTCCACCGGTATGGAATAAGCAATGCCAAATATAATTGTTCCTGAACACAACTCAATTTAAAGATGAGACTCCTAGCACCGAGCGGTACTAGGGTAGAAGGGAAACTAAAACAATTAACCAAACACAATAAACTAATAAAACTCGACTAATTGATCACCGTCCCCGGCAACGGCGCCATTTTGATGCGCGGGCGTCGCGACCCGCACGATCAAACAATAATTTTAACACCGACTAACCTAACTAATGCGATAGTGGTAGGTCGGGATCGATCCTCAGGGACGGTCTAGGTAGAATCGGTCAAGTCAAAGTTTGGTTGCGTTTGGAATTGAGGTGGGGGTTTTAGGACGAGAGGTGTTGAACTATACCCGCTTTCGCGGTGAAAGGGTAAGTCTCAAATCAAGATAATTCCTACCCTGGGTTTCCACATACTGATAAGAACGAGTCAAGGTCAATCTAGCTGCAGTCTAGGTCAACAAAGACACAAAAACCTTAAACTTGATAAATCAACAAGTAAACAACCCACCAACATCCCTTAAATCAAATAATCCAAATCCTCATCCCTAAATTCACCAACAAGAAAATCTACTCACTAGTCATGATGAATAACAACAAAACATTAACTAAGGAGAAAATAACTAAAGCATGCATAATAACTATACTAATAAATTATACTAAAGAGAGACTAAACTAACACACAAACTAAAGAAGAACTAACAAAGGAGAGAGAAAAACATAAACTAACTAATGGAAAACTACACTAACATAGAGATTGACAAGATAAACTATGGATTAACAAGGAAACTAACTAATGGAGAAAGGGAGAGGAAAGAAACTACCAATTATGGAGAAGATTAAGGAAAAAGATGAAGATTAACATAAAAGATTGAATCTTCAAGAAATAATACAAAGGTCTTGTCACATAAACCCTTGCAAAACCCTTAAATCTTCAATATAAAAACACAATCTTCAACACAGATGGAAGCTTGATTAAGAATTGTTGAGTAGAATTATACTAATACTAAATAGATCTACTAATTGTTTATAGAGATTTTTACTAAGGAGATTACTACAATTACTACTACTACTACTAGAAATCCTTTACACTATACTACTCCTAAGAGGCTCACTCAAGGCACACTCAAGGCTCAAGAGTGACACAAAACCCTAGGTTAAGTATATATAATAGTCTTAATGGGTCACACAAACTTAAGGCCCATAATCCAATTCCTCTTCATTTAAGCTAGACCATCACCCTTTGCATCTTCATGGGGTGAAATTTCGCCCCGCGGCTTGACGAACTAATCCCACCGGGTGAAATTTCACCTGGTGGGATTTTCTTCTCGATTCGCGATTTTTGCTTATTTTCTCCATCGGGCGAAATTTCACCCGGTGGGCGAAATTTCGCCCGGTGGTGAGTGTCGTGAAAATCTTCGGGGAGGTGGAAAATGTCGTCGGGCAAAACTTCGCCCGACCCGGTGGTCCTCTGCCTCTTTTCCGGTCTCTTTCTTTGTCGATCAATTGGATTACTTGAACTTTCAGTTGTGTGCTTTGCTTTTCGGACTGTATCTCTCTCTTTTATGCTCATAGAAGCTCTGACACGTTTTTGGTCGAAATCCTATCAAAATAGACAGAAAACTACCAAAAACACATAAAATGCAAAAGAGAGACACTAATGCAAGAATTAGGCAAAATACGGCGATAATCGCACTCAAGTCTTGCAAAACGGAGGGAAAATGGGTCTAAATGGGAGGAAAAACGGTCCAAATTTGGCACAACGCTGCTAGGGATGCCCAAGCAGCAAGGTTGGCGGCAGATGAGAACCAGAGGATGTTGCAACAGCAGCAACAGTACTTTGATCGATTATTTGGTATACCTCCGCCCGGGTCTTACTACCCACCACCTCGTTCCCCGGGTTCTATGTGAGTGGTCGAGTGTTGTTACTGTTAGTGTGGGGGTGTCGGTTGTCGGTCGTCGGTTGTCATTTTTCTCCTGTTTCAGTAATTTTGTCAGTTTCTACTGCGCCAGTTTTGGCATTTGATAATTATGATTGTTGGTTATTTGTGATGATATAATTTTTGTTGGTTTGGTAACATGTCAGCCCCTCCGTGACCCTACTTGGGTCGTTACACACGTGAGGTTTTTATTACAGGTACCTTGATGAGAGAAGGACCTGATTGTATGCTCCCGGTCTTAGGTGAATTGATCGCACCAAGACCAATTGAAAAATCCAAATTTTCACTTTCTTTTTCTTTATTTTTCCTGGTTTGTGCGGAATCAGGGCGTGGTGACGTGATTGCACTTACGCCCTTTCTCCCCTTATCGATTTTTCTCCTTTTTTCTTTTTCTTTTTATTTTCACTTTATTTTCTTTATTTTTACTTTGTTTCATTTCATTTTTCTTATTTCATTTTATTTTATCTTCATTTTTTCGATTTTTCTCTTAGGCAAGGGTCTAGGTGACGTGATTACACCTAGGCCCGCTACTTCTCTTCTTTTATTTTTATTTTCTTAATTTTTCATTTTCTTAATTTTTGTTTTCTTTTTCTCCATTTTCATTTTCTTTCTTTTAATTCCCTTAATTTTGAAAAATAAAAAAACATTTGAAAAACCATAAAAATTCAAAAAGATTTTTCGTTCTTTTCTCTTTTTCTTCTTTTTCAATTCTTCCCCTATTTGTGCATTGAGGACAATGCACAGTTTTAGGCCATGTTCTTTTCAGCTTATTTTCAGCCCGTTTCAGACCAGCGCGGCTTCTATTAGCTCAGCCCAGCTTCTATAAGCTCAGCTCAGCTCAGTTCTAATATTTTCAGCCTAGTTCCAATATTTCCAGCTCCTAAAATAATACTTCAATAATAATAATAATAATAATAATAATAATAATAATAAATATATAATAATAATAATAACAATAATAATAATAATAATAATAATAATAATAATATAATAATAATAATAACAATAATAATAATAATAATAATAATAATAATAATAATATTACTATACTGTATTATTTCTTTATTTATATGAAACGGAAGTTGCATTAAGATCGAAACAAATTACAATAAGTTATTATTGTAACTGTTGTTGTTGTTATTATTATTATTATTATTATTATTATTATTATTATTATTATTATTATTTACAAGGATGATATCATTTCATTCAATGTGAAAGAAATTAAAAGCTTTGCAAAAAAAACAACCACACTATAGGATTACATCTCTTTAGGCTCCAATAGCCTAGATAACTCTATGAAATTTCGGACTATCTCTATAATTGTAGAATCTAGTTGTAACCAAAAATTTAATTTGTGCTAAAGTTTCATCCCCCGTAGCTTTCTTCCCGACAAAAATTCTCTTGTTTCGCTCCTTCCAAATTGTGTATATAGTAGCTCCAAGACTAACTCTAAGCCAAATCATTTTCCAATGTTTTCTTGTTCTGACTGACATCATCCATCGTAATATCTTGGGCAACCGAAACTCGAAAATCTTCAAATGTAACCAATTTAGAATTCCCAACCAAACCGTCTTAGAGAGAGAGCATGTGAAAAATAGATGTGAGTGATTTTCCAAAGCATTCTCACATAGAGAGCATCTGTTCACAACAGCAATGCCTCGCCTGCAGTACTGCTCAACCGTGCTCAGTTTCTACTGTATGGCAAACGACATGATCACCTTGCACTCACCTTGTGGAACTTGCATTAATAACGAAACAAATTACAAGAAGTTAGTGGGTAGCCGAGATACTATCTGGGCACCCACTCCCTTAGCGATAGAAAAACTAAGACGAGTAAAAATAAAAGCAGCTGCTCGAGCTCCCGCGTCCTGAGAGATAGAGAATTTCTGAATCCGCTTGAGTAAAGCAGCTCCCTCCGCGTCAAGCTCCCCTAGAGAAGAGAAAGAGAAAGGTAGGAACCCGTACCCAGTCTTGGTGCACAAATCTCCATACTTGGCGCACTTGCGCTGAGCAGCATCAGCGACCGCGCGGCCAGGCAGAAAATCAGACATCGCGGACTGAGTCAAAGGGGACGACCCTGTCAGATTGACACACACATCGCGCCCCCTATCCCAGGAATACAGAAGTAAATCCGCTGGGCGAAGGGGCTTGTCGTGCCCATCAATCAAACCGATATCCACCTCCTTACCGGCCGAAATACCAGATCGGAAGCAGATATCCAAAAGGGTGTCGCGAACCAGGTTATGTCTATGCTTAATACCAACGGTACCAGCACACGACACAGCATGGTCCCCAAAAGTGTCCCCAACACAAACCCGGGAGCAGGCAGAGCAAGGCTTAGGTACCGGGAACAAAGGGACACCCAACCGATAGCTAAGGACAGAGCGGTAGGTCCTCCTATTCATGGTCTGCCCCAGCCCAGAGATGGGTACAGCGCGCAACCAGTCAGACGTGTGGGCACCCTGCAGAAACTTCCACAATACCACATGTCGCCGAGTCAAGGAGAAAACTGATTCTACCGAAGCAGCAACCTTCGTGAAATATATATCTGCCAATTTCTTCATGAGTTTGGGGGCAGCGATCTCACTAGGATTACGGAGAAGGTCGGAACCGGTGGTCTCGCTAAACAGAGCCAAGGCCGCATCAAAGGTCGCCCCGGAAGTAGAGACGGCTGAAGGCTGAAGGAGCAAAGTCTGCAACTCAGAGGACTGAAGGCGAGATGCCAAAAAGGCATAGTGCCGGACATCCCCGGCGCTGTAAACACCCAACCCTCCGAAATTAAAGGGCAGTGTGGAAAGACGCCACTGCCAATCCCCGAACCCGGGGCTGGACGCGGTGACAATGCGTTCCAGGCTAGACCGCAAAGCCGCATCAAAGGTCTGAGCCGAGTCGAAGACCGAAGGGGGACAGGTACGCAGAGAGAAAGAAAGCTTAGAAATACCGGCGCAAGCACGAAGTAACAACAGCTCACACTGAGGGTCCTTAATCCTGGCAACCGAGTCCATAAGCTCAATGGCTCTCGAAACTCTCTTCGCCACAAGCTCACTGCTGAAAGCACGACAAATACTGACAGGGCCACCAAGAACTTTGACACCACGCAGCGGTCGAGAAATATCATGAGGGAAAACACCCGGTAGTCGACTCCTAGGGTCTTCCTTAGGCCAAAAAACCTCAGTTTTTCCGACATTAAGGTGAAGGCCCAAGCGAGGACCATCCTCCATAATCAGCTCCAAAACCTTCCCCACGACCAAGGTATCCCCAACAATGGTGCCATCATCCAAGTATCAAGCCTGCAAGCTCAAGGGAAAAGAGTCCCGGATCTTGCAAATCAAGGGATGCAAGACCAAAGCGAAAAGAAGAGGGCCCAAAGGGTCACCCTGCTGGACCCCCCTGACAAGACCAAAGGCTGTGTTCCCCGTAGAAAAGCCTGGCAGGCCGAGAGTAGCAAAACTCGACCCAGCGGGAAAGAACAGGGCAACAATGGCGAACCTCGCGCAACATGACCTCCCGGTCGACCAAATTAAAAGCATTCTGGAAGTCAACCAAAAGCATGGAAAGGCCCACGTCCCCACCACGATCCTCAACAAACCGGTTCAAGGCGTGCAAAATGGCCTCTCCCCCAACGGAAACCCCGACTCCAAACTGGAGGCCCTCAAAATACCCGCAAAGCGACGGACCAATCAGAACCGCCCCAACCTTGTAGACAAGGCGTCTCCAAATCTTGCCCACAGCAATAGGACGGACCCCACCACCTGGTTTAACAAGCGGGGTGAGCGGAGCACTAGCGATGTACTCACTGAGAACCTGCGGGCATCTGCCCTCGAGAAACAGGTTAACCACCCTAGTGATAGAGGTGATCAGATCATCCGAGATAGCAACCGCGGCCCCGCTCAAACAATCCAGAAGATGTTGGGCACGAAAACTGTCCCGTCCACAAGAAGTACCCCGCGGAAAACTCCTGATCATATCCAACACAACGGTCGAGGACGCGACGAGCTGAGGGTGAGCGGCAGGCAAAGGTGGCAAGGAAGGGGGCGGAACAGAGGGGTGCTTATCTTTTAACGCCTGCAGAGTGACAGCCGTGTAAGGGGCAACGCCAGACGAGGAAAGCACCCGGACAGCGGCAGCATAATGACCATCACAAATCTTCTGCCGACACTGCCGCAAGTTAACCTCACTAGAGTCAGGGTCCTCCTCCAAACGAAGAGAAGACCCCTCCTCAGCTAAGGTCTCCTGCAGAAGCAGA
The DNA here is from genome assembly GCA_958450325.1 of Agrostemma githago. NCBI lineage: Eukaryota > Viridiplantae > Streptophyta > Magnoliopsida > Caryophyllales > Caryophyllaceae > Agrostemma > Agrostemma githago. The sequence continues at coordinate 52,161,691 of OY288255.1, forward strand.
GCAATACCACCAGGGGCACCCCAAGTGCGAATGGCCCTGGTAATACACTCCTCCTGACGCTGGCGCTTCACGACAGCTCTACACTCAAGGTTACTCCTGGGGGAAAAAGACTTAAGAACACAGAGAGGTAAAATAAGCAAGCTAACCCAGCGAGAAAGATCATCAGGGGAGTCAGCCACCGCATCAAGGGCCCCCCTGAAGATCCTAGAAAACCCAAGGCGACATCTGGGAGGGACAGATTTCAAAGTACGCACCCCTACCGACAACAAGCGATCCAGAGAAGCCACGTCAAGGCAACCCAACCCAATAGGCCCCACAACATCGCCTGGAGACGAAGATTGAGCGAGCGGCCGAGGGATGCCATAAATAAAAAAACGAGCAACTCCGTCACCACAATCAGGGGGTGCAACAAAATCAGACCCCGACCCGTGCCGACACTTGGCAGAAAGAGAATGCGATATTATTATTATTATTATTATTATTATTATTATTATTATTATTATTAATATTATTATTATTATTATTATTATTATTATTATTATTATTATTATTATTATTATTATTATTGCATTTCAATATTAATGCAAGTTTCTTTTCATAAAAAAATAACTATAATGATAATAATATTGTTGTTGTTGTTGTTATTTTTATTACTCATATCTCTTAATGTTAATAATAATGACAAATTATTATTTTTATTATCATCGTCATCGTCGTTGTCGTCATCATCATCGTCATTGTTATTATTATCGTTATTATTATTATTATTATTATTATTATTATTATAAAACGGAGCTTGCATTAATAACGAAACAAATTACAAGAAGTTAGTGGGTAGCCGAGATACTATCTAGGCACCCACTCCCTTAGCAATAGCGAAACTAAGTCCAGTGAAAATAAAGGCAGTTGTGCGGGCCCACGCATCCTGAGCGATGGAGAACTTCTGAATCCGCTTGAGCAACGCAACAGCCTCTGCATCAAGCTCCCCAAGCGAAGAGAAGGAGAAAGGCAGGAACCCATAACCAATCTTGGTGCACAAATCTCCGTACTTGGCGCACTTACGCTGAGCGGCGTCAACGACCGCACGACCAGGCAGGAAATCTATCATCGTAGACTGAGTCAATGGGGACGACCCTGTCAGATCGACACACACATCCCGCCCCCTATCCTAGGAATATAATAAAGAAGCAAATCCGCCGAACGTAGGGGCCTGTCGTGCCCATCAATCAAACCGACATCTACCTCCTTACCGGCCGAAATACCAGATCGGAAGCAGAAATCCAAAAGGGTGTCACGAACCAGGTTATGTCTATACTTAATACCAACAGTACCAGCACACGACACAGCATGATCTCCAAAAATGTCCCCAGCAAAGACTCGGGAACAGGCAGAACAAGGCTTAGGCACCGGGAACAAAGGGACACCCAATCGATAGCTAAGAACAGAGTGGTAGGTCCAATTATTATTATTATTATTATTATTATTATTATTATTATTATTATTTTCTACTTTTTCTATCATCATTGTTATTATAATAATTATTAATATTATTATGCACTTCATAATATTTTGAGGTCTTGAAATAGATATTACATTCAAATATTTACAACTCTGTCTCAATGTCATTACGATTAATTTATAATATAACCCGCAACCGAAATCGTAGATCCGGTAAATTTTTACCAAACAAATTGGCGCATTACCGGATCTACGATTTCGGTTGCGGGTTAAAGCGATCGTCCTATAATTATGGGTTGGCAAAGTAATATCGAATCTAGCGAACGGAGAACAAGGAAAGAAAGAAAACGACACACAAGGTTTTGGTGACGCGGAAATCCGATGTGGGAAAAACCGCGGGGGGAGTCGGAATCCCGCCAATATTTCACTATGAACGGAAAAAGAATGAAGACAAGGATACAAATATGGGTCTATAATCTACGGATGACGATGAGTGTTTTGCTATAAAGTAGGCTTTGGAGTCGGTGTGCAGTGATGGAGGGTTGAATGCCCTCCTTCTTCCCTCCTTCTTGCCTTTTATATTACTACTAGCCGTTATCCTCCTGATTTCTTGCGGATCTTGGCCTTTAATCCCTCTTTATTGCCTAGATCTTGGGGTAGTTATTACTCTTTAATGCTTGCTAGCCATTATCCCCAACTTCCCCCTTCTTCTTCTCCTGATTTCTCTCCCCCTCTACTAGTTCTACCCCTCAGATTTAGAGGTTTGTTCTTTGACCTTATCTTCCACTTGGAGTGAGGGATTGGTTCATTGTATTGGGCTGTTTGGTTGTTATGTCTCAGCTTGGCCCATTTCCTTGCTTACTTCGTATTCTTGATTGGCCCATCGTTGTATATTATTCCGGCTTTGTTTGACTTACTGATTCTTGATTATATTGACTTTCGTCTTTTAATCCCCGACTTTGACTTTTCACCCGCGAATTTTGACTCTCTTATCGTTGACCTTTGACTTTTGACCTTTTGACCGTCCACTCATATCGTGCCACGTTGCATTCAGAAGGTGCAAATTTTTAGCCCGAACAATTACCTCTTCATCAACCAATAATATCTCTAGAGATACATAGTTTCTACTTCCTTGTTGCTTAAGTTTTCTTTTTTCTAATTTTTGAACAATTCTTCCTTTCAAATGGACGCCAAATACTCCTATTTTTATTATACTAATTATTATTTTTTCGGTTGCTCGTAACATTTTGATATTATTTTTCTTGGTGTTTTGAATGACAATTACTGCAATTAAATGAGGTATTTATAACTTAAGATAAGTAGTTTTTTTGGTAGGGGCATGGATAACTAATGATGTTAGTTTTTCAAAAGTTAATAATATTAGTGGGGGTCATGGGTAATTAACTTCAGAAGTTAACTAATTTAGCTGTTAATCTTAATTAATTTATACTGTTTGACTAAGAATTAGTTTGTGGTTTATCTTTATTAATCTTTACTATTTTTATTAATATGTTATTTGTATGCAGATTGAGATTGACGATGATGAATATTAATTTATACTGTTTGACTAAGAATTATTTTGTAGTTACGTTTTGCCACCCCGACGTTATTGGTTTGGCGGCAGTTAGTGTAATCATCTATAAATAATAATAGATGAGTTAACTTTATGTCAGATCACCATAATAAATTCGGAACAGCGGCAACTCGTAATCAAAATAAAATAAAATTGTTAAGTTAAAATGCCCGGTAGCTTACGTGTTGCAACCCTAATAAAGCGGAGAATGTGGCAGTCGTAATTGTTATCAACTTATAATTTAATAATTTTGAAATTCTCGGTGATGATTGATTTTTTTTTCAGATCTGAGAGAATTAGATTATACTACGTATCACATTGTACGGAGTATATTTCATCTTTAATATTTATATTTATTGCCATATTTATATTTACATTTGTAATTTTTAATGTATAAGAATAATTATGTTATTTGTAAATTTGTAATATATAGGAAAACTGGGTATACTACTTGTTTACTTAATTTAGATCTAAAGTTATTTGTAAATTTTGTATGTGAAAGTATTGTTATTAGGCAAAATAAACTAATCAAAGAGTAGTTTTTTCAAGATGATATTATCATGACATCACTCAATGTCAAATTTACTCTAAATGCTGATGTCATCCTACACATGAATGGTTGTTCTTTTAATAAATAAAGGATTATTATTAATTAATTAATATTATTATTATTATTTAATGTTATAATTTTATATATATATATATATATATTTTAAATATTATTAGATAATTTATATAAGTAGTTATTAGTTTCATCTTCTTTAATTCAGCTCAGCTTCTATTAGTTCAACTCAGCTTCTATTAGTCCAGCTCAGCTCCTATCAGACCAGCTCAGCTCCTATCAGACCAGCTCAGCCCTATTTCAGCAAAAAAGAACAGGGCCTTAGTGTGAGGAAGAGATCTACTATCCTTTTCTTCCTTTTCTTTTTTCTTTTTTCCTTTAAAAACCAAAAACCCAAAAAAAAATTCCTTTCTTTTTCTTTTTACTAGTTTTCCTTTTATTTTCCTTTTTGTATCACTTTGCATTCTCCTTCTTGTAGGTACACCACCGACCATTTAGCATATGGACTTGAGGTAGTGAAATCGAAGACAATTTGGTAATAGCCTCTACCCTTGTTCTTTCCCTTTTCTCTTTTGCATGGGAGTATGGGCATATATGCTATTTGGAGGTTCACTTGGTGAACATTTTGGAATTGGTGGTTGTGGATTGTGTTGACTTGATGGAGTTTGGAGTGCTTGGCCATACTTGTGTATTTTGTTTTGTTTTGCTCTTTTCATGTTTTTGTCCTTTTTGTGTTCTTTTTCATTTGTGTATAGTTTGTTTAGGTAAAATTTTCGAAAACCCGATTTTGAGTTTAGGCCGAGTGTTTATTACTCCCTTGTTAGTAACCTTTTTTTATTTTTGGACATATTTCTAGTAGAAGGACCTCGATTCAATTTTTGCATTGAATTTTTACCATGAGTCTGTCTTTTCTACTAGGAGCCTACATCGGGATGTGCATTTGACCACCTTGACCACCCATGGAGTGATAAGGCCTTGGTTACCATTTCCCGTTCTCTTAGGTGACCTTACTTGAGAAGCCACTTTTTAGTCCAAATTTCCTTCTTTTTGTGGGTTCGGAGGGGATACATACTCGACTAGCCTATTTCTCTACCATTCACCCATTACCACAAATAAGTTTGCAAAAATACGCTTGATCTCAAACGAACCATCTAGCCAAATATGGGCTACTCAAAAGAAAAATGGAAAAATGAAGAAGAAGGGCAAAAAAAAAGCCCTCAACCGAAATAATGAGGAAAGAAAGAAAACCGAAAAGAAATTCAAAATCTCAAAACTCGTTCCCAAACCCCAAATAATCCTTTGGTCGATTATTTGCCGTGAAATGCCTACTTGTAGACACCCGCATTTTGACCGCCAGGTGTCTATGGCAGTTTCCAAAAAACACCCGATAATGATCGGACGCTAACGTGTTTCTATGCGCTCGGATACGGGCTCAAATCCATTAATCGTTGGCTAACACACTTACGGAGTACAAATCTCACAAAACGGACCTCAAATCCAGGCCCAGTGGATCATTCCGAGTCAAACAAGACTAATTTGAGCCAAAACCGACACCGGAAATAAAATCGACTTTTTACAATTGGGTCAACCCCGGTCAAAGTCGTTTCCGAGACACACAAAACAACCCATCAATCATCAAAAGCCCAAGTCAAGCACAAAATCCATCAAAGTCAAAGTCACGGTCCAAAGTCAACGGACCTGCGCAATCCAGTTGGGCCACTCGATCGAGTGACCCACCACTCGATTGAGTGGGCTTGTTTTGAGCCCGGCTGCAGGCTTCACGGGCCACTCGACCGAGTTAGCCCTTTACTCGGTCGAGTAACCCTAATTCGGGTGCCCTAGCCTTGCCTATATAAGCAACCCTCATGCAACAACTTTTTCACAACCCTAACAAACCCTAGAGCAACCATACACACACATACTACGTTTTTTACAAACCCTAATCAAACCCTAGCAATTCTACACTAGCAAAAAACCTTAAACCTAGTTTTAGGAATCAATCCCGAGCCACCGCAACTTAACCTACATAAAACCTCGAAGACTCTTGTGTTAAAGCAACGGTTACGAGTCCGCACCGAGACAAGAACATGTAGGTTGAGGGTGTCAAAACCCTCTCTTTCTTCCCTTTCTCCCTTCGTCGTCTTCATCCTCCTTTTTACTTTTTTGTTCGTTTTTTATTATTTTGTTTGTCGCATCATAATATCGATAATATTACTAATATCAAAGCATTAAAATATTTATCGATTTGTGTCGAATAAGAAGGATACCGGGATAAGAAAAACCGCATATACAAGTGTACTGCACACGCGTCGTCGGTCGCTTATCCCGGTACCCCGACTATTTGATTATTGAGATAAATTAACTTAAACAACAATTCGTTATTATTTCTCGTCATCATCATCATCGATTTTGCATTCATCAATTTTCAAATCAATTTTAATAAGGGTCGAAACCCGTTGACACGGATCCGACATCACAATCCCTAGGGATTTATTTCGATGTCGGAGAAATCGAGGGAATCAAGTTTTTTTTATTTGTTTAAGTAAAGCGTCGATTTTAGATTCGATACCAATTTCATAATTGGATATCGAATCTAACGATCAAGTCACATAAATTAATTAACGTGATTTGTTCATATCACGATAATTAATTTAAGACGACTAAAATTAATCTATTTTTTTATTTCACTCTAATATCTCATATCGATTCAAATAATCGAATATGAGATATAACGAGTGTTCAAAATTAGAATCGGGTATAAATTTCAACAATATTTATATTCGGTTCAACAAAATTTGCGATTTATAAAAAACCAAGTCGAACATAAATTGTGCAATATTTATGTCCGATTCGGTAAAACCGTCGAATTATCAAAAGTCAAAAGCAATTTCAAAATCAACAATTAAATTGCAAACGAACTAAGTTCGTACAGGTGCCACTCGACCGAGTGCCTTAGTCACTCGATCGAGTGACACCCCAAAATCGGATCAGAATGCCTATTACGACCCCCACTCGATCGAGTCTCACAGTGACTCGACTCGGTCGAGTGGTCATGTACTCGACCGAGTTGGTCAATAACTCGGCCGAGTACGGTCTAGCATGCAAAACAGAATCATCTTTTACGGGTCTACTCGATCGAGTCCATCAACCACTCGATCGAGTAGCCTCATAACGACTAAAACAACGAGTCGTACATTCTCCTATTTTCTAAACCCGATAGTATTTCACGACTTAGGTCAACACGTGCATAATTAATCACGTGTATACTATCTTTTCAAACCATGCATCATCTTGTACATCATTCAATTCAATTCAATATTTGCACAAACCGTTATTATTCGTTATATCATGACATCGTTACTAACGCGTTTGTTATTTCTTTTGTCAATTTAATTCTTGTTCGTTTATTGTACTAAATGAACCCGCATGCTAAATTCCACTTTGACGTAGAATTAATTGCATTAAATTGACTTAAAAACTCTTTTTCAATTCCATTCACATGTTTAGGGAAAATAATCTTTGCATATCATTTTCCCGTTTTACTAACGCGCGTATTGGAAAGTCATTCGAATTCTTAGTAGAGGCCTCTAATGTGCGGGCGGGGTTGGGTGTCCTTTGTGGGCTTCCCAACACATACCCTCACCCCTTACTCAGAACCTCGGTTTCCGGATGCCCGAAACCGTTGGCGCACGAGAGTCATTCAATACACGGTATCCGATAATGTTGGTATCGGTATCAAATGCAAAGGGACGAGCCCAATAAACTCTGACATCGGAAATGGGCCGTATTTTGTATACGGACCACTACGACATAGAGTGGGCTCGAATGGTTCCGAATAACCACAAAATTCGGTGACGACTCCACATAGACCTAAATTTCAATTCGATCCATTCTCATATGGAGATTCATTCGCCTACCCAAACCCGCGCGTGGCCGCGTCGGGGTGGACCTATGTCATGTCCACAATTAGGCGACTCCGCTGGGGATCGAACTGATGCGTGACTTACCATCGGCATCCTCAGGGTGAGACTCGAATAGAAATCGTTTGACAAATACAATATGCGTTTTAGTTTTACGGTTCATGCATAACCCATATTTTCCCGGGCCGGTACTCGTGACCGACGTCCCACTATACCGTTGATGTACTCCAATATGGATATGTCAAAAGGTGTCCATAGTCGATTCGAGTGGGTTTCGCGGCATGTTCTAAGATCAACTCGACTTAGGAAGTCCGTCCCGATCAACGTCTAGACTATGTACACTGGTATAGACCCCTTATAGACCGACCGAGACTTAGTATAGAGCATACATGGCGTCGTTATAATGCTTGTGTGACTACGTGCTACCTGGTTTCCGAGTCGTTTTCAAAAACCGTCTTCTTTCAAAGATTGCATCTTTTTCAAACTATTCAATTTCAAAACCCGGGACACATACCGAATTTAGGACTTATGATTTTACTCAAAATAGCCTATTTTCTAGACGGTATGCTGCCCAATTCAAAACTCGAATTTTCAAAACCCGTGGCCCAATGACTTTCCGTCTTTTTTTCGAAAATTTGGGTCATTCACCGAGTCCACTCGGTCCTTTTTCAAAAATCATCAATTTTCAAAACCTTCTTCTCCTTAGGACTTCCCATATTTAGCAGTGTCGGGTCGTGTCTTAAGTTGTCAAGGTCCTTAGCGTCGAAACTATGTCGATCTTACATCACGAATTTCTTCCCTATCCCAGTCCGCCTTATTAGACTAAGGCAAGGCCCACCTACGTAGGACATACTCCTACAAAGGAGGGCCCGTCAACACAATCGAGTCAAAAGTCTGGGGTGTCTCACGTGAACCTTCCTTCAAACAGGACTGGGCCCACCCGCCGAATCCTAAGGAAGGCCCACATTTCACAAGCCACTCGTCTAGGTGTCTTTTCCGAGTCAACCTTTTACAAGGCATAGCCCTATAACAAAAGGTTCACGGTCCTTACATCTAAGGGTCACTCGTCCTACACTCGAGTCTTAACAAAATTAATGATCCCACTTGGGAGCTACCCCTTAGCAGGGCGATCGATCACGGTTGCCCTAAAGGTCATGTCTTACACGTGTCTCACATAACCCACCTTTGAGTCACTTAGATGCCACGCCATCTGAGTCCTTAGTTTCACATTGGGGGCTATTCTCCAACGGAGTGATTAATCACAGTCACTCCGAGAATCGTACCCTACACACTCGTCTTAGGAGGGTCTAACCCAGGTCAAACATGGTCGCCCCATTTTCGGACTCACCCTTCTGCAGCCCGAGTCTAATTTGCGGTCGTTACCTCGTCTAGGTCGACATTCGAGTATCCCGGTCCGAGAGTCTTTGTCGACCCGTCACCCCGGGCCGTGTCTAGTTTGACTCCCTCTCTTGCACTTGCGCAAAGCCGAGTTTAGGCGAGTCGTGGCACCCGTCGTTCTCTCCAATCAAAGACCTTACCAAAAAAACAACCAACCGAGCATCCGAGTCCGGATTTGATTCGAATCTAAGTTTGAGTCCGAGCCTAGGATACCCTACATCCTCATTTCCAAATCAGAGTCAGAGTATTCTCAGCTTTCAATATTCTTTCTCATATACACTTTCCTTATGTGTTTCCGAGAACATGATGAACACCATCATACACTGTGAGCACATGCACGTGACTATTATAGGCACGTCTATAATGACTGCAGGAAACCAAACCCGTGTTTTCTTTTTACCTATTCCGTGTCTGGTATAGAAAAACCACATAACTACCCGTAGCAGAAGCGGTGTCGAATCCTATGACAAATCTAGGTAATCTCCTAGTTTGGGTTCAAGACGGGAGGCAAGCCTATTTCCCACAATAAAATACCCCTCCAACAAGACTAACCAATGCCTACCTTAGGTGTTAGTCTGACCGGCAAAAAAAGACGAAAGAACACTGGACAAAAAAAATCAAAAGTCAAAAAAAAAGGAAAAAAAGAAAGGGCCAAAGCAAAAAGAAGGCCATCAAAAAAAGAAAACTGGACACAAAAAAAGAATCGAAAGTCCATGAGGAAAAAAAGCAAAAGGCCAAAACAAAAAAAGCAGGCAATCATCAAAAAATTCAGAATACCCATGACCGTGGTCAACGGTCAATTCAAGTGAAAACCCCACGACCTGGGTACGGTCAAAATTATCAAAACCCATGACCGCGGCTAAGAGGTTAATCAAAAAAATCAGATACCCATGACCGTGGTCAACGGTCAACTCAAGTGAGAATCCTTTGACCGTGGTACGGTCAAATTCAAAATTATCAATATCATCCAATAGGGGAGTGACAATCAAGCTGGTCAGCTAACACCACATCCAGCTTTCCCATATTACAACCCTCAAGACCTTCCCGAGACCCAGGCCAGAGACAGCCCGGAATTTTGAGGATTCAAGCTCCATAGGATACCCCTAACCATTAGGGGCAGACATGGAAACCAGATCCCGCATTATCAAAACCTATCCCGATCAAAGTTCGAGCCATTTTACTCGACTTCCCCTATACATAACAAAACTCACAATCACCATACAAAGACCCGAGATCAAAACTCGTCAAAGACCCGAGAGCAAAACTCGTCAAATCCTCGAGATCAAAACTCGTCAAATCCTCGAGAGCAAAACTCGTCAAATCCTCGAGAGCAAAACTCGTCAAATCCTCGAGAGCAAAACTCGTTAAAATCCCCGAGAGCAAAACTCGTTAAAATCCCCGAGAGCAAAACTCGTTAAAATCCTCGAGAGCAAAACTCGTTAAAATCCCCGATAGCAAAACTCGTTAAAATCTCGTCCCAATTCTTCTCATCCAAACCAGTTACCAACCCCGAACACGGGAACTCAACTTGTAGTCGGCATAGAGCATGCCTAAATAGTTCACACCACCTCTGGGGGCTACCCCGGAGAACGCTCACAGTCACAGGATTAATATCCTAATCATTCAAGCCCTTTGATCAAGACATCACTGGGAATGCACCTAGCCTACATCATCGCTATGGCTAGTTACACACAAAGTCCTATTAGAATAGGCACCATAATACATCTTCCGTCACTGAACTACGACTTGGTTTGATTTCACCACACGTGAATACGTAGGCAGCCTTTTAATAGAGGCACAACCACCCACATTGACACACATTCAAAAAGCATTATCATTCCGGACACGACACTGTCATGTTCTCAGTAGCTAGCTTTGTTGTCCTGGGGGCTTTTCTTAGACAGAAGACCTTCATCCACTCACAAAATCCAGATAAATACTTTCAAAATCTAGCCTCCTTTCTGTAGTGTGTCCTAGTACTTGGCTCAGTCGAAGACAAGAATCTGTCATTACTAGAGGCAATACCTACTTTGGAAATGTATCCTAAAATAGGAAATCCAGAAGGGCACCAGACTAAAACAGTCTCATTACAGACTACTGCATTCCCCCCATAGCATATCTATCCCATTTCGATGTGCGACCGTGTTGCCACTCGCCTAGACTACGGGATAACGCAACTTAAGAGTCTTGTTAGGCGGCCCACACCCCTACCGAGTCGCGGTCCAACCCTTAGAGAGTACAGTCCGTGTCAGTCAACTCGTCCTGTCGTGTCCAGAGTCGAGTCTGTCGGTAGGTCCCTCTCTTCAAATTCCACTTTGAAAATTGCAAAATTTAGCCATTTGAAAAAAGATCTTTTTCGACAAGGTCAGATTTCAGTCTATTTAAACTGCAAATTTCTTTTCTACCCCTTTCCATTTTGAAAACCTACCTCGTGATTGCTTTCAGGATTTCAAATTCAAAATTTCAAAAAACTTCAAAAATCATTTTCCCCAGCACGAGTCATTTTACTACCTACGTGTTGCATACATTTTTATATGACTTATACAGGTACGACTCAAGCGAAGACATGCAAGTCATCAAATCTCCCCAGCAGCATTCTCCGGGATGGCACGGAATGGGCCAACACACAGGCACACGCAGGACTTACGCGACAAGCCCAAATTCCCCACGGAGTACAATCATCAAGCTCAGGTATGATTTCTATCTTGCGGCTGGCGAGCCCTTCACGCGAGTCTAACGGACTATAAACGACCCGACCGGAAGTCTACCAGGTCTTAACGGGCTTGGTAGCTACTTTGACTTTCGCCCTGTCCAAGCCTCAGTCAGAGTGGGGGCTCTGTAGACACCCGCATTTTGACCGCCAGGTGTCTATGGCAGTTTCCAAAAAATACCCGATGATGATCGGACGCTAACGTGTTTCTATGCGCTCGGATACGGGCTCAAATCCATTAATCGTTGGCTAACACACTTACGGAGTACAAATCTCACAAAACGAACCTCAAATCCAGGCCCAGTGGATCATTCCGAGTCAAACAAGACTAATTTGAGCCAAAACCGACACCGGAAATAAAACCGACTTTTTACAATTGGGTCAACCCCGGTCAAAGTCGCTTCCGAGACACACAAAATAACCCATCAATCATCAAAAGCCCAAGTCAAGCACAAAATCCATCAAAGTCAAAGTCACGGTCCAAAGTCAACGGACCTGCGCAATCCAGTTGAGCCACTCGATCGAGTGACCCACCACTCGATTGAGTGGGCTTGTTTTGAGCCCGGCTGCAGGCTTCACGGGCCACTCGACCGAGTTAGCCCTTTACTCGGTCGAGTAACCCTAATTCGGGTGAACTAGCCTTGCCTATATAAGCAACCCTCATGCAACAACTTTTTCACAACCCTAACAAACCCTAGAGCAACCATACACACACATACTACGTTTTTTTACAAACCCTAATCAAACCCTAGCAATTCTACACTAGCAAAAAACCTTAAACCTAGTTTTAGGAATCAATCCCGAGCCACCGCAACTTAACCTACATAAAACCTCGAAGACTCTTGTGTTAAAGCAACGGTTACGAGTCCGCACCGAGACAAGAACATGTAGGTTGAGGGTGTCAAAACCCTCTCTTTCTTCCCTTTCTCCCTTCGTCGTCTTCATCCTCCTTTTCGTACTTTTTTGTTCGTTTTTTATTATTTTGTTTGTCGCATCATAATATCGATAATATTACTAATATCAAAGCATTAAAATATTTATCGATTTGTGTCGAATAAGAAGGATACCGGGATAAGAAAAACCGCATATACAAGTGTACTGCACACGCGTCGTCGGTCGCTTATCCCGGTACCCCGACTATTTGATTATTGAGATAAATTAACTTAAACAACAATTCGTTATTATTTCTCGTCATCATCATCATCGATTTTGCATTCATCAATTTTCAAATCAATTTTAATAAGGGTCGAAACCCGTTGACACGGATCCGACATCACAATCCCTAGGGATTTATTTCGATGTCGGAGAAATCGAGGGAATCAAGTTTTTTTTATTTGTTTAAGTAAAGCTTCGATTTTAGATTCGATACCAATTTCATAATTGGATATCGAATCTAACGATCAAGTCACATACATTAATTAACGTGATTTGTTCATATCACGATAATTAATTTAAGACGACTAAAATTAATCTATTTTTTTATTTCACTCTAATATCTCATATCGATTCAAATAATCGAATATGAGATATAACGAGTATTCAAAATTAGAATCGGGTATAAATTTCAACAATATTTATATTCGGTTCAACAAAATTTGCGATTTATAAAAAACCAAGTCGAACATAAATTGTGCAATATTTATGTCCGATTCGGTAAAACCGTCGAATTATCAAAAGTCAAAAGCAATTTCAAAATCAACAATTAAACTGCAAACGAACTAAGATCGTACAGGTGCCACTCGACCGAGTGCCTTAGTCACTCGATCGAGTGACACCCCAAAATCGGATCAGAATGCCTATTACGACCCCCACTCGATCGAGTCTCACAGTGACTCGGTCGAGTGGTCATGTACTCGACCGAGTTGGTCAATAACTCGGCCGAGTACGGTCTAGCACGCAAAACAGAATCATCTTTTACGGGTCTACTCGATCGAGTCCATCAACCACTCGATCGAGTAGCCTCATAACGACTAAAACAACGAGTCGTACATTCTCCTATTTTCTAAACCCGATAGTATTTCACGACTTAGGTCAACACGTGCATAATTAATCACGTGTATACTATCTTTTCAAACCATGCATCATCTTGTACATCATTCAATTCAATTCAATATTTGCACAAACCGTTATTATTCGTTATATCATGACATCGTTACTAACGCGTTTGTTATTTCTTTTGTCAATTTAATTCTTGTTCGTTTATTGTACTAAATGAACCCGCATGCTAAATTCCACTTTGACGTAGAATTAATTGCATTAAATTGACTTAAAAACTCTTTTTCAATTCCATTCACATGTTTAGGGAAAATAATCTTTGCATATCATTTTCCCTTTTTACTAACGCGCGTATTGGAAAGTCATTCGAATTCTTAGTAGAGGCCTCTAATGTGCGGGCGGGGTTGGGTGTCCTTTGTGGGCTTCCCAACACGTACCCTCACCCCTTACTCAGAACCTCGGTTTCCGGATGCCCGAAACCGTTGGCGCACGAGAGTCATTCAATACACGGTATCCGATAATGTTGGTATCGGTATCAAATGCAAAGGGACGAGCCCAATAAACTCTGACATCGGAAATGGGCCGTATTTTGTATACGGACCACTACGACATAGAGTGGGCTCGAATGGTTCCGAATAACCACAAAATTCGGTGGCGACTCCACATAGACCTAAATTTCAATTCGATCCATTCTCATATGGAGATTCATTCGTCTACCCAAACCCGCGCGTGGCCGCGTCGGGGTGGACCTATGTCATGTCCACACTACTATAGGACCGAGTCCCGGGGAAGGAAAATAGCGATGATTAGTCGATCCTTACCATTTTGCAAACACTTGTCCACTTTTTGTTTGGTCTAATTGGCTTTCTTGAGTTGGGGACGACCCTCTAGGCTTAGCTTAGAAGACGGGATAACACTTACCTACAGTGCTTACTAACTCCATGGTTCTCACATTTCCACTCCATTTATCGTCCCATTGTAGGCATCTTTAGTGGAATTAGAAGGACCTTGGTAAATTTTCAATGTTTTTATTGTTTGATTGTCATCCTATTAGAATTTTGTCTATTTCAATTTGGGTGACTAACATGGTAGTGTTCTCACTTATCTTAAGCTTAGAATCGGTACTTTCCCCACCGTTTCGATGAGGGATTCGGTGATTTATTTTCACTTTGGTTGCGACTATCTTTTTGTGTGTCTTCTTTGTTTTGTGTTTGTGTGTGTGTTAGTCGCAACTCCAATTTTGAGCAAGACCCAACTTGCCTTGCATGGAGGTACTTTACCTCATGAGTATCTCGATGTGAGTTGAAGGGATGGAGCGGGCCCGTTAATTGCCTCGTATCGGCTTAGCATAGTCTAGCTTAGTAGTGGTAGCTAATTTCTTTTTGGGTCTTTGCTCGAGGACGAGCAATGGTTTAGTGCGGGGGAATTGTTGTGTGTCAAATTTGGACTGTTTTTCCTCCCATTTAGACCCGTTTTCCCTCCGTTTTGCGAGATTAGAGCGCGATTATCGTCGTATTTTGAGTAATTCTCGCATTAGTGTCTCTCTTTTGCATTTTACGTGTTTTTGGTAGTTTTTTGTCTATTTTGATAGAATTTTCGACCAAAAACGTGTCCGAGCTTTATGAGCATGAAATAGAGAGACACAGTCCGAAGAGCAAAGCACACGACTGAAAGTTCAGTAATCCAATCGATCGGCAAAGAAAGAGACTGGAAAAGAGGCGGAAAACCATCGGGTGAAGTTTCACCCGATGACATTTTCCACCTCCCCGAAGATTTTCGTGAACATTCACCACAGGGCGAAATTTCGCCTACCGGGTGAAGTTTCGCCCGACGGTAAATGGGCTCCAAAATAGCAAACTGGAAAAAGTTTCACCGGGTGAAGTTTCACCCGGCGGTGTTAGCTCGTGGATGCCAATTAATCGCAGGGTAAAGTTTTGCCATGTGAAGATGCATAGGGTGAAGGTCTAATTAAAGGAAGGAAGATTGGATTTGGGCCTTAAGTTGTGTGACCCATTAAGAGTTTAGTATATATAGTAACCTTAGGTTTTCATTTCATTTTGTGCTTTAAGTATGTCTCCTTAGGGTAGGCTAGTGTTAGTAGATCTCCATTAGTTTAGTAGATCTCCATAGTAGTAGTAGTAGTAGTAGTAGTAATTTACATGGAAAATTTTCATAGATCTAGGAAGTTTCCTTAGTTTTAGATTAATCTACTCTATATTTCTACAATCAAGCTTCTATCTTTGTTGAAGATTTTGGGTTTTATTTTGAAGATTTAAGGGTTTTGCAAGGATTTGGTGACAAGATCTTTGTATTATTTCTTGAAGCTTCATATTTATGTTAATCTTCATCTTCTCCTTTTGAGTTTTCCTCCATAGTTGGTAGTTTTTTTTTCTCCCTTTCTCCATTAATTAGTTTTGTTTTTAATTTCTTGTTAATCCGTTGTTTGTCTTGTCATTTTTTATGTTAGTGTTGTTTTTCATTGTTTGTTTATTTTTCTCTCTCCTTTGTTTGTTCCCAACATTTTCATCTCTAGTATCTGTTTCCTTTGTTTTGCCTTGTTTTTTATTTTCTTCCTTATTGTTGTTTTGTTAGTGTAGTCTCCTTTATTGCTTTAGATTAATTATCTTTCCTCTAGTTCAAGCTTGTTTAGTTTTTCTCTTAGCCTCCTTTTTATTTGTTTTATTATGTTTTGTATGGGTAGTGAGTAGATTTTAGTTAGGGGGCTAGGGGTGGAGGAATTCTAGATTCGGGTTTTATTTTGTGAGAACTATTGCATTTGAGGGTGATATGTCTTGCATGAGATTGTTGTGTCCGGTCGACTTAGATTGATCACCTAGGTTAGCTTGACTCACTCGAATCAATATGGGGAAACTCGGGGTTCGGGTAATCCCGGCTTGAGACTTTAGTTTATTCGTCGCGAAAGCGGGTTTAGGCTAGGTTGGTAGGAAAACCGAAAGGTGGTACCTCCCTTATTCATCTTGTGATAATTCTTGCGATGTTTGCACCCTTATCTTAATTTTCGACCCCCCGACTCTCCCTAACGCCTTTAGCATCACTACAAGAAAAATCATTTTGTGCAACAAAAATATTCGTCGCCTTAGATGGATATTTCGTCGCCCAAACGTTTGTGCAACGACAATTTGTTCGTCATGGGTTCGACACCCTTTCTTGCATGTGCAACAAAATAGTTGTTCGTCGCCCATAGAAGATTTTGTGCAACAAAGGGATTTCGTTGCCCAATATATAATTTCCACGACAAAATTGTGTTTTGTAGCCCTTCTTGAGTTTTGTGCATCGAAATTTTTTCGTCGCCTAATAGCTCTTTGTGCGACAAAAATTGTTGTTTGTTGCCAATTATCATGTATATTTGTGCGACAAAATATTTCGTCACACAATAGTAGTTTTGTGTGCTACGAAATCTACTTGTATATCACTTTTGGTGTTGCCAATATGCTCAATAAAATTATATTTCAGAAGATAAATGATTCAAAAAATTTCGTAGCCTATATATATGTATATGTATGTATATATATATATATATATATATATATATATATATAGTAAGGCTCTTATGAGTCCTTTACTCTTTGTGAGTCCCTAAGTCCTCATCCCATCCATTGGATGGGATGGGGATGGATGGACAAGATGCATCCATTAAAAAAAAAAGATTTACGTTCCTAAAATAGCTCCCATGAATTTAGGAAACAATAACTCCCTATCACATTCATTCATCATTCACATTCATTCATCATTTCACGTTCATTCAAACACCAAAAAAAAACTCTTTCTTCATTCACGTTCAGTCATCAATTTTGTACTCGAAATTCTGTTACAATGGATTCAATGACCGCGTCATCGTCTTCAACGGTTGATAAGCAACTGATCGAGTATAACAATGGTGAGTTTCAGTATTTCATTCACGTTTTGATTCAATTTTTATTCATGGATTTCGATGGTCATATTGCTTTCAATGTGCGTTTTAATATCAATGGTTTATCGCGTCAAATTGCGTTTTTTTTACGGCGATTTTCATGTTTATAGTGCTTTCATTGTCATTTTTTATCACAGTTTCGTATCAATTTGCGTTTTTTTTTATGTCATTGTGTTTTGATATCGCAGTTTCGTATCAATGGTTATTTGCTCTCTCGATCTTTATAGATTACAGGGCTTTATGCTTTTTATTCAGATTTTCCATGATATCCATTGATACTATTGTTTTGACTTCAATTAACGCATAAACGTCGTTGAAGTAACATGTCTTCTGCATTAAAGTAACACTTACTTGCAATTACAGTAACACAAATGAACGTTCAGAAAAAGGGTTTTGATGATGATGTTAGAGTAACGTATTGTACACGTTAGAGTAACACCACTTAGGAATTGTAGTAACACATTATTTGCATGGGTGTAACGCTGTTTGATTTTGTGCAGGTGGTTTTGCCAAAGATGCGAACGCACATGACAACACTGGAAAAGGTAGAATTTGATTCATTTGATCAATCATGGATTAATAACAATGGTTCATTGATATTATTGTTTCACTGATATTATTGTTTTGCTTTATGTTGAAGCAGTCATGGTGTTGAAGTAACACAAGTTATGAATTACAGTAATATCTAATTCTAATTAGAGTAAAACAAACACGTAACACTGAAAAGGGTTTTTGGCGCTGACGTTGGAGTAACATTCTTTAAGGGTTAAAGTAACACAACTTATGAGTTGAAGTAACACTTATGTCCATGGGCGTAACATTTTTTAATTTCTTGCAGGAAGCATTGGCAAAGAACCGAATGCACAGGAATGGTGCAGAGATGTGGGTGAGTTTTTCACTCCGTACATGGAGCAAGTATTCGGAACAATTGATGAGGCAGTGGAATTTTACAAAATCTACGCGCTGGCTTGCGGATTTGATGTGAGAAAGTATACTAAGCCAACCGAACGAAACTGTCCAAATCCGTATGCAGCACGACCGCCTAAACAGCCTACTAAGCCAACCAATGATGAGGATGACGAGGATGAAGTAGATGAAGACTTTGAAGGAGAGGAAACTGAAGAAGACACCGAGGAAGACGAGGAGGATGAACAAGTGTTTTGAGAATACTCGTGTTTTTTTGTCATTATAAGAATTTTTTCTTTTTTCTGGTTTACACGAAAAACTAATTTTGTACAATTTTTTTTACACATAGCGTTGTGTTACGGTGCAATTAACACTATATTTATTTAATACATGTGTTTTTGGTTAGAGTAACATCTCATGTGTGTCAGAGTAACACTATTCGTCGGTTACAGTAACAGAAACAATGCATTGAAGTAACTGAAGACAAAAACGTGGTTTAGACCAAATCATTGCCAAAGTAACTGGGGATAACTTGGATTGGTTCCATTCATTGACAAAGTACCAACATTTGTTCTTCAAAAAACAATATATAATGCGTTAGAGGAATTGATTGCAATATCATTGTACAAACACCATTAATAACTTAAAGTAACATAAATTGTTCATTAAAGTAACATTTACAGTGCTTCGGTGTAACACACAGATTGTGAGACCAAAGAAAATTGGGTTAACTTCAGTAATCCCCATAGTAACACCAGCAGTAAATTAGAGTAACGGGTACAGCTAGTTAGTGTAACAGAGTTTAACAGCTTCAATGCATTGGTGATAGTCAAAATACCAATGTAATTAGACAGGTAACTAAAGAATACAAACCATTAATTCGTAGTTAGAAAAGAGTTGACATGATTCAGTAAACACGTTATTTTTTTCGGCCCTTTGTTGGCTTGCTCTTGGGAGCGTCGATGATCTTTTGCCTAGCGTCCGCATACTTGTCTACGTTTTCCAACAATCGCAATCGCACCTTGTTCATTATGTTCGCTAAAGTTAGAAAGCTGCTTCAATATAACCTTGCTCGAGTTGAAGGTGAGCGATTGAGTGCTCGGGTGTGCTTGAGTTGAGCGAAAAAATTTAATGAGATGAGAGATGATGAAGGTGAAGGGTTTTTGTGTTAGGCGGGTGTTTGAATGAAAAAAATGAATGAGATGAGAGAGAAGAAAATATCAGTTGGCGGTAATCTAGGGAGGAGAGAGGATTTTCTCATATTATTTCCAAAATATGGTAGTTACTACCTTAATTACTACATGCAATCTCAACCATTCATCCTCTTTAGATCAATGGCTAAGAATAGGACTCATGGACTCAAAAAAGAAAAAGGGACTCACTTGATCTTCACTATATATATATATATATATATATATATAGCTAACCAGAAGTTTATCATGATGAGATTCATTTAACTGAAAATACGGCATACGATAAGTGGGTTTATCGAGATATATATAGTCAAATGCATAAGAAAATTGCAATGAAATGAAGCCAAAGTCGACAAGAAAATGATAAAGATGTGACAATAAAGGCCATCCGGGTTCTTATTATTACACCCGTTGATGGGCCGGATTTAGTCGTAGTTATTACGATGGTTTTTGTGTATTTTTGTGAGCTTAATCGGGTATCTTGTGGTATATTTGTGTTATTTTGGTACGAATGTAATATAAGCTATTTGGAGGATTTTGATCTCGATCGTAGTTGGGCCAAGAATGAATGACTCATGAAGAAGTGGAGAGCCCAATAGAAGACACGGAGCGAGGAAGCAACGAAGGAAACCGTGAAGAGAAACAGGCCACCACGCGAGTCGCCCCAGATCCAGGCGAGTCGCGCGGTTCTTATGCGGGTCGCGTGGCAGCCTGTTTCCGTGACGCGTCTCAGCTTTATTCCGCCGTAATTTATTTCGTTTTGAAGACTTTGTTTTATTTAGGAAACTTTATATCTTTCTATTTTATTATTATTATTATTATTAGGAGACTAGTATTGGGTTAAGTGGGGGGATTGATTATTCATTATCAATTATCATCACGTTCAATTAGGATTGGAGAAGAAAAAACCCTAGCATGAAGAACTAAGTCCTTCCTCTCGGATTAAGATTTGGAAGCTTCTAATTATTCAATTGTGAGACTCTAATTCTCCTTTATTCTATCTTTTGAGTACTGTTATTTCTCCATTCATATTTGCATGATTGTTGAATGTTTAGATTAAAGTAGCTAATTAATCTTTGCAATTTTCAATCTATTGTTATTCTAGCGATTGAATCCATAATTGTTCAAACCCGTTAGATAAAGTAACAACCTTTGACCTTAATATTGGATGTGTTTCATCATATCTAGATTAGAGAGAGATTTAACTTGTGATTCGAACTAATAATCGCGTGTTTTATTAGTCGTCACTTCTATCGTTCTCTATTCATTAATGCTATTATTGAATTAAACTTAATCGTGTGTATTAGGTTGTTTGATAATTAGGTTATTTGATTATCGCGTTTCGAGTCAAATAATACTCACGTGAGATTCGGGATTTATTTCCCACGATAGTTTGCTCAAGAGTTAGGAGAAAGTTGTTAGTCTATGATCAATTTGATAATTAGTTGTGGAAAATTCTTACCCGAGATTGTTTTAATCATCTGAACTCATTCATTATTATTATCGATTTCGTTGTTTTCTTATTAGTTAGTTTTAGTTACTCAATCACCCAATCACCCCCCTTTCTTAGTTATTAATTCCTAGTTTTAATTCACGTAAATTACTTCGTCTTCCCTGTGGATCGACCCTTATTTCCCTACACTATTGTTTTAGTTTTGTGGTTATAAGTGCATAAATAGTATCTTTGGGAGCATACGACTTCGGCTCACCACATTTTGGCGCCGTTGCCGGGGAAGCCTAAAGCTAAATCCAAGAAAGTTGCTATCCAAGAGGAAGAAGAGATGGTCATTGATGATGGGAGCACACATGTGATCGAAGATGACAAAGTGGTGCCGAGTTCTACAGTGAAGGCACCATTGGTTCAAATCCACGACCCTCCACCACCTTTCCCGGATGCATTAAAGGATACTCGGAAGAAGGAGCATGACAATGATGTTTACGAAACCTTTCGTAAATGTGAGGTAAATATTCCCCTTTTAGAGTTACTTAAAAGTGTCCCTCGATACGCTAAGTTTTTAAAAGAACTTTGTACTATAAAGAGGAATAATTGGCTAAAGGGAATCGAGAAGGTGAAGGTAAGTGAACATGTTTCGGCAGTGTTTCAACGTAAATTGCCCACTAAGTGTGGAGATCCGGGAATGTTCACAATACCTTGTACTATAGGAGATACCGAATTTCATAGAGCTTGTTAGATTTGGGTGCTTCGATTAATGTGCTTCCTTATTCCATCTATTAGTCACTTAAACTTGGACCTAGGAGTAAAACTAATATTGTCATTCAATTAGAGGATCGGTCCAATGTTTATCCTAAGGGAGTCATAGAAGATGTTTTGGTCATGGTTGATAAATTGATTTTCCCTGCGGATTTTTATGTGCTAGACATGGAGCACGATAGACATGCTGCCCCTATACTGTTAGGGAGACCATTTATGAAAACTGCGAAAACTAAGATTGATGTTTGCAGCGGTTCTCTTACTATGGAGTTTGATGGTTAGGTGGTGGAGTACAATATCTTCAATGCTATGAAATTCCCCACCGAGGACCATTCTTTATGTCTTATTGACGTGTTTGAGCCATTAGTGCAGGAGACTTTCGATTTGGACAACCCAGATGAGTTGCAGGTCGTGATCGAGAACGGTATAGCAGAAAAGAAGTCTGATGATTTAGTGCCCGCTAACTTGCAAGAAACCGCCGCTGAGTTGACCGGGGTGTCCTTCGTGCACACGGTTCCACCTTCATTACAACTAACTGTGCCTAGTGACACTTTGTTACCATCTATTTTGCAGGCACCAGTTGTAGAACTGAAACCACTCCCGGATCACTTGAAGTATGTGTTCCTTGGTGAAGGAGATACATTGCCTGCAATTATCTCTAGTAAGCTCACCAAGGAACAAGAAAAGCGGTTAGTGGAGGTGTTGAAGGAGCATAAGCAAGCTATTGGCTGGACCATTGCCGACATCAAGGACATAAGTCCATCGACTTGTATGCATCAGATTCTGCTAGAGGATGAGGCACGACCGGTAAGGCAACCGCAGCGACGGTTGAACCCTCCTATCATGGAGGTTGTGAAGAAGGAGGTATTGAATCTTCTGCAAGTAGGTATGATCTATCATATTTCCGATAGCAAGTGGGTTAGTCCCACTCAGGTTGTCCCTAAGAAAAGTGGGGTCACGGTCGTAGAGAATAAGGATGGGGATTTAGTACCTACTCGAGTCCAGAATGGGTGGAGAGTGTGTATAGATTACCGTAGGCTGAACACGGTGACTAGGAAAGACCATTTTCCTCTCCCTTTCATTGATCAGATGCTTGAGAGACTCGCAGGCGAAGCATATTACTGCTTCTTGGATGGTTATTCGGACTATTTTCAGATAGCAATTGCTCCTGAGGATCAGGAGAAGACTACTTTTACATGTCCTTTCGGCACATTTGCGTATCGCCGCATGTCGTACGGGTTGTGTAATGCACCCGCAATATTTCAGCGCTGCATGATGAGTATTTTCTCCGAGTATGTGGAGAATTTCATTGAGGTGTTTATGGATGATTTTACTGTGCATGGTAATTCTTTCGATGCATGTTTACATCATTTGTCACTTGTTTTGAAGCGTTGTGTTGAAACTAACCTTGTACTTAATTCTGAGAAGTGTCACTTTATGGTTGAGCAGGGGATAGTTTTGGGACATGTTGTGTCGAGTAAGGGGATCGAGGTAGATAAAGCGAAAGTTGATACAATTAAGACTCTACCTTATCCTACTAACGTGCGCGAAGTTCGCTCCTTTCTTGGACATGCAGGTTTTTACCGAAGATTTATTAAGGATTTTTCCAAGATTGCACAACCATTGTGCAAATTGTTGCAAAAGGAGGTTGACTTCATTTTTGATGAGGCGTGCAAGAAGGCATTTGATGAGTTAAAAACTCGTCTCACAACCGCCCCGATCATTCAAGCCCCTAATTGGTCTCTTCCCTTCGAGATTATGTGTGACGCGAGTGATTATGCTTTAGGGGCGGTCTTGGGTCAAAAGGATGGGAAAGCTTCTCATGTTATTCATTATGCTTCTATGACCCTTAATGATGCACAACGAAATTACTCGACTACTGAAAAAGAGATGTTGGCGGTTGTCTTTGCTTTAGAAAAATTTCGTTCTTACTTGCTTGGTACTAAAGTTGTTATTTATTCAGATCATGTTGCGCTTCGTTATTTGATGACGAAGAAGGAGGCCAAGCCGAGGCTAATCCGTTGGATTATCCTCCTTAGTAAGTTCGATATTGAAGTTAAGGACAAGAAAGGTGCAGAAAACGTGGTTGCGGACCACTTGAGTCGGTTGGTTCAGAATGATGACCATGACCATGGTTTGAAGTCGGTAAAGGAGATTTTTCCTGATGAAACATTGTTTGCTTTACGTACTCTAGAACCTTGGTATGCTAATATTGTTAATTATTTGGTCTCTAACAAGTTTCCAACTCGTTTTTCTAAAGCTCAGAAAGATAAGATTCGCAGTGACGCGAAGTATTATGTGTGGGATGACCCCAACTTGTGGAAACATTGCTCGGATCAGATCATTAGGCGGTGTGTTTCTGAGAGTGAGATGTCTTCTATTCTCACCTTTTGTCATTCTCATGCATGTGGTGGACACTTTGGCTCCAAGAGAACAGCGAAGAAGGTACTCGATTGTGGTTTTTATTGGCCACATCTGTTTCGAGATGCGCATGCGTTCTGTAAGTCCTGTGACAACTGTCAAAGGGTGGGGAACATATCCCAACGAAATGAAATGCCCCAAATCCCTATTATTTATTGTGAAATATTCGAGGTGTGGGGGATTGATTTCATGGGACCGTTTCCTAACTCTTCTGGATTTATTTATATATTACTCGTTGTTGATTATGTGTCGAAGTGGGTAGAAGCGATACCCACGAAAACTGATGACTCTAAAGTGGTTGCAGATTTTATCAAATCCTTCATATTTGTTAGGTTTGGACTTCCGAGAGCCATAATCAGTGACCGTGGAACGCATTTCTGCAATAGAACCATTGGCGCTTTATTGAAAAATACTTTGTGACCCACAAAGTATCGACCGCGTATCACCCGCAAACTAACGGGCAAGCCGAGGTGTCAAATAGAGAAGTGAAATCTATTTTGGAGAAAACGGTCAATCCTAATCAGAAGGATTGGAGTCAACGCTTAGAAGATGCATTGTGGGCATATCGGACCGCTTACAAGACACCCATAAGAATGTCTCCATATCGGTTAGTTTTTGGAAAACCGTGCCACTTGCCCGTAGAGTTAGAACATCGAGCTTATTGGGCGATCAAAAGCTTCAATACAAGCTTAGTTGGAGCGGGTGAAAGCCGGAAATTGGAGATACAAGAACTCGAGGAGATTCGGAATGATTCTTATGCAAACGCGGCGATTTACAAGGAAAAGACGAGATGTTTACATGACAAAATGATATCGAGAAAAGAATTCATTGTTGGTCAAAAAGTGCTCCTTTTTCAATCACGTCTCAAGCTATTTCCCGGTAAACTACGTTCACGTTGGGTAGGACCATATGAAGTTACGGATGTATCCCATCATGGAGCTATTGAGATACGTAGCTTGGATACGAATAAGGTTCTGAAAGTGAACGGTCAACGCTTAAAACCGTATTATGAGGGGTTCCGAGTTGAGACGGTGGAGAGTTTGACTCTCTATGAGCTAATTTATGAAGATTAACTCACCTCGCCACTTAGTCGAGCGAACGACTTTAAACAAAAGCGCTTCCGGGAGGCAACCCGTGTCTTGTAGATCTTTCTTGTAAAATTTTGTTTTACGGGTCATAGGTCGTAGTATTAGTTTCGTTATTTTCCTTACTAGTTGGTTTCTTTTATTTACTTAGTTTTATTACTAACTTTTCATGTTTTGATAGGTAAGAAGAGTGTCGATTTTCCAGGGGACTGGGCGACTTGCATAAGCCTTGGGCGACTAGCATGGAGATTCCTTGAAATTGGTGCAAAAATTGAAGAAAAATCGAAAAAGGGACGAAGTTACAGGCATTGGCGCGAGTCGCGCGGCTTCTATGCGACTCGCGCGGGTCCCCCTCTCACAGGTATTATTTTATTATAAAAAAAAATTATATTAAAAATCAAAAAGACGTAAACAGCTGACTTATTTCGACCCCTTCTATTCCTTTCCTATCTCTTTCCCTCAATCAATCTTATACCAAATTCGAAACCCTAACTCCTCTTTCCCCAATTCAATTTCAAAAATCAATCTCCAAATCAATCTCCAAATCAAATATCTTTCCCTAATCTCTACTCCATATCTCTTTCCCTTCACTCATCTCCAATCGCCGTCATCCGGTCGGCTCTGTCCCTGTTCACTGATCGTTCGTCGTCGTCGGTTTGTGTCGCCGATGCTGCTGCCGGCACATTAGAGTCTGTTGTCTCCGTCGTCAGGCGAGTCGCGCGGCCGCTGTGCGACTCGCGTGGGTTCGTCGTTGTCTGTCGCTGGTGCTGCTGCCTGTCTGTGTCGCATGGGTGCTGTCGTCGGCCCTTCTGGCTCCGGTTTCCGCTCCGTGTCTGTCGAGGTTGTAAGTCCTTAACTCCCTCCTCTTGCCCTCTTCTGTTTCATTTCTCTAATGACATAGTTTGTATACTGTCTATGAGTTGCTAATCTTAATTGGGGAAATTCTGATTTCTGAGTTGATTTCTGTCTATTCCGTGTGATTTAAGCAGCCCAGTTGTAGTCAGCACTCCGTTTCGTGTCAATCGAGTCTGTCACGGTTCGTCTACGTGTTTGGGTCTGAGTCGGGTGTCGTCCGAGTTCATCGTTTACATTTTTTTTAGGTAGTTTTCACTAGTTAGTGTCAGCTGTCCTAGAAACTCTTGAGTTATGGCCCCGAAAAAGCAAAAGACGACCCCGGTTGACTATATGGGGTGTAAGAATTTGAGTGTGAAATAGAAATCGGTATGGCGCCAACTATTTGATCGAGTTATTATGTCGACTAAGTTTGTCGATAATTTGGCATTGGAGACGCTCGGGATTAGTGATGAGGTGTTCACGCTATTGACTCGTATTGGGTTAGCGAACTTTTACGATAAGCACGCGGACACGTATAGCGCTACACACTTGAATTCTTGTCCACCTTAGAGGTCCATCATGATGACGACCCCCCTCACATTACTTTTCATCTCAGAGACTCAGAACGAGATGTAGACTTCACAGAATTGAGGGAGGCGTTGGGTATAGCACCGAGAGGGGGGGCGGAATTTCTGACTCCCACTACGCGTATGATGGATGAATTTTGGAAGAAAATAGCTGGGAGTGCTTACGAGGGGGCTAAGAATGCTGATATTATTCATCCTGTCCTTCGTTATGTTCACCGACTTTTGAACTCCGCATTTTTGTGCAAAGGTGAACCGACACATCTACCTAGGGCGGATTAGATGCATTTGTGGGCCATGATGCCCGAATGTTTGGGGACCCCAGATTGGCTCGATATATTCTTGAATTTGTGTGAGAAGCACCAGAAGGCAGTCTCGGGGAATATTCCGATGGGTGGTATGGTTACTCTTCTAGCTTAGTATCTTGGACTACCCAAGATGACGGATTCTCCTGTCGTAGGTGATACTACTATTAGTATTAAGTTCATGGAGAGTTGTTCTATGATTTCGCGACCGATTGCGAAAACCTACCTAATCTGGACGCTCGGCACGTCCCACCAGCATTTCATTCTTTTTGTTGGGTTTGTTGATGATGACAATGCCTAATTTAACTTGTGCTCTAGTTTAATCTTAATAGGTTAATCGTCATTAGTGAGATAATTATCAAATGTGCTAATTCAAGAATGATGATATCAAGACAAGCCAAAGCTACCCAAGATAAAGATCAAGAAATTCAAGAAAAGAGAATAGAATCGAGTCTAAGTCCATAGTCACTAAGAATGGCAAAGTGTGTGTTTTTCGGTACAGCAGTATGTAACAGTCGGACTGACTGTTACATCGTTCGACAGCTCTTATTGATTCAAAAGGATTTCGATTTTAAAAATTAAAACTTCAGAAAAATCTTTTTACAAATTTAAATTGACTTTGAAAAAATCTGATTTCTTTAAGAAAAAGGGATGGTTTGGTTTCTTGTAAAACAATGCACCTCTTCTCCAAGGTTTTCCAAAAATGGTTCTTCACTTTTGAAAGTGAACTTGAATTGTTTCTACTTTCAAGTATTACCTTTCAAGTTAACACCTTCCCTTCAATTTTGGCAAACCTTAAGCATGCTTCCCTTTCTTCTTGAAAAAGCTTTCCTTTTTATCAAGGTCAAAGGTTTCCTTTTAACCTTTGGATTTTTCAATGAGGCACATTCTTTTACCCATTTCCACATCTACTATAAAAGAAACTCATTTGCCTCATTTATTTCTCAAGGCTTTCAAACTAAAAATTCATTTATTGCATTTTGTTTTCAAAGGTTTTTATCTTAAAAGCATTTTGCAAATGATTTTCGAAAAAGAAAGTCTTCAGTAATTTCGAAGTCACAGTCGAACACACTGTCACACAGATTCACACACACTCTTGTCTAACTCGGTTTTCAATTGTAATCTTTGTAACTTTCTAAGTAATTAAGAGTCGTAGCCGGAGTAGGCTATTGGTCGTGACCGGAGTAGGTCATTGGTGAGTTAGAGACGGAGTAGTCTTGTAAACTCAAATCGCAACCGGAGTAGGTTGTTGGTCGTAACCGGAGTAGGTTATGGGTCGCTTTTCATTGTAAGGGTCTTTTGATTTCGGAGTAGATTTCTAAAGAAAAGCAATAAGAAAAGCATTGGACGTAGGCCCTTAGAGCGTTGGCCGAACCAATTCAAAAATATCGTGTTTTATCGTGTTCTTTATTTTTCCGCTGCCTCTTTCGATAAAAGCATGTTATTTTGTTTTTCTTTTATTTGCTCGAACTTTAAACATAGTTTTAGTTGTGCTATAACGTTTCATGCAACAGTCGCCCATACTGTGACATTCGTCTGTAGCTTCTCATTCTGCTAAGCGAATCGAATACAGTCTGACAACAGTCGCTCATACTGTGGCTTTGTTCTGTAGCCGTACTCCTTGCTAAGATAAAGCGTAACAGTTGATTGTCCGTTGTATGTTAAGTCTTGTACTTCTTCACATAATTGTTTTCTACTTCCACTCAACTTACTTTAATCAATAAAGATTAAGTTGAATTTTTAAAAGGTACCTAATTCACCCCCTCCCCCTCTTAGGTACTTAGGGATCCATAAACTCTTCAATTGGTATCAGAGCCTCGTACTCTTTTAAAGGCTAACTACCTAGAGTTTGATTCCTCGATATGGATTCTGCTAAACACTCCAAGATCCCGGTCTTTACCGGTGAGAATTTTGGTTGGTGGAAGCTAAAAATGGAACACTATATCAAGAGTATCGATTATCAATATTGGAAAGTTATTAAAGAGGGTCCAATTGAAATCAAAGTGTCTAGTACCGATGGCAAGTCTACCGAACTTAAAGATGAGTCTAAATATGATGAAGATGACTTTAAAATTGTTGAGAAAAATTCTAAGGCTATGTCATTACTTCAAAGGTGTGTCGGTGAGGAAGAAGTGAGTCGTATAAGTGGATGTCCTACGGCTAAAGAGATTTGGGACTCCCTTGTGCTTTCTTATGAGGGCACGTCTCAAGTTAAAAAACATCGTATTGATCTTCTCATTCAACAATATGAAATGTTTCACATGTCAAAAGATGAGTCCATAAATAGCTTATCGAGTCGTTTCTCTTGTATCATTAATGAGCTCAAGAGTCTAGGAAGAGATTTTGAGTCCGAAGACATCATTAGAAAAATCCTTCGTAGTCTAACCGATAAATGGCAACCAAAGGTCACCGCCATAGAGGAAGCTAAAGATTTATCCGCCTTGACTCTTCATGAACTAATGGGATCATTAATGGCTCACGAACTAAACCTCGTGAAACGTTCTAGTGATAACCAACGGGGAAAGAGTCTTGCTCTCAAGTCCGCCTCAAGTGATGAGGATGAGGACGAAGAGGACGGATTTTCCATGTTCACTAGGAACATTGTTGGTATGGTAAATGGTCAAGGAAATCGTAAGTTTAATAACAATTTCAATAAGAAACGATTCCCTAAGAAACGACCTAGCTCAACCATAGGATGCTTTAAATGTGGTGATAAAACTCATCAAATCAAAGAATGTCCTAAATGGAATGATATTCACTCTAAAGATAAACGCGATAAAGCTAAAAGGGAATATAAAAGTAAGGTCATGTCCGCTATTTGGGGAATGTCCGATTCGGAAGAAGACGACGAACCCAAAGATGAGGAGTTAGATGCTAATGTGTGTGTCACTACTAAGGTCAATAACTCCAAAGTCGAACATCTTAGGTGTCTCATGGCCAATCCCGATGACTCAGATTCCGACTCCGATAATGAGGTACAAAGACTTAAGGCTAAAGTTAAAACTTACTCCAAAGAAAAAGTTTGCAAGTTGCTTGATAGTCTTTTTGATAAGTGTCATTCTCGAACTAAAAGGTCTCTTGCTATGCAAGAAGAAATTAAGGAATTGCAATTGAGAATGTTCAACTTAAAGAAATACTTAAAGCAACAGACAGTGTGACTGTTACTGATGAAGTTAAAAACGAGCTAAAAAATTTGAGAAAGGTCAAAAAAGAATTGTCTAAAGAGTTGCTTGATCTTAAATTTGTCACAACCCAACCTACTGTTCCCGATGAGTCTCCTAACCCCCAAACTATTGAATTGACCAAAGAGAATGAACGTCTCAAGGTCAATCTTGATGTGACTAAAGAAGAGTTGAGGAAACTCCAAAAGAAACTTGTTAGTAATGATACTCTAGAGTCTAGATCTTCAAGTGCTAGAATTTTCTACTTAGAGGCGTGTAATCTCAACCTTAAATGCTTAATTGAACAAAGAGACAAGAGTTTGCGTCAATTTGAAGCTAAGTGTATCACATCCGAACAATTGCTCAAACAAAAAATTAAGGAAAATGAGAGTCTCGCTCACTCTATTCAAGACACTATTAATGAACTTGTTGAAGCTAGAAGAGTCCACAAAACTTGGGAAGGAAGTCAAAATATGCTAAATTTTCTTACTAATCAAGACAACTTGTGTTGTGAAAAAGAGGGGCTTGGGTTTAAATGGAATAGGCGTCATGATTGTAAAATTCACAACTCCAACCCCACTAAAAGAGACTTTAGGAAAAGAAAATATGTAGCACTTCCCGAGTACATCATTTGTCATCATTGTGGTAAAACCGGTCATTTTCTCAATGCTTGTGAGAAAAGGAATCAAAGTATTGATCGTGGTATTAAAGTTACTAACAAAACATGGGAATGAAAGGAATTAATTAAGGATACTTTAACTAAGGGATTCAAATCCGTTTGGGTTCCTAAACTCTCCTCTTAATTTCGTGTAGGGCTTGGTGAGGGGACGCCGTGATTGGTATCTTGATAGTGGATGCTCTCGTCACATGACGGGTGATAGAAGCCAATTCCTCTCACTAGAAGCGTATGATGGTGGCACGGTAACTTTTGGAGACAACAAAAAAGGTGAAGTCATAGGACTTGGAAAGGTTGGTAAGTCTTCATTGGTTTGTGTCGACAATGTGCGGCTTGTCAAAGGTTTGAAACATAATCTTCTAAGTATCTCTCAATTGTGTGATCGTGGTAATTTGGTTGAGTTTAGTACTAGTTTGTGTCGTATTTTGAATGCCACTATCCGTGAAGTTGTTCTTGAAGGTAGACGTGTCAAAGATGTCTATTTAACCGACTTGAATACTTTAAATGGTCAAACTATGTCTTGCATGAGCGTAATGAAAAATGACCCGTGGTTATGGCATAAAAGATTTGGACATGTTAGTGCTAAAACTCTTAATACACTTAGAAGATTAGATCTTGTTGATGGTTTCCCTAACATGAAATTTGAATTTTATAAAATGTGTGATCAATGTGCTAAATGCAAACATGTTAGAAGCTCCTTTAAATCCAAAAAGATAGTCAGCACGTCACGACCACTGCAACTGTTGCATATTGATTTGTGTGGTCCTATGAGAGTTCGTAGTAGAGGTGGTAGTCGCTATGTATTGGTGATTGTTGATGATTACTCTAGATTTGTATGGGCATTATTTTTAAGTTCCAAAGATGAAGCATTTGATGAATTTCTAATATGGTTAAAAAGGGTTCAAAATAAACTTGATCTAAAACTTGTGTCAATTAGAACCGACCATGGAACCGAATTTGAAAACTCATCTTTTGGTGCTTATTGTGATGATAATGGAGTAGATCACAACTTTTCGGCCCCTAGGACACCTCAACAAAATGGCGTCGTAGAACGCATGAATAGAA
Source organism: Agrostemma githago (assembly GCA_958450325.1). NCBI lineage: Eukaryota > Viridiplantae > Streptophyta > Magnoliopsida > Caryophyllales > Caryophyllaceae > Agrostemma > Agrostemma githago. Next base: position 52,193,680 of record OY288255.1, read on the forward strand.
CTCTTGAAAGCATGGCTAGAACTATGTTGTTATGTAGTAAGCTACCTAGAAACTTTTGGGCCGAAGCGGTAAACACCGCTTGCTACATTCATAATAGAGTCATGGTTAGAAGTATATTAAATAAGACTCCCTATGAGTTGCTACGTGGTAGAAAACCGAATATTTCCTATTTTAGATGCTTTGGAAGCAAGTGTTTTGTGCATAATAATGCTAAAAATAACTTAGGAAAATTCGACCCCCGTAGTGATGAAGCCGTGTTCATAGGGTATGCCGATCATAGTAAAGCGTACAAAGTTTGTAACAAAAGAACTATGATGATCGAAGAAAGTGTGCATGTCATATTTGATGAAACTAGTCTTTTTGAGCAGGTACAACTTGATGATGAAGAAGATGAGGAATTTGAAATAGGCCTTGCTCGAAAGGAACACACACTTGAAGATGAGCTTCACGGAGCTGCTGAGCAACAGTCTGCCAGACAGTTACCTGAAGACGAAGGCACAAGTTCAGGGGGAATTAATGATCCTCCTGAAAATAACCTTCAAGGAGATAACGGTGAAGCAGCAGCCAATGCCCAAGGACCAGAGGAGTCCTTAGAATCTAGTGTGGAAGCTTCGACTCCCAGCCATGAAGCAACAGTCGGAAGGACTGTTACAGTCGAGGAGGAAGATACTTTCATTCCAAGGAAGTGGAAGCATCAAAGCTCACACCCCCTCTCAAATCTGACTAGTGACTTGAAATCTGGAGTAAAGACAAGATCATCCCTCAACAATTTCTACTCTTGCAACGCTTTCGTTTCTCAAATCGAACCGCCCAATGTCACAGTCGCTCTGACTGATGCCGACTGGTTGATAGCAATGCAAGAAGAGCTTGTTCAATTCAAGAGGAATGAGGTATGGCATCTTGTCCCTAGGCCCTCTAATCGTACCGTCATTGGTACTAGATGGGTCTTTCGCAATAAGCTAGAGGATTCCGGTGAAATCGTAAGGAACAAGGCTAGACTAGTGGTGCAAGGTTATAATCAACAAGAAGGTATCGACTATGATGAAACCTATGCACCGGTAGCTAGACTTGAGGCCATAAGGCTCCTAATAGCTTTTGCAGCTCACAAAGACATCAAACTTTTTCAAATGGATGTTAAAACCGCTTTCCTAAATGGTTATTTAGAGGAAGATGTCTTTGTGGAGCAACCTCCGGGTTTTATAGATAATGATTATCCCGAACATGTTTTTAAACTTGATAAAGCACTTTATGGTTTAAAACAAGCCCCGAGAGCTTGGTATGATCGCTTGTCAACGTTTTTGCTTGAAAATGGTTTTCGTAGAGGTTCGGTGGATAAGACATTATTTATAAAGTCACAGTCGGATGGACTGTTGGTTGTCCAGGTATATGTCGATGACATTATATTTGGAGCAACTAGTGAACTCCTTACTCTTTATTTTTCTAATCTAATGAAATCGGAGTTTGAGATGAGCATGATGGGTGAACTCGGATTCTTTCTCGGTCTTCAAATCAAGCAATCAAAAGAAGGAATTATGATTCACCAACAAAAGTACATCAAGGAGATGCTAACTAAATTCGGGATGACCAATGCTAAGCCATACACTACACCGATGGTATCATCATCCAAATTCGACAAGGATGAAAGTGGTAAGAATGTTAGTGAATCGGTGTATAGAGGTATGATAGGCTCACTTCTCTACTTAACCGCAAGTCGTCCCGATATATTATTTAGTGTTTGTTTGTGTGCTCGTTTCCAAGCAAATCCCAAAGAATCCCATTTTAAAGCCGTAAAACGCATTCTTCGGTATTTGGTTGGAACACAAGAGCTTTATCTATGATACCCCTTAAGTTGTCCTTTTGACCTTGTAGGTTTCTCGGACGCAGACTATGCGGGGTGTTCGGTCGATCGAAAGAGTACTTCGGGTGTCGCTACCTTCTTAGGTCCGTGTCTCATTTCATGGTTTTCGAAGAAGCAAAACACCGTTGCTCTCTCCACGGCCGAAAGTGAATATGTGGTTGCCGCTCGTTGGTGTTCTCAAATATTGTGGGTACGACAACAACTTGTCGATTTTGGTATGATTTATGACTCTATTCTTTTAATGTGTGATAATACGAGTGCCATAAACATATCTAAAAATCCGATTCAACATTCTCGAACTAAGCATATAGATATTCGTCACCACTTTATTAGAGATCACGTAGAAAAGGGTCACATTAAGTTAAATTTTTGCAATACCGAAGATCAAATTGCCGATATATTTACTAAGCCACTAGCAAGAGACCAATTTGAGAAGTTTCGACTCGAAATTGGTTTGATTAATTTTTCTAATTGATTACGTGTGCTTATTGTATTGCCTCGTATGATTGGCTAATTGAACTTATAATTCTTATTCTAGTAATTATGCATGTGACTTAGACCTTAATCTTACTTAATTTAATTAATTAGCATTCTTATGTGATGAATTTTGAATTGTGTGTATTAACCATCGTCTTTTAGTTTTTGGGAAGTTGTCATGAATAAAACTAATATCCCACATATTAACAAAATATCCATAATACAATATCCATTAAATAATACATTCTATTATCCTCAAATATCTCTTTTACCCAAAAAAATCTTTCCCTCTCTCCTTTTTCTTCACTTCTTCAGGCCACATTCATTCTCCTCTATTAAATTTTTTATTTTTTTTACCTTTCCAATGACAACTACCCATCTTTTTTCTCTCTCTCTTTTTCAAAATCTTTTTCAAATCTTTTTCTCTTTCCTCTTTATTTCTTCCCATCTTATTTCCCATCATCATCACTCCTATTCCTATTCTACCACAATTACCTTCCCCATACATATTACCTTCCCCATATTCACCTTTCCCACAAATATTATCCTTCCCATATTATTTACCTTCCCCATATTAATTATCTTCCCCACAATATATTACCTTTCCCACCTTCCCCATCTTATATTCCCCTTATTCAAATATCCTCTATTTTTTTTTATTGAAGGCTGGTCGAAAAAAAAAAATCGAAATTTGAAATTTGACAAAAAAAAAATTGAAATTCGAAAAAAAAAAAATTGAAAAAAAAAAAAAACGAAAAAGGTAACGTTTGTCAGTAGCCTTCTTCTCTTTTCATTGTTACATCCAATCTTCTTTTTAACCTTCTTTAACTCTTTCTTTTTCATCTCCATTCTTACCACCATTATCATGCCTCTAAGAAGCTCCAAAAATTCCAAATCTATACTAACTCCTCATATTCAAATGGAACAAATGTAAGTCATACCTAACCTTTGTCCTTCTCTAGATTCATCTTCCCACAACACTTAAATTATAAAATCTTATCCGAACCCTAATCCTCAACAATGATAGAGGCAAAGTATCAATCTCTCAACACTATATCCTCTATCACCTAATCAAATAAAACAAAAGTTCAAAAGAAGTCACAACTGTTTATTCTCTATTGCTTGAACTTGTCGGGTTTGCGCTGAAATTTTGGGTTGGTTGGATAAATTGAATGCGAGAATGGATGAGATGCAAGGCAACATCGGGGTAATTTCTGCTTTGGTGAAGGGAAAAAGTGGTGAAATGGATTCCGATGCTGATGATGATGATGAGGAGTCTGATTCCTCTTAATTAATCTCTCTTTTCAAAATCAAAAAACTATTTTAGCATTATCTTTTGAAAGACAATGGTTTGTATTTGCTTTTCTGAATTCTGTGTAACAGTCCTGTTGACTGTTGCCCTCTGGATGCTTTTTAATTTGTTTTCGTAATATATGTACCTATGTTATATGTGTTTTCTACTGTGTCCGGAATTATGACAGGTTCTTTGATGATGACAAGAGGGGGAAAAGGTAAAACACATGTCCTCAAGAACGAATTATTGATCCTTCCTTGATAGTTCTTAGTTCTTATATCTAATATTTTGTCTAAGTATTGTTAGTTCTCCTTCTAAGCTTATAAACCCTTTACTATGTGATTACTAATCTTGATAGACTAACCTTTTGAGGGGGAACTTGGGACATTAAGTTTTTTGCTTAGGCTTGTCATCATCAAAGGGGGAATTTGTTGGGTTTGTTGATGATGACAATGCCTAATTTAACTTGTGCTCTAGTTTAATCTTAATAGGTTAATCGTCATTAGTGAGATAATTATCAAATGTGCTAATTCAAGAATGATGATATCAAGACAAGCCAAAGCTACCCAAGATAAAGATCAAGAAATTCAAGAAAAGAGAATAGAATCGAGTCTAAGTCAATAGTCACTAAGAATGGCAAAGTGTGTGTTTTTCGGTACAGCAGTATGTAACAGTCGGACTGACTGTTACATCGTTCGACAACTCTTATTGATTCAAAAAGATTTCGATTTTAAAAATTAAAACTTCAGAAAAATCTTTTTACAAATTTAAATTGACTTTGAAAAAATCTGATTTCTTTAAGAAAAAGGGATGGTTTGGTTTCTTGTAAAACAATGCACCTCTTCTCCAAGGTTTTCCAAAAATGGTTCTTCACTTTTGAAAGTGAACTTGAATTGTTTCTACTTTCAAGTATTACCTTTCAAGTTAACACCTTCCCTTCAATTTTGGCAAACCTTAAGCATGCTTCCCTTTCTTCTTGAAAAAGCTTTCCTTTTTATCAAGGTCAAAGGTTTCCTTTTAACCTTTGGATTTTTCAATGAGTGGTGGTAAGGATTCGTCACGTCCCTAGCCAACAATATAACACCGACTAACCTAGTGAGTAGCTAGGGTAAGTCGGGATCGTATCCACGAGGACGGTATATCAAAGTTTAGACTAGGTCGGCCTACAACGAGACTAGATTACCAACAAACACGAAGAAGCGATAAATGGAAAACTATTAAGGAGGAGGAATAAGAACTAGACTAACAATGCTAAACAATGCTAATGATTGAACTAACAAATAAACTAGAGTAAACGATGTCTAACTAAGAAGATGAACTCAAATATGGAAAGAAGTGGGGTAGGTCGGGTTCATAGGAGTAGAAGGGTAATTGGGGTGATCAAGGGTATAGGTGTCTCCTAATCGCTAGAGTCGGTCCGGGCTCTCGCAACTTAGACCGATGCCAAGGTGGGTCCGGGCTCTCGCAACTTAGACCCTAGTCCGCGCTCTCGCGACTAAACTATTCTCGACATTTCCACAAAATAAACAATCAATGAGAAGATGAACACAAGTATGGGGAGCATGGCCACTACAACTCACACAAGCATATCAACAAACACATAGAATGCCTACAATGTGACTAACAACAAAGATATAACATTTTCCCCTTAATCAACCCTAATCATCCATAATCTACCCCTAATCCCCCTACTACCCCCACAAGAAGACTACTCACTCATTATCAATGAGAAACTAACATTCACAAGAGAAAATAAACTCACAAACCAAACATCCATTATGATTAACAAGAACACTATCAATAGCAATATAACAAGATGCAAACAAGATTAAGAGTAGGAAAGATTATACCAACACTAAAAGGATGAAAAGATGCAATCTTGTATAAATAAGAACCCAAATAAAACCCAAGGTTGTCAATCTTGGAGAATTCTTCAAGTATCTTCTTAATACAAGAACTAATTACAATAATTAACTAATAATTAAAGAGAGATTAAAACTAATGAGTGAGAGTAAATCTAGGGTTTTAGATGCTAATGGAGGCTTAAACTAATCTAGGGTAAGATAAGATGTCCTAAAATTACAAGAAGGGAGTATATATATATGGGTACAAGAGTGAAGGAGAAGAAAGAAAAAGAGTCGTGCAGCAGCATCACGGTCCCGACCGGGACGGATCATCCCGATCGGGACGGCTTTGTCATCCCGATCGGGACGGGTTGATCCCGACCGGGATGGGCTCACAGCAGCCATCCTAATGTAGCACCCCATCCCGAACGGGATGGGCCTTGTATGCCTTCCTTAAACGCTCTTTGGTCCTTCCTTGCCTCTCATGGGCTTCCCACCGATTCTCGGGACTCGGGATCGGGTCTCGGAGGCTCGGGATTGGGTCCCAAGGTCTCGGGGTCGATTCCAAGGCCTCGAGTCATCGTTCCTTTATCTCGTTGGCTCCAAAATGTGTATGTATTGAGTCGGAATCGCTCCAACTCTTCCAAATTGGTCTCGGGAACCTGAAACAAACTAAAGGAAGCATAAGAAGCCCATGAATCGCTCCAAAGGAGCGATTCCACAAGGAAAAAGGGACCAAAACACAACAAATAGGCACTACAAACTACACTTATCAATGAGGCACATTCTTTTACCCATTTCCACATCTACTATACAAGAAACTCATTTGCCTCATTTATTTCTCAAGGCTTTCAAACTAAATCTTCATTTATTGCATTTTGTTTTCAAAGGTTTTTATCTTAAAAGCATTTTGCAAATGATTTTCGAAAAAGAAAGTCTTCAGTAATTTCAAAGTCACAGTCGAACACACTGTCACACAGATTCACACACACTCTTGTCTAACTCGGTTTTCAATTGTAATCTTTGTAACTTTCTAAGTTATTAAGAGTCGTAGCCGGAGTAGGCTATTGGTCGTGACCGGAGTAGGTCATTGGTGAGTTAGAGACGGAGTAGTCTTGTAAACTCAAATCGCAACCGGAGTAGGTTGTTGGTCGTAACCGGAGTAGGTTATGGGTCGCTTTTCATTGTAAGGGTCTTTTGATTTCGGAGTAGATTTCTAAAGAAAAGCAATAAGAAAAGCATTGGACGTAGGCCCTTAGAGCGTTGGCCGAACCAATTCAAAAATATCGTGTTTTATCGTGTTCTTTATTTTTCCGCTGCCTCTTTCGATAAAAGCATGTTATTTTGTTTTTCTTTTATTTGCTCGAACTTTAAACTTAGTTTTAGTTGTGCTATAACGTTTCATGCAACAGTCGCCCATACTGTGACATTCGTCTGTAGCTTCTCATTCTGCTAAGCGAATCGAATACAGTCATACAACAGTCGCTCATACTGTGGCTTTGTTCTGTAGCCGTACTCCTTGCTAAGATAAAGCGTAACAGTTGACTGTCCGTTGTATGTTAAGTCTAGTACTTCTTCACATAATTGTTTTCTACTTCCACTCAACTTACTTTAATCAATAAAGATTAAGTTGAATTTTTAAAAGGTACCTAATTCACCCCCTCCCCCTCTTAGGTACTTAGGCATCCATAAACTCTTCACTTTTGCCGCGTCCAAATGGGAAACCGTTACCGTTGGGGCCTACTGCGGCTGCGTTTTACCTTCATCATGATGAGGAATTTCCTAGACCTACTACTGAGCCTAGTGCCCCGGTGGTGGAAGAGCCCGCGGGTACGTCTGATTTTGATCGTTGGAGCGATTGGCGCGAAGCAATAGAAGATCGAGTGGAAGAATCTGTTGATAATAGTAGGTTGGCCGCTGAGTTCGATCGGTGTATGAATCGATTGCAGTTGAAGTTGCACCCTAATGACTACTCGGAACCATCTCCCGAGTTTTATGGAGAGCTTGCAGCCCGTGAGCAAGCGAGATCATCTAGGAGGGCGGCACGTGAGGCTAAGTCACGTGACGCCGGCTCCTCTTCTCACTCTTGAGCTCGAGGTATTTCTCTTCCCATTTCTTTTATTGTCCTTACTTCACACATTCGAGGACGATGTGTTATTCAAGCGTGGGGAGGGAAATTATCTCGTTGTATATAGTAGTTAGTTTGTATTACGTCTTTTAGTTTCAAAAAAAAAGAAAAAAATTTGAAAAAAAAAAACAAAAAAGAAATAAATAAACCCGGCTAGGTGAAAACCCGGAAAGGGCGCTCCGGGTAAAAAGAAAAATCAAGTTGCGTGCCACGAGAGTAGTGTGAGGAAAAATGAAAGCTAGAGTGAAAATCCGCAAGGGCGAACGCTCTAGGCAAAATGAGGGAATTAGGAAAAAATCACTACTACTTTCTCCATTTTTGGTGTTGGCGTCATAAGAAGGGCGACATAGAAGGTCGGAAGGGTAGGATAGTTGGCTAAGGTGAGAAGAATCGCGGTGCGGTGTGGTCGTAGCACTATATCTTTTGCGATTGGTGATGTTTTGGTTGATGTATTGAACTATTAGAGGCGTTTAGGATTGATCACATGTGTGGGTTGTGGAATATTGTGGTATACATTTTTACCATCGGTGACATTAGTAGCACGTGTGATCCGTTCTAGGATTGAAGAAATAAGGGGCGTTAGATATTGACATTAGCTTATCCTTATTTGCTAATGTCCCTTGTTTTGATGATTTTAGTCGATGATAGTAGTTTGGTTTTGGGTGTGTTGATTCACTTGAACATTGGAGTTGAGTTTCATTCAATTGGTGGATTAACTTGTGCATAGTCTCAAAACGAGGGAGTTTGGTGGAAAACGAGTGAGGGACGATGTGTGTAATGATTGTTCCCGCGCATTTTGGATCGGTGATGGTTGTGTTTATTTGTGTTCCTTGAGTTTTACTCGAGGACGAGTAAAGGTTCAAGCGTGGGGATATTTGATGGGCCGGATTTAGTCGTAGTTATTACGACGGTTTTTGTGTATTTTTGTGCGCTTAATCGGGTATCTTGTGGTATATTTGTGTTATTTTGGTACGAATGTAATATAAGCTATTTGGAGGATTTTGATCTCGATCGTAGTTGGGCCAAGAATGAATGACTCATGAAGAAGTGGAGAGCCCAATAGAAGACACGGAGCGAGGAAGCAACGAAGGAAACCGTGAAGAGAAACAGGCCACCACGCGAGTCGCCCCAGATCCAGGCGAGTCGCGCGGCCATGCGAGTCGCGCGGTTCTTATGCGGGTCGCGTGGCAGCCTGTTTCCGTGACGCTTCTCAGCTTTATTCCGCCTTAATTTATTTCGTTTTGAAGACTTTGTTTTATTTAGGAAACTTTATATCTTTCTATTTTATTATTATTATTAGGAGACTAGTATTGGGTTAGATGAGGGGATTGATTATTCATTATCAATTATCATCACGTTCAATTAGAATTGGAGAAGAAAAAACCCTAGCATGAAGAACTAAGTCCTTCCTCTCGGATTAAGATTTGGAAGCTTCTAATTATTCAATTGTGAGACGCTAATTCTCCTTTATTCTATCTTTTGAGTATTGTTATTTCTCCGTTCATATTTGCATGATTGTTGAATATTTAGATTAAAGTAGCTAATTAATCTTTGCAATTTTCAATCTATTGTTATTCTAGCGATTGAATCCGTAATTGTTCAAACCCGTTAGATAAAGTAACAACCTTTGACCTTAATATTGGATGCGTTTCATCATATCTAGGTTAGAGAGAGATTTAATTTGTGATTCGAACTAATAATCGCGTGTTGTATTGGTCGTCACTTCTATCGTTCTCTATTTGTTAATGCTATTATTGAATTAAACTTAATCGCGTGTATTAGGTTGTTTGATAATTAGGTTATTTGATTATCGCGTTTCGAGTCAAATAATACTCACGTGAGATTCGGGATTTATTTCCCACGATAGTTTGCTCAAGATTTAGGAGAAAGTTGTTAGTCTATGATCAATTTGATAATTAGTTGTGGAAAATTCTTACCTGAGATTGTTTAATCATCTGAACTCATTCATTATTATCGATTTCGTTGTTTGCTTATTAGTTAGTTTTAGTTACTCAATCACCCAATCATCCCCCTTTCTTAGTTATTAATTCCTAGTTTTAATTCACGTAAATTACTTCGTCTTCCCTGTGGATCGACCCTTATTTCCTTACACTATTGTTTTAGTTTTGTGGTTATAAGTGCATAAATAGTATCTTTGGGAGTATACGACTTCGGCTCACCACCCGTTTTTGATAAACCCGTAGTTTATCTTGAAAGAAATGAAAAGTGTTGAACTTCTCTCGTGTATCAATTAAATAATATTTGAGGCAAGACAATACACTGAGATGAAAATTATGTTGGAGATTTAAATACTACTCGTAGTTGGATGATGAAAATGAACATTTATGTATGGTTTAATTATGTGCCATGTAGTCACACAGAATTTTACGAGTAGTTCGTGTAATCAAAATTCACAATTATTTGAGTACTATGTGAACAATGTAATCTCCGGAATGGGCAATTTTAAGTCAGCACGTGGAAAACCAACTGCGTTATATCTTGCTCCTCGATATATTATTCGATTGAAAAGAATCAATGGATTAAAGTTTATGAAATATGAAATAATTTCTAGCTAAGGTGGATATTATTGCCCTTTAAATCTATCAAGTAATGATAGTTTTTACCACCTTAGGGGGAGATCGATAAGGATAAGCTGGTAAAAAGAACAAACAAGTAATAATTGATCCCCAACTGAACTCGAAGTTCAGTGACTTGTTAAAATATGAATATATCAATCCGAGAGTCAAGAAAACTCCGTATGAATTATGATTTACATCACTTGGATATGATGACAATGATATATCAGCACCTTATCATACAAAGATATTAATTGAGAAGCTTGCCAAAATCTTAAATTAATCACATGTGATGTGTAGTATGAAAATAATATTCAGTTCATATATCATAAGTAAGAAAATGGCAAGCATGTGCAGTTGGCACTAAAGTTTAGAGAAAAATAAATGTCTCAGAAGTGACATAGATATCTGAAAGAAAATAGATTGCCTATATAAAATATGTGAATTCAGATATCAAGCAGTAGTGATAATATAAGAAATTATATTGATATATTTACGTTTTGGAACCGAATACAATTTATGCGCGATATAAAATGGATACTAGTGGGGATCTTATATAAAAGTTCATCTAGAAAGTTGACATATAATTTATGGTTAAAATGAGCTCATGGATCTGAAGTCCACCTATTGACCCGAACTCAATCAAATTATGAATATTGGTTAAAAGTCCCGTGTAATTTATATTTGGTCTTCATATGCATGTAAATAGAATTTCATTTTTTGTTTCATACATTATCATCATTAAGACAATCATCATAAAATATTGTTTATATTATATTACATCTATGCACATTATTATTGTTATTAAATGTTTTATTGCAGGATAAATATATAGAATTATACTCGTAAATGTTGTCATGATCTATGACTCCCTGAATGAGCTTGTGTTTGAATAATGATCATGAAATTGAGAGGAATGATGAATTGATTATTGTTTAATAATGTATAACTTCTTCATTATGATGTGAAGTTACCCTGAGTTAAAAGGGAATATTAATACTCCTGAAGAGTTTATTTGAGTAATCAAATATCATTTGAACCAAAAGTCGATCTAATTGTGGTATCATCTTGACCAGAAGTATGAGCATATGAGAGGTAATAGAAGAATGAATATCTTGCAAAGTATATGAAATAATTTGTGGTCTGGAAGTACCATAAAAATTGAAAATTATGACAACTTATTTGCTAATCGAATTGATTCTCCTGAAGAGATCAAAATGGATAAATAACTTCTACACTCGATCTTTTTCCCTTCGACTAGGGTTTTATCCCACTGGGTTTTACCTAACAAGGTTTTTAACGAGGTAGATGTATGTCTTTTATGTTGTTGACATGATAATTATCGTGAACAAGTTACGTCGCGAAGATACCACAAAATAGTATATAATACTTGAAATGAGTGGTATGTGACATATTTTAAGTTCTGAAGACACATGATGATTACAAGTATATCAAGGAGTTTTATTAAATGAAGATATCAAGTTTATCAGCTACAATGGAATCTACATCGATGATCAAGAGTTTTTCGCCAAAATTATGTATCATTTCAACATGTATTAAGTTATGTAATCATGAGGGGGAGTAATGCAAGTTGTACTCTTTTTCCTTAACCATGGTTTTTTCCCACTGAGTTTTTCTGGTAAGGTTTTAATGAGGCAGTAGCTCATTCGCTTCGTAAATATTATTTTTGGATAATGTACATCCAAGAGGGAGTGTTATAATATGGATGTCATTATCACCAAATGACGCATTCGTTCACGAAGCAACACATCTCTTTGTATCAGTCACTATATATAGATGACAAAGTCGATGTAATATATATGAAAATATTTCAATATAATCTCTCGGCTTGCTCTACTTTATTGTTCATACAATATATTTATAACACTACAATATTTTTATTTATGGTTTATAGCCCCTAAATAACATATTTTATATTCATTTTATAATGTTTACAACTTTACGACCAAATATTCGAAATCGTCGGGGCCTCATTTTGGTTTATAGAACGGGGCATCGTAAATTGATTTGACGGGCCTGTTACGATAAGACAACGACATTTTATCACTATATTCAGAGGATTAGTTTTATAACTAGGGATTGGGTTTGAACGATGAACTGCTGATTTTGCACGTCCGAAATGTCGTATACTTGATTTCATGGTATTAAATCTTTGAATTATTCAACTGAATTATTCAAATAATGAAATAAATCTCTTAAAAGTGTATGAACTGAATTGAAAGTGTCTGAATATAAGTCTAAAAGAACATGGCCTAAAAGTTGAAATAATAATAGCCATGTATTTTGTATCATAAATGAAAATAGAAAGATCTCAGAGAAAATACCAAAAAGCAAAAAAGAGCAAAATGTTAGTGAAAAGGATAAAGCTTCTTTATATTGATTAGATTTTACCTTCGGTTCTTTGAGATTGCAACATATTTATTTTAGGGTAATTTAACAACAATTGTCACTTATCTATAATGGGTATATTTTTGTTAGTGAGAGAAGTTTTATTTTATTAGTGAAATTCACCATCCACACTCGCAATGTTATTTCATGTGCATAAAGCAAATGTTACAATTCCAAAGAATCAAAGATAGTAATAAAGTTTTCGAAACCATGGTGGAGAACCGGAGATTTTAAGTTTAGCAAGTTAAATAATATAAAGTCTAAGAAAATAAAAGTTATGGAAAGACTTCACATTCAAATCGGTTTCCGATAATTTGAATATTCACAAATATTCAGATATCAAAACTCGGATACTTAAGGTGGTTCAGATCGAGTATCGGGAGGTGAAAGATAGGTTTTCTGATCGGATATCCAATTTTGTTCGCCTCCATGCTCTAGCCTACCCATCTTGCACGGTGAATAAGCACACAAACATTATCAATTTCCACCCCGTCACTAACATTTGACCAATTCCAATAACTTTTTCCAGCCATTTTATAAAATCCTGGCCAGTTGTTGAATACATGGATGAAAACAGTTGCGAATCGCAAAGGGTATGCCACAGACATATTCTTAAACTAGTCCTGTCCATCTCCAGAGCAACTGGGGATCAAAGAACTGGAAAACAAAATTATAACATATAAAATATTAAAAGCCCAGCAGATCCAAGCACTGGCCATGGTAATACGATAATGATAACTGTTAAGCATCGAGTTTCATAGCTTTGAGAATGGGGTAAGGTAACAATTAAATACAATCATCCAACACCCCCTAAATAGTAAGAGCAAGCATCTTTAGAGATGAGAAATATACAAGCATAGAAAAAGGTGCAAGAGATACGACATTTAAGTCAATCATCATAGCATTACAGTCTCTGCACTGACAATTGCTAGAATCTGACGTACAGCTGAGGAATCATCAACCAGATTTAAAAAGCAATACAGCCTTCTGGTCGAGATAGAAATAGATGAAGTGGTTTGTCTCATGAGTCACGTACGAACCTGTTCCAGGAACCAGGGATGAACTTATTACAGGACTAAAAATCATTCAAACAATGATGATATGAATGAAGTTAACAAAAAAAAAATCAAATTAAATGATTAACATGTACTCGTATATATCATGTATAATCCCAGAGGTTGGTGGTATGTTGAAGCAATCCCAGCCCGTATGAAGTGCAAGGTCTAGACCTCCCTCCATCCATTAGAATACGTTAGAAGACGGACTTACCTTAGAAGCAACAGAGAATTAGAAGCTACATAGAGAATTAGATATGAAAACCAAGGTTTCCTAAAGATATTCAGAATCAGCTGGTGGTGGTGGTGGCGGCAGGGGCGGGGGAGGGGGCGGATGGTGGCGGCAGGGGCGGGGGAGGGGGCGGGTGGTAGCGGCAGGGGCGGAGAGGAACGGGTGGTAGTGGTGATATAGAAATATAAACATGGTATTTTAATCACAAATACACTTGGAGTGTAAATGATGATCAAATCAAACAAGTAAAGTGAGGGAAAAATGTTTGTAAAGTGAAGGAAACTCTCAAAGATGGCTATGCCAATGATGTCCAGAACTCCGCAGGTCACACTTATACTATCAAAGAAGGGTATAATTGGCTTAGACTCAAAGGTCACACGAGTCCTTGGACTGCTGTAGTCTGGAACCAATGGAATATCCCCAAACATGCCATGATAACTTGGCTATTGCATAGGGGGGAGTAAATGTGAGAACAAAACTGTACAGACTGGGAATTACTGAAACGGAGAGCTGGTGTATCTGTGAGGAAGACTCGGAAACAGTGGAACACTTGCTGTATCAGTAATATCATTCGAGTAGGCATTGAAGGCTCGATTAGCCAGAAACTAACTGATCTACAGAAGATGGGGGCTGAGCAGCAGAAATCAGCTATCCATGTTTTGCAAAAAAGAGCAGACGGTTCAGAAACAAAGTTTAATCGAAGTAGAAAAATCTGCAAGGTAAAGAACAGACCACAAATCTCCAACCCCAATACGCCTGAGCGAAACTACAATCACTATTGGAGCACATACTTCACGTTGTAGTAACACATTAAAGCAACATTATCGAACTTTTCAGTAAAAGACATAGACAATGGAGAAGAGAAGGCAGGAACTTTTACCAAAATTACGACCGACAATGCAATGCCAAGTAGGACCGTGCTTCTTATCAAACTCCTTCTTAATACTCTCCGCTACATCTTTCTCCACATTATTCTTCTCAAACGCCTGCATATATCAACCACCATTGCTCAGTCACAGAAATCAACACCCCATAATCAATCACCAAAGCTTAGAGTTCAACAACATTACATCACACAATCACATGTCCACGAAACGAGACAAGAAAATCGTTAAAATTTCATAACTAGCTAGAAACAATTACTCGTACCATATTTCATCTCAATAACTTGAAAAGTTGAAATTAACAGCAGCATCACATCACTAGACTACACTCCAGAGCACAATAACATTAAATTTTAAAATTATCACATACAAATCAAACGAGATCGGAAAATATCACAAATTGTTACTGGCAATAATACAATAACTAGAGAGAGAAAGAGAGAGTGAGTGAGTGTGTATGCGTGTTACAGTGATAGCAATGTTAACAGCTTCCTTCTGCAAGCCATCAGCCATGTCGGCACTCTTAACAATGACACGTTTTTCGACGGCAAGTGACGGTGGTTGCCGATCCTCCAACGAAAGTTTTCCGTTGACGACTCCTCTCTTCGTTTCTTCGGTCATACTTGACACTATAACAAATATTGTGTTCCAATTTCAGTTCCGATTCAAGTAACTTCGACTGAAAATTTGTTGCTATTTAGAGGATTAGGTTTAGTTGTCTGACGACATGTTTGTGAATTGGGATTTGATGTTTGGTTTTGGGGGAGGTCATTTTTTTATTTTTTAGTTTAAAGTTTTAATGTTCCGTTGAGACTTGCTAGAGGCAGAGAGAAGGCAAACATGGCGTCAAAAAAAACACAAATTCTTGTACGAGACAGTCAAGTAACTATCACATTTTAATGCAAATCCATCACGTCCACCTACCGGAAACAGGCGCTATAATCTATTATTATTGCGTATTACTCCCTCCGTAATTATATGTTCGTCCACTTTGTTTAATATATGTGAGAAGTATTATATTGAAAGTGAACGAACATATAGATACGGATGGAGTATGACACTTTTGTTTCTCGTCGTCGACAATTTTACTTAGCATCTTTGACATTTTATGTGATTTGTCCGATTCACCCTTTTCACCCTTGACAGTAGAGCAAGCACTTCGGCCATGCAGACCCCCCGTGCAGCCCGACCCAGGCACGCCTGGAAGACCCACCTTGTCGTGCCTGGCATGACCCAACTTCCCCACCTGACGCCGAGACACGGTCCCGGGCCCGATCGTGTCGTTCCTAATTTTTGTTACAGATGGACAATTTATCGTCTGAACGTGGACAATATTACGACAATTAAATTTTCAATTTATCGTCTGAACGTGGAATTTTCTTTACATACGAAAATCATAATGGATTGATTGCAACTTGCAAGTACAAATTGGAATAATCAATGTATTAAAAACTAAAAGTTACAATGTTGAAAAACAAATTACAGTCGACTTGTAAATTGTAACTTAGTAAATCAATAAATAATTAATTACAGTCTACACTATACATTTCGATATTTCTAAAGATTAACGGATTCGGTGGTAGTTTCGTCGGTGTCATTGTCACTATCTTTTAGCTCATTGCCTTGTTTTCTTTCTCTCGCATCCATCCAATCTTTGAAGCATACACAGATTCGGAGGGTGTCGGAACCCAAAGATGTACGTTTATCATCTAACACCCTTTTAGCGGCACTGAAACAACGTTCTGACGCAACAGATGAAATTCTTGAGAATTGAATTGTGTGTTCAATGTTGAGGGAAGAGGTGGTATTTATACGTTTTTAGGTTAAAATCGACGCCGAAGAGCGGGGCACCCCGCGCCATGATTCTGAGGCCCGGGACACCTTGTGCCTTGATTCTGAGGCACGGGACACCCTGCGCCTGAACTCTTGGCGCCGCCACTTGCAAAACTTTTCTAAATGGAGAGATATGAGATCTTAAGATATTTGTTAGGGTTTCTTGTGTGTCAAGGCTATGAGGTATTTGTTTTGGACCTCGGGCTTTACTTTTGAGGTTTGACTCGGTTTGACCCGTTGAGTCGGGTTTGACTTTTCAATTAGGGGTCGATTCGGGGCCTCGAAGTGGGAATTGACTCTAATTATAGTGTTGACGCGACCTAACTCGACTAAGATAGTCTAGATGTTAAATTAATATTTTCGAGTATTTGATCTGAACTATAGAAAAATCATCTAGAACATTGTAAAATCGCATCGTGTTGCACTCCAATCATCATCGAGTATTTGTCAGGCGCTTGAGTAGCCACCAGGTACAAATCCCGGTGTCTACAAAAACCCCCCACTTTCACTAAGGCTTGGACAAGGCGAAAGTCAATCAAAGTATAGCCCTCAGGTCGATCTTCGATCTAGATTCTGCTTCTGGGTGGGAGCTTACTCTGACACCTTCTATTAGGTTTGAAGTCTGAACGTAACCTTGATAGCATTGTGAAGTAGACTCCTTGTAATAAGTCTGCTTCTTGTAATTCGCATAGACGAAGTAGACCCCTTGTAATAAGTCTACTTCTAGTAATTTGGAATTAGTGAAATAAACCCCTGGTAATAAGTCTATCTTGGAATTGCATTATGATCTCGAACTGTTTCAATATCGACCTAATCGGACTGTTCAGGGTTCTGATTTGGTGGAGCCAATTAAAAGTCTTGGTTCAGACTATTTAGAGCTCTGATTTAAACTGCTTCGAAATGTATGGAGCCGATTTAAACTTCGGATTCAAACTGTTCGGAGTTTCGATTTAAACTACTTGAAAATTTGATGGGTGCAAACTCAAAGTCCGGGTTCAGACTATCCATGGCCTTGATTTAAACTGTTTCAAATATATGGGGAACCGATTGAAAGTCCGGATTTGGACTGTACGGGGTTCAGGATAATGCTATGGTCTGGAACCATTTCGAAGTCTATATTCAGATTGTTCAAGGTTCTCACTTGAATTGCCTCGAAAATTGATGGAACCAATTTAAAATCCAAATTCGGATTGTTCAGGGTTCTTGTAAAGTTCTCGAATCGATTCGAAGTCAAGGATAAGACTAGTCGGGGTTTTGATTCGAACTTGCTTGAAAAGTTGATGGAACCAACTTAAAATCTGAATTCCGACTGTTTAGGGTTCCTGTAAAGTTCTCGAATTGATTCAAAGTCAAGGATAAGACAATTCGGGGTCTGATTCGAACTTGCTTTCGAAAATCCCAACAAGGATTGCATAAAGGTCCCTCCGGGACTGTATAAAATTCTGGGTGAACTACTCAATAAATCCTCACAAGGATTATTTCAAAATCCTGCCTCTGGGCCTGCGTAATAACTTATTTTTATATATTGAGAATGATCTTGTAATTGCTTCTCCTTGACGACGCTTGGTTTGATTAGAGTGGTTTTGTAAACACGGAGTGTCCGAGAGGAGATCCACGTGGGAAAATATGTGCTTGATTGTAATACCCCGATTTACCCGGGAGCCTTATCTAGATATCCCAAGTAAATAAAGGTGTTACCATCTCGGTTTCCCGAGGTAGTAGCTCATTACAATACAATATGAAATGCCAAACCGACCATCTAATTTAAACATTACAACTCGTTAACTATTACAACTGTAGTTACACGGCGGAAACTATACAATCTATATAAACAAGAATGCTTGTGCATTCACCCGTACTACGTCCAGGCTAGTAATCACGTTCACCCCAATCCCATACATGCATCCCAGCATTCAAACACATCACGATATACATAACCTGCATTATAGGCTGCTCCCCAAATAACCGGAAATATCATTTCGATCATCACAGGCCCCCAGGAAATTGGGTGACAAGGTGACATAACAAACAAGGTCAACTACGCTGAGTAAGGAATAATCATACAATTCATTAAAGTAATTGTTGATCATGGGAGAGACAATTCCGATACCAATACACAATCACGATAATACCATCGTACCACAATCACGATCTCAATGATCGTCTTCTCAATTCCAATCTCGATTTCCACAACCGTATCCACTATAGTAACAGGGGCCCCATATTTATTAATGTGCACATCCCTCCAGAGAGCAACCCAAAAGGAGGCGAATAAACGAGCAGGTTCAAGATCAACTGAACCTAGGTTACTCCTCTGGTAACCTACAGTATCCACACGTTAGGTCCGCAGGCACAAACGAGGCTGTAGCCTCTCATATCATACTCTCTATTAGAATCTCATCCCGATAATTCCAATTCATCACAATATCTCATAAAAATATCTCATCATAATGCATACATGCTATCACAATGTCATTCATATACCCATGCTCAACATATTATTCAACCAAAATATATTTGTATCACAGTAAGGTTAAACCTTACCTCGTCAACGCGATAAGAAGCAACCGATTGAACAGGTAACATAAGCCAAAACGTATCACGACATGTAGAACCCATGTGCAAGACTCACGTCCGTCAACATCAAGGATAACATCTACCAAGACAAACCCGTGACCACGACATAAAACGATCAACACGATGGACAACCAACCGTCATAAGACTACTAATACCCAATACAACTCACCCTCGTCCATGACCCACAACAAACCAGCCAATATCCCGCATTAACTAATATTACGACCCACAGGCAGATACATAAGATATAATTCAAACTCGTTCATGCCATACGACCAGACACGCCCACACAACCAAAGCACTAGCCCACGACCACTCCACAACCGCCAAGCACGACCCACGCCAATACTGATAACTAGTCCTGAGAGCGACGACGACGTAATCGAACCATGACTTATAACTACGACCAACAACCGCAACACCAACACTACCACAAAGGCCATAAATACTCTGACTCTGACCACCATACACGCACATCGGAAAACAGAGCAAGGGCGTGGCCAACAAACAGGGGAAGGAGGAGAGGAAACGGAGGGGACCAAAGGGTTAGGCAAATCTGGTTGTAAATCCACGATAAGGAATGACTTCGCTGGAGTTAGTTCCAGAAAAGCAGACTAAGGCGGAGAAGGGTGTGGCATGTGCGTTTGTCGTCATAACAGAGCAGGGCTGATGCAGGACGACAAGGAGAATAGGGACAGCGTGGTATTGACGGTGGTTGACGAAGGGCGGAGGTTGGAGGAGTGTGTAACTGATGTTTTAGGGGGAGGAGAATACGTATGAAGGGTGAATACGCTAAAGGACGGAGGTTGCAGGTGATGAAAGGGTCGTTTCAGATTATGCAAATGGTGAATGTACGTAACCTACAATTACTTTATTACTATTATTGTCATAGTGTTATTCTTCTTCTTATATTATTATTATTATTATTATTATTATTATTATTATTATGTTAAGTTTAATAATAGAGTGGTATAACGGTTTACTTCTTGGTTATTATTATTATTATTATTATTTATTATTATTATTATTATTATTATTATTATTATTATTATTATTATGGGAGAATTTTATTATTATTATTATTATTATTATTATTATTGCAAGAAATTTAGAACTCTTATTCCTCCATGAAGGGTAAAGAGAACAAGTCTTACAAGTATACCCAAACCTTTGACAATGCAAAGAAACCCATCAAACCCATCTATGAGACAATACAAACCAGACTTCTATACAAACTGATGCAAACAAGGAAACTTAGAATGCATCCTGACACTCACTTCCGCTTTTATATGATGAAAGCATTGCAAGACCGAGCTCTCCTTACCTGCAAAAAGCCTTGTGTTCCGTTCTCTCCATATAACATAGGTCAACGCACACAGTAGCGATTTCTGCCCCTCCTTCATCCAAGCAAGCTTATGAGGCCTGAAACTCAAACCTCTAGCCACTACTAAGAGGGAGTAAGAAGGCCAAGACTTAACCATGAACCAGTTAGTATAGTAGTCCACCAATTCCATTGAGAACTGGCACTTAAAGAAGAGATGATCATGTGACTCAGCGCACTGTCTACAAAGTGTACATCTATTTGGGATAGTTAGACTTCTTTGTTGTAATTGATGCGCGGGCGTCGCGACCCGTACAATCAAACAATATTTTTAACTCCGACAAACCTAACTAATGTAGTAGTGGTAGGTCGGAATCGATCCACAGGGAGATGAGTTAAGCGATATTGGTCAAGTCTAGAGTTTAATCGTGAATGAGATTGAGATGGGAGTTTTGGGTCGAGAGAGGTCGAACTAATGCTAATGATCTATGCTACTAAGGCTAGGGTCAATAATAGGAGAGGTGTTGGGGAAGAGTCGGGATTCGGAAATGGGGTCTTAGAGTCTGGGGATCGAGTTTTTGTTACAACGTTAAAAAGGGAGAATGCCACCTTTCGGTTTCTTCACCCAACCTACCTAAACCCGCTTTCGCGACGAAAGGGTAAGTCTCAAATTAAAGTAATTTCTACCCCGAGTTTCCTCATATTGTTAGAAATGAGTCAAGGTCGACCTAGCCGCGGTTCTAAATCAACAAAGACACATAAACCTTAAAATTGACAATTAACAAGTAAACAACCCACCAACATCCCTTGAATCAAATAATCCAAATCCTCCTCCCTAATTCCCCAACAAAGAAATCTACTCACTAGTCATGATGATTAACAACAAAACACTAACTAAGGAGAATTTAACTAAATCATGCATAACAACTATACTAACAAATTGCACTATGGAGAGAAAAACATAAGCTAACTAGTGGAGAAGAGGGAGAGGAAAGAATTTACCAACTATGGAGAAAACTAAGGTGGAAGATGAAGATTAATAATAAAGATTGAATCTTGGGAGAAATATACAAGAATTTGTCACTAATCCATGCATAAATCTTCAATCTTCAATAAAAGCAATATGAATATTCAAGAAATAAAACAAGAATCTTGTCACATAAACCCTTGTAAAACCCTTGAATCTTCAACATAAACTACAATCTTCAACAAAGATGGAAGCTTTACTACTAATTATAGAAGAATTATACTAAAACTAAGTAGATCTACTAATTGTTTGTAGAGAATTTTTCTAGGAAGCTTACTACAATCTACTACTACTACTCTTACTCCTACTCCTAAGGGCAAATCCCAAAGCACACTCAAGGCTCAAGGAGGCACAAAACCCTAGGATGAGTATTTATAGAGTTGCTTAATGGGTTGAACAAACTTCAAGGCCCAAATCCAATTCCTCTTCATTTTAGCTAGACCATCACCCTTTGCATCTTCATGGGGTGAAATTTCGCCCCGCGGCTTGACATAATAATCCCACCGGGTGAAATTTCACCCGGTGAGATTTTCTTCGGTTTTTGCGTTTTCGGCCCGGTTTTTCCATCGGGCGAAATTTCACCCGGTGGGCGAAATTTCGCCCGGTCGTGAGTGCCGTGAAAATCTTCGGGGAGGTGGAAAATGTCGTCGGGCGAAACTTCGCCCGGTGGTGACTCACCGGGCGAAACTTCACCCGGTGGTCTTCCAACTCTTTTCCGGTCTCTTTCTTTGTCGATCAATTGGATTACTTGAACTTTCAGTTGTGTGCTTTGCTTTTCGGACCGTGTCTCTCTCTTTTATGTTCATAGAAGCTCGGACACGTTTTCGGTCGAAAATCCTATCAAAATAGACAGAAAACTACCAAAAACACGTAAAATGCAAAAGAGAGACACTAATGCGAGAATTACGCAAAATACGGCGATAATCGCACTGAAGTCTCGCAAAACGAAGGAAAAACGGGTCTAAATGGGAGGAAAAATGGTCCAAATTTGGCACACAACAATTCCCCCACACTAAACCGTTGCTCGTCCACGAGCAAAGACCCAAAAAGAAACTAGCTACTACTACTACTAAGCTAGACTATGCTAAGCCGATACGAGGCAATTAACGGGCCCGCTCCGTCCCTTCAACTCACATTGAGATACCCATGAGGTAGAGTACCCCCATGCAAGGCAAGTTGGGTCTTGCTCAAAATTGGGGTTGCGACTAACACACACAAACGCATAACAAGGAAGACACACATAAAAAGATAGTCGCAACCAAAGAGAAAATAAATCACCGAATCCCTCATCGAGACGGCGGAGAAAGCACCGATTCGAGCTTAAGACAAGCGAGAACACTACCAAGCTAGTAACAGAAATTGACATGGACAAGATCCTAATAGGATGACAATCAATCAATAAAAACATTGAAAATTTACCAAGGTCCTTCTAATTCCACTAAAGATGCCTACAACGGGACGATAGATGGAGTGGATAAGTGAGAACCATGGAGTTAGTAAGCACTGTAGGTAAGTGTTATGTCGTCTCCTAAGCTAACCCTAGAGGGTCGTTCCAAACTCGAGAAAGCCAATTAGACCAAAAAGGATGGATAAGTGTTTTCAAAATGGTAAGGATTGCCAAATTACCGCTATTTTCCTTCCTCGGGACTCGGTCCTCTAGTAGGCATTTTCACGGCAATAAGTCAACCAAGGGATTATTTGGGTTTGGGAACGATTTTTGAGATTTTGATTTTCTTTTCGGTTTTTTCTTTTCCCATTATTTCGATCGAGGACCTTTTTTTTTTTGATTCGCCCTTCTTCTTCATTTTTCCCTTTTTCTTTCTTTGAATAGCCCATTCTTGGCTAGATGATTCATTTGAGGAACAAGGTAAAACACATTCTTGCAAACTTATTTGTGGGAATGGGTGAATGGTAGAGAAATAAGCTAGTTGAGTGTGCACCCCCTTCGAACCCATAAAAGGATGAGAATTTTGGACTAAAAGTGGCTTCTCAAGTAAGGTCACCTAAGAGAACGGGGAACGGTAACCAAGGCATTATCACTCCATGGGTGGTCAAGGTGGTTAAATGCAAATCCCGATGTAGACTCCTAGTAGAAAAGATGGACTCATGGTAAAAATTCAATGCAAAAATTGGTTCAAGGTCATTCTACTAGAATTATGTCCAAAAATCAAAAAAGGTCACTAACAAGGAAGTAATAAACACTCGGCCTAATCTCAAAATCGGGTTTTCGAAAACTTTACCTAGACAAACTATACAAAAAAAAAATGAAAAAGAACACAAAAACGACAAAAACAAGAAAAGAGCAAAACAAAATAAAATGCACAAGTATAGCCAAGCATTCCATACTCCATTAAGTCAACACAATCCACAACCACTAATTCCAAAATGTTCACCAAGTGAACCTCCAAATAGCATATATGCCCAAACTCCATGCATAAGAGAAAGGGATAAAACGAAGGTAGAAAGTATTACCACGCGGTCTTCATTTCATTTCCGCTACCTTACGTATCCATGCTAAATGGTTGGTGGTGTACCTACAAGAAGGAGAATGCAAGACAATACAAGTGACACAAAAATGAAAATAAAAGAAAGAAAACTAAAAAGAGAAAAAATGATTTTTTTTTTTTGGATTTTTGGTTTTTAAAGGAAAAATGAAAAAGAAAATGGATAAAAAGGATAGTAGATCCCCCCACACTAAAATCGTGCATTGTCCCCAATGCACAAATAGGAGAAGAATCGAAAAAGAAAAAGAGAAAAGAACGGAAAATCATTTTGAATTTTTATGATTTTTCAAATGTTTTTGGATTTTTGAAAATTAATGGAATAAAAAAGAAAAGAAATGAAAAATGAAAAAGAAAGAGGAAAAATAAGAAAAATCGATAAGGGGAGAAAAGGGCGTAGGTGTAATCACGTCACCTCGCCCGGATTCCGCACAAATCGGGAAAATCAAAAGAAAAAGAAAATTTTGGATTTTTCAAATGGTCTTGGTGCGATCAAGTCACCGAAGACCGGGAGCAATAATCAGGTCCTTCTTCTCTAAGGCACCTGCAATAAAACTCACGTTTGTAACGACCCAAGTAGGGTCACAGAGGGGCTTACAATTCCTCAAATCAACAAAATAGCTCATTACAAATCAACCAACGACATAATTATCAAATGCCAAATATTGGCGCAGCAAGGACAGATAATGATCAAGATTACCGAGACAAGAGAACAGATTACTGACGACTGACAACCGACAACTAACACCCCCACACTGACACTAACGACACTCGACCACTCACATAGAACCTGGGGGACGAGGTGGCGGGTAGTAAGGCCCTGGCGGAGGCATACCGAAAAATCGATCAAAATAGCTTTGTTGCTGCTGCAACATCCTTTGGTTCTCCTCTACCGCCAACCTCGCCGCTTGGGCGTCCCTAGCGGCGTCCCTAGCCATTTCAAAACTGGTCCGGACGTACTCAAAACCATCCCTAGAGTACGCGTACGAGCCATGAGCAGTATCGCGCGCATCTCAGGCCAAATTGTAGACATTCTGGGCCAGGTTTAGTGAGGTTGTCGAGTTCTCCTAAGTCTGACGTGTACGATCATAGACTTCCCCCCATTGGTTATAAAAGTTCTCCGATCCAAAGAATGAAGAGTGTCGTGGAGGACTCATCTTGACGTCCTCCTGAAAACCAGGGGTAGACTGGGTGAACGTGGAGTGTCTGTGTGGTGTGAAGTCTGAAAAGTCGGGGGTGAAAAATTGCGAGGTCTGGGGTTCAGGTTGGCGGGAGGAAGAGTGTCCGTGTGATGATGACGGTAAAGTTCTACGACCCTCATCCCGAGAGGTTTCAACCTCCCGTTCCTCCTCCGACACGTCTACGACCTCTATATCACCGTCGCCAAAATCTAAAGGTCCCTCGGGGTATTCAATCTGATAAAACTTACCTCGGGTGCTACCCCAAATGTACTCCTCGGACCTCTTCGGCATGCCGAAGTTCTCTTCAATATCTAGCCTAACCTAATTGGGGTCACACAAGGAAAGGACAATAAACTTCATCTATGTAAATTCCCGCTCCATCAACCGGTGCCAAATCGCTAAAATCGATTTCCAAGGCTCTAGCTAGCATCGTTACAACACCGCCACAAGAAATTCTCTTGCGGCCGCCCTTCGCAATCTGGGCGAAGTGAGTAGCTAAGGCTTCGGACATATCGATCGATGGACCTCTCTCCAAAACTGCATCCTCTACTGAACAGCTAAAGCACTACAGTTGTGGTGCGTATCATAGCTCGACAAGAATGAATTAGCTATAATACGCGCCACATACCGGAGGATGGGGTTTCGGATCGAGAAGGATTGCATCTTTCCTCCCTTGAAAGGCCTTTGGCGGGCTATTTTAAACCAGAATCGATCTCGGCCGAATTTATCGTCCCGAGTCTTTCTGCCCTAGGCTTTCCAAGGACTGAAGAAGGTAAACCAAGCAGTGCACCAAAGTCCCTCAAGTTGAGGACGTAAGAAGTTTCTCGCAACTGAAAAGAGACAGTGGTATTATCATCACCACTTAGCTCGAAAGTTGCGAAAAACTCGCACGTCAACTTCTGAAAAGTTTTCTCCTTGGAGGCATAAAATTTGATGAGACCAAGACCTTGGCACATTGGTTGTACTTGCGATTCTATGTACATGCACTCAAGTACATCTCGAGCCGCCCAATGAGTCGGCTCGAGACGACAGACCCAAATTTTTTTACATTTATCAACATGAGCTTTCTTAGCGAAATAGAGACCAAATAGAGTTTCACGGAAATTACGACGGATTTTCGGGTAACATACCTCAAGCGGAACAGGTTGTTCGCGCGGTATTGAGCTTTGTGTCTGAACAGGCATCGGGACAGATTCGTCTCGAGCCTCGGCCGGCGGCTCCTCGGACCGCGAGGACGATGTTGACCCCGAGTTTCGATTAAGCATTGAAGAGATCCGTTTCCTTGTCATTTGATTTACCCTCCTCATCCTTGATGCTTGAATTTGATGAATATGTGTTGACGGTCTCGGTTTGGGGTTTGTCGGAATCAGAATAATTTATCGAAACAAACTCCAAGGAAGTGTTAGGAATGTGGTAAGGATGAGAAATATATAATTTGATTGAATTTTGTTGAAGGAATGGAGGGATTAGAGGTGGTTTAAGGTGGAGGATTTGGGGTTTGTTTGGGATATTTTGGGGTTTGGTTGAGGAGAGAGATAGGAAAGGTGTATAATGAGGATGGGTAAGGGGGGTTTGGTTGGGTAAGTAGCGCGGGGTGATATTTCGCCCGGTGGGTCACCATCGGGCGAAATTTCGCTCGACGGTCTTCGGGACGTTTTCGGCATTTCCGCGCTAATTCACCACCGGGCGAAATTTCGCCCGGTCAGACTCCACCGGGCGAAATTTCGCCCGGTCGGATTTCCATCAATTCCAAGTCGCAAAATATTTTTACCGCAGGGCGAAATTTCGCCCGGTGAGATTCCACCGGGTGAAATTTTGCCCGACGGATTTTCCGTCAATTCCTTTAGTTCGAGCAAGGTCGCCACCGGGTGAAATTTCACCCGTTGAAATAATTCACCCGGTGAAATAATTCACTTCAAAACGGGACCTTGCTACGAAAATTTTATTTGACTTGGCCTAAAACCTTCCTTAACTTCTTCAAATAAACCAATCTTCTCAATCCGAATCGTTTCATAATCGTTCATAGCGCAACCCCAAAAATTCCGAAAGAAATCTTCACGATTCCTGCAGGTACCAAAACAAGCAAGCTCCAAAGAGAAAAATCCAAAAGCTATTGTTCGAAGAAAATAAAAAGAGACGAGAATATACAAATATTTACAAAGGTGGTTATTATGGACACCACCAAACCGAATTGAATGTTTGAGATTAGTTGGGGTTGCTTAAAAAGCAACCCGTAGGGTCTTGATCATTAGCTTCAATTTCCACATTACCGATCTTAAGCTTTTCTCTAAACTCCGGCATATTCATAAGTTGTGTTACCTCGGGAAGCATTGCAAATTCTTCGGGAATATCTTCGTCGGAGGTAGAACCAAGTATGAATAGGGCATCGTCGTCTTCTTCATCATCGTAGTCAAGATCTTCGGTAGAAGGCTCTTCGTTTGATGGGAACTCCACCATTTGGTTCCAAAACTCCAAATTAGGAGGATCTTTGGGAAGGAATGCGGGAACTACAAATTGAACCATCTCGTTGGCAACATTGAAGGATAAACGTCCTCGCTTCACATCGATAATCACCCCACCGGTAGCTAGGAAAGGCCGTCCCAAGAGGATAGGATTCCGTTCCTCGATTGGCATATCCAAAATGACGAAGTCGGTGGGGATATACAAACTCCCCACATTAACCATGAGGTTACGGGCCAATCCGTAGGGCTCCTTAGTGGTTCCATCGGCCATTTGCACATTCGCAGGGAAGTACTCCAAATCCTTAATATAAATAGTACGAGCGATGTCCAAGGGCATCAAGCTAATGTCGGCACCAAGGTCACATAGAGCTCGATCTATCAAGACATGGTCGATGGAGCATGGAATGGCAAAACTACCCGGATCTCCTAGTTTGATAGGAATTGTGACTCTAGGGTTGGTCCTTGGAGAAACGGGAGCTTTTTCCTTCTCGGCGGGTTTCAAAATGATGTCTCGGATGTAATCGGACGGGGTAGGCATGGATGTGCTTGTGCCAATGTCTTCAATAAGGTCGGTGAAGGTTATCATTCCCAAAGCTTGATCATCGAATAGGATTGGCGGCTTGTCATTCAAAGGAGGTACTTCGATCCTAGAGACTAGATTTGTGTCCTCTATTGGAATTTGTTCAATAACAAACGCAAGGTATCCTACAAGATACTTTGATGGATCTCTTCTTGGTTTTTCGGTTACATCCTTGACCACTTTCTCATCAAATTCATTGATTGAGGGATGAGATGTAAGAGTTTGTGGGTCAAGTGGTTTCGCCGGTTTCTCTTCACTAATCACCTTAACGGCATTCACGGATGCTTGGTTGAAAGAATCGGTCGGCTCTTGAGGAGATCAAGCTCGGGACGCGGTTCGTGCCTCTAAATTAAAGCTTCAAGTCTAGCTCGGTTTGACGCATTTTCTTTCAATAGGAACTTGATCGTTTGTTGAATGTCATAAAAGGGTTGAGAGTTACCTTGAAAGTTCCTTGGAGGACCTTGGTTAGGTGGTGGATAAGCTCCAAAAGAAGGTCCTTGATTAAATGGAGGTTGAGTTCCAAAAAGAGGACCTTGATTAAATGGAGGATGAGTTCCAAAAGGAGGACCTTGATTAAATGGAGGATGAGTTCCAAAAGGAGGACCATAGTTTGGTCTAGGTGGTCCTTGAGGATAGAAATAGCCTTGATTGAATTGATTTGTGTGAGGAGGTCTCGGTTGATAATGAGGTCCATATGAATTAGGATAAACCCTTTGATTGGGGGCTCTTGGGAAAGGATATAATTCTTGAGTCGGCGTGGAATAAAATCCGGTCCCCAAATTAGGATTGTTCGTTTGAGGCTTTTCGTATGTTCCTTGAGTGTTGGCTTGATAAACATTTTCCTTCCTCGCACAAAAATTTGGAGTCGTGATCATATTCTCCACAATGATCACATGGGATATCTACCCTATATGGCTTTGGAGGCGAGATGGATGTTCGCCTAGGTGGGGGTGATTCTTCTTGGTGGAGTGACTCTTCTTGGCGGGGGCCTCATTTCGGGTTGGAAGGTGTCCCTAGCAACCATTGCCTCAAATCTCTCAAATAGTTGAGCGATTTGTACTTCAAGAGTGGCCTCCATGTCATTTGACGATTCCGAGTCTCCACTTGATTCACCCTCTTGCAATTCCTTAGCACACATGTCACTTTTGGCTATCTTGTCAAGAAGCTCATGGGATTCATTCTCGTTGAGTAGGAAAAAGTCACCCCTTGCGGTTGAGTTAAGAATGTCCCTTGCATCGGCGGATAAGGAATAGAAAAATGTTTGGAGCAAAAGCCATTGAGGGATACCATGATGTGGGCACTTCCTTTGTAGAGTTTGGAATTGATCCCAAGCTTCGCTTATGCTTTCATTTTCACCTTGTCGGAAAGTTTGAATCTTCATTCGATAATGATTGGTCTTGGAAGGAGAATAGTATTTTTCTAGAAAAGCATTGGCTAATTGATTCCAAGTTTGGAAGGTATCATCGTGGTGGCTTTGTAGCCATCTCCTAGCATCATCACGAAGGGTTTTGGGGAACAAAAGTCTATGGAATTGACATGAAGTAAGTCCATTTAATTTCATTCCAACTAGCTTCTCTTTAAATGTCGCTATGTGTTCTAGAGCATCTTCTTGTGGAAGCCCATGATAAGTGTCTTGTTGGACTATGGCAATTGAAGAAATCTTGAGCTCAAAGTTATCGGGTATGTTTCCATATGCGACGGGAGAAGAAGTTTGTTCATGGGTAGGTTGGGAGTGAGATCTCAAAGTAGGCATGTTTGTTTGTAGAGGTGATTTTTGAAGGGAGAAGAGGGAAAGAGAATTTTGTGAGAGTTTTGGGAATGTTGGATGGGTGAAAAGTTGATGTAAGATATGGATGGGGGTTCACTTTGGTTGATTTGAAGTCCGAAATAATAATATCGCCTCGCTTGCACCGGTATGGAATAAGCAATGCCAAATATGATTGTTCATGAACACAACAATACAAAGATGAGACTCCTAGCACCGAGCGGTACTAGGGTAGAAGGAGAAGAAACAATTATCCAAACACAATAAAGCAAAGACTTAATCAATTAACTAATCACCGTCTCCCCGGCAACGACGCCATTTTGATGCGCGGGCGTCGCGACCCGTACAATCAAACAATATTTTTAACTCGACAAACCTAACTAATGTAGTAGTGGTAGGTCGGGATCGATCCACAGGGAGATTGGTTAAGCGATATTGGTCAAGTCTAGAGTTTAATCGTGAATGAGATTGAGATGGGGGTTTTGGGTCGAGAGAGGTCGAACTAATGCTAATGAGCTAGGCTACTAAGTCTAGGGTCAATAATAGGAGAGGTATTGGGGAAGAGTCGGGATTCGGATATGGGATCTTAGAGTCTCGGGATCGAGTTTTTGTTACAACGTTAAAAAGGGAGAATGCCACCTTTCGGTTTCTTCACCCAACCTACCTAAACCCGCTTTCGCGACGAAAGGGTAAGTCTCAAATTAAAGTAATTTTTACCCCAAGTTTCCCCATATTGGTCGAAATGAGTCAAGGTTGACCTAGCCGCGGTTCTAAATCAACAAAGACACAAAAACCTTAAAATTGACAATTAACAAGTAAAACAACCCACCAACATCCCTTGAATCAAAAAATCCAAATCCTCCTCCCTAATTCCCCAACAAAGAAATCTACTCACTAGTCATGATGATTAACAACAAAACACTAACTATGGAGAATTTAACTAAAGCATGCATAACAACTATACTAACAAATTGCACTAAGGAGAGAAAAATATAAGCTAACTAGTGGAGAAGAGGGAGAGGAAAGAATTTACCAATTATGGAGAAAACTAAGGTGGTGGATGAAGATTAATAATAAAGATTGAATCTTGGGAGATATATACAAGAATTTGTCACTAATTCATGCATAAATCTTCAATCTTCAATAAAAGCGATATGAATCTTCAAGAAATAAAACAAGAATCTTGTCACATATACCCTTATAAAACCCTTGAGTCTTCAACATAAACTACAATCTTCAACAAAGATGGAAGCTTTACTACTAATTATAGGAGAATTATACTAATACTAAGTAGATCTACTAATTGTTTGTAGAAAATTTTTCTAGGAAGTTTACTACAATCTACTGCTACTACTCTTACTCCCTACTCCTAAGGGCAAATCCCAAGGCACACTCAAGGCTCAAGGAGGCATAAAACCCTAGGAGGAGTATTTATAGAGTTGCTTAATGGGTTGCACAAACTTCAAGGCCCAAATCCAATTCCTCTTCATTTTAGCTAGACCATCACCCTTTGCATCTTCATGGCGTGAAATTTTGCCCCGCGGCTTGACATAATAATCCCACCGGGTGAAATTTCACCTGTTGAGATTTTTCTTCGATTTTTGCGTTTTCGGCCCGGTTTCTCCATCGGGCGAAATTTCATCCGGTGGGCGAAATTTCGCCCGGTCGTGAGTGCTGTGAAAATTTTCGGGGAGGTGGAAAATGTCGTCGGGCGAAACTTCGCCCGGTGGTGACTCACCGGGCGAAACTTCACCCGGTTGTCTTCCAACTCTTTTCCGATCTCTTTCTTTGTCGATCAATTGGATTACTTGAACTTTCAGTTGTGTGCTTTGCTTTTCGGACCGTGTCTCTCTCTTTTATGCTCATAGAAGCTCGGACACGTTTTCGGTCGAAAATCCTATCAAAATAGACAGAAAACTACCAAAAACACGTAAAATGCAGAAGAGAGACACTAATGCGAGAATTACGCAAAATACGGCGATAATCGCACTCAAGTCTCGCAAAATGGAGGAAAAAAGGGTCTAAATGGGAGGAAAAACGGTCCAAATTTGGCACATAACAGTAATGCATCAATTGTGGCTAGTTTACCTTGTAATGCTACGGATGCAGCAATTCGATGTCGAGGAACAATAACAGTAGCCTATCAAAGATAACCAACTTAGATCTAACTAAAAATATAGCTAGGGAAATCAGGATTGTATCCACAAGGAGACAAATAAATTCTACTCGTAATTAAAGTTTATCTAAGTAACCAAATCGGGAGTTTTTATGAGTTGTGGTTAACTAATCTAAAAGTAGTGAAGGAAGAGAAGTAAAAAGAAGAATAACTAAAATAAATAAAAGGAATAAGGATGAATAAATATAGAGGGAAACCTAGGATCGTCGGTTCACCATGAATTTCCTGCGGTCACAGTCTGGGTCACAGGTCTATCACAGATATTGGTCTAAGGGGTAGTGAAAAGGTCCTTCCGGCCCGCTATTCACCCTTGAATGCTTCGAACGACTTCCGAACTTATTAGGGCAAATTAATGTGTTGTAGCAGGTCTAACTCTTACCAGGCTTCCGATCTTAGATTCGAGTTCACCAATTCAATTAATCAATTACGTCGACTCAATCAATTAATCTCAATTAAATGCTACAATTAGCAACATAGACACAATATCATTGACAGATCTGTGAACTAATTAGCAATCGTATTCAATTCATGGATCCCCTAAACCCTAGGAAGGAAAATTAGCTACTCATAGAAAAATTTACGACAACATTAATAAAGATGATAAATAAATTAAACATAGCGAATAGATCTAAAGAGAAATTAAGAATACAAGAATTAACAAGATTAAGAGAGAAATAATTAAGAAAAAAGAGAATTAAGGAAGAACAAAGAAAGAATTAGATTACCGAGTTTTAAAGGAAGGGTAGAAAAGGATTCATAAATATAGATCTAAAAGTTTAGGGTAAAGAGAAATCTAAAGAGAGTAGTTTTAAGAAAAGTCTAAAGAGAATTAGAAACATAAAAGAAGAGATTGAAGAGGTTGTAGAATTCTAGTCTAATAGTTTCTTAAATACTAGGCTAAGACAAAAGCCCAAAAGTATTATTAAGACTAAACATCAAATTAGGAAAGTCTCGGTCTTCGTCCAGTCTCGGGAATAGTCGGTCGACTATTATGGATAGTCGTTCGACTATCTTGACCCGTTCTCAGCACTGCGCGCTCAACTTCAAACGCTTGCCATTTATTCGTTACTTCTTCACATCGGGCGTGTAATATACCGTTGAAAAACTAAGAGAAAGATCTTTCCAACGCAACTATAATCAGCTCAATTGGAGTTGTAGAACTTAAGATATTCACGTTTACATTTGACCCATTTGAGAACGATCATTCTTCTTTCTTATTTCGCATAAGATTTCATCTTTAAGCACGAGTTTTGCCTTGTTTACGCGTCCACGGGTCCAAACCTTCATAAGATGCAACATGACCACAAAGTATCAAATTCGAGGTAAAATAGTAGACAATGCTACTCGATATGCATGGGAATGCGTGCGTAAAAGACGAAATAATCATATATAAATAGCACGCATCAAACCTCCCCAAACCGAACCCTTGCTTGTCCCAAGCAAGCACAAAATAAAGAAAAATATCCTACTGGAACGGTATACAACTCATAGCGGAATATGCTCCAAAGTTACTCAAACCAATGCGCAACGATTAAAGTCAATGTAAACAATCACATACAACAAGCTTGATCAATGGCAACAATACTGAACCTTCAACCTTGCAAGACTCGTCTATGTCGGACTCTCACGGATCGCTCATCACACAAATGGGGTGATATTGTGAGTTTAAGTATAAACGGAAAGACAAAACACTCACCTAAACTTCGACCTACAAGAACATGCATGCAATCTAACATGAAATCAATCTCTAATAACCGTACATACGCATTCTATCGGGAAAAGACAAGTGCCAAGGACTTACATATATAGTATAAAGTGAGGCTAATCGGGTAAGAAGGGGCAAAACGATATGGATATGAGGAGGTAAAAGCCAAGCTAGTATTCCTTACACCCATCCATAGTAAACATTCCGTTCTCACCAAACTCCAGTCGAAGAAATTAGGCATAGCAACAAGCGCCTTATCAAAACCGTTTCCCACTTATAACTATGAAATTAGAGAGATCAATTCTTTTCTCATAGAAAAAACACGTTCTTCTAGTTTCACTTCATGTTTTTTCTTTTTTCTTCTTTCTTCTTTCCTTTCTCATTTTTCTTTTTCAAATCTTTTTTCAAATAAGTCTTCTTTTTTTCTCATTTTTTTTCATTCCCTTCTCAATTGTCATGATACCAAAATCAACCTGAAAAAAAAAACAATCCCATCCAACTAATCTACTAGCTTGACTAGGGTAGGCAATATATGGCATGTAGTTGATAAACGGGTCAAACAGGTCAATTTGGCTATGTGAGGCTTATGGGAATTAGATAAAAGAAAGGATTTTCCTTTTTCGCATATGTCAATACCACGGGTAAAAAACGTATAGGTACCTAAGAGACGAATGTCATGCTTATGCAGTTTGATATTACAAGTCTTATAAGGAGTACTACTCTCAACCTAAATGAAACAGATCATGAATGTCATCAGTTTAAGACTCTAATTCCTTAAAAATCTAAGTAGTTTGCCAACAATGAGTCAAGTTTATTCATTCAGTAAAGTTCATCAATGACAAGAGAATGGTGCATGTAATTATATACAAAACGATAACGATGCAAGGCATAAGCAAGCTAATGAAGACATAAAAGCAATATCATCATCGCTACATAGCATTCCGACTCAGCTAAGACTCGATTAAATGCAAAAACATATTTTGATTTTTTTTTTACTTTTTTTATGCATGCGGAAATGCAAGAAATATGCAGATGGATGAAAACAGACAGATGCATACCCTCCCCAAACTAAATCACACAATGCCCTCATTGTATACAGCAAATAATAAGAGGCATTATTTCATGGGAATAATACCAACTATGCGCGTGCTTCTTAAATTAATACAAACTATACGTAATCTCATTTTAATATGAACTATGCATTCATTAATCTCACTTTGTTATGTATGAAATTATGACTTGCTATTACAGGTCATAGTGACTTGTTGTAACTTTCTAGGGTTTTATTAGGTCCGTTGCAGTCATCGTGAAAGCCAAAATAACAATAAAAACATTTTTTTCCATAGCTTCTAAAAGACTAATTGAAAAAGAAATGAAAAATGAATTTTCGGAAAATTTAATTATTTTTTTCAATGACCAAAAATGAACACGAAATGTGAATCAGAAGAAGAAGAGTTAGAGAAAGAGTTGAATAATGGAGGTTCAACAGGTAGCCGGTCACCCATAACAAAGCGAGATTAATGAAGGCGTAGTTCGTATTAAAATGAGATTACGTATAGTTTGTATTAATTTAAGAAGCACACGCATAGTTGGTATTATTTCCATGAAATAACCCTAAAAAATATGGGGAAACATATGAAAGACGATGAAAGTGTAAATAGGAAAAACAATGAGACTACTTACAAGATACATATAAAGGAGACATCCCCAAACCGCATCGAAGCATCCTCTTCATAATCGAAATTGTCGATGTCTCCGTCACAAAAATGGTACCTACAAAAAAAACAACAAAACAAAAAAAACACAAGACAAGCAGAAAATATATAGGACACATCTTAATAACTTATGTGAATCGCCTAAAAAATAGGTCAATGATCGCATTAGCTTGTCAACCAAGCTAGACCAATCAGCAGCAAAGTGGTCATAAGGAATCAACATTAACAAGCATGACCAATAATAAGTATGATAAGTAAGAAGAGTAGTGAGCAGTTTATGATAAAAGATATGCATACCAAATATCTCAAAATTATCCCAAGTCTTATCATTTGACTCAAATTGAACAAGAGAAGGGTCAAATGATTCAAAACTACTCACAGCATCACACTTATACTCTTCAACTCCCTCGAAAGAGTTATTATGATCGTCATCTTCAATATTCTTAAGCAAACAACCATCAAACGAAAAATCAAGAGCCAAAACAACCTCTTCTAAAAGAGTCTCACAATCCTCATCCATAATCACAGGCTCAAGCAAAGGTGTAAGGGAATCTAGATCAAGATAATCAATGGGTGAAGAAGAATCATTTTCAAAACAATGGGAAAAGTCAAATTTCTCTAAAATATGTTTTTCAAAGAAATTCGATTCGCAATCTCAAGTATCCTCAATGCTGAAACTCTCTTCACTCAAAGTATCATTCAAAAGTGCACTCTCTTCCCAACTCTCGTCCGTTTGAACTTTCCTCTCACGCTCACGGGCTTCTCCTTTGTTCAACTTTCTTTCCCAAACCTCAAAGTTGACATCAAATGACACACTCTCAAATTCACATGAACCAAAATCCTCAATGTTATCCTCACAAAGAGTATCATTCAAAGCATCAATACACACATTTTCCTCAAATATAACACTTTCCATCTCACAATAGTTGTTTGCCACAACAACATTCACAAAATGAGAAGTGGGTTTAACTAAAAGGTGTGAAAATTGTTCTGTAGGAGGGTAAGGTGGTTCACAAGTATCCAAGAAATGCAAGTCATCTTCCTGCATCAAGTTAGAAATCATGGGGGTTTGGGGAACAAGGTTAGATTGAACACTATACACATCATCATCATCTTCCTCAATTGGGCATATGTCCTGTCTAATAGATGCAACAGATTCAGTCATAACATAGTCAGTGGAAGGTGAAAAATTAACTTTAGTATCTAACGTACGTGGAGTATCATGTCCATTTTCCTTTAAAGTTAGCATATCTATAAGTTGTTTCATCATCATCTTAAGCTCCGATATCTCAGCCTTCCTCTTTATCTCTGACTCCAAACTGTTTCGGATTAAATATTGGAGTAGCGCCCATCGTTTCACATAAGACATGTATTTGAACATGCCTTCACAATTTTCCTCAATATAAGCCCGTGTCACGTCATCGACACCATCATAAATCATATGACTCACCTCCCACACACTCACATGATAACCACTTTGAGTAATAAAAGAGTCAAGTCTATCAAAATAAATATGCAGTGGTTCATGTTCAAACTGAGGGAAGTAGAAAATAGTCATAAAGATGGAAAAAAAAATTAAATTTAAAAATTTAAAAATTTTAAAAAATAATGAGTAAAAAAAATAAAATAAAAAATAAACTAAGAGAAAAAAATTGATAATAATAATAATAATAATAATAATGATAATAAATAATTTAAAATAATAATAATAATATCACAGGATGCTGGAGCGCGTGCTGCAGTTCATATAATCACTAGAATTAGTTTTGCGACTGCTAAGGGAGTGGGGCCCCAGATAGTATCTAGGCTCCCCTCTAACTTCTTGTAATTTGTTCTGGTTTTAATGCAAGATTCGTTTTTATAATAATAATAATAATAATAATAATAATAATAATAATAATAATAACAATAATAATAATAATAATAATAATAATAATCCCAAGAAACTGAAAGTTCCTTGAGACAAAAGATAAACTAAAACGACAAGTAAAATTAACAGTCTCCCCGGCAACGGCGCCAAAATTTGATAAGCTAGTCGTACACCTATGAAAGATAACCAACTTAGATCTAACTAAAAATATAGCTAGTGAAGTCAGGATCGTATCCACAAGGAGACAAATAAATTCTACTCGTAATTAAAGTTTATCTAAGTAACCAAATCGGGAGTTTTTATGAGTTGTGGTTAACTAATCTAAAAGTAGTGAAGGAAGAGAAGTAAAAAGAAGAATAACTAAAATAAATAAGAGGAATAAGGATGAATAAATATAGAGGGAAACCTAGGATCGTCGGTTCACCATGAATTTCCTACGGTCACAGTCTGGGTCACAGGTCTATCACAGATATTGGTCTAAGGAGTAGTGAAAAGGTCTTTCCGGTCCGCTATTCACCCTAGAATGCTTCTAACGGCTTCCGATCTTATTAGGGCAAACTAATGTGTTGTAGCAGGTCTAACTCTTACCAGGCTTCCGATCTTAGATTCGAGTTCACCAATTCAATTAATCAATTACGTCGACTTAATCAATTAATCTCAATTAAATGCTACAATTAACAACATAGACACAATATCATTGACAGATCTGTGAACTAATTAACAATCGTATTCAATTCATGGATCCCCTAAACCCTAGGAAGGAAAATTAGCTACTCATAGAAAAATTTACGACAACATTAATAAAGATGATAAATAAATTAAACATAGCGAATAGATCTAAAGAGAAATTAAGAATACAAGAATTAACAAGATTAAGAGAGAAATAATTAAGAAAAAAGAGAATTAAGGAAGAACAAAGAAAGAATTAGATTACCGAGTTTTAAAGGAGGGTAGAAAAGGATTCATAAATATAGATCTAAAATTTTAGGGTAAAGAGAAATCTAAAGAGAGTAGTTTTAAGAAAAGTCTAAAGAGAATTAGAAACATAAAAGAAGAGATTGAAGAGGTTGTAGAATTCTAGTCTAATAGTTTCTTAAATACTAAGCTAAGACAAAAGCCCAAAAGTATTATTAAGACTAAACATCAAATTAGGAAAGTCTCGGTCTTCGTCCAGTCTCGAGAATAGTCGGTCGACTATTATGGATAGTCGTTCGACTATCTTGACCCGTTCTCAGCACTGCGCGCTCAACTTCAAACGCTTGCCATTTATTCGTTACTTCTTCACATCGGGCGTGTAATATACCGTTGAAAAACTAAGAGAAAGAGCTTTCCAACGCAACTAGAATCAGATCAATTGGAGTTGTAGAACTCAAGATATTCACGTTTACATTTGACCCATTTGAGAACGATCATTCTTCTTTCTTATTTCGCATAAGATTTCATCTTTAAGCACGAGTTTTGCCTTGTTTACGCGTCCACGGGTCCAAACCTTCATAAGATGCAACATGACCACAAAGTATCAAACTCGGGGGAAAATAGTAGACAATGCTACTCGATATGCATGGGAATGCGTGCGTAAAAGACGAAATAATCATATATAAATAGCACGCATCACCCAGTGGGCAAACTACCCTCCTGAACCTCTACCTGCGCACTCACCACAGAGTCTGAGGTACCACCTAACCCTGGACCTGAATCTCCTTGCAAAGAATTGTTAACAACCACCTTCTTTTTCTCCCACTTACAAGATTTGATAGTATAACCTAGCTTCCTACATCCATGGCAGAAGTATGGAACCCATTCATACTGAACTTTTTGACAAGAGTGCTCAAAGTAGGGAGTATTAATAATAACATTTTCAACTAACTCTTTTGAAACATCCACTTCCACTAGAACTCGAGCAAATGAGTGCTTGGCTTTAGTAGTAGTGGCAATATCAGCACACAAAGGAGTACCAACTTTACTAGCAATCTTGCTTAGGAGTTTCAGACCAGAGGTAAGGATCAAGATCGGGAAAGAGAATCCAGACAGGAACCACAGAGATTTTGTCCATCTTAGAGGAGAAAGAAGGAGACCATTCCTTCAAAATTAGAGAGTAAATCCCCACCTTCCAAGGGCCATCACGTAGCACATTATCCATGGCTTTTTTTGACGCAAATCGAAAAGAAAACCAGCCCTTTTTATAATACTGTACTACTGGCTTATCAATTGTGACCTAGTTATCCTTAACAAACTGTTGAATAGTTTGAAGAGAAGGCTTTGCTCCAATCACATTTCCCATAAGAGTATTTTCCCAAATTTTGAGTTCAGATTTGAAATCATCCAATTCAATATCAATTTCGGTAGATTTAGGGCTTTCATCACAAAAGAACAAACTCATGCCAGATTTCTTATGCGTTTGAACAATTTTAGACCATTTAGGCGGGAATTTATTCGCGGGTTTAACATAGGGTTCACCAATTTTAGCATTAGAATCAATCGGATTAACCACAATCGGATCAGCATTCATGTTAGTATTAGAATTAACAGAAGAATGATCAATTTTACCAGCAGTATGCATAGCTTTGAGAATGAAGTCATTGAGCGAAGAATGATGCGAAGAACTCTGAGTTTCTGAACTCTCTTGAGAATCTGCAGAAATCTTCTCCAATTCTGCTCCAGAACTTGAGCCAGGATTAGGAGGGAGATTCGCTTGCAAAGATTTCTTGCTAGGGCGACCAGGACCACGTTTCTCCGGTTGGGCTGACGCCATTGAAGGACCTTCGCGCACGCGTAACAGAATTTTTAGAGAGAAAACAACCTAGAGAGAGAAAATTTTCTCACTCCTCGCATTTTGATTGATTATATTATTATTATTATTATTATTATTATTATTATTATTATTTTATTTTTTTATATTTTATTTTTTTGCAGAAAATTTCATATCAAAGATGTGAAATTACAAGTTAGTGCAAAAAACTACCACACTAGATTACATCAACTAGCAATATCTAATTGTGCTAAAATCCTTTGATATTTAGGACATATACAAGCTTGAAAACGAGCTACAACAACGAGCTTAATCTGAGCAAAAATCAACTCTACTGGAGTATGCTTGCCTGTAAACACCCTTTTGTTTCTCTCCTTCCAAATTGCTGTGACCGCTGCAGACAGAGTAACCAACATCCAATGAATTTTCCAATGTTTCCTATGAGTATGGTGTAGACTCCATTTAATAACACCCTTCAAAGAAAATGGAAGAATGCTAACTGCAATCCAATCCTGACAGAGTAACCAGACCTGTCGAGCAACCTCACAATCAAAGAACAAATGGTGATGAGTCTCACTGTCCTTCAAGCAAAGAGAACATCTATTAACCATGCTTATCCCTCTTTTAGCAAACTGGTCTACTGTAGGCAGTTGACCTTGGATTGCTAGAGAACAGATAATCAT
This sequence comes from Agrostemma githago, assembly GCA_958450325.1. NCBI lineage: Eukaryota > Viridiplantae > Streptophyta > Magnoliopsida > Caryophyllales > Caryophyllaceae > Agrostemma > Agrostemma githago. The sequence goes on from OY288255.1 coordinate 52,234,583, forward strand.
GTTACTAGGCATCAATAGAGGATTAGACACAATGGTTTTAGGTACTACTCTAGCAGCCTTATCAACAGGCCATAAATAACTTTCTGAACCTTAAACCCCTATGTATCAGTTCCACAAGACTTTAGAAAGTCCTTAGCATCCTGAACAGAACCACAATGAGCCACAATATAATCCCTCACTTTGATAATGTTCTTGATTCCAGACGGATAGAACTCTTTGAAGGTGATATCCCAAACTGAAGACTGCTGAAATATATAAGCTGTACACCATTGAGTCCATGCACTCTTTGTACCTTCTACAAACTTCCAGATCCATTTACACATTAAAGCAATGTTCCACATCTCCAAATTCTTCAGGTTGAAACCCCCACTAGACCTGGGAGAACAAATATCTTTCCAACTTTTAAAGACTAATCTTCTATCCCCATCCTTAATTCCCCAGAAAAAATCTTTACAAAGCTTGTTAAGAATTTTTAAAACAGCCTTAGGAAAAAGAGTACTGGCACACCAAAAATTCTCAAGGCCAAAAACCACTGAGTTGAGTAACTGAATTTTACCAGCATAAGATAACATATTGGCTGACCAGTGAGCAATAGATTTCTGTACCTTCAGAATGAGAGGCTAAAAGAAATCCTAGAATCACTTAAAGGCATGCCTAGGTATCTAAAAGGGAACTCACCCACTTTGAAATCAGTTTGCACCAAAATAAGGTTTTGAACAACAGGTACAACACCCCCCAAAGTAGATATTAGTCTTATCAGGATTAGCACAAAGCCCTGATAGTAAACCAAAGTTTTGTAAAGCCTTTGTGATAGCTAAAACTGAAGGAAGGTCTCCCCTAGAAAAAATCATCAGGTCATCAGCAAAAACCAGGTGAGTTAACCCTACTTTAGAACATTTAGGGTGGAAAGAAACATTAGGTTCCTGGCAAATCAGTCTAAGTTGCTTGGACAAAATCTCCATGCTGAGAACAAAGATGTAGGGAGAGAGTGGGTCACGTTGCCTGATCCCACTTTCCCCCTTGAAAAAACCCTCAATACCACCATTCAATTTAAAGGAGAACCAAGGGTCCTTAATGCACCCCATAATCCATTTCACAAAAAGAGAAGGGAAACCCAGTCTTGTGAACATTTGCTCAATAAATTCCCATTGCAGAGTATCAAAAGCTTTCCTGATGTCTACTTTAACAAGACACCTGGGAGTCAAGAACTTCCTAGAGTAACCCTTAACCAGAGCTTGTGATAGAAGAATATTATCAAAGATGTTTCTATCTTGAACAAAAGCAGCTTGTTCCTCACCAATCAAAGAGGGAAGAAGAGGCTTGAGCCTGTTAGCAAGCACTTTAGATATAGCCTTGTAAAAAACTGTGCAACAGGAAATGGGTCTAAAATCCATAACACTACTAGCTCCAGGCTTCTTAGGTATTAAAGAGATAAGAGTTGAATTAGCTTGCTTTGGCATTTTTCAAGTTTTGAGGAAACTAAAAACCGCTCTACAAAAATCAGCACCAACAATATTCCAGGAAGACTTGAAAAACCCTGCAGAGAACCCATCAATTCTAGGGCTACTGTTAGAATCCATTTGAAATATTGCACTTTTGATTTCAAGAGATGTTATAGGAGCAATTAAACTGGCAGCAAACTCATGATCAGGAGAAAGACCACCATCTATAGGGGAAAGTGGACAAGTAGGAGTTTTAGTACCAAGTAGGCTAATATAGTAGTCCTGAAAAGCTTTTAGCACCTCTTTAGGACCACTTTTAAGATCACCAACAGCATTGACAATGGATCCTATCATCTGCTGAGGCCTTCTCTCAGTAATTTTGGAATAAAAATATTAGAACAATCAACCAACTGAATGTGCTTAACCTTTGCCTTTTGTTGGAGCATAGAAAGTTCAGCCTTCTTATGCTCAAGAACAGATTGCATAAGCTCCTTCTCAGCACTAATTAGAATAGGAGAAAAGGGATCATTATGAAGCTGCTTGTGACAATCCTTAAGAGCATCTTTAGCCTTTTGAACTCTAGTAGAAATATTAGAAAAATAGAGCTTATGAAACTTCTGAAGAGTCACTTTAGTATGTTTGAGTTTAGCAAAGAGGCAATAAATTGGAGAACCTGAAACCCCAACTTTCCAAGCTTGTTGGACAGTGGCGAGAAATTTAGGATGCTCACACCAGTTGTTTAGAAAACTAAACTTCTTTCTAATAGCCCTGTCCTTGGATATTCCACAATCAAGGGAGAGTGATCAGAAATCCCAGACTCAGGAATAATAGCAGTAGAAGAAGGAAAAGAAGAAGACCAGTTAGTATTTATCAACACCCTATCAAGCCTAGACCACACTCTAGTAGAGGGATCCTGATTATTAGTCCAAGTCATGCTACACCCAGCACTATGCAATTCCTCTAACTGACATTGATACTGGCAGTTATTAAAATCCATCATGTCTTGCAGAGAAGGAGGAGATGACCCCAGTTTTTCATCATGGGATCTAATGACATTAAAGTCTCCTAAAACCAACCAAGGATCAGAAGGGTTGATAGAAACCAACTCTGACCATAAAGCAGTCCTATCCTTGCCATCATTAAACCCATAAACTGCACTTAGCCAAAAGGAAGCTTGTGTGCAGATATGAGTGATGTAGCAGGTAATGTGCTGAGCATTCATATTCATTTGATTGATAGTAATAGTATTAGGATTATAAAACAACCAAATTCTACCATTATAGTGATAAGAATAATTGGTTACCACCTTCCAACCTTCAAATTTGTTATTGATGATCTTCCCAGCTTTAGAGCTCTTGACTCTAGTTTCAAGCAAAGCAAAAACTTCAGGTTTGTAAGAAACTAAAAGATCTTGCACCTCACTATGCTTAGCAGGATCATTTAATCACCTAATATTCCAAGAAGCTACTTTCATTGCTTATTAGGAGGAACAGTTTCATCATTTAAAACCACCATTGAACATCCTTGGTGCATTACAGGGAGCTCACTTGTGCTAACATCAGAGGGGAGTGAGGGGATCAGTTCTATCTCATAACCAGATTCAACCCTACTCACCAAACTCTGAGATACACTAGGGAGACCTGAGGTACCACTTAGTTCACCCCCACCACTAATCACCCGACTCTCATGGAGTACCTGGAAAGAGTTCTCCAGGACTAAGAACTTCAAAATAGACTCCTTAGGTTTGGAAGAGGAAGAATTCCTCTTTGAAACAGGAATGAATGCATCATCCTGATAGAATTTCTTAGGGCTTCCTAAGTGCTTTACAGACTCATGTATGTGAGGAGACAAAGCAGACCCAGTGGGCAAACTACCCTCCTGATCCTCTACCTGCACATTCACCATAGAGTCTGAGGTACCACCTAACCCTGGACCTGAATCTCCTTGCAAAGAATTGTTAACAACCACCTTCTTTTTCTCCCACTTACAAGATTTGATAGTATGACCTAGCTTCCTACATCCATGGCAGAAGTATGGAACCCATTCATACTGAACTTTTTGACAAGAGTGCTCACAGTAGGGAGTATTAATAATAACATTTTCAACTAACTCTTTTGAAACATCCACTTCCACTAGAACTCGAGCAAATGAGAGCTTGGCTTTAGTAGTAGTGGCAATATCAGCACACAAAGGAGTACCAACTTTACTAGCAATCTTGCTTAGGACTGTTTCAGACCAGAGGTAAGGATCAAGATCGGGAAAGAGAATCCAGACAGGAACCACAGACATTCTGTCCATCTCAGAGGAGAAAGAAGGAGACCATTCCTTCAAAATTAGAGAGTAAATCCCCACCTTCCAAGGGCCATCACGTAGCACATTATCCATGGCTTTTTTTGACGCAAATCGAAAAGAAAACCAGCCCTTTTTATAATATTGTACTACTGGCTTATCAATTGTGACCTAGTTATCCTTAACAAACTGTTGAATAGTTTGAAGAGAAGGCTTTGCTCCAATCACATTTCCCATAAGAGTATTTTCCCAAATTTTGAGTTCAGATTTAAAATCATCCAATTCAATATCAATTTCGGTAGATTTAGGGCTTTCATCACAAAAGAACAAACTCATGCCAGATTTCTTATGCGTTTGAACAATTTTAGACCATTTAGGCGGGAATTCATTCGCGGGTTTAACATAGGGTTCACCAATTTTAGCATTAGAATCAATCGGATTAACCACAATCGGATCAGCATTCATGTTAGTATTAGAATTAACAGAAGAATGATCAATTTTACCAGCAGTATGCATAGCTTTGAGAATGAAGTCATTGAGCGAAGAATGATGCGAAGAACTCTGAGTTTCTGAACTCTCTTGAGAATCTGCAGAAATCTTCTCCAATTCTGCTCCAGAACTTGAGCCAGGATTAGGAGGGAGATTCACTTGCAAAGATTTCTTGCTAGGGCGACCAGGACCACGTTCTGCGGTTGGGCTGATGCCATTGAAGGACCTTCGTGCGCGCGTAACAGAAATTTTAGAGAGAAAACAACCTAGAGAGAGAAAGTTTTCTCACTCCTCGCGATATTATTATTATTATTATTATTATTATTATTATTATTATTATTTTTATAAAAAACGGAACAGAATTATTATTGTTATTATTATTATTATTATTATTATTTATTTATTTTTATTTTTTTTTTTTGTTTATTTTTTTTTTTTTTGCAAGAAAAGTTATGACTCTTATTCATCCATATAGGGCAAAAAAGAGATTAATCTTACAAAAGATATAACCCCTAGACAATCCAAACTCCCCTAACTCATCATACTAAGGCCAATCTTACTAATTCTATCTTTAAGTCTTACAAAGACCTCAAATTTAATTTGATTCACTAATACATCCCTAGGCCTCTCCACTCCTACAAAGACCCTGACATTCCGCTCAATCCACACGTGATATACAGTAGCAGTCAAAACGCTACTGTACCACGCACACTTCCAATGTGTTCTCCTTCGACGCGCTGCAGCCCAACCCAACTCCTTACCCAAGTCTTGGGATCGACCTGCCATTCCTATCCAGCTCTTTAACTGTCCTTAAACTGCCTGCACATAATAACAATTGAAGAATAGATGCATATGAGATTCATTCCCATCTTTACATAAAACACAGCAATTAGTAATATAGATCCCTCGTTTCTTCATTTTATCAACTGTTGCCAATTGCCCCTGTGCCGCCATAGATGTAATGAGACCGTGTTTTGGGATAATTGACGGTCCTTGAAGTAGCTTCAACCATCTCTTGGTGTCGTACTTCTTCCCGAACCAATCATAAGCTATGTTAATACAGTATCCCTGAACATCATGCCAACTTTTTACTCGAGCTGCTGCCTCCTCAGCTCCGCCCTCAACAGCTCTAATTTTGTCTCTAATTTTGAGTACACTATTAAACGATGCAGTATATCGATCTTGCTATTTCAGTTCCCAAAAAGATGTCCCCCCTAGAACGTAATATTTGATCCAATTACCCCATACTCCTCCTGTATTATTCAATATTTTCCAAATCCAGTGACTTACAAGGGCTTTGTTCCAAGCAAGTAAATCTTTTATATTGAAACCCCCTTCCTCCCATGGAGCGCACATACTCTTCCAACTCTTGTAATAAGTACCCCTGACCTCCACTACCCCAGTCCAGAAGTAATTTCGACAACATTGGACAAGTTTATCTCTAACATTACCTGGCAGGACTGCATTAGAACACCAATAATTCAATATACCAAAATGGATAGAGTTAATGACCTGCACCCTTCCCGCATAAGTGAGGCTGTTCGAAGACCAACCACATAAAACCTGCTGAATAGCAAGAATTAGACCATTATAGTGAACTAATCGATTATTAACATCATTCAGAGGCAACCCAAGATAACGACAAGGGAATGTCCCTTGCGAAAACCCAGATACCCTCAGAATTTCCTGTTGAATGACTGGCAAAACTCCTCCGAAGAAGATGTCTGTCTTGTCCTTGTTAACTTGTAGTCCAGACACTCTAGCAAACTTATCAAGCTCCTCAATCGCCGCTGTGACTGAGGGTACATCTCCTCGAGTGAAAATCATAAGATCATCCGCGAAAATTAAGTGATTAAGTGACACCCCTCTACATTTCGGATGAAATGATACCTGATATTTCCCCATCATAGTCCTGAGATATCTCGATAGAATCTCCATACTTAGGACAAAGATATAAGGTGACAGTGGATCCCCTTGACGAATCCACTTCTCCCCTTGAAAAAACCATGAGTTGAGCCGTTCATTTTAATTGAGAACCAAGATCCTTGAATACACACTTTAATCCATGAAACCAACTTCTGAGGAAATTTTAGTTCCTGCAACATAGCCTCAATGAAATCCCATTGCAATGAATCAAATGCCTTATGCAAATCAATCTTCATAAGGCACCAAGGCGTGAGAAATTTCCGACCATATCCCTTGATCAATAATTGAGATAAAGCTATATTCTCATGAATGCTCCGACCCTGAATAAATGTTGCTTGTTCTTGGCCCACTATTTTATGCATAACCAACTGTAACCTGTGAGTAAGGACCTTACTAATCGTCTTATAAAAGACCGAACAACATGAGATGGGTCTATAGTCTAAAACTGTAAGACAAGTTACTTTCTTAGGGATTAAGGTTATTAGAGTAGTATTAGCCTATTTAACCAATTTCCCAGTTTGGAAAAATTCATAAACAGCATCACAGAAGTCCTTCTTAATGACATGCCAAGAAGAATGAAAGAAACCCAAGGAAAACCCATCCAGACCCGGGCTTCTATCCACCCCAATAGAAAAAATTGTTTGCTTGATTTCATCCTCAGTAGGCATAGCTGTAAGTGCATCCCAATCCCTTTCACAAACCTTAGGACCCTGAATGTGACCGAGATAAATTGTAGCAGTGCTTGTTCCCAAAAGCCTTTCATAATATTCAACGAAACTTTGTGCAACCTCCTCTAGCCCCCTTCTCTGAGTACCATTTATGTCCTGTATTTCACCAATAATTTGCTGTTGACGACGCTCTTTGAGGCGTGAATGGAAGTACTTCGTTGATGCATCATCCAACGCAATACATTCCATCTTTACCCTTTGTTTGAGGATGCATAACTCAGCTTGTTTCAGGCGCTTTTTCTCCTCTTGTAGCCTGCATTCAGCATTCAAAGGATGAACCTGCAAATCTCTTTGACTTTGCTCCAATTCCTTATCTAAATCCTGGATCCTCTTAGCTATACTTGAGAAATGTGTCTTGTGCAAGTCCTCGAGAGCACCCTTAACATACTTGAGTTTAGCAAATAACCTAAACCCTGCCGTCCCATAAGTTTTCTTTGCCCAAGAATTCCTGACAATGCTATTATACTTCGGATGAACTGTCCAACAATTCAGGAAACTAAAGCCTTTCTGTATTCTATCCTCAGTAAGAACATGAATCAACACGGGAGAATGATCAGATACTCCAGCCATAAGGTATTGAGCGGTGGAATTAGGAAGAGTATTGATCCATTCTTCATTAACCAATGCTCTATCCAGTCTAGAGTAAACTCTAGAGGCAGGATCCTGATTATTGGTCCAAATAAACTCATTGCCTTGACCACTTAATTCCTTCAATCCACTCTCTACGATGCAATTATTAAACGCCTTCATATCATCCTCATCAGGCAAGGTGCCACCAATTTTCTCATCACTATTCTTGATAATGTTGAAGTCCCATAATACAACCCACCTTCTAACCTTATTACTGACACCATAGAGTTGTTCCCATAACTTTTCCCTCCTCTTAGCGTCATTGAATCCATAAACTAAAGTAACAAAACACACCAGTTCAGTAGCACAATGTTGCACTTGACAGTGCATATATTGGTCACTATCATGTATAATAGAGACCTTTAAAGTACTTTGATTCCAAATAATCCAAATCCTCCCATTGTAATGGTGTTTGTAATTACATTGAACCATGTAACCCCTAAATTTCTTCTGAATAATAGTAGATGCCTTAGTTTCTTTTATTCGTGTCTCTAGTAATCCCAACATGTCAATACCCCTAGCCTTCATTAATTTAAGAACTTCATTTTGCTTGTAAGGCTCGTTACCCCCTCGTATATTCCAGGTACAAATCAGCATGAAACTTTATCAGGCGGTAAAACATCCTCTGTTGGAGCAAATAACTCCTCCACTGTCATTTGCCTTGCCGGATTCTCTTCTCCAGATTGCAAAAATGCATATCGTTTAGGAGTATGCAGTAAAATTAACTTCTCACTATCTTCCTTCAATCCATAGTTAGGAGTGGAGCCTTTCACCTTAAGGCCTACCCCGGAGCATCCTTGACGCCTTAAAACATGAGTAAAGCCTTCCTCAAGATCGGTGTGAACGACATAACCTAGCCCTTGGCATTCTGAGTCATCAACGTTCACAGTCCGTCTTGAAGCCGACCTTAATTCTGTTGAGGTACCGCCTAGCTCCTCGGGTCCTGAGCCAGTGATAATCAGGCTTCCATCCGACTCTTTCTCAGAGGATCCTTGATGCATTACAGAAGGTTCAGGATGGCCAAGCATCCGTTCCTCTGTGGTACCACCTAGCCCCTGAGAGATCACCTTCTTGGGAGTATACCTCGTTGGAGCCAAGATTCCTCCCTCACCAGATTTCTTTGTGTAGACACCCGCATTTTGACTGCCACGTGTTTATGGTAGTCTCCGAAAAACACCCGATGATGATTGGACGTCAACATGACTTAGTATACTCGGATTTGGGCTCGGAATTCATAATATCCGACATGGGCTTTTAGCGGAGTAAAAATCTCACAAAACAGACCTCAAATTCAGGCCCAGTGGGTCGTTCCGAGTCAAATAAGACTAATTTGGGTCGAAACCGACACCAAAAATAATTCCCGTCTTTTGGCGACCGGGTCAAAACCCGGTCAAAGACGAAACCGTCTCATAAAACCAGCCAAGTTCATTTGGCGCACAAATCAAAATTCAAAATAATAAACAAATCTACAAAAGTCAACCTTCCCTTATTTATCTCACCCGTCTTGACCCACTCGATCGAGTGGATTGACCTCACTCGATCGAGTGGAGCCTTTTTACCCGGATAAGGCCCATTTGTATAGGCACTCGATCGAGTGCACCAGGGCCACTCGATCGAGTGCCCTTATGTCGTGGGGTAATGCCTATAAATACCCCACGACACCCCCATGCATTTCACTCTTTTTTTTGGACCTTCAACCCTACAATTTCAGTCACCTTCAACCCTACTACAACCCTACATACCTACACTACAAACCCTAAGCACAAAACACCATTTCCGAGCCTCCTTGACCCTCGGAAACCGACACACACACACCCATATACACCCTAACTCACATACATCCTCGATACTCTCAAGCCGCGCCGCTATTCACGAGTCCATTTCCGAGGTTCTATACTAGCATGTATGTTGAGGGTGTCTTAAACCCCGTTCTAATCTCTTTTGTCTCGCTTTATTTCCGTTTAATTCATCATATTTTGTATTATAATCGTAATCGTCACAACGTTAACACTAACACTTTTTTTGCATCTTTTACATTTTCGTTTTATATCGTTTTATCGTCATTACATTATTAATACCGCGTACATATAATACTAATATCAAAAGTCGGTTTTGAAATGTTGAACTACGATAATCACATTCGATCCGTCTAATCCCTTTACGAGCAACGACGGAGGTGGAGCCCTTTCGAGGAGCCCCGCCCCAATGTACTCAAGGGCGTGATGTGATCGTGATTCGTCGTAGTTGAACATATTTAACTCCATTTCCATAATTGGTTCGAGACCCGTTGACACGAATATCGACATCACATAAACCGAAAGGGTTAGTTTCGATGTCGTGACGTAGAGGGATGCATCTCGTTACCAATTCAAAGTTTTATAATCTAACACAAACATTTTCATATAAACTCCGGTGACGGTATTATAATCGTTTATACACGATTATAGTACCGGAGGTCGAGTCGAATACAAATCGTGCGATATTTGTATTTGACTTGGCCGATCATCGATTTCAAGTCATAAAATCGAGCAAATCATTACTCGTACAGGGGGCACTCGACCGAGTGCCATAGGCCACTCGATCGAGTTGCACCCCAAAAACTGGGCAGTAGCCCCATTAACGACACACTCGACCGAGTGCCATAAGGCACTCGATCGAGTAACCCTCCAAAATATGGGCAGTAGCCACGTTAATAGCGCACTCGATCGAGTCAATCAATGACTCGGTCGAGTGGGTCTGGCAACTCGGAAATCCGAGGGCTTGGACATATATTCCGAGCCCCGTTCTTATCGACTTTAGACCATCGACCGACCCTTCATCATTTTTCAAAACGCTACACATGTCACGACACGTAGAACGACTTTGACCACTTTTACGTGATAAGTCGGGACAAGACTACGGAATGTGAGACTAGGCTAGCAATACGCCACAATCTCATATTTCCGTCCTTCGCTTAATACGTAACATAATACGTATTTAAGCGGGGTGGTCCATCTACATAAGTTCACGGTCTAGTTTACATATGGGTCCGTTGTTATCTTTGTTTTACGTTATTTCGTTTATGTCGTATTGTGAAATCCGGGTTGTATTTCCGCCCGTGTAGCTTGTACGCTTTTATTTCTTTTTTTGAGCTTCATTTATTATTTGCTTTTACGCTTTATAAATGAACCTCGCATGCTAACTCAACTCGACCATAATTAGATGCATTAAATGACGTAGTTAACGCAAAATTCGCATGTTTAGACAAAACGTTGTTTGCATATCATTTCATTATTTTACTAGCGCGCGTATCATGAACACGAACGATGTCTTAGTAGAGGCCGCCATGTGCGGGCGGGGTTGGGTGTCCTTAGTGGGCTTCCCAACACGTACCCTCACCCCTTACTCAGAACCTTCGGTTTCTGGATGTCCGAAACCCTTGGCGAACGAGAGTCATTCTTTACACGATTACCGGTGTAGATGGTATCGGTATCGCAATGCAAAGGGACGAGCCCCATAAACTCTGAAATCGAAGTGGGCTTACTTTGTGTATAGCCCATGACGACATAGAGTGGGCTCGTATGGTTCCGAATAACCACAAAATTCGGTGGCGACTCCATTTTGACTTAAATTTCGAACCCGAGAACAATCTTACCACGAAATTCATTCGCCTACCCCAAACCCGCGCTTCGCCGCGTCGGGGTGGACCTACGTCATGTCCACAATTTGGCGACTCCGCTGGGGATACCTGATGTACCACATGTCATCGGGGTTCCCAGGGTGAGACTCGAAGAGAAATCGTCCGTAGATTAGTGTGCGCGCGTTAGTTTAATGATTCATGCATAACCCATTTTTGCCCGGGCCGGTTACTTGTGACCGACGTCCCACTATACCGCGGTGCATTCCTACATGGGTGCGCTAAAAACATCGATGGTGGAACTCGTCTCGGTTTTGCGGCATGTCCTAAGACCAACTCGGCTTAGGGAGTCCGTCCATCACATGAGAAAGCCATCGTTGTTGGTATAGACCCTATTTTGACTGACCGAGACTTAGTGTAAAGCATACATAAGCGTCGTTATAATGCTTGTTTGACTACATGCTACTTGCTTTCCGTGTCGATTTTTCAAAAACCGTCATTTCAAATTTGCATCTTTCCAAAAATACCCACCTTTCGAAAAAACCCGAAATACTGTCCATTTCGGGACCCGTCATTCTAAAACACCCAATTTTGAAAAAAACCGAAATGCTGCCCATTTCGGGACTCACCTTTTCAAAATATCCCATTTTCAAAAACTCGGAATGCCGCCGAAATTTAGGATCAACGATTTGACTCAAAATATCCTTTTCTATAGTCGGCATGCTGTCCGTTTTGGTTCTCGAATTTCCACCCCCACCACCTTGATTTTCGGAATTTTTTCCTTTTCAAAATTCTAATCTCGGTTTTCGAAATTCCGTTTCCAGTTTTCAACACTTTCAGAAATTCGTTCATTTTGCATTCAAACCTCAACTTTCAACTTTCCTAAAATAAACCTTCCTTATTGTAGGACCTACCGTCTATCCGTGTGTCGGGTCTTTGCATAGTACGTAGAGGGTTTATAGCGTCGAAACTCCGTCGATCTTATATCACGAGTTTCCCCCTTTCCCAAGTCCGCCTTATCTGTCAAGGCACGACCAACCCGCGTAGGGCATACCCCTACAAAGGAAGGTCCGTCCATACACTCGAGTCAAAAGTCTGGGGAGTAATCTCACGTGGACCTTCCTTCGAACGGGACTAGGCCCACAAAGCCGAAATCCTAAGGAAGTCATACCACCCACGAGTCATCCGTCTAGATGTCTTTCTCGAGTCTTTTCCACTCAGTCCTTTCTTTTTGGGTCGCTCGGGATGTGCTGTTTCCTTTGATTCCAAGACTGGGTTCGGTTTCTGATTACGTGGTGTTCTTACAGACAGGCCACCATCAACCAGACACACTCGCGGGATGGAAACTGCCTTAGCTGAACTGAAAGCCTCCGTTGATTCCATGATCGAGAAGCAGGCCGACATCGATGCCCAACTGAATGAAATGAGGGTTGGGCAAGTTGCTATCGTCACTCGATTGGCCTCGGTGGAGCACAGGACTCCTACTACCGGAACTACCGGGCCTTTAGCTGAACTGGTTAGCTCGGTCCGCCGACTGGAAGAACAAGTGCATTTAACTGGGAATAACAACATTCACCGGGAAAACAGTCGGGAGTATAACCCGCTAAGTGACAAGCTGCCTGCAAACCTGAACCTCACCGGTTTGCCTATGTTCGAAGGGACTGAAGACCCGTTACTACATGTACGGGCCTTCAAAGAGTTCATGGCCATCAAAGGGATGGACTCTACCATGTTCAAGAACCTCTTTGCTGCGTCTCTTGAAAAGCACCCTCGGGCCTGGTACTACAGGCTAGACCCGAAGAAATACCCTACATGGGATGATGTGGCCACCGAGTTCGCTCGGAACTATGCTGACAACACCGAGATCCAAACCACAATGAGATCTCTGGAAGTTGTGGCCCAGGAGCCGAAAGAAGGTTTTACCAAATACCTTCAACGATGGAGGGCCGAGAGCGAGAAACTGGTCGATAAGCCCAGTGAGAAGACTTTGGTGGAGGCCTTTGTCAAGAACCTCCTCCCATCTTACCGGGTCCACCTCCGATATGCCGTCATACCCAATTTCACCACCCTTACTGAAATGGGTATGAGGATTGAAGATGATCTGAGACTGGAAGGCCTCACTAAGGCCGCTGCTAAGGGTTACCAAGGGGCTTCTTCCTCCACAACCAAGCCTCAAGCTGCGACCCGCAGTATTTTCGACGCGGTTAATCTACTAGATGCCCCGTCCAAGAGGAACACCCCACCTCGGGTTTTCACTGATATAGGCACGACCTATACTTATGCCTTATAAAGGCTGTCCTCAAAAGGCCTAATTCAACCGATAGGCCCAACTCCTGAAGTTCCGGTTGAGCGACACTCCAAGAACTACAATGCCCAAGCCTATTGCCAATACCACCGGGGCAATGGGCATGATACCGAGAAGTGCTGGAAGCTGAAGCACTTGATTCAGGACCTGATCGAAAGCGGTAAACTCCCGCTACCCGGAGATAAGCCTAGTAACAAGGAGAACCCTTTCAGCTCCCACGCCGTCTTTACCGGGGAGGTGATTGACTGTTCTCACCTTATCTCTCCACTTATCTCGCAAGTGAACGGGATCTGGTTCGATGACGAAGATGATGTCTATCTCGCCAAAGGGGAAGCTGTCCCCATCACCGCCGAGGAGATTCGAAAGACTAAATCTCGAGTCTTAACCAGTAACCACCTTGGCCGTCCCTTTCAAGCCACTAGCTCTAGGGACACCCCTATCCCGACAACCATCATTACGGAAGTCGCCCCTGAAGAGCCAACTGCTGAAACGGCTCTTGTGAAACAATTGAAGAAGACCCGAGTTGACCTCACTATATGGCAACTCCTGGTTAGTTCTCAAGAACATCGAGAAGCACTTACAAAGGCTCTCGATCAAATTAAGGTCGACTCTTTGGTTACCCCCGCTGAGATGGTAGCCACGGTCTTGCCCCACCTAAAGGGCAAGGCCAAGGAAGAAGGGCCGGTGATCACCTTCTCCGAAGCCGACCTACCACCATTTGGGGCCACCCATAATCTGGCCCTCTACATCACGGTGGTCTGCCGAGGAAAATACCTTCCCATGACCCTAGTTGATGACGGGTCTGCTGTAAACGTCCTTCCTCTAAGGACCGCAAAAGCCCTCGGCATTACCGAGGCTGACTATGTCCCGATTGCTCAGACCATCCAAGCCTTTGATGGGAGCCCGAAGTCGGTAGCTGGGGCCGTGAAACTAACCGTCATGACTGGCCCGATAGAGAAGGAGCTCGAGTTTCAGGTGATCAATGTCACCTCATCATTCAATCTGCTCCTGGGTAGGCCTTGGATCCACGCGGTCAAGGCGGTGTCCTCCACCCTCCACCGAAAGATTAAGATGCCTCTGCTTAGCGATGTCATCACTTTAGAGGCAACACCAATGACTGTGGCTAGCTGTAACGCCACGGGACGCACGGACCTCTGGGGGTTCGATTTTGTGGGGATGATCGAGGAAGAGTACCTTTTTAGGCCTTACTTCACTACGAGTATCGACATGATGCTCCAAAACCTAGGATACTTTCCGGGGGCTACCTCTCGACCCGATCTTCCAGCTGGGAAGATCATCGAGGTTCTCAAGGACGAAGAATCTCACTTTGGTCTCGGTTATGACATCACCCCCGACAATGTTGTCCGAGCAGGGATCGAAAAGGCCTGCAACATCCTTAAGGGTATCTACTTGAGCCCTTATAGCCCACGGTTGGCTGACTACTTTGTCACACCAGTGTTTGGGGCTATCCAGGTTGGTCTATACCAACCCAATGCTATGCAGCTCGGGACCCACTTGGCCCGAGACTGCAACTACATTCCGGATGATGTGTTCGCCCTCATCCAATCCGACGGAGCTGAAGATGCTGAGCCCGCTCTAGGGCTGCTATTTGGGGAAGACACCATAGCCCCAACTCCAAAGGAAGACCTAGTCAACCTGATCCTCCGCAGCAACAGGTTTGACCCGACCAAGCTAATCTCAGATGTTGGTTCCGAGACGGGAAACAGGGCCTGGAGGAAGACTGTCAAGTGGACTGACAGTCAGGGAAGGATCTACAAGCTGGTCACCGGAGAGGGAGACATGCCTGAGTCCGAGTCCGAGTCTGAGTCGGAGTCTGAGTCAGAGTCTGAGGTCGAGTCTAGGGAAGTCGGTGCTAGAGTCACTCCTGTAACCCCTCTCCCTTTTATTATTCCTGCTGCTGGCACCTCGGGGTCTGTCCCGAGTGCCCTACCTATCCCGCCACTGACCAATGATCAGATGGCTGCTCTCTTTGAGCTGTTCTCCAAATTTTCAATCAATAATAATAACCGTTCTGCTTACGACTTGTCTCTTTCAAATTCTGCTTTTAAAAATGTTTTATGCTATGACATTGAGAAACCAGACGAACAGGTACCCTTACCTCCGCATTTGATCGAGCAACTAGAGCAAAGGGAGTCCCGGAACCCGGTAATCGAAGAAACCGAGTCCATAAATGTGGGAACAACCTTAGAGCCTCAGACACTTAAGATAGGGTTATCCTTAGATCCCGAGGAGAAACAACAATTCATAAGCCTCCTCCAAGAGTTCAAGGATGTCTTCGCATGGTCCTACAAGGACATGCCGGGGATAGACCGGGAATAGCCGAGCACCACATACCAATCAAAGACGGGTGCAAACCGGTCAAACAGAAGCTTCGTCGGATGAGGCCCGAGTGGTCTCTCAAGGTAAAAGAAGAAGTCGACAAACAATTTAAAGCCGGCTTCATACAAGTGTCCGAGTATCCGGACTGGGTGGCAAACATCGTGCCGGTTCCTAAAAAGAACGGTAAGGTGCGGGTATGTGTAGATTTTCGGGATCTTAACAAGGCGAGCCCGAAAGATGACTTTCCGTTACCACACATCGACATATTGGTGGATAACACGGCCGATCATGCTCTTCTATCATTCATTGACGGGTATGCCGGGTATAATCAAATCAAGATGGCGAAAGAAGACATGATTAAGACTACCTTCACCACACCTTGGGGTACTTACTGCTATACCGTCATGCCTTTCGGTCTCATTAATGCCGGGGCCACATATCAAAGGACTGCTACCACTTTATTACACGACATGATGCATAAAGAGGTAGAAGTTTATGTAGACGACATGATCGTCAAATCCAAAGAACGGGACGGTCACATCACCGCCCTAAGAAAGTTCTTCACCCGATTGCGCAGATACAACATGAGGTTAAACCCTCAAAAGTGCAGTTTCGGGGTAACATCAGGCAAATTACTGGGTCATATCGTTAGCCAACGAGGTATCGAAGTCGATCCAGCTAAAATCAAAGCCATTACCGAGATGCAACCTCCCAAAACCGAAAAAGAAATAAGGGGATTCCTCGGGAAAGTCCAGTACATCAGTCGGTTCATTTCCAAGTTAACCATGGTGTGTGAACCAATCTTCAAGAAACTGAAAATGAGAGAACGGGTACTATGGGACGACAAGTGCCAAACCGCTTTCGACAAAATCAAAGAAATTCTGTCTGCTCCGCCAGTCTTAATGCCACCTCAACCCGGTTTGCCTCTGTCGTTATACCTAACGACGACCGAGACAGCCATGGGGGCTATGCTGGCTCAGACAGTTAACTCCGAAGAAAGAGCCATTTACTACATCAGCAAGAAGTTTTTAGAGTATGAGTGCAAATATACCATGCTCGAAAAGACGTGTTTGGCTCTAGTTTGGGCTACCAAGAAACTCCGACATTATATGCTCAGTTACGAGGTCCATGTGCTATCCAAGATGGACCCGATTAAATACATCTTCGAAAAGCCCGTTCTCAACGGTCGAATCTCTAGATGGACTCTAATGCTGGCAGAGTTCGACCTGAAGTTCATACCATTAAAAGCTATTAAAGGTCGAGTAGTAGCTGAATTTCTCGCCGATAGCCCGATAACCGAGGAGGGACACACCGACACTTGGTCCTTCCCAGACGAAGATATTTTCCATACTGATACTGAAACTTGGGATTTATACTTCGATGGTGCATCTAATTTTCGAGGGTTCGGAGTTGGGATCCTCCTAATTTCACCAAAAGGGGAACATACTCCCGTCTCCATCAAACTGGACTTTGATGTTACCAATAACGCAACAGAGTACGAAGCATGCATTTACGGGCTACAAGCCGCCGCCAATCTGGGGATTACAAATCTCCGGGTACATGGTGATTCATCCTTGGTCATTAACCAAGCACTTCAAAAATGGAAGACTCGAAATGCTAATCTCGTGGCCTACCAGGCACGAGTACGGGATCTCGAGAAACAATTCCAAAAGGTAGAATACATATATCTGCCCCGGGAAGAAAATCAGTTCGCAGATGCACTCTCAAAATTGGCATCTTTACTGAATATTCCCGACCACGTGACTAGTATGCCGATTTGCGTCGAAAGACGGTCCGAGCCAGCATACATCTGCGACATCGAAGACATTGAGTTAACTGATCCCGAACCATGGTACCAAGCTGTGTTCAAATACCTGACAAACAGGGAATACCCTCCCGGGACGGAAGGTCGAGCCAAGAAAGCCTTACGAAGGCTAGCCACCCAGTTCATCTGCACCGACGATGGTCAACTGTATAAAAAGACGGCACAGGGGGCTCTTCTCCTTTGTGTTGACAAATACAAGGCTGAAAAGGTTATGGCCGAAGTACATGACGGTGAAAACGGCCCACATATGAATGCCCACATGCTGGTCCGGAAAATCATGAGGCTCGGTTATTATTGGAATACCATGGAAGCTGACTGCCGGTCGTATGTCAAACATTGTCATAACTGTCAAATTTTTGGCAATGTGCAACATATGCCGTCATCACTACTCTATACCATGACGTCACCCTGGCCATTCTCAACGTGGGGTATCGACATAATCGGGAAAATAAATCCCTCGGGTACCGGTGGGCACTGCTTTATTTTGGTAGCTATCGACTATTTCACCAAATGGGTCGAAGCTGAATCATATCGCATCCTCACCGCCAAGCATGTCGCCAAGTTTATCCAAAACAAGATAATATGTCGATATGGGATTCCGTCTGAATTTATCAGTGATCACGGGACTCATTTTCAAGCCGAGACTGCGGCCCTGCTGACCAAGTATAAAATCCAAAGGCATACTTCCTCGCCTTACCGTCCCCAAACAAATGGAGCAGTAGAGGCGGCTAATAAAACAATTGTCACCATACTCAAAAAGATGGCTGATAATTACCGGGACTGGCCCGACAAAATACCTTTTGCCCTATGGGGATATCGAACGTCAATTCGCACCGCAACCGGGGCGACACCATATTACCTAACCTACGGGATGGAGGCAGTCCAACCAGTCGAGCTGGAGGTACCGTCCCTCAGAATTCTGCTAGAAAGCCAAGTACCCGAAGCTGACTGGGTTCGAGCACGGTATGACTCACTGGTTCTACTAGACGAACGACGGTCTCGTGCCCTCAATAACATCCAAATCTACCAGAAGAGGATCCAACGGGCCTTCAACAAGAGAGTAAGGCCCAGACACATTAAGGAGGGCGACCTAGTCCTTAAGTCTATTCGGGCTCTAGTACCGGTTGACCCAAGGGGAAAATTCAAACCCAATTGGGCTGGGCCATATCTGGTGAAGAAAATCCTATCGGGGGGAGCAGTGATGCTGACGGACCTGGACGGGAACGAGTTTGTCAACCCAACCAACCTGGACCAGCTGAAGCGCTACTACCCTTAGCCATTTCTCAATGTCATTAGCAAATTTTATCAAAATCATTTTTTTTTTTACAAAAAGCAAGTCAATGAGCTAGAATTACTTATTCTACTGTCATAAACATCTTGAACCAATAGTCTTGGTGTAATTCGAGATTGCAAATTTCCTATGCCTGAACTACGTTAGGTTTGATTCTGCTAATCGCGGATACGTAGGCAACCCCTCAAAAGGGTACAACCAATGCAATCAAGAAAAGACAGGAGCGGTTTTATAATAAACTTCCTTTATTAATTCAAAAAAAAATCCCGATGAACTCGGAAAATTACAAAATGCAGGAATCAAAAAATAAATATACAAAAAAAAAGGGCACACAACAAAAAATAATAATAATACTTAAATAATAATAAATCTAAGGACTCGGCATTTAGGGCATCTTGCCCTACCCCTTGTCCTTGGCATCCCTGGTCGTCCACTGGCGACGACGCGGAGGAGAGCGTTCCCGAATCACCACGGGAACTTCTCTAGCTCGGGCTCGAGTGTTTGAGCCCGACTCCCCTGTCATATCAATGGGCCCAAGTCGAGCCCTGACCGGCTCAGGGAGCCGGTCACGCGGACCGAGTCGGTCCCTGACTGCCAACCTCGGCCCAAGTCGTCGTTCCAAGTCAGTCTGCCCTCGAGTGCTGCTAGAACCGACTTCCTTAGATCGAGTCTTAGTTTGTGACTTAAGACCCGATTCTCCCCGAACTGTGGTCTCAGGACTGTGTTCCCCGGTGAAGAAGTCTCTGTTGTCCTTCGCCGACTCACGCTGAACCAATTCGATGGCCTCGTCAACTTTTAAGGCCTTTCGAGCTTCTTCAGACTCTTCAGAAGTCCACTTCTGATAAGCCCGCGATACCCAAGCGGATTGGCAAGGGCTAGGTACCGTCCATGTGGGACGAGTGAACCATCGTTGCAACCAAGTGTCGCACATAGCGTCCGTCAATTGGAGCGGGACGCTAATAATGGCTTCCTTCTCAGGGATGCGCTGAGATGAACCGAACTGCCTTAGGAGGCGGTCCGGATAGATGTGAACTGTCCAGTGTAAGGACAAGATCGTCAGATACCGGGCTTGGTCTCTCTTTGCCAACCCGGTCAACTTCGAGAGAGACCACCAAGCGACGGTCCACCTGATCAAGGGACCCCCGTGAAACACCAACTCCTCGTCCCAGTAAGCTCGATCAATCCGATGACTCGAGCTTATCTTCTGTCTTCGGGAGCTAATTTGACTGCTCCGGTAATTGGGAATGCTTGGAGGGGTCTCTATGATCGATAACCGCTCCGACAGCCATATCTGAAAAGCATATACAAGCTTAATAAGCAACGGAGCAATTCGCTACAGCCCACTCGATCGAGTGCAAAAGCTGACTCGATCGAGTAAGCCTGTCAAAAACAGGCAGTAGCACCGTATGAGTGCCACTCGATCGAGTGACAGGTCCACTCGATCGAGTGACTTACGAGAATCAGAAGATTCGCGCGAAACGTGAACGAAAAAAAAAAAAAAAAAAAAAAAACGAGGTGCATACTTGAAGAAAACGGGTACTCCCCGTCAGCGGTCGAGTTGGGTCAAGCCGTCTAGCGTCCAGGCCCGTAATAATCTCCCCAGTGGCTAGCCAAGCAGGGCTATGACCAGTCTCCATCTGGTCAACCACTCCGATTAGTCTGATTTGACCCCTGCATGAGTCAAGCTCCATCAGCCCCTCAAAGACATAACAATGCAGCATGCAAAAGGCGAAAGCCCTACGCCTATGAGCAGGGGTGGCCCTCACGTCCCGTGGGTTCATGAACTTGTCAGCTAGATCGAATAGGGAAACGTTATCTCCCTGCACCATTCGGTTTGCCTCAGCATGAGACAAACCCAAGAATTCCCTCAAACGCCTCCTTGGATCCGGGTAGAATGAGGGAATGGCAGGCTGAATAACAAGGCCCCAACCGCCTATGGCCGCGATCTCCTCGGGCAAGGGACACATCTCGCCCCTCGGGAATGCAAACACGTGATGGGTGGTGTCCCAAAACGACAGACAGGCATCCAGAAAGTGCGAATCCACTATTAGACGTTGGAAAGGGAACAGATTGACTATCCCCATTTGAGTCAGCCTGACCTTCTCCTCGTCCCGAAAGTATTGGGACCAGGCGAGAAGCATAGCCGTCAAATGATCGATACCCATAGCAGAGTTTCCTAACTTTCTTGAAAGTCTAAAAGATTTTGAGAAGGGAAAAGAAGAGTTTGAGTTGAGGTGCAGAAAACTGAAGCAGGGATTCTCATATTTATAATGAGAAAACCTAACAGAAAACCTAACTTTTGCCTCCTCATCCAGCTGGGCCCTATGCGCGCGCAGGCCTGATTTCAAACTTGAACCCAGAATAGGAATCAAGCTGTCCCAAGCTTTCATAAGATTTTCTAAAAATTTCTTTGCGTCAAAATTTTTGTCTTTCCAAAATCTTCAATCTTTTTCTCCCCAGCGAGAGTCAACATTTTACCTACGTGTTACATGCGAGTTGTTATGTGTCAGCATAAAGGTACACCCCAGACTTCAAGAAGCAAGTCCCCGCGAAACTATTTAATTTCCCCAACGGAGTAAGCTTTTCCCTGGTGTGCTACATCCGAAGTACGATGTGTCGGCATACGGGTACCCCTACTCCCCAAAAGAGGCAAGCTTTACTCCCCACGGAGCATCATCATCAAATGCGACCCAAGGCTTCAGAAGCAAGCCCGAACAGCTCACATACTTCCCCAGCGGAACGCCCGAGGCGGCGTTTTACCTGAAGTGGTACGGGATGGGCCCACATGCAAACACGCCCAGGACCTATGCCTGGCTCAGGTATGATTTCTATCTTATGGCTGGCGAGCCCTTTCACGCGAGTCTACTGGACTATAAACGACCCGACCGGAAGGCTGCCAGGTCGTAATCTGCGATTGGCCTGGTAGCTACTCTGACTTTCGCCTTGTCCAAGCCTCAGTCAGAGTGGGGGCTCTGTAGACACCCGCATTTTAACTGCCACGTGTCTATGGTAGTCTCCGAAAAACACCCGATGATGATTGGACGTCAACATGACTTAGTATACTCGGATTTGGGCTCGGAATTCATAATATCCGACATGGGCTTTTAGCGGAGTAAAAATCTCACAAAACAGACCTCAAATTCAGGCCCAGTGGGTCGTTCCGAGTCAAATAAGACTAATTTGGGTCGAAACCGACACCAAAAATAATTCCCGTCTTTTGGCGACCGGGTCAAAACCCGGTCAAAGACGAAACCGTCTCATAAAACCAGCCAAGTTCATTTGGCGCACAAATCAAAATTCAAAATAATAAACAAATCTACAAAAGTCAACCTTCCCTTATTTATCTCACCCGTCTTGACCCACTCGATCGAGTGGATTGACCTCACTCGATCGAGTGGAGCCTTTTTACCCGGATAAGGCCCATTTGTATAGGCACTCGATCGAGTGCACCAGGGCCACTCGATCGAGTGCCCTTATGTCGTGGGGTAATGCCTATAAATACCCCACGACACCCCCATGCATTTCACTCTTTTTTTTGGACCTTCAACCCTACAATTTCAGTCACCTTCAACCCTACTACAACCCTACATACCTACACTACAAACCCTAAGCACAAAACACCATTTCCGAGCCTCCTTGACCCTCGGAAACCGACACACACACACCCATATACACCCTAACTCACATACATCCTCGATACTCTCAAGCCGCGCCGCTATTCACGAGTCCATTTCCGAGGTTCTATACTAGCATGTATGTTGAGGGTGTCTTAAACCCCGTTCTAATCTCTTTTGTCTCGCTTTATTTCCATTTAATTCATCATATTTTTGTATTATAATCGTAATCGTCACAACATTAACACTAACACTTTTTTTGCATCTTTTACATTTTCGTTTTATATCGTTTTATCGTCATTACATTATTAATACCGCGTACATATAATACTAATATCAAAAGTCGGTTTTGAAATGTTGAACTACGATAATCACATTCGATCCGTCTAATCCCTTTACGAGTAACGACGGAGGTGGAGCCCTTTCGAGGAGCCCCGCCCCAATGTACTCAAGGGCGTGATGTGATCGTGATTCGTCGTAGTTGAACATATTTAACTCCATTTCCATAATTGGTTCGAGACCCGTTGACACGAATATCGACATCACATAACCCGAAAGGGTTAGTTTCGATATCGTGACGTAGAGGGATGCATCTCGTTACCAATTCAAAGTTTTATAATCTAACACAAACGTTTTCATATAAACTCCGGTGACGGTATTATAATCGTTTATACACGATTATAGTACCGGAGGTTGAGTCGAATACAAATCGTGCGATATTTGTATTTGACTTGGCCGATCATCGATTTCAAGTCATAAAATCGAGCAAATCATTACTCGTACAGGGGGCACTCGACCGAGTGCCATAGGCCACTCGATCGAGTTGCACCCCAAAAACTGGGCAGTAACCCCATTAACGACACACTCGACCGAGTGCCATAAGGCACTCGATCGAGTAACCCCCCAAAATATGGGCAGTAGCCACGTTAATAGCGCACTCGGTCGAGTCAATCAATGACTCGGTCGAGTGGGTCTGGCAACTCGGAAATCTGAGGGCTTGGACATATATTCCGAGCCCCGTTCTTATCGACTTTAGACCATCGACCGACCCTTCATCATTTTTCAAAACGCTACACATGTCACGACACGTAGAACGACTTTGACCACTTTTACGTGATAAGTCGGGACAAGACTACGGAATGTGAGACTAGGCTAGCAATACGCCACAATCTCATATTTCCGTCCTTCGCTTAATACGTAACATAATACGTATTTAAGCGGGGTGGTCCATCTACATAATTTTGCGGTCTAGTTTACATATGGGTCCGTTGTTATCTTTGTTTTACGTTATTTTGTTTATGTCGTATTGTGAAATCCGGGTTGTATTTCCGCCCGTGTAGCTTGTACGCTTTTATTTCTTTTTTTGAGCTTCATTTATTATTTTCTTTTACGCTTTATAAATGAACCTCGCATGCTAACTCAACTCGACCATAATTAGATGCATTAAATGACGTAGTTAACGCAAAATTCGCATGTTTAGACAAAACGTTGTTTGCATATCATTTCATTATTTTACTAGCGCGCGTATCATGAACACGAACGATGTCTTAGTAGAGGCCGCCATGTGCGGGCGGGGTTGGGTGTCCTTAGTGGGCTTCCCAACACGTACCCTCACCCCTTACTCAGAACCTTCGGTTTCCGGATGTCCGAAACCCTTGGCGAACGAGAGTCATTCTTTACACGATTACCGGTGTAGATGGTATCGGTATCGCAATGCAAAGGGACGAGCCCCATAAACTCTGAAATCGAAGTGGGCTTACTTTGTGTATAGCCCATGACGACATAGAGTGGGCTCGTATGGTTCCGAATAACCACAAAATTCGGTGGCGACTCCATTTTGACTTAAATTTCGAACCCGAGAACAATCTTACCACGAGATTCATTCGCCTACCCCAAACCCGCGCTTCGCCGCGTCGGGGTGGACCTACGTCATGTCCACACTTTGCCTTCTCCTTTTTGGAAGAGCTTTGAACATGACCCAATTTGCCACAAGAATGACAATAATAAGGTAACCATTCATAATCAATTGCCTGAACCAGCTTCCCCAATAGTGGAATATTAAGAGTTACTGACTGAGGTAGATCCTTTGAGACATCGACCTCAACCATAACTCTTGCAAAAGACAATCGTTCCTTGTATGTTGTCGTAGTATCCGCATAAACAGGAGTTCCAACTTTACTTGCCATCTTACTAAGTACCTGCTCCGACCAAAGAAATGGGTCCAAATCAAGGAAAAACACCCAAACAGGAACAATGGAGACTCGATCCATCTCTTGAGAGAATAAAGGACTCCATTGTTTAAGAACTAGAGTATTACGACCCATATGCCATGGTCCTCCCCGTAGTACTTGATCCATGTCCTCCTTGTTCCTAAATCGGAAGGAGAACCACCCTCGTCGGAAGTACTGAACCACTGGATATACACTATTCCAATGCTTCTTCACAAATTCAGTCATCTGCTTCAGGGTGGGTTTCTCGCCTATTACATTACCCATCAAAGTATACTTCCATAGCTTTAATTCATCTTCAAAGTCCTTAATCTCTATATCAATTTCTTTTGAATTTGCACTAATTTCATCATAATACAGTCCCATGCCCTTCTTTTGTTCTTTTACTTTTGACGCCCATGAATTTGCAACCACTGTGTCTTTCCCAGTACCAACAACTCCCTCAAGAACTGGCTCACTATTCTTTGGGATGTCAGTCTCCAGAACAGTAGGTTCAGAATTCACACTAAGATTACCAGTTGAAACGGGAGGAGGAATAACCTCATTACCTTTCCCGCCATTAATTCCTGTCGGAGTTCCCTGTTGCAGCGACTGCTTCCCCCCTGATGAGCTTCCCTCTCGGAGATGACGAACTGATTGCATCGCTTGATCAATCAGCTCATTTACAAGTGGGTTGCCCTGTTTCTGATGTACCTGAGTTTGATCCTCAGTCCCTTCATCGATGATGTTCGAATCAGCGCTGTTCGTATCACTATGATCATGCTTATCAGGTTTCTTGTTCTTTCGTGGTCTCCCTCGACCCCGTCCCGTGCCGGCCGTCGATTTCTGCATCGGTCAGTGATGATCGCTTGGAGAGGAAGCTTCCTCTAGAGAGAGAGTAATAGAGAGAGTTTTTTTTTTCTTTTAATTATTATTATTATTATTATTATATAAACGGAGAATTTTATTGATGAAACAAAAAGCAGTTTAAAAAAAATTGGTGGGTAGTCGAGATACAATCTGGGCCCCCACCCCCTTAGTTATAGCAAAGCTAAGTCTGGTAAAAATAAAAGGAGCAGCGCGTGCTCCGGCATCCTGTGCTATCGAAAACTTTTGTATCCTCTTCAGTAAGCTGATAGCATCCGCCTCCAATTCACCCAGTGAGGAAAAGGAAAAAGGGCAAAAACCCATACCCAAGCCCCGAGCATAGGTCCCTGTATTATTATTATTATTATTATTATTATTATTATTATTATTATTATTATTATTGTAATCCCCTAATAATTCTAACGTAATACAGTGGCGGAAACACTGTAGAAGTGAGATTATAACACACTATAACTATGTCTTGATTAAATAAAAACTGTAAGTAAATACATAAGCCATAAAATAAAAATGGCTAGCTACAAAATAAAAATAAAAGAAAATTCATAAAAAGAGTTTTAACAATCAATAGTTCAAATTATTAATCAACGAAGCAGGATCTGTAACTACTCGCTAGCCCACCCGAAGGGAAACACATATACCTACCATCTTAAAAACATAACAGCCACAATCAGTGAGGAGCAACAACGACGTTCTCCCAGCCATATTACAGGATTTTAAAACTGTAATTACTATTATATGAAAATAGTAAAACCGGAAAAGATTGAAACATCGTAATAAAAATAAGCTTTCGGAGAAAGCTTAAAATATTGGAACAATAAAATCAGAACAAGTTTTTAGAAGAAAACTTAAAATATTTGTCAACCTACAAACCAAAATATATATCGATAATAATAAAAATATTCAAAATGGCGTTATGGATAGAATCAGTGTCGAAGGCTAGACTTTCACTAGGAGAATATTAAAACTAGCTTCGAGAACTTAGTTCAAACAAATCAAATTTCGATCTCTAACTAGGCTACTCAACCATAATAGGACGGCGACTTATAAATGCGTGACACTAGTTTAAGACTATATGCACACCCTCCTGGGATTACCTGTCACCCAGTTCAACTTATAACGGCGACTTACTGCGAGGCTTAAGATTAAGGTCAAAATGTATACAACTTCCGGGATACCTGTCACCCAGTTCAACATCTAATGTATCGATTCCTGATACACTAGTTTTATAGTTAATGGCAAAAATGTAAACCTCATAATATATTACTCTAAATCTCACACTTGTCCTTATTCCATAACTCCAAAACAAAGTCATTATCAATATTCCAAAGATATAATCATTATAAATAATACAAAGATAAAAGGAGTATCATTATATTCTAAAAGAGGAAACTTTCGATTTTAGAAAACTTTACAAAAATAAAATTATATAAAATTATCAAAAATATTATTTCATACTAATAAAACATTTTTAGTAAACGATATAGAATTATAAAACTAATACTTTCGGCATGGGGGGATTTGTCGTGGATCCCGACATCAATAAACCAATGAACCTAGACTAGTAGTTAGGGTAAGTTGGGTCGAACCACAAGGACGGAAAAAGGATTAGACAAGAGTTCACCTAAGAACTAGACTAAGTCACAAGATAACAACGGAGAAGAATTAACGAAAATTGATTAGCTAAAACGATCACTAGACTAAAAGGCAAGACTAAACAAACTAAGACAATGGAAGGAATGAAAGCTATGACTATGAATATGAAGAATTCAATAAGGAAAAGAGTAGGGTTAGGTCGGGTTCATAGATGTAACGAGCTAGCAAGGAAATCGAGGGTATAGGTGTCATCTAGTTGTTAAGGTAAGTCCGCACTCTCGCGACAAGAACGAACCCGAAAACTTATGCAAGGAGCTACCCAAAACAAGAGGATTCAACCTCCAATCACGCAAACAATAAGCAAGAATAGCATGGCCACTACTACTCTAACAAGCATTTCACCAAACACAAAGCATGCATAACAAGAGATTAGCAGCAAAGATTCAACCTTTACCCACAATCAACCCTAATCACCCAAGATTAACATCTAATCCTCCTACTAACCCCACAAGAGTCTACTCACACATGGCTAAGTTAAAACTAACATGAACTAAAGAAAACCAACATAAGAACAACACATTCATCATTCAAGATAAACAAGGAAAAGCAATAAACAAAAGATAAAGATTGAAATCTTAATAACAATGAAAGATTAAGGGAAGAGAGACAAGAAGGATTATACCAAACTAGAAGATAAATGAAAAGATTCAAACTTGTATATAAGAAAACTCAAAAACATCCACCAATGTTGTCAAGATTGGTAGATTCTTCAATAAGTCCAATAATACACAAGTAACTTGCTAGGATTTGCTAAGATTAAGGAGAGATTAGGGAGAGATTAAACTAAGCTACACTAATTTCAATCTAGGGTTTCGTGTCTAAAACACTACAAGAGGGGGGGGGGGGGGGTAAATATAGGGTTACACAAATAAGGGAAGTGAATTGACGAAGCACGAGAGAAGCAGAGGCCTCACGGTCGTGTTAGTAGGCTCTCGGCCATGAGCAAGTCCCGTCCCGGCAGTGAGACTGGCACTCATGGTCGTTAGACCTTTCAGGTATTAGTTTTCTTCTCATCTTTACTTCAGGTGTCGAATTTGTATTCCCGGTCGGTAATACGGGTGACATGGCCGTATAGCTTCACGGGTCGATCATCCTTTACTCCTAAGCGATGTCGTGACTCGGGATTGGTTCGTATGACGATGAAAAGGACTCAGAAAGCCGATCTCCGCACCAAATGAACCTACAAGCACAATCATAGCTACATGAGACATTAATAGTACAAAACCGCTTCTAAAAGCGGTTATATCAAAGAAAAATTAAGTAAAGCATGAAGGAAAGACGGTATAAATCAAGCATACCAACTCCCCCACACTTATCCCTTACTCGCCCTCGAGTAAGCACAAACTAACTAACTAACTAACTAATTAAAACTAGACTACTAGCCGAGTGGGTATTAGCGCACCCTACGCCCTTTCAACTCACGCGAGAACACTTAGAGGAAAAGTGCTCCTCGCAAGGCAAGTGAGGTCTTGCGACAAAACTGCGGACACAACCAAACACAAAAATACACGAACAAACTAACAAACAATCGGTTGTATCCAAGAAGAAAAACAAATACCGCTTCCCTCAACAAGCGGTGGAAGAAACACCGGTTAAGGACTCAAGGCAAGTGACAACGTTCCCAAGCTAATAACACAAATCGAAATGGATAAAATCTTAATAGTATGATAACAAAGCAATAAAAACGTTGGTAACTTACCTAGGTCCTCCTCACCTTCTAAGAACGTACTACGGGACGATAAGCGGGATGAAAATGGGGATGAACCATGGAGTTAGTCGACACTGTAGGTGAAGTGAAGCCCCACCTCCTTTAGCGATAAGCCAAGAGGGTCGTCCCATGCTCAAAAATAGCCTAACTAGTCCAAGTAAAAAAGGTAGATAAGGTTGCAAAATGAGGGAAAACCGACCATTACCGCTATCATCCTTCTTAGGGACTCGGTCCTTCGATAGGCTCTTCACGATAACAATCGGTAAAAGGCTTATTTTTGAGGGGTAAGATATTTTTGTGAAATGATTTTCTTGGCATTTTTCTTCTTTTGTATTTCGGTATTTGATTTGTTGTGCCTTTTCTTTTTCCTATTTTATGCTTTGATTTGCCCTTGTGGCCAAATGATGCGACTCGGGTTCTACAAACATCACGACCCCTGCTTAGCGACGCAGGGCACGACCTCCTCTTGGAGTATGCCTAGTACGTGACTAGAGTTCCCAAGTCTAATGTGCATCATAGTCAACATGAATAACCAAATATATGTAGAAGTCTCAATAAATTGCAACTTATTTGTGAAATATGTGTAAAGGGTAGGAAAATGAGTGTGTCGGGCGCGCTTTCCCTTCAAACCCACAAAAAGGTGGAAACTTGGAATAATCAAGACAATTTCGAGCAAGGTCACCTAGGAGAACGGGACTTGGCAACTAAGACCTTTTTACTCCGTGGGTGGTCAAGGTGGTCAACATGCAAATCCCGAAGTAAATCCCTAGTAGACTAGGTGGACAAAAGGTAAAGGACCAACGAAATTATTGATTTCAAGTCATTCTACTAGACTAAAGTCCAAAAATCGATATATATCGCTAAAAAGGGAAAGTAAACACTTGCACAGTAGCCTCAAAACTGGATTTTCGAAAACATTTTCTACACAAGACTCAAGCTAAACAAGACAAAACAAAGACGAAACAAAACAAAATAAAATAAAACAAACACACAAAGAAATAAACAAACACTACTACAAAACCATTAATTTCTTGATGCTTTAAGCTGGACGCTTTTATAAGTGTCTACCCTTCCCTATATCAAATTTTCTTTGTCTACTTTTTAATGTGTCGAGAATTATATATTTAATACAATAATTCATAAACAAATTAAAAACCTCTAAACGCACTGATAGAACTGAGCGGTGAACATGTTTTATCCCACTTGTACCAAAAATGAAATTAGAACCACATTACCGCCCTAATCAAATTAAACGAAATCCCCAAATTAAACCTAATCATTCTTCATCCTTCTTAATTATTTATCAATCACGAAATCCCCAAATTAAACCTAATTAAACGAAATCCTGCTGCTTCCTCCTTCATCAATCACCTTCGTGATTATTTATCACTATTGTGATTTCATTATTTATCAATCACCTTTCGTTATTTATCTTGCTGATTATCATTATATTTCGCGTTGCTGTTGTGATTTCGCTATTATCATATGCTCTTATTTATCGATCTTGATTTCGCGTCACTGTTGTGGTATTGATTTCACGATTATTCATCATCTCTACTGCCGATTATTGATTTCATCGATTAATTTATTTTGTTTATCAGGTACAGATTATCAGGTACGGGTAGTTCTTTAATTTCTTCAATTTCTTACTCTTACTCATATTTTGTATGGCTGTTGCTGAAATAGTTATTGTCGATGTTATTGTTGTTACTACCAATGGTGCGTTTCTGTTGTTATTACCGCTGATGTTGTAACTTGCTTCTTTCGTATACCTGTTCTGTTCGTATTTTGATGTTGTTGCTGTAGTTTTCTATGTTTGTGTTGTGTTTCTACTCATGTCCTTTGTTCTTTTTGTTGCCTCGTTATTGTCATCGAGTTCTATCCCCTTATCTTCTCCACTAAATCTCGCTGATTCCTGCTTTCATTCTCTAGCATCGTCATTGATGCTTCTGTATACTAATGTTGTCCCATTCTTTCGTTATTATTGTCTTCGTTCTTGCTGTATTCGTTGTCCCCTTCCTAAGTTCGATACCCATTTCAAATATATAGGGGAAACGGTGATGGAATCAGGTGGTAAAGAAACGGTGACGCCATTGTCATCTCTGCTTCAGCCTTTCAGGGTGAGAAAGCGCGGAAAGTCTTACAGCCTGTGGAGGTTAACTCAATATTTATCTCTTTGACAATTACTCGATAATCTGGTTTAGATAGATTGCTGAGGTTTTGTAATGTGAGCCGAATCAGAGTTATAGAGATTCCCATAAGTTGATTTGAAGTATCTAGTAATGCAGTTTTGTACAACTATTACTTAATATTTACAGGACTTTTTTTTTTGACGATAGTATTTGAGAAAAATGATGATTTTACCCTCTATGCAGTTTCCAGTGGGCCTTGTTCACCGCTTTTTAAGCCGAGTTTTTCAGCAAACGAAAGAGTAGGTGCAACAACAGCGGTGTACATAGCAGCCATATAGGATTACTTGACACCAGAAGTGTAAGAACTGGCAGGAAACACGAGCAAGGATCGTATCTCTTGTTCTTTTCAAATCCAAGTAATTTATTTAAGGTCGTACCATTGTACTATTCACCAGTTTGTTCAAACTTACTTAGATACCTAATCATTCTATGATTTGCATCCGTAATTCTCTATCATCTACGGAGTATAATCTATCATCTCTTTCTGATATCTCTCACTCAATGGTTTTCAAGTTGTATCCTTGCTTTATTACTTCTATATCAATATATTTCACGCTCTTAATTCATCAATGGTAAGGATAATCAAACTAATTTTAACTTCCCAGTTTTTTTGTACACACTATCTATAAAAATTTTAGGGTGTTTGAAATTAAGGTTTTTTTGTGTTAGTATATTGCATAACATTTAACGTCTATCATTCATCTATATTGTTTGGATCATTATGAATAAATAATTTCTTGTTCGCGGTCATTATAATATACTCATAGCTTCTTTTGTTTAACTTTTCCTGAATGAACATGTATGGTATATAAACCCACTAACATGGTGATGGTGATTTTCTTACCCTTGAGTTTCAGGTAGTTATGGACTTTGCTAGGTCATGGTTTCATGTTTTAATTGTCCTAATCAGGTTAGTACACATTTTGTTATTTTATTAATTATTTGACCGAGTATGTTGATTACAGTAAGTAATAAATAAACATCCATTTTAGACTATTTTTAGGGAAAAGTTCTTTTCACCAGGGGCTTGGATATGTGGACGATGTTGTTTTTTTTATATTCATAGCTAATTGATCTTTCTACTTTCCAATTGCTAACTCAATGGCCACCTTCTAAAGTTGGGAACTTCCCATTTGACTGGTTAACATTAGAAGCTGCATTTTATCAATGATAAAATGTACTGATGCGTGGTGCGTTTTCACCTCTGGAGACCGCACTATATAGCCTTCTACCTTCTACTTTCTTAATTCACAACAGGACATCCATAGGCTGCGGTTTCAAGTGCAATCGAAGACAAGTGTGATACCAAGCTAATCCTTTGAATAAATACAAAAGCATGTTGCAATTTGTGCACTATATCGTGTAGCATGGTACGTTGTTTAATGCAATAGATTACTAAAATTGTGCTTAATAGTTAGTCTAAATAACGACAAGAAACAAAATGAACCACTTCTATTCTCGAAGATGAGAGGCAAATTCATCTTATCACTAAGGTATATGACCTTAGTTCCGAAACTGAACACCTGAAATAGAATTATAGACAATGTAACCAAAGTACCAAACCCATTCACTATAATGTTGTCAGAGTTGTAACTAAAGCATTTATCTTTCCATTTTGTTAGCAACACGTTACGATAATACTCTGGTACATGATCTCTATCTACGTTCTAAGTCGATAGGTATTCTACTGATATATATGTTTGGCTTGGTAGAATGTTATTGATGAAATGTACAAGACTTTGAGCTAGCCCAAGTTCCTTTAAATCCAATTGTTTTTGTTCACTTGCTGCTTTAAACATATTTCTCCTCTCAAATTGC
The DNA here is from genome assembly GCA_958450325.1 of Agrostemma githago. NCBI lineage: Eukaryota > Viridiplantae > Streptophyta > Magnoliopsida > Caryophyllales > Caryophyllaceae > Agrostemma > Agrostemma githago. Next base: position 52,267,544 of record OY288255.1, read on the forward strand.
CTTTCACAATTAAGGTATTTAAGAGAGTTCTGTCACTACCAGCTTTGACTGTGGATGTCTCTTATTGAAGTTTATGCCTTTTCTAGTAGATGAGAATATCAGAGCTAATGTTTTAATTGTCCTAGCTGAAGGTCTTTTCATCAACATCTAAATATTTCCTACATATTTATGGGTCATTATTCATTATTATTTTTTTTACCACGGCAGGACGTTCTACAACACAAAAATTGAGATGATGACGGAATTGATGGATGACAAAATTGGCACAATTTTTTGAACTTGGACATTAAATACAATGTTTTTTCGGAGGAAGACACGTACCTTTTTAAATAGTAATGTACTTGTTTAGGAATTTTTTTTGATGTTACTTTGGATTGCAAAATATATGATTGGATATAGGAAATATGGAGATTATTCTAGGTGTGTGTTCGTCTTATGAAACTATATTTGATTGCGTGTTTGTTTTTTGAACGACCAAATCGATCTTTGTGTATTATTGATATCAATTCATTAAATGTAGAGTTGCGCTTATTAGACAATATAATTTGTAATCGCAAGCAGTAGTCACTTGTTGGAAATATATAATTATTATTATATTCTTTATGATAAGATTCTCGACCCTTTTACGATATCAAAGTGTCGATAACTGAATTATATATTATTATTATTTCTCGACTCTTTTACTAGTAGAAAGTCTCGCGCTAAATAGAAAAAAAAATGGTCGGGAAAAAAAATCGCGACATAGAAAAACGTCGAGGTTGCATATTTTAGTGTACCATGTGGTGACACAAAAAAGCGTCTTGAATAAAATATTCAACATTTTAATGCGTCGAGAATTCCTGACGCCCAAAATCTCCACGTTTTTTCTGGAAGCGTCGAGAATTAAATTTGCGACACTTTAAAACATCGAGAACCCACCTTAAAAGCGTCAAGAAACCAAGGGTTTTGTAGTAATGAAACATCATCTCAAAGTTTCCAAACAAGCAACCGCATCAACCAAAATCTCTAAAAAGCTTCACCCGAGCACACAACACCACAAAATCTCCTCCAAACACGGAAATGGGAAAAGGAGAAAGAGATAGGAGGATATTACCGAATGACAAGAGCTTTCTGAGATTCACGGCAATAAGCAACTTACAAGGAATTCGGGAAGAAAAACACACACGCAACAACAAATATGCGACACAAAAGAAAATCTTTTTGGTTTTTATGAAAATTTTCAAATTTTTAGGAATTTTTTAAAAAAAAATCGAAAAAACTACGAAAATAAAACTTAACTTAACTAAGATATCACTCCCCCACACTTAAACCGAGCAATGTCCTCATGCTCGATCGATAGTGTATGGAAGACACTAAAAAGAAGGAAAATAAAGGAATTAAAACGAAAAACCGAAATAAAAGTGAAGAAAGTGTAGAATGCGTCGGGCCTAGGTGTAATCACTTCACCTAGACCCGAGCAAGACGAGATATGGATGAGGGAAGAAATAAAATGAAGAAAATAAAAGGAAATGAGAGGGGAGGGCTAGGTGTAATCAAGTCACCTAGCCCCGATTCCGCCCGATTCCGATCCGACTATATTCTACCAAAAGGAAATAAAAGTAAAGAAAAAGTGAAAAGAACTTGCCAATTTGGATTTTCAAATTATTCTCGATGTGATCACGTCATCGAGAATTAGGAGTAACAAACACAAAGCCCCGAGGGCCACCACGACATTAAAAGCATAAAAGAAAGGGGGAACAAAACAAGACTAAGCAAATAAAAGACGGAAAAGAAAATAAAGTCATGCCTACCAAACGGTTAGCGACTCAACTATCTCCAGCGTCTCATTGATCACTTTTGGTACCTTGCTTTTCTTTGTCATCGATATTCCTCCTCTTCCTAATTGTAGCCTCGTGGTTGAAGTATTGGAGTTGCATTGGTGAATTGGGGTTGGGATTTAAGAGGAAACTTGGAGTTTAGTGATGGGAAGGTAGTTTGAAGATGTATAAGTGAGGTAATAAGGATGTAATGATAGAGGTATAGGTGGGTAGGGAGGTCGGGTGGGGGTGTAAAGAGGTGGGGTGGGCTTAAACGAAGAAGAAGAAGAAGAAGAAGAAGAAGAAGAAGAAGTGGTGGCGGGCAACACCCCTCACGGCCGTGAGGGGGCCTACACGGCCGGGACGGCCTGGTCACGGGTGGGGGGAGGTAACACGGTCGGGATTGAAGTCAGGATGCTGTCTTTTTCTTGCACAAATCGTCATAGTTGTGACGCTCCCGACATGGCCATGTCGCCTCACGGCCATGTTGCCCTCGACATGGCCATGTCGCAAAACAGTAGATTGTCATTTTTGTCACCATTTCGACTCTACCATGTAGCAACCAACATGGCATGTCCCAAGTGACATGGTCATGTCACTCTCCTAGATCTTCATTCTTCTTGATCATCCCAAGTCTTCCACCCTAAGAACATTACCAACTATGAGATAAAAATCCCGTCCCCAAAAGCTTATACTAAGCTCAAAAACCGACTTTCTCGCCCAAGTTATAAAGCTTCTAACATCCAAAAACCCATCATAACTCTTCATTTTCACTTCCAACCTATCAACCAAACTCAATAACCTCAATCAAAAATCCCTCCCTCACATTAATCATAAAAACTCCAAATGACAAGAACTCCACACAACATACAAAACCTAGAAACCAAACTCACACAAATAGAAACAGAAAAGTTTAAAAGAAGATGAAAGAGATATATACAACATGACGGTTCTTGAGGAACTCCGTCAAACCAAGGATGGTGGATTTTTCATTCTTTTTCAACACGATTGCACATGATCCTATAGCCCTCAAGGGCTCAGAGGAGCAAGTCAAAGGCATGAGCCACATCATCATGAAGGCTCATTGAGTACCCGAGCCAAGCTATCATGAATAGCTTCCAAGTCGGAAGCGAGAAGCGATCTTCAAATCCATTATGCCCGGGTTTCTCATGATCTCACGGGTCTTTCCACCCAACAAGCTTTACTGACCTCTTCATCCCTAAGCACCATCTCCAACCACGAACAAGCTTCAAATATTTAACATGAGGCACAAAAAATGGTTTTGGCCTCATTTTCTCATTGCACATCTCTATATCTTCTTCAAGTTGTGGGTCCCCATCTCCAAGCCTCAAGACATCACTTGTCCTCATATCATCTTGAAGAAGAGAATTGAAACTTCTACCGGCGGTTTCAATCTCTTCTAAACCAAAGTTTCTCTTACTTGCAAGAGGCTCATGATGCTTTTCCACATTTTCGCACAAAGGCAACTTGAGTTCATCATTTCCACCCCACGACTTCACAGCTCCTATCACCTCATTCAACTCATCCCAAAGTTCCATATCCTCAACGATAGGCTCATTAGAAGCGGCATGAAGGTCAAGAGGAGGGCAAGTGAAGGGGATTGAAGGTTCAACAAGTATGGAGGGGGTAGACTCTTGGATTTCCTCTATTTTATCGGTGTTTTCATCACCCAAATTAACCTTGAATCCGTTGTGTCCGGTTTCAACAAGGTCAATGGCACCATTAACATCATCCAATTCTTCACTAACAATGTCTTCATCAAGGATTATTTCCTTATTCATCTCGTCTTGGGTAGACAATTGAGGTTCTTCATAGTGAGTCTCGCTTCTCAAAGGGATTTCATTAGCGGCTTCATGATTGCGTTGTTCCCCTTCCTCAAATGAACATCCTTCGTCAAGTTGTGAAGTTCGAGTTAAAAACATTAAGGATTTAGCCGCTATAGCATTTAATCTAGCATCATATGCCTCGTTTTCCCTTTGACATTGGGCCATGAATTAATATTGATATTTTTGCATTTTGATGGTCATTTCTTGTTGACTCTTTTGCATTTGAAGAATCAATTGAAATAACTCCAAGTTGGACATTTGGTGGTCATTGGGGTTTTGGAATGCTCCTTGAAAACCTTGATGTTGGGCATCATATGATTGGTAATGAGGTTGAGATGATGGGTAGTATGGTGGGTTTTGGGGAGATTGGCTTCCATAAGGAGAATTATGATTAAACATGGTGGGGTTAAAATGGTGATTTGAGGAATAACCACCATGATCATAAGATTGATAAGCATTCACTTGTTGGAAGTCATTTCTATGTCCTTGAAACTCGTACCCACGAGTCTCTTGATTACCCCATGAAGCTTGATAGTAGTTAGGAGACGTCATGACATAGCTTTGATTCATAGAGAGAGAAGAGGAATTTATGGTGGCCTCTATATAGGTGAGGAGTTTAGATCAATCTCCAAGTTTTGCTCAAAATATTGGCTTGTACCCGGTTGAGAACCTCTCAATCTAGCAACCGTTCATTGACGAAGGTTTCGAAAAAACATTTCCGGCTCTGAGTTGTAAAGAAGAGGATGGTCACCACCTCTAGGCATAAACTGTAAACTAGGAGCAAAAGTGAGAAGTCTAGTGCTTTTTGGGCACTAGACAAGAAGGAAATAAACTTCACACGCACAAGAAGCAAAGATAAACAAAGAAGAAGAACACAAAAACAAAGACAAAGTCAAGTAAATAAGCAAACAAAGTCTAAACTCACGCCGTCCCCGGCAACGAAACCAAATTGATGGGGGGATTTGTCGTGGATCCCGACACCAATAAGCCAACGAACCTAGACTAGTATTTAGGACAAGTCGGGTTGAACCACAAGGACGGAAAAACGATTAGACAAGAGTTCACCTAAGAACTAGACTAAGTCACAAGCTAACAAGGGAGAAGAATTAACGAGAATTGATTAGCTAAAACGATCGCTAGACTAAAAGGCAAGACTAAACAAACTAAGACAATGGAAGGAATGAAAGCTATGACTATGAATATGAAGAATTCAATAAGGAATAGAGTAGGGTTAGGTCGGGTTCATAGATGTGACGAGCAAGCAAGGAAATCGAGGGTATAGGTGTCATCTAGTTGCTAAGGAAAGTCCGCACTCTCGCGACAAGAACGAACCCGAAAACTTATACAAGGAGCTACCCAAAACAAGAGGAGTCTCTTAAAGATATTTAATATATCTTGTTCACACTTGTTTAGTTACTTGTAATCTTTATGTATTATTTGCTATTCCGTAATCTTTCCAAGTCTTAGTAGTTTCCTCAACTGTTTATACTATTAGGATTCTCCTTTTGTATTTAGGTAAGATTAGATTTCTAGATTACTTGTTTGCCTCCCAAGCATCTACCTTGTATAAATACACATGTTTATTTAATGAAATTAATTAAGTTTTCACAAATACTTTACATGGTATCAGAGCAATACTGATCACAAAATTAAAAACCCTCAAAACCCTCCCCCCTTACGGCAAATCACGCCCAAATGGACGGCTCCGGCACCGTGCTTCCCAACCCGGCCGAACCTTCCGTCTCCCTCGTAGTCATCAACCTAACCAAATGCGCTGAACTTACACCATCCACATACCGTTCTTGGTGTAGACAAGTAGAAGACCTCCTCTTTGGCTTCAATCTCTTCAAATTTGTTGATGGGACTCATCCTTGTCTCGAAGCCACCATCACCGATGAATCCAAGATGACCATCCCAAATCCGGCCTACTCCACTTGGCTCCGTCAAGATCGTCTTCTTAGTGGCGCACTTCGAGGCACTATTGCCTCCACCATCACCCCTTTGCTCAACAATCTCACAACCTCTTGTGAGATTTGGAAGTATCTTCCTTCCACCTATACTAATCCTTCTAGGGGTCACATCCTTTCCAATAAAGATCGAATAAACTCGTTCTTGAAGGGCGAATCTTCCGCCACCGAATATATGCAAGCTATCAAGTCTTGCGTAGATGAACTCCAACACCTTGGGAAACAAATGGATGAAGTCTTGCGTAGATGAACTCCAACACCTTGGGAAACAGATGGATGATGAAGATGTCATAGCAAAAGTCATCAATGGCCTTCACTATGGTACCTATCGTTGGCTTGTTGATGCCATCAAAGCTCGGGACACCCCAATTACCTTTGATGCCCTACATGAAAAAATCCTTCAATTTGACCTTAGCCTCAAATGAAACCCTTTCTCCTCCACCCTACTGTCCTCGGCTCACCTCACCTACCGAAACCCCTCCCGCCCTCAAACCTGCCCCACCAACCAACCCATCCTACCCACCCCCACGGCACCCCCTAACCCTAACCCTAACCCTAAACCTAACCCTGGTGCCCCAATCATCAAAGGCAAGTGTCAATGGTGCCACGCTCAAGCCCACTACCTCAAAAATTGCCCGATCTTCAAAAATCTCTACCCCACCATCACCATACTCGATCGCCCACGCACCCCCCCCCCCCCTCGCGCCAATGTCGTCTCCCTCGACGCCCCCACCTCCCCCGATTGGCTCCTCGATAGTGGTGCCTCTCATCATGTTACCTATGACCTTAATAACCTAGCTCTTCACTCCCCGTACGATGGAAACGATGATCTTTTAATTGGAGATGGTTCCTCCCTCCCAATTTCTCATATTGGTTCTTTTACCTACTCTACTTCCTATCTTAAATTTAAATCTGTCTTACACATGTCCCTTTAATTAATCGTAACATTCTTTCTATTTTAAAGTTTTGTTGCGATAATAATGCTATTGCTATTTTCTCATCCTCGTCGTGTGTTTTACAGGATCAATCGACGGGCAAGATTCTTCTTCAAGGGCAACTTGAAGCGGGTTCGTACGTGTGGCACCCTATTACCTCCATTCCCACGGCCCTCCACCTTCATGTCCCCTCATCCATCTCCCTCCATCATAAGTTAGGTCACCCATCTACTACTATTTTAAATTTAATTAACACGAGTCTTAAACTCCCTCCAATAAAACCGTTTAGCAATTGTAATGCTTGTGATGTTAACAAGAGTCATAAGCTTCCATCAATTTCTAGCTTTACTACTAGTGCTCCTTTGGAGCTTTTATTTTCGATGTATGAACCTCACCGGTATTTTCTATTGATAATTACGAATATTATGTTATTTTTGTTGATCACTTTACCAAGTGTACTTGGATTTATCCTCTTAAACAAAAATCCGACGCATCTCATGTGTTCGCTCGTTTTAAAGCTTTGGTTGAAATAATTTTCAATACGGATATTAAACAACTTTTCTCCGATAATGGAGGAGAATATCTTAAATTAACTCCATCCATCACCTCGAATGGCATCTCTCACTTTACCTCTCCCCCCATACCCCTGAAGACAATGGGTATGCCGAGCGTCGTCATCGTCACATTGTCGAAACCGGCATGTCCCTCCTCTCTCACGCGTCTCGATCTTCCCACTTCTTTTTGGTCTTTTGCCTTTGTCACCGCGGTCTATCTCATTAATCGTATGCCCACCCCTACTTTAGGCAATCTTTCTCCATATTTTAAACTTTTTCAAAAGGATCCAAATTATTTTAAGTTACGTAGCTTTGGTTGTCTTTGTTACCCTTGGTTACGTCCTTATTCATCCCACAAACTTGACCCTAAATCCCCACCTTGCATTTTTGTTGGTTACTCCTCTACTGAAAGTGCCTATCACTGTTACGATGTGACAAAGAATAAAGTTTTTACTTCCCGTCATGTCAAATTTGTAGAAACCAACTTCCACTATACACGGTTGTCCGCGTCTCCCCCCGACACCACTTATTCCCCAACTAATTGGTGTCAATTCTCCCTCCCCATCATCTCCCCTCCCCCGGTCTTACCCCTCCCTACCTCGAAACCCCCATCCCCTTCGGTTCCCCCTTCCTTCCTGACCGAACCCTCCCTCCCACACCGCCGGGTCAACCCGGCGCCCCTACCCCCCGACAACGACCCACCCCAACCACCACCCACGACTTCCGCCCCACCTCCCCGTATCCACACTCGCTCCACTTCGGGTATCTGCAAACCCAACCCCAAGTAGCTATAGTCCACCACCGTGACCAATCTTACTACCCTCCCCCTTACAACCAAATCCGCAATTGCACAACCACACTGGCGCGACGCCATGATAGCCGAGCACCAAGCCCTCCTCACCAACAAAACTTGGTCCTTTGTCCCTTCTCACTCCTCCTACAATATAATAGGTTGTAAATGGGTCTATCGAGTTAAGTATAATCCCGACAACACCATAGACAAATATAAGGCCCGTCTTGTAGCCAAAGGATTCCACCAACGCCCAGGCGTTGATTATTCCGAAACCTTTAGCCCCGTCGTCAAACCCGCCACGGTTCGCCTCATTTTGACGCTTGCTCTTGTCCGCGGTTGGTCCCTCAAGCATCTCGACATCAGCAATGCTTTTCTACAAGGTACTCCTTCTGAGACAGTTTATATGTCTCAACCCCCTGGCTTTGTTAATTCCTCTTTTCCCACTCATGTCTGCAAATTATCTAAAGCTATTTATGGTCTCAAATAAGCTCCTCGAGCTTGGTATACTGAGCTTAAAAATTATTTATTATCCTATGGGTTCGGTCACTCCTTATCCGATCCCTCGCTTTTTATATATAAATCACATAATACTATAATTTATCTCTTGGTGTATGTGGACGACATAATTATCGCCACAGCTCCATCTCAGCCTCTCAATAAATTTCTCTCCTCTTTCTCTAACCGTTTCTCGTTAAAAGATCTAGGGTTTCCATCGTATTTCCTAGGAGTTGAGCTTACCCCTACTAAAATAGGCCTTAAACTCACTCAAACTAAATATATATCCGACCTTCTAACCAAATATGGCATGTTTCATGCCAAACCCCCCGCTACCCCCCTTGTCGCCTACTCGCCTCTTCTCTCCGTCTCAGGACGAGAAATTCCTAACCCCACCGACTACCGTGCTATAGTCGATTCCCTACAATATCTCTCCCTAACTTGTCCCGATATAGCTTTTGGTGTCAAAAAATTAGCCCAATTTATGCAGGTACCGCAGGATTGTCATTGGACTGCGCTTAAATGACTACTTCGTTATCTATCAGGTACTCTTGATGTTGGTATTCACTTAACCCGCCAAACTCCTCTAACTCTCCATGCTTTTAGCGATGGTGATAAGGCGGATTATGTTTCCACATCGGGCTATATTGTCTACTTGGACAGGAATCCGATCTCTTGGGTCTCTCGGAAACAGTGCGCTTTATCTCGTTCTTCCACTGAAGCTGAATTTCGGGCCGTGGCGGACACCACGGCCGAAATAATGTGGCTTCAGTCTCTCTTGGCCGAGCTTCATGCGCCCCTTTCCATCCCGCTCGTTGTATATTATGATAATCTTACTGCTTGTAGTTACGCGGCTAATCCAGTGTTTCATTCTAGGATGAAACATGTTGCAATTTCTTTTCATTTTGTTTGGGAACAGGTCACCTCGGGCCACCTTCGTGTTCAACATATCTCGGCAGATGACCAGTTGGCTGACGCACTGACTAAAGCTCTTCCCAGGTCGCGGTTGTATCCGATTTTGTCCAAGATTGGTCTATTCGTAGGATCGTCCATCTTGCGGGAGCGTGTTAAAGATATTTAATATATATCTTGTTCACACTTATTTAGTTAATTGTAATCTTTATGTATTATTTCCTATTCCGTAATCTTTTCTAGTCTTAGTAGTTTCCTCAACTGTTTATACTATTAGGATTCTCTTTTTGTATTTAGGTAAGATTAGATTTCTAGATTACTTGTTTGCCTCCAAAGCATCTACCTTGTATAAATACACATGTTTATTCAATGAAATTAATTAAGTTTTCACAAATACTTTACAGATTCAACCACCAACACTACAACAAATACTTCATTTAGCTACCGAGCACGCGCGACTGATAAATTCAGTAGCTAATTTTGCGACTGAAAGTATAATTCGCGACTGATAGTAGTCGCTGAACGAGCAGACGGTTTTTTTTTTCAAAAACTTCAGCGACCGAAATCGGTCGCTAAATAAATGAACGCGCGACCGAAATCGGTCGCTAATTTCATTTATTAGCGACCGATTTCAGTCGCTAAATATTAGACTTAGCGACTGATTTCAGTCGCTAATTAATGATTTTAGCGACCGAAATCGGTCGCTAAGTGTCAGATTTTTTTTTAAACTGCCGCACACCCCCCCTTCCCCGGCTCATTCCTTCATTTCACTCCCTCTCTCTAAAACCTCTCCTCCTTCTCTCTAAAACGCCTCCTCCTTCATTCCTCTTCATTTCTTCCTCAATTCTTTCATTTTCCTTTAAGGTATGTTTATCTATCTATATTTAGTTTTAATTGTTTGTTAATTTCTGTTTATTGGGTAGGATAATTTCTGTTTAGTTTCAATTATTTATAGATTTATATAAATTATTTGTCGGGTTGGATAATTTATTAGTTGTCGGAATATGATGTGTAGTTAGAATGTTAATCGCCCAATAGGTTCCCCAATTTGAAATAGGTAGATTGTTAGTATAAAATTAGGGTTTGCGGTTACGTAGTTGAATGAATTGGGTTGTTTTGATGTGTTAGGAAATTGGAATTGAAATACAATTACTTAGTTGAAATACAAATATGTGAGTAATGTGTATTTATTAGTGAATTACTTAAGAGAAAATAATTTGTATTTGGGTATTGTCTCAATTTTTTTAGATAAAAAAATGAAGCGACAGGAACGAAAATGGATGTATGAGGAAAGATTAGATAAGAGACGACGTCCCAGAACTGAATTTTTAGAGGGTGTTAATAGTTTCCTTGAGTTCGCTAAAACCCATCCTGAATACGCGTCAGAGGGTAGATTTAGGTGTCCTTGTGTGAAATGTAAGAACCTCAAATTCTTGGATGATATTCTGATTAAGGAACATATTATCTCAAATGGGTTTAGCCCAAATTATTATTATTGGATTTGTCATGGTGAGACATCTGCTGTTGAGGAATCTGAGGTGGATCAGAATGAGGGCGGGGTGAGAGGAATGATTGTTGATGTGGTTGAGTGCAATTTGTTTAATGATGAGGGCATTTACACTAACGACGATGACCAACCAACCCCACAAGAGCCAAACCCACGAGCGAAAGCTTTTTTTGATATGTTAGAGGCTGCGGAGAAGCCATTATATGAAGGGTGTGATGTGACATTGTTAGAAGTGGCGTCTATGGTAGTGACCCTTAAATGTGAGTATAACCTACCTTTTGGGTGCGTAGACGGTATCGCTGCGTTGATTGAGAAACTCATCCCAAAAGACAACATTATGACCAAAACATTCTACAATACCAAAAAAATTGTTAAAGGTCTTGAACTTCCGCATCAAAAGATCGATGCTTGTCCCGATGGATGTATGCTTTTTTGGAAGGATGATGCCGTGCTTGAGGAATGTAAGATATGTGGGAAGGGTAGATACAAAAGTGTAGATGGGAACATTGTTTTGAGGGTTAGGAAGGGAAAGAGTGTTGCGAGGCATAAAAAACCTATACCACTTAGTCGACTTACCTATTTTCCCATCGCCCCTAGACTTCAAAAACTATATGCAACCAGAACCATTGCCGAACAAATGAGGTGGCATAAGGAAGAAACTCGTGTAGAGGGGAAGATGTGTCATCCTAGTGATGGGGAGGAGTGGAAACGGTTTGATAGGATTTACCCTGAATTTGCTGAGGAACCCCGTAACGTGAGACTTGGGTTGTGTACCGATGGGTTCGCCCCTTTCGGTCAGTTCGGTAAGTCGTACTCATGCTGGCCTGTCATGGTCACACCGTACAACTTACCCCCATGGCTTTGTCTGAAACCACCGTTCATATTCCTTTCTCTCATTGTTCCCGGCCCAAAAAATCCCAAAAACCACTTGGATGTTTACTTACAACCAGTGATAGAGGAATTGAAACACTTGTGGGAAGTAGGGGTGGAGACATATGATGTATCGTTGAAACAAAATTTCCAGCTTAGAGCATCGCTGTTGTGGACTATAAACGACTTTCCTGCGTATGGTATGTTGAGCGGTTGGTCTACGGCAGGCCAAAAAGCGTGTCCTTGTTGCATGAGTGAAAGTAAAGCATTCTACCTAAGTAATTCAAGCAAAATTAGTTGGTTTGACTGTCATAGACAGTTTCTACCCGAGGGTCACATGTATAGGAAGAATAAGAGAGCTTTCAAGAAGGGTGAGGAGGTGCTAGATGAGGCACCGATTCGTCTCCAAGGAGATGAGATTTGGGAGGTGATTTCAGAGTTCCCATCTACTGTGGACGGGACCGATCAAGAGTTCAAAGATCTTAAGAAATTAAAAAATGGTTGGTTTAAAAGAAGCATCTTCTTCGACCTTCCATATTGGAGTACTTTATTACTCCGACATAATCTGGACGTGATGCATATTGAGAAGAATTTCTTTGAGCAACTAATTCACACCGTCATGGATGTAGAGGGTAAGACATGTGACACCGTAGGATCCCGAAATGATTTGAAAAAAATTTGTGACCGTCCGAAAATGCATATCAAGCGGGATGGGTCCAAGCCTAGGGCATTGTTTAGCCTTGATAAGGCTCAGAGAAAGGCCGTGTTAGAGTGGGTAGGGAAACTGAAATTCCCTGATGGGTATGCATCCGATTTTAGTCGGTGTGTGGACATTAAGAACCTGAAGCTCCAAGGCTTGAAGAGTCACGACTGCCACGTGTTCATGGAGCGGTTACTACCTGTGGCGTTGAAGCACATGCTGCCGGAAAGTGTTTGGAATCCTATCACCGAGATATCTCAGTTTTTTCGAGATTTGTGTTCGTCGACAGTTACAAATGACGACATGACTCGTTTGGAGGATCAAATTCCTCAGATACTATGCAAACTTGAGATGATCTTCCCATCCTCCTTCTTTAACTCAATGGAGCATCTACCGGTCCACTTGCCCTACGAAGCTAAAGTGGGAGGACCGGTACAGTTTAGATGGATGTACCCGTTTGAGAGGTGAGAACTTTCAACTACTTACTTATTTTACCCACTAACTAACTTTAGACACTATAATTTGATAATAACATAATTGCTTGATGATTGTCATAGATTTCTCAACCATTTGAAGAAAAAAATTGGTAACAAGGCGAGGGTTGAGGGCTCCATATGTAATGCTTACTTAACAGAGGAGATAGCCAACTTCTGTTCTCTGTATTTCGAGAAAGAAGTGAACACCAAAGCCAAAAATCTAAACCTAGAAACACCCGAGACGACGATTGACCCCAACATACCAGACTTTTTTCAAAGTAAGGTGGGTGAGGGATCGTCATCAGCTGGCGGGTGGAGGACATTAGATGAGAAGGAGTACAATCGTGCTCACCTGTACTTGCTATCAAACTGCGAAGTTTTAGAGCCGTACGAGAAGAAGTTTGTAACTGAATTTGTGGCTGCTAATCCACATTTAAATGCTGATGATGTTTGGAATAAGCATGAGGAACAGTTTCCCAAATGGCTTAAGCAGCATGTAATTTCAGAGAATATTCAGGATGATTTGGTTAGGAGTCTAGCATTAGGTCCTTTGTGGAAGGTTAGGACTTGGAACCGGTATTCGGTTAATGGTTACAATTTCCATACATTTGCCCATGGTAGCAGTAGGACTAGATGTAATTTCGGTGTGAGTGTGTCGTCACTTGAGGGTGAAGATTACTACGGTCTATTGGAGGACATCTTCGAGCTGTGCTACGTTGGAAATGTTCGTGGGTATAGAGCTGTGGTATTTAAATGCGAATGGAAGGACAACTCTGTGCTAGGTACTAGAGTACATGAAAGGTACAAACTAGTTGAAGTTAATCATACCAAAAAATACTCCAAGTACGATCCGTTTATACTTGCACATCAAGCACACCAAGTGTACTTTGCGCCTTACCCAACCACAAAGAACGACAGAACTGTAAACCAGTGGTGGGCGGTGTTCAAAACCAAGCCACGAGGGCACTATGACTCTGACCTCTTCCAAGAGGACGTCATTTCTAGTGGTACAACATTGTCTCCAGTTGATGAGAATCTTTTCGCAAATGATGATGATGACAATAATGAGGTGGAAGTGGGGGAAGATTTTGAAGACAATGAAGGTGATGAGGAGGAAGAAGGTGCTTCTACTGATATGGTCGAGGAGGAGGACGACACCAATGACTTAGAGGTCAGTGACGAGGAGGAGGAAGATGACTACGAGGAAGAGGATGTCGTTGGTTCGAGTAGGCAAGTGGAAGATGACAACGAGAGTGACGATGATTTTTAGTGGGGTATAGTTTTAATAAGTTATATTATTTGTACATAGTAATCTGCATTACTTATTGTAGTCAAATTATTTCAATATTATGATGTCAGTTTATAACTTTCTACTACTATATGTCTGCAGATATGACGTTGGGCAGCAGACTACGGTACGGTAGTTCGAGCAGCAACAGCAACAGGGAGTCCCAGCAGCAGGAGGACCAGGAGGAGAACCGGCGAGAGGAGGAGAACCAGCGAGAGGACCAGGAGGATAACTTCCTTACCTTTGATTTTTATTTTGGATTTTTATTTTATGTTTTCCTTACATGTACTGTCAACAGCTGAAGAAGAAAACCGGAGAATTCCCTCCGCCGGTACAGCTATTTCTCGACACGAAGAGCAAGGGGGATGATACTGACGGTCGAACATTCGCCACGAAGAAGGATATGGACATTTGGGTAAGTTTAAAACATAAGACTTCGTTATTTTTTTTTCTTCACACAACCCACCTAATCACGACTTCATTTTCTTTCAGATGTCGTATAAGCAGGCCACTAGAGCACCCGAGAATGAAGGGGTGGACCCGAGCACGATTTGGTTCAGAGTCGTGGATGGGTACCGCAAGGGAGCGGTGTACGGTACGGGGACCGCTCATTCCCTGTATTGGACACCACCCAATGTTCGGGGGGGCCATGCGACCTCGACGGAGTGTGTGCCATCCGAAATGGCTGAGATGAGGTCGGAACTGCAGGGGGAAAGGGCGCGAGGGGATGCCTTGGCCGAGAAGCTGAAGGAGCAGGATGAGAGGCTGAAGATGCAGGAGTCCGTTAACCTGCAAATTCTGGAAGAGTTACAACGCCTTAGGAGCATGCACCAGCAGAACTGTAACTCCGGCCCTATTCCCCGACACCGGGATCCTAGAGACCCCTTCAACGGGGGTGGTAGTGGTGCGTCAGCTAGTTTCCCTGTTAGGTGAGTAATTGAAAACAGTTTGTAGTTTCTGAATGCTTGTTGAAAAAACAGTTTGTAACAACATTTTTAATTTAGTGTATTCATGACGTTTGCATACTTGGTTGCCAAATTTGGAGTGTGAAACTTGCGTAATGTTTGGAACGACGTTTGGAATGATGTTTGGGATGTATTGTGGTTGTTGGTGTGTTTTATTTTGCAGATTTTGGCTAGAAAAATAATAGTAATAACCGGCCTATTTCAGGTACAACAGCGACTGAAATCAGTAGCTAATTTTTCTATTTAGCGACCGATATCAGTCGCTGTATAAATCTGCTGTCACCACATTACACCATTTAGCGACTGATTTCAGTCGCTAATTTCTCACTTTAGCGACTGAAATCGGTCGCTAATTGACGCCATTAGCGACTGATATCAGTCGCTAAAAAACGCTTTTAGCGACTGATTTCAGTCGCTAAAGTGAGAAATTAGCGACTGAAATCAGTCGCTAAAATTAGCGACTGAAATCAGTCGCGCGTTTTTCTAGCGACTGAAATCAGTCGCTAGATGCGACTAACTGTAGCGACAATCGCTTAGCGACGGTTAACAGTCG
The DNA here is from genome assembly GCA_958450325.1 of Agrostemma githago. Taxonomy (NCBI): domain Eukaryota; kingdom Viridiplantae; phylum Streptophyta; class Magnoliopsida; order Caryophyllales; family Caryophyllaceae; genus Agrostemma; species Agrostemma githago. Next base: position 52,283,202 of record OY288255.1, read on the forward strand.
CGCGTCTATTTCTAGCTACAGATGACGGTAGCTAAACTCAGTCGCCAAATACTTAAACTGTTGTAGTGCAATCATGCAAACCATAAGCAAGAAGAAACAAGCAAGAATAGCATGGCCACTACTACTCTAACAAACATTTCATCAAACATAAAGCATGCATAACAAGAGATTAGCAACAAAGATTCAACTTTTACCCACAATCAACCCTAATCACCCAAGATTAACATCTAATCCTCCTACTCCCACAAGAGTCTACTTACACATGGCTAAGTTAAAACTAACATGAACTAAAGAAACCAACATAAGAACAAACACATTCATCATCCAAGATAAACAAGGAAAAGCAATAAACAGAAGATAAAGATTGAAATTTTACTAACAATGAAAGATTAAGGGAAGAGAGACAAGAAGGATTATACCAAACTAGAAGATGAATGAAAAGATTGAAACTTGTATATAAGAAAACCCAAAAACATCCACCAATGTTGTCAAGATTGATATATTTTTCAAGAAATCCAATAATACACAAGTAACTTGCTAGGATTACGCTAAGATTAAGGAGAGATTAGGAAGAGATTAAGCTAAGCTACACTAATTTCTATCTAGGGTTTCGTGTCTAAAACATTACAAGAGGGGGGTATATATAGGTTACACAAATAAGGGAAGTGAATTTACAAAGCGCGGGAGGAGCAGAGGCCTCACGACCGTGTTAGTAGGCTCCCGGCCGTGAGCAAGTCCCGTCCTGGCCGTGAGACTCTTCAGGTGTTAGTTTTCTTCTTGTCTTTACTTCAGGTGTCGAGTTTGTATTCCCGGTCGGGAATACGGGTGACATGGTCGTATAGCTTCACGGGTCGATCATCCTTTACTCCTAAGCGATGTCGTGACTCGGGATTGGTTCGTATGACGATGAAAAGGACTTAGAAAGCCGAGCTCCATGCCAAATGAACCTACAAGCACAATCATAGCTACAAGAGACATTAATAGCACAAAACCGCTTCTAAAAGCGGTTAAATCAATGGAAAATCAAGTAAAGCATGAAGGAAAGACGGTATAAATCAAGCATATCAGATGAAAATCAAATAAACAGGTTTAAAAGAATTAAAATGTTTTAAAATAAAAATAAATATTATTTGACTCGGAAATAAAAATAAAGCTTGGAAAAATGATGAAATAAAAAGTCGTAACGTGATAGAGTTATGACGAAGTCATAACGGAAAAGATAAAAGCGCTAGGAAAAATAGCGGGTGTTACAATCCTCCCCACTAAAAGAAAGTTTCGTCCTTGAAACTAAGAATAAGCAGAAAGGAATACAGATTACCCCACTCGAAAAGATGAGGATAAAAATTTCGCATAAGAATTTTGCTTTAAAAGAAAATTTGACAACTTTTAAAGTGATATGAAATCAAATGCAAATATTTATTCCAAGAGAAATTAGGCTAAGCTACCCGAAGTTTAAAATCTTCTAAATTAGTGAAATCATAAAGTAAATAAAGTTATTTGTTAAAATAACGACGTCAAATAACATTTGTAAACAAACTCGAAGGAAATAGGGTAACCAAAACATTTTCAAAACAAATGTAAAACAATTTGATTAAGAAATTTGATGATATTTCGTTTTATGACGAAACAAAATTTAGTTTTAAGATATCAAATTTGTAGTTAGTAAAAATCAAACCAGTTGTCAAACATTTTCAATAACAGATTCAAAAGTCCAACAAAAAATAAAACGAAAACTAATTTCAAAATATTAAAATCGAAAATGTTATCAAAGTAACTATGAAAGTTTTCAAAAATGTTATCAAACCATACAAAATAATTTCGAGAATGTTAAAACGTTTTACATAATAATCCTATAAAAATTGAGGTATTTGGAAATATGAAAGTCTTCATAAAATTCCGATCGCTTGAAAATCAAAAATTGAAATAATTTCGAAATAATTTAAAATAAATTATTAAGACATTCTGAAACAGAACTAAATATAAATATCAACCAAAGATAAAACAAAAGTGAAGTATAAAGTTCTTAAATTAGGACATGACCCTTAGAGTAACCGTGATTGATCGCTCTTCTGAAGGGTAGCCCCCGAGTGAGACTGAGGACTCTGATAGAACTCAGATGGTGTGACATCTAAGTGACTTGAAAGTGGCACACGTGAGACAACACATTTAGGACCTTACCCTTAGAGCAACCGTGATTGATTGCTCTACTGAAGGGTAGCCCCTGAGTGGGATTGAAGGTTTTGTTAAGACTCGAGTGTCGGTGAAGTGACCCTTGGACGTAAGGATCACAAACCTTTAGCTACAGGGCTATGCCTTGTAAAAGGTTTACTCGGCCTCGAGGAAAGGCAGACGGGGTAAGGGAAGAAACATGCGATGTGAGATCGGCAGAGCTTCGAAGCTAGAGACCCTTGACTTGACTTGAATAAGGATGTCCATGTGATTAAGGTAGACCCTTAAGTTAAACGATTCTTAGATTGGGATGACTCGACTAACGGATTGAAAGATGGGCGAAATTCCCCCAGGAAAGGTCGTGGGGACCGTCCTGTCTGAGGGAAAAATCGCGTGGGACTTTCTAGTTAGGACTCGAGTGTTTAGACGAACCTTCCATTTATGAGTGTATGACTCATGTTGGTCGGTTATGCCTTTAGGATAAGGCGGACTAGGATGGGGAAGACACCTGTGATGTAGGATCGATGGAGTTTCGACAATACAGACTTTCGACGAACTAGGTGAGACCAGACACACGGATTACAGTAGGCCCTAGATCGAAAAGTTTCGACGGTATAGACTTTCGACGAACTAGATGAGACCAGACACACGGATTACGGTAGGCCCTAGATCGAAAGGTTTTGAAAAAAGATTGGATATTAAAAACTAAGAGGACGGTCTTGTCTTTTGAAATTGGCAGCATGCCGACAGGGCCGAGTTTTTGAAAAGTCGAATATTCGAAATTTCGAAAATTTGGATATCAAAAATGGATTTCCGAAAATTTGAAAATCAAAAACGGGATCCTGAAGATTTAAAAATCGAAAACGGCATCTCGAAGATTTGGAAATCGAAATGGAATTTTAAAAATTCGCAAATCGAAAGGGATAAGAAGGGTTTTGAAGGAAAGAAGGATAAGAAAGGTCCTAGGACAAGAAGATTTTGAAAAGGTTGACTTCCTAGGATGGGGAAGGTTTTGGAAAGGTTGACTTTGTAAATTTGAGGACGGTCCTGACTTTTGAAATTCGCAGCATGCCGACATCACCGATTTTTTTTCAGAAAGTCAAGAGTTTTGAATTTTGAAATGGCCAGCATGCCGGCTAAAAATAGGATACTTTTGAGTCAAATCATAAGTCTAAATTTCGGCAGCCCTCCGAGGTTTTTTGAAAACTGGACATTGTGAAAAGCAAGTTCCGAAATGGGTAGCATGCCGGCTAAAAAGAGGATACTTTTGAGTCAAATCATAAGTCTAAATTACAGCAGCGCTTCGATTTTTTTTGAAATCTGGATATTTTGAAAAGCAAGTTCCGAAATAGGCAGCATGCCGGCTAAAAATGGGATACTTTTGAGTCAAATTATAAGTCTAAATTTCGGCAGCATTTCGGGTTTTTATAAAACTGGATATTTTGAAAGGATTCATTTTTGAAATGACGGTTTTTGAAAAATGACACGGAAACCAAGTATCACATAGTCAAGCAAGCATTATGATGACACCATGTATGCTTTATGCTAAGTCTCGGGCGGTCTAAAGAGGGTCTATACCAACACCGATGGCTCTCTTGTAAATGAGGACAGACTTCCTAAGCCGAGTTGGTCTTAGAACATGACGTGAAACCCATACGAGTTTGGCCATTGATGTCTTTAGCGCACCCATTTAGGAATGCACCGCGGTATAGTGGGACGTCGGTCACAAGTAACCGGCCCGGGCAAAAATGAGGTTATGCATGAACCATCAAACTAATGCGCGCACGTTAATAACCGAACGATTTATCTTCAAGTGTCACCCTGAGAATCCCGATGACAAGTAGTACATCGGGTATCACCAGCGGAGTCGCCAAATTGTGGACATGGCAAAGTCCTCCCCAACGCGGCCACGCGCGGGTTTGGGTAGGCGAATGAATCTCGTGGTAAGATTGTTCTCGGGTCGAAATTTAAATCGAAGTTGGAGTCGCCACCGTACTTTATGGGAGTTCGGACCTGTTCGAACTCACTCTATACTTGGGCACATCGTGCACAAAGCACGGCCCGCTTTAGTACTAGAGCTTGTTGGGTTTGTCCATTTTCATTACGATACTGACGCCGAGTTATCGGGTATCGTGCATCGAATGACTCTCGTAAGCCAACGGTTTCAGACATCCGGAAACCAGTGGTTCTGAGTAAGGGGTGAGGGTACGTGTTGGGAAGCCCACGAAGGACACCCCCCCCCCCCCCCCCCCCCCGCACTTAGCGGCCACTAATAGAATATCGATCGTTTTTCGTGTGTGAGATATCTCACTCATACGACATTGGAATTAAGTGATTCAAGATGCGTTGGAAACCTAAGTTCCAGACCTAAAAGTTTGTAGAAGGAAGCAAGACTCAATTCCATTATTTCATGGCTCAAAATCGAGATACAAAGCAGTAACTATGGAATCAAGGTGAAAATCGGGCCCAAAACACCAAATAAAGGAGATAGATGGCCCATTATGGAGAAAGAAAAGAGTGGGACGTTGTTGATTGAAAAGAAAAGGAGCACCAGGAGAGATAGGAGGGGTCCGTAGGGTAGTAGGGGAAGGAGGCCGCACAGTAGAGATTAGTAGAGAGTAGGCATGAGTTAAGAGAGTAGCAATAGGCTATTAGTTTTGTCAATTTAGTTTTCTATCATTATTAATTGTTTTAGCTCTAATTAGTAGTGTGATTAGTCTTCTACTCTTCACGTTTCATCTATGCAAATTCTCCATTTCAAGTTTGGTACAACTTCTTCTCCCTTTTTTATTAATTTTCATCTTTATGTTTATGAGTTTTAGATTCTTTTATGCTCAATTAGTTTAAAGTTTGCATCTTTATTAGTTTCTCATGTTTAATAGTTTGAGTAGAGTAATGGCTAGTGTAATTAGTTTAGTTTTAATCATGTTTGAGTAGTTAATTTCTAGGGTTGGGGAAGACTCGGTTTCTCTCCATTGTGGGTGATGGTAGGGATTCGTCACGTCCCAACCGTCAATAATATAACCGGCTAATCCTAACTAGGGTAGATAGGGTAAGTCGGGTCGAATCCACGGGGACGGTAAGAGGCGTCTAGACTAGGTCGGCCCAAATACTAGACTAAGTCAACGAGCTAAACTAAGAATGGAAGGAGGGGAGAAACTAGACTAAGACTAAGAGGAACAACTAAGGAGAACGGGCTAGGATTAGGTCGGGGTCAAAGGGGTAACGGAATAGTCGAGGGAGGATTAGAGTGAAGGAGGTAGTAGGGTGATCTAGGTTGGTCCGGGCTCTCGCAACTTAGACTCACCTAGAGGTTCCACCTAAAACCCATCTCAGCGATACACAACACAACCGGGGTTCTAGCATGCTATAGACCTAGGTCGAATCCGGGCTCTCGCTACTTAGACCGGCCTAGGGGTCGTCCTCACCGGGCTCTCGCAACTTAATGAGGGGACCGAAACCACAACAAACTAACACCCACGAAAGAAAGGCAAGAAAAACAAGCATTCGTACATACTTAGTCATTCAAGCAATTCCACAAACATGTGATGTGCTTCAAACAAGAAGAAACCCAAATCTTCCACCAACATCTCTAACAAACCCTTAATCATTCAATTAACACCCTAATCACCTTACTAACCCTAGCAAGAACACTACTCTAACATAATCATACTAATACTAACAAGAACAAGAAGATCTAACATAAGAAAACAAACATACATAAACAAACTAGTAATAACAATGAACAAGAACAAAACTAACAACTAAAGATTCAAACTTGGATGAATAAACAAGAAAAAGAGTAAAAGGAGAAGAAGATTTTACCATAATACAAAGGAGAAAGAACAAAACTTGCATTAATGAAGAAAACCCAAAACAAACATCCAAGGTTGTCAAGCTTGGTGAAGATCTTGAAGAATTCCCTTAATACAAGTACTAATCTAAGATCAACTACTAATTATCGACTAATCTACACTAATCTAATCTAATCTAACCTAAAGTAGTCTAGGGTTTTGTCTCTAATGAAGTGTATATGCTTTACATAACAAGGGAAGAGTATATATAGGGTTTAAGAATGAAAGGAATTGGAAGAAACAAGGCGGGGCTGCAACTGACCCTTCCCGGTCGGGAAGGCTTGGTCCCGATCGGGATGGGCCATCCTTCCCGGTCGGGAAGCACTTTCCCGATCGGGATGGGCTCACAGTAGCCGCGCTTCTTGTTCACTTCATCCCGAATGGGATGAGGCCATCCCGAACGGGATGGGTCTTTGTAGGCCTCCCTCAAGAGCTCTTTGGTCCCTCCTTGCCTCTCGTGGGCTTCTCGTCGATTCTCGGGACTCGGGATCGGGTCTCGGAGGCTCGGGATTGGGTCCCAAGATCTCGGGGTCGATTCCAAGGCTTCGAGTCATCGTTCCTTTATCTCGTTGGCTCCAAAATGTGTATGTATCGAGTCGGAATCGCTCCAACTCTTCCAAATCGGTCTCGGGAACCTGAAACGAACTAAAGGAAGCATAAGAAGCCCCTAAACCGCTCCCAAGGAGCGATTCTACAAGGAAAACGGGACCAAAACACTACGAAATAGGCACTACAAATGACACTTATTAACTCCCCCACACTTAACCTTTAGTCGCCCTCGAGTAAGCACACACTAACTACTAAACTAGCCGAATGGGTATTAGCGCACCCTACGCCCCTTCAACTCACGCGAGTGCACTTAGAGGAAAAGTGCACTCCGCAAGGCAAGTCGGGTCTTGCGACAAAACTGTGGATGCAACCGGACACAAAACACATAAACAAACAATCACACAAACAAACACATAATCGGTTGCACCCAAAATAAAAGAAATACCGCTTCCCACTAAAAGCGGTGAAAGAAACACCGGTTTAGGACTCGAGGCAAGTGACAACGTTCCAAAGCTAGCAATACAAACCAAGGTGGGCTAAACCCTAATAGTATGACGATAAAGCAACAAAAACGTTGGTAACTTACCTAGGTCCTCCTAACTTTCTAAAAACGTACTACGGGACGATCGGCGGAGTGGAAAAGTGAGGAGCCACGGTGTTAGTCGACACTGTAGGTAAGTGAGACCCCGCCCTCTTTAGCGTGAGCCAAGAGGGTCGTCCCGTGTCCAAGACCGCCCAACTAGTCCAAGTAAAAAAAGTGGAAATCATGCAAAATGAGGGAAGACCGACTAATGCCGCTATCATCCTTCCTTGGGACTCGGTCCTTTGGTAGGCTCTTCACAGCAAAAGTCGGAAAAAGGCTTATTTTTGTGGGGATTTCTTTTTGTGAGACGGGTTTTCTTTTGGCACTATCTTTCTTTTCGACGTATTGATTTGTTTTGCCATGCCACTCTTTTTCTTCTTTTCTATTTTCTTTTTGGCTTTTGTGCCTTTTCTTTTTCTTCATTTCTTTTTCTTTCTTTCATTTTTTTTTCTTTTTCTTTTCTTTGCCCTTTTGGCAAGATTTGGCATTTCATTGTGTAACAAGAAAGAGAGAATCAACAATTTGCAATCTTATTGAGTGGATGTGTGTAGGAGGTAGGGGAATGGGAGAGTCGGGGAGCGTCCTTCCCTTCAAACCCACAAAAAGTGGAGAACTTGGACTAATCAAACACCTAAACACGGTCACCTAGGGGACGAGACTCGGTAATCAAGGCCTTTTCACACCGTGGGTGGTCATAATGGTCAAAAGTGCAAATCCCGTAGTAAATTCCTAGTAAGCTAGGTGGACACAAGGTAAAGGACCAACGAAATCATTGATTTAGGGTCATTCTACTAAATTAAAGTCCAAGACTCGATTTACACTACTAGGAAGGGAAAGTACACACTCACACACTAGCCTCTAAACCGGGTTTTCGAAAACCATTTACGCACAAGACACAAAAACACACAAACAAAGACTCAACGAGAACGAAAGAAAAGGAAGTAAAAGCAACGAAACAAAAATAAAACAAAACGAACACATACATAACACAAACACCACCCCGATCATCCAAACAAGCCACCAAATCAACCACACTTTACAAAGCTCCACTCGAGCACACAACATCACAATCTCCTCCAAACTCCGCATGAGGTAAAGAAGAAAAAAGGATAAGATGTTGCCGGGAGTCTTGAAAGCCTTCCAAAGTTAACGGTGATTAAAGCAACCTATAAGGGAAAGGGAGGCAAAACACGCACACAAAACAAATATACGACACAATGACACAAAAGGAAAACACACAAAAGAAAAATCTTTTTGATTTTTGTGAAATTTTTTCAAATTTTTAGGGTTTTTGATGATTTTTTTCGAAAAAAACTAAGAAAATAAAGCTAACTATGATAGAATATCGCTCCCCCACACTTAAATCGAGCCATGTCCTCATGCTCGATCGTAGGGTGCGGAGAGACAAAAGAAAGAAAAAGAAACTACGAAAATAAAACTAAAAATCAAAAATAAAGTGAAGAAAAGGTAGAAGGTGTCCGGCCGGGGTGTAATCAAATCACCATGGGCCGAGACGAGAAAAGATATGGATGGGGGAAGAAAATAAAAATAAGGAAATAAGAGGAAATGGGAGGGGAGGGCTAGGTGTAATCAAGTCACCTAGCCCGGATTCCGCCTAAATCCGACTAAATCCTCAAAAAGAAAGTGAAAAACTTGTAAAAATTTGGATTTTGAAATGACTCTCGATGTAATCACATCATCGAGAGTCGGGAGCAACATAAACCAAGGCCTCGAAGGCCACCATGACACAAATGATAAGGGAAGGGGAGTAAACAAAGGAAAACAAGCAATAAAAGACGGAAAAGTAAGGATAGTTACCCAAACCAATCGGCTAGTAACTCACTCGCTCCATCGTCTCATAGATCAATATAGGCTCTTGCTTGTTGTCTTCGTTGTCATCCTCCTTCAAGCTTGATATAACCGCATGGTTGGGGTAGTAATGGTAGGGGGTGGGATTTGATGTGGATCTCAGTGTGTAAAGTGAGGTGTATAGGAGTAAAGAGGAGTAGGGAGGTTGGGAGGGGGTATAATGGATGGGTGGAGACAAAGGGGTCCATCCCGGTCGGGATGGATGGTCCCGATCGGGTTGATAAACCCTTCCCGATCGGGAAGCCCTCGTCCCGATCGGGAACGCACTCCAGTGAATCCGATTTTCAGCACCTTCATCCCGATCGGGATGGCTCCTTCCCGGTCGGGATTCTTCATCCTTCCCGGTCGGGAAGCCCTCTTCCCGGTCGGGATGAGTCTTCTTTGCTTCCTCAAGCCCAAAAGCTCATCATAGGCTTCAAAAACCGACTTCCTCTCTCGCAAACCAAACTCCATCATCACCACTCCTTTCTAGGAGTCACCTTCACTTCACCTATCACAATAAACTCAAACTACACATCAAATTCGCTCCCTCACATCGCTCATCAAAATACCAAAAACGATTACAAGAATCCCACAAAAACAAAAGAGTTCTAGAAACAAAAATCACAAATACAAGCACAAGTACTCTAAAGAATAGAAGAGGAAGGGAATATACAACATGACGGTTCTTTTAGGAACTCTGTCAAACCTAGGATGGTGGACTCCATTCTTCAACCGTAGCCCTCAAGGGCATGGAGGAGCAAGTCGAACGCGCTACCGACATCGTAGTGAAGGCCCAAGAAGCGCTCGAGCTTAACCGACCTCCACGGCCTCCAAGGAGGAGGCAAGAAGTAGGAATCCCAAGACCCGACATCAACTTCAAAGTTGTCTTCGGGGTCTCTCCATCCTACGAGCTCAACCGATATCTTCCTCCCTAGGCATCGCCTCCAATCACAAGCAAGCTTCATATCCAAGAAACAAGGCACAAAAAGCGGTTTTGGCCTCATCTCTTCAATGCACACCCCCACACTTTCCTCAAGTTGTGGTTCCCCATCTTTATCACTCGGCCCCACATCATCTTGGAGAGGAGAATCTAAACTCCTACCGGCGGTTTCAATCTCTTCCAAGTCATCTCTCGGTGTACTAGCAAGGGGCTCATGATGCCTATCCACGTTCTCGGGCAAGGGCAACTCGAGGCTAACAATTTCACCCAACAACTCTACAAACTCCACCAAACCATCCCACTCGCTATCCTCCTCCAATTCTTCACCAACGATGCCTTCACCAAGAGTCATCTCCTCATTCGTCTCTTTTTGGGTAGACGATTGAGGTTCTTCAAAGCAAATCTCTCTCTCAAAGGGAACTACATCGGCGGCTTCGTAACTCGGTTGCTCCTCTTTCTCAAGTGGGCACCCTCCATCTAAATACGATGCTCGGGATAAAGACATTACGGCTTGAACCGATAATGCATTTAATTGAGCATTCCTCGCCTCGTTTGCCCTTCGCATTTGGACCATTAAATCATCTTGTTCCTTTTTCAATTGAATGGCCGTTTCTTGAAGGCTCCTTTGCATTTGAAGCATCGATTGATGCAACTCTAAGTTTGACGATTGGTGGTCATTGGGGTCTTGTAAAGCTCCTTGATAATCATGATGATGCCCATAGGGTGGGGCATCATATTGTTGGTAGCAAGGTTGGGGTGATTGGTAGTATTGTGGGTCATAGGGTTCATATTGTGGTTGGGGTGGAGGGTAATATTGTGGGTCTTGGTGGTATTGGCTTCCATAAAGTGAATCTTGATCGGACACGGTGGGTTCACATTGGGCCACCTTCGTGTTCAACATATCTCGGCAGATGACCAGTTGGCTGACGCACTGACTAAAGCTCTTCCTCGGTCGCGGTTGTATCCGATTTTGTCCAAGATTGGTCTATTCGTAGGATCGTCCATCTTGCGGGAGCGTGTTAAAGATATTTAATATATATCTTGTTCACACTTATTTAGTTAATTGTAATCTTTATGTATTATTTCCTATTCCGTAATCTTTTCTAGTCTTAGTAGTTTCCTCAACTGTTTATACTATTAGGATTCTCTTTTTGTATTTAGGTAAGATTAGATTTCTAGATTACTTGTTTGCCTCCAAAGCATCTACCTTGTATAAATACACATGTTTATTCAATGAAATTAATTAAGTTTTCACAAATACTTTACAGATTCAACCACCAATCATGCAAACCATAAGCAAGAAGAAACAAGCAAGAATAGCATGGCCACTACTACTCTAACAAACATTTCATCAAACATAAAGCATGCATAACAAGAGATTAGCAACAAAGATTCAACTTTTACCCACAATCAACCCTAATCACCCAAGATTAACATCTAATCCTCCTACTCCCACAAGAGTCTACTTACACATGGCTAAGTTAAAACTAACATGAACTAAAGAAACCAACATAAGAACAAACACATTCATCATCCAAGATAAACAAGGAAAAGCAATAAACAGAAGATAAAGATTGAAATCTTACTAACAATGAAAGATTAAGGGAAGAGAGACAAGAAGGATTATACCAAACTAGAAGATGAATGAAAAGATTGAAACTTGTATATAAGAAAACCCAAAAACATCCACCAATGTTGTCAAGATTGATATATTTTTCAAGAAATCCAATAATACACAAGTAACTTGCTAGGATTACGCTAAGATTAAGGAGAGATTAGGAAGAGATTAAGCTAAGCTACACTAATTTCTATCTAGGGTTTCGTGTCTAAAACATTACAAGAGGGGGGTATATATAGGTTACACAAATAAGGGAAGTGAATTTACAAAGCGCGGGAGGAGCAGAGGCCTCACGACCGTGTTAGTAGGCTCCCGGCCGTGAGCAAGTCCCGTCCTGGCCGTGAGACTCTTCAGGTGTTAGTTTTCTTCTTGTCTTTACTTCAGGTGTCGAGTTTGTATTCCCGGTCGGGAATACGGGTGACATGGTCGTATAGCTTCACGGGTCGATCATCCTTTACTCCTAAGCGATGTCGTGACTCGGGATTGGTTCGTATGACGATGAAAAGGACTTAGAAAGCCGAGCTCCATGCCAAATGAACCTACAAGCACAATCATAGCTACAAGAGACATTAATAGCACAAAACCGCTTCTAAAAGCGGTTAAATCAATGGAAAATCAAGTAAAGCATGAAGGAAAGACGGTATAAATCAAGCATATCAGATGAAAATCAAATAAACAGGTTTAAAAGAATTAAAATGTTTTAAAATAAAAATAAATATTATTTGACTCGGAAATAAAAATAAAGCTTGGAAAAATGATGAAATAAAAAGTCGTAACGTGATAGAGTTATGACGAAGTCATAACGGAAAAGATAAAAGCGCTAGGAAAAATAGCGGGTGTTACAATCCTCCCCACTAAAAGAAAGTTTCGTCCTTGAAACTAAGAATAAGCAGAAAGGAATACAGATTACCCCACTCGAAAAGATGAGGATAAAAATTTCGCATAAGAATTTTGCTTTAAAAGAAAATTTGACAACTTTTAAAGTGATATGAAATCAAATGCAAATATTTATTCCAAGAGAAATTAGGCTAAGCTACCCGAAGTTTAAAATCTTCTAAATTAGTGAAATCATAAAGTAAATAAAGTTATTTGTTAAAATAACGACGTCAAATAACATTTGTAAACAAACTCGAAGGAAATAGGGTAACCAAAACATTTTCAAAACAAATGTAAAACAATTTGATTAAGAAATTTGATGATATTTCGTTTTATGACGAAACAAAATTTAGTTTTAAGATATCAAATTTGTAGTTAGTAAAAATCAAACCAGTTGTCAAACATTTTCAATAACAGATTCAAAAGTCCAACAAAAAATAAAACGAAAACTAATTTCAAAATATTAAAATCGAAAATGTTATCAAAGTAACTATGAAAGTTTTCAAAAATGTTATCAAACCATACAAAATAATTTCGAGAATGTTAAAACGTTTTACATAATAATCCTATAAAAATTGAGGTATTTGGAAATATGAAAGTCTTCATAAAATTCCGATCGCTTGAAAATCAAAAATTGAAATAATTTCGAAATAATTTAAAATAAATTATTAAGACATTCTGAAACAGAACTAAATATAAATATCAACCAAAGATAAAACAAAAGTGAAGTATAAAGTTCTTAAATTAGGACATGACCCTTAGAGTAACCGTGATTGATCGCTCTTCTGAAGGGTAGCCCCCGAGTGAGACTGAGGACTCTGATAGAACTCAGATGGTGTGACATCTAAGTGACTTGAAAGTGGCACACGTGAGACAACACATTTAGGACCTTACCCTTAGAGCAACCGTGATTGATTGCTCTACTGAAGGGTAGCCCCTGAGTGGGATTGAAGGTTTTGTTAAGACTCGAGTGTCGGTGAAGTGACCCTTGGACGTAAGGATCACAAACCTTTAGCTACAGGGCTATGCCTTGTAAAAGGTTTACTCGGCCTCGAGGAAAGGCAGACGGGGTAAGGGAAGAAACATGCGATGTGAGATCGGCAGAGCTTCGAAGCTAGAGACCCTTGACTTGACTTGAATAAGGATGTCCATGTGATTAAGGTAGACCCTTAAGTTAAACGATTCTTAGATTGGGATGACTCGACTAACGGATTGAAAGATGGGCGAAATTCCCCCAGGAAAGGTCGTGGGGACCGTCCTGTCTGAGGGAAAAATCGCGTGGGACTTTCTAGTTAGGACTCGAGTGTTTAGACGAACCTTCCATTTATGAGTGTATGACTCATGTTGGTCGGTTATGCCTTTAGGATAAGGCGGACTAGGATGGGGAAGACACCTGTGATGTAGGATCGATGGAGTTTCGACAATACAGACTTTCGACGAACTAGGTGAGACCAGACACACGGATTACAGTAGGCCCTAGATCGAAAAGTTTCGACGGTATAGACTTTCGACGAACTAGATGAGACCAGACACACGGATTACGGTAGGCCCTAGATCGAAAGGTTTTGAAAAAAGATTGGATATTAAAAACTAAGAGGACGGTCTTGTCTTTTGAAATTGGCAGCATGCCGACAGGGCCGAGTTTTTGAAAAGTCGAATATTCGAAATTTCGAAAATTTGGATATCAAAAATGGATTTCCGAAAATTTGAAAATCAAAAACGGGATCCTGAAGATTTAAAAATCGAAAACGGCATCTCGAAGATTTGGAAATCGAAATGGAATTTTAAAAATTCGCAAATCGAAAGGGATAAGAAGGGTTTTGAAGGAAAGAAGGATAAGAAAGGTCCTAGGACAAGAAGATTTTGAAAAGGTTGACTTCCTAGGATGGGGAAGGTTTTGGAAAGGTTGACTTTGTAAATTTGAGGACGGTCCTGACTTTTGAAATTCGCAGCATGCCGACATCACCGATTTTTTTCAGAAAGTCAAGAGTTTTGAATTTTGAAATGGCCAGCATGCCGGCTAAAAATAGGATACTTTTGAGTCAAATCATAAGTCTAAATTTCGGCAGCCCTCCGAGGTTTTTTGAAAACTGGACATTGTGAAAAGCAAGTTCCGAAATGGGTAGCATGCCGGCTAAAAAGAGGATACTTTTGAGTCAAATCATAAGTCTAAATTACAGCAGCGCTTCGATTTTTTTTGAAATCTGGATATTTTGAAAAGCAAGTTCCGAAATAGGCAGCATGCCGGCTAAAAATGGGATACTTTTGAGTCAAATTATAAGTCTAAATTTCGGCAGCATTTCGGGTTTTTATAAAACTGGATATTTTGAAAGGATTCATTTTTGAAATGACGGTTTTTGAAAAATGACACGGAAACCAAGTATCACATAGTCAAGCAAGCATTATGATGACACCATGTATGCTTTATGCTAAGTCTCGGGCGGTCTAAAGAGGGTCTATACCAACACCGATGGCTCTCTTGTAAATGAGGACAGACTTCCTAAGCCGAGTTGGTCTTAGAACATGACGTGAAACCCATACGAGTTTGGCCATTGATGTCTTTAGCGCACCCATTTAGGAATGCACCGCGGTATAGTGGGACGTCGGTCACAAGTAACCGGCCCGGGCAAAAATGAGGTTATGCATGAACCATCAAACTAATGCGCGCACGTTAATAACCGAACGATTTATCTTCAAGTGTCACCCTGAGAATCCCGATGACAAGTAGTACATCGGGTATCACCAGCGGAGTCGCCAAATTGTGGACATGGCAAAGTCCTCCCCAACGCGGCCACGCGCGGGTTTGGGTAGGCGAATGAATCTCGTGGTAAGATTGTTCTCGGGTCGAAATTTAAATCGAAGTTGGAGTCGCCACCGTACTTTATGGGAGTTCGGACCTGTTCGAACTCACTCTATACTTGGGCACATCGTGCACAAAGCACGGCCCGCTTTAGTACTAGAGCTTGTTGGGTTTGTCCATTTTCATTACGATACTGACGCCGAGTTATCGGGTATCGTGCATCGAATGACTCTCGTAAGCCAACGGTTTCAGACATCCGGAAACCAGTGGTTCTGAGTAAGGGGTGAGGGTACGTGTTGGGAAGCCCACGAAGGACACCCCCCCCCCCCCCCCCGCACTTAGCGGCCTCTAATAGTATATCGATCGTTTTTCGTGTGTGAGATATCTCACTCATACGACATTGGAATTAAGTGATTCAAGATGCGTTGGAAACCTAAGTTCCAGACCTAAAAGTTTGTAGAAGGAAGCAAGACTCAATTCCATTATTTCATGGCTCAAAATCGAGATACAAAGCAGTAACTATGGAATCAAGGTGAAAATCGGGCCCAAAACACCAAATAAAGGAGATAGATGGCCCATTATGGAGAAAGAAAAGAGTGGGACGTTGTTGATTGAAAAGAAAAGGAGCACCAGGAGAGATAGGAGGGGTCCGTAGGGTAGTAGGGGAAGGAGGCCGCACGGTAGAGATTAGTAGAGAGTAGGCATGAGTTAAGAGAGTAGCAATAGGCTATTAGTTTTGTCAATTTAGTTTTCTATCATTATTAATTGTTTTAGCTCTAATTAGTAGTGTGATTAGTCTTCTACTCTTCACGTTTCATCTATGCAAATTCTCCATTTCAAGTTTGGTACAACTTCTTCTCCCTTTTTTTATTAATTTTCATCTTTATGTTTATGAGTTTTAGATTCTTTTATGCTCAATTAGTTTAAAGTTTGCATCTTTATTAGTTTCTCATGTTTAATAGTTTGAGTAGAGTAATGGCTAGTGTAATTAGTTTAGTTTTAATCATGTTTGAGTAGTTAATTTCTAGGGTTGGGGAAGACTCGGTTTCTCTCCATTGTGGGTGATGGTAGGGATTCGTCACGTCCCAACCGTCAATAATATAACCGGCTAATCCTAACTAGGGTAGATAGGGTAAGTCGGGTCGAATCCACGGGGACGGTAAGAGGCGTCTAGACTAGGTCGGCCCAAATACTAGACTAAGTCAACGAGCTAAACTAAGAATGGAAGGAGGGGAGAAACTAGACTAAGACTAAGAGGAACAACTAAGGAGAACGGGCTAGGATTAGGTCGGGGTCAAAGGGGTAACGGAATAGTCGAGGGAAGATTAGAGTGAAGGAGGTAGTAGGGTGATCTAGGTTGGTCCGGGCTCTCACAACTTAGACTCACCTAGAGGTTCCACCTAAAACCCATCTCGGCGATACACAACACAACCGGGGTTCTAGCATGCTATAGACCTAGGTCGAATCCGGGCTCTCGCTACTTAGACCGGCCTAGGGGTCGTCCTCACCGGGCTCTCGCAACTTAATGAGGGGACCGAACCCACAACAAACTAACACCCACGAAAGAAAGGCAAGAAAAACAAGCATTCGTACATACTTAGTCATTCAAGCAATTCCACAAACATGTGATGTGCTTCAAACAAGAGGAAACCCAAATCTTCCACCAACATCTCTAACAAACCCTTAATCATTCAATTAACACCCTAATCACCTTACTAACCCTAGCAAGAACACTACTCTAACATAATCATACTAATACTAACAAGAACAAGAAGATCTAACATAAGAAAACAAACATACATAAACAAACTAGTAATAACAATGAACAAGAACAAAACTAACAACTAAAGATTCAAACTTGGATGAATAAACAAGAAAAAGAGTAAAAGGAGAAGAATATTTTACCATACTACAAAGGAGAAAGAACAAAACTTGCATTAATGAAGAAAACCCAAAACAAACATCCAAGGTTGTCAAGCTTGGTGAAGATCTTGAAGAATTCCCTTAATACAAGTACTAATCTAAGATCAACTACTAATTATCGACTAATCTACACTAATCTAATCTAATCTAACCTAAAGTAGTCTAGGGTTTTGTCTCTAATGAAGTGTATATGCTTTACATAACAAGGGAAGAGTATATATAGGGTTTAAGAATGAAAGGAATTGGAAGAAACAAGGCGGGGCTGCAACTGACCCTTCCCGGTCGGGAAGGCTTGGTCCCGATCGGGATGGGCCATCCTTCCCGGTCGGGAAGGACTTTCCCGATCGGGATGGGCTCACAGTAGCCGCGCTTCTTGTTCACTTCATCCCGAACGGGATGGGTCTTTGTAGGCCTCCCTCAAGAGCTCTTTGGTCCCTCCTTGCCTCTCGTGGGCTTCTCGTCGATTCTCGGGACTCGGGATCGGGTCACGGAGGCTCGGGATTGGGTCCCAAGGTCTCGGGGTCGATTCCAAGGCTTCGAGTCATCGTTCCTTTATCTCGTTGGCTCCAAAATGTGTATGTATCGAGTCGGAATCGCTCCAACTCTTCCAAATCGGTCTCGGGAACCTGAAACGAACTAAAGGCAGCATAAGAAGCCCCTAAACCGCTCCCAAGGAGCGATTCTACAAGGAAAACGGGACCAAAACACTACGAAATAGGCACTACAAATGACACTTATCAGTGGGTTTTGTTGTGGGTTTATTATCTTGTCTATTATTGTTGGTATTTTCCATTGATTGCGATTTTTGTATGATTTGCTTGTCTTGGCCGCGATAGGTGAATTATATTTCATCGAGCTTTCTTTGGGGTGGGTTGACCTAGTAATAAGTGCGAGAGCCCGTTATTAGGATCGTCCCGGGTAGATAGAGTCTCGAGAGAGTCCATTTCCCAAATACCGACCATAATCAACTCGTTTGTGACTAGAACCTTCTTCCGACCAAAAACATCTCTTTTCTCGACTAATACCTTACCTAGACTGAGACCTTTAGTTTAACTAGACCGTCCATGTGGATTTCGATCCGACTTACCCTCGACTACCTAAGATTAGGATTAGTTGGTTTTTACTTTGATCGATCAGGATTCACGACAAATCCCCGTCCGTCAAATTTGCGCCGTTGCCGGGGACGGCTAGGTTGCACGGACACTTCTTCAACCAAACGTATCGTGTCAGACACCGACACACGTCGGACACACGACGATACGTGTCGGACACTTGTAAAACCGTGTCCGTTTTTTTTAATTTATTTGGACACGTATCGGACACGGTTCGTCATATTTGAAGACGTGTCCGGCCCGGTTCGTAATATTTAGAGAGTCGTCGGACATACCTAACGTTGTTTATTGGTTTTCGGACTTTAATAAATGACAATATTGTAGGTTTACGATGGTTACTTGATGTTATAAATATTTATTATAAGACTAAATAACTAACTAATGAAGTATATTGTAGTAGTACAATTGTGTGAAGTTTTAAGATTTGATTTTTACTTTAACTTTATAAGACTTTAATTTTTGTTTTGTTATTTTACGATAATTGTCATACTGTTAGTAACCAAATGTATATCTTAGGTATAAAAATCTTCAAATTCTCTTTGTTTAAATATGTATATTGATTTTTTTTCCTGTCGTGTCTGTGTCCTACAAAATTTCGAATGTCATGTCACGTGTCCGATACGTATCTGTATCTGTGTCCGTGTCTGTATCAGTGCAACCTAGGGGGACGGTGCTAAGTTAGATATTTGTCTTAGTTTGGTTTTGGAATTAGTCTTTCATTGTTTTTTTTAGATATTAGTTGCTACTTGTTTTGTATATACTTGTGTGTTTTGTCGTCCTGTGACTTCTCTTGAATCTCTTCTTCCTTCCTTTCTTATCTATAATGCCTTGTCTTGCTGACCATAGCAGACCGGATCCCGACTTGTTTGTCTCACCCATTAACATTGGGGTTTTTGAGGGTCCTTGCTTCGATATTGAGCCTTATTATATTGATTTGGTGGAGCAGGATGTCATTCATGGGCTTGAGGGTGAGGATGTTTATGGCCTTCTTGAGAATTTTGTGGACTCGTGTTGTGTGCTTAAAAGGGATGGAGTGCCCCTTGATACCATTAAGCTCATATTGTTTCCCTTTTTCCTTAAAGATGGAGCTAAGAGATGGTTTTGGTCACACCCTCTTAACACCTTCACCTCTTGGAACCCACTAGCCCTTGCATTTCTTAAGAAATTTTTCCCTCCCTCGAAGGTCGCCAAGTTTAGGGATGAGATTCTTAGCTTTGAACAAGGCAAGTTTGAGATTTTGAGTGAGGCTTGGGATAGGTTTAAGGGTTTATTGAGAGCTTGTCCAATCCATGGAATCCCACTTTGGCTAACCACTTCGACCTTTCTTCAAGGTTTGCTTGTTCACCATCAAAACTTAATCATCTTTTCATCCGAGAGAAAATTCAACGAGTTAAATGATGATGAAGTTTCCGGTTTAATTGAAATAGTGGCTAGTGTCAACGACCAATGGGGATTTAAGAGAGTGAGACCTCAAGGTAGAGAACTTAGAGATTACCCACCTATGCTTTCTTTGCAACATGAGTTGAGTGATAGGGTAGACTCTTATTCTCTTGATATTGTGCATGATTCTTCTATTTGTCAAGTTTCTCCTTCTTTTATGAGCGTGAATGCTATGCATGATATTTCATTTACTTTTGCCTCTTGTGGTGATTTGGGATCTACTTTCCATGCTCTTCCTTCTTGTTCTTTCCCACCTCTTATTGATAATGAGGAGGATGATGATGATGATGATGATGATTTGCATGTTGAATATGTTTCCCAAACCCCTTTGCATGATAATATGGTGCATAATGTCAATGATGATTTGCATGCTATTGACTCTTGTGAACCGACTTGCCTTCCTTCAACGCAACTTCCTTATCCTCTTGTCCAACTTACACCTCTTGTTGTGAATGTTAATGATTGTGAGTTGGAATGTGTGCTTGGATAAGCTTAATGATCTTTTTAGAGAGGAAAACCACGAAGATCTTAGCTTGTGTGAGTTGGAGAGCATATCATTTGAAGTCAATTGTGAGAGTTTGGAAAGGGAGTTGAGCAAAAGAGAGACTCTTGAGGTTGAGAGGAAGGAGCAAAGAGAAGATAATGAGATATTTGATGATGCTTTGAGTGAAGAGATCTTAGAGATTGATGATACTTGGGATTGTGAGGTTGATTTCTTTGAGGAACCTATTTTTGAGAAATTTGAGCCTTTCCCTTGTATGGATTATGAGTCTCTTTCACCCATTGATGCTTTGGATCTTATTTCTCTTACTCCTTTATTTGAGACCATGCTTATAGGTGAGGATTTTGAAACTCTTTTGGAAGAGTTTGTGTTGATTCTTAGTTTGTCACTTGATGCTTCTTTGATTGAAACACTTGAGGATGGAGAGATGATTAATACCCCCACTATGAGTGAAAATAGAGAGAATGATTGTGTGAGTGCCTCTCCTCTTGTGAATTTGGAGTCGAGTGATCAATTTTGGGAATTTGAGTTCGATAATGTCTACCATATCCACAAACCCTACATCACCACTTCTATCTTTTGGTTTTGTGGACTATTTTAGCTTGCTTGCCTCACTATGACCATTTTGGTGAGGATTGTTCTAAAACTTATGACATGTTAATGAGATCGTTGGTAGGGTATTTAGATTACTCACTTGTTTCATTTGTGTTTAGGGTATACACAATCCATAGCCAGTTTTGGTGGTGCTTTGAGACGCACGTGATGGATTGTGTGAATAAATGAAGGTTAGACTTATGTCTTTCCTCTCGTTTTTTTCCCTCTTTGCCATCAGTGGGGAATTGTTGGATAATGGCAAAGTGGCGTTTTGCTTTTTCCTCTTTGTAATCAATCCCACATCAGTGGAACAAGGAGCTTATGTGCTCCTTATAAGGCTTCTTTGTCTTTTATTCATTAGTTGTGTGACTAATGGGCCTTTTATGAAGATTGGTGTGGTTGGGCCTATTCAATACACACGCGCGGCCCGTCGCGGCTCGAGCTCAGGTTTAGGTAAGAGCACCTGCGGTGTAGGTTGTGCCTGACTTTTACTCTTTATGGACTCGTGTGTTGTGTTGTCCAGGTTCAGTATTAAGTGTGTACTGATTCGGTCAAATCTGACTATTATGCCATTTAAAGGTGTCACTAAGGCCTTAATTATGCGAGAATATGGCCCTTTATTACTGATGCTTTTAGAGCTGGTTTGAGGCTCCTCAGCGTATAAATATCGGTCTGCTCTCACACTTCCAGACACAAAAAAAACACATCTCTTCCCTTTCTTTCTTACTCTTCTTTGCTCTCATAATTCTTGGGTATTGTTACCGTTCGTTCCATAGTTCTCAAACTCGAGCAGTCGGGTTTGAGCGTTATAGTGTTAACCTTGGGGAACTACCGGCGTTGTAGACGATAACCACCTGTGTCGTGCCGTTATAGTTTTCAAGTCGGTGGCTTACATACCACGACGCTGCTAATCCTCATGCTCCGTTCAGTTCTCGATTTTTCCGGTCCATTATTGTTGTTCTCGGTATACTGTTGCTATCGGTTTTTCTGTCAGTTGTTTGTTAGTCCCTCTCGGTTTGGTCTGTTTGTTATTGCTTCGCTTCGCGACTAACAACACTAATGAGATAGTATTTTATTATAATGGGATAAACACTAATACCATCCCCAAGCAAGGGCTACCTTAATTGGGTCACCACCCATTTTTAATATTAATTACATCTTATTTACCTTGACCCAATTACACCTCTCATCCAAAAGGTTATCACCTGGGTCACCAACTCAATCACTTTTTACTTTCCCGCCTTCTTTACCTCACCAAAACTTTTCTCTTACTTTTTAAATTACTACCAAAAGTTTATAAATCAATTATGTTTGTAATTTTTTAAATATATTACGGAGTAGTAAAATAAAATAAAATAAAATAATACATCCTCCGGTTTTCTTTTATCTTTCCACTTTTTAATAATTGAGTGGGGTATTATATTTAAATGAGAATAATAGTAGTAGTAGTAGTAGTAATGATAATGATAATACTAATACGATGAATGTTTAAATTTTTAGAGTAAATTAGAAATTACTCCATTCAAAGATGCGTTTATTAAAATTTACTCCCTTATGGAATTTTTTTTAATATTTTACACTTAAAAAGATGCAAAACTTCAAAATTTACTTGCAAATCACTACACCGACGAGTTAATCCGGTGAGTTTGAATTATTTTGCTTGTTTCCTACTCCCTCCGATTTTTTATTATCTTCCCCTTTGGTTTTGGGGAAGAAAATAAGGGTGTAGGAACGTGTGGTTCAAAATAAAAGAAGGAAGAGAGAGAAATGTAAGGGTGATTCTAGACCACATATTGATGGCCTAAAATAGAAATATGGAGGAAAGGGTGTTTCAGCCCAATAAAGAAATAGGGATGATAGATAAAAATCGGAGGGAGTATTTTTTATACCGAAAGTGCCCCTTTCTTCTTCCTACCCTTCTTTCCCCCTTTCATTATGCTCTCATTTAGTCTGCAAACTTGTAAAAAAACAAAAGTCCCCACAATTGATTGATGAATGGATGCTCGAGTTTAAGGTTTGGTGATTTTCGATTTAGAAATTTAGGGTTCTCCTGGAATTGGGACTGAAAGAGTTGGGAAAGTCGAAATAAGGATGAGGTGGGGTGGGGTGGGCAGGGGCGTACTATTAATGGAGCGCATTTCGGTCAGTAAAATCATAAACTCATCGGAATAGTGATTTGCAAGTAAATTTTGAAGTTTTGCATCTTTTTGGGTGTGAAATATTAAAAAAAATCATAAGGGAGTAAATTTTAATAAACATATCTTTGAAGAGAGTAATTTCTAATTTACTCTAATTTTTAATCCAGATGTGAATATTTTTTTAAATAATTATTTAAATTAAAAAACATAAAATTAGAATGCACGGGAAAAAAAATTATCGTGTATTGATCTTTATTTTATTTTTTAAATTTTATCATAGACTTCATTTTCTTGTGTTGTATAAAAATGTAAAGAATATAATAGAGTATTTGAGAAGAAAAAAAAAATCTTGAGTCAAGATATATTAAAATGTGTTCATATAATAGACAATAAAAAAAATATCCCCATTTTTTGTATGGTAATGTTTTTTCTAGTCTTTAATTAGTACTCCCTCCTTGAATAAACCCTATTGGGTTTGGACACGAATATCAAGGGAATGGAAAAAGGTAAGGACATTTGATGTCTTTTTAAGAAAAAGGTGGGTAGATTAAGTGTAGTTGAATATGAGAAATCACATGAGGGTAAAAAAAAATTAGAACTTTACCTTATTGAGAAATAGGGTTAACCGTCTTATGATAGTTCCCTCTAGGGTTTCCTGGGAGGGTGTGCTCTAGGGTTTCTCTAGGTGGCCCCTGTGTGACAGGTGCTGTCAGTTTGTTTGTCTTCTTTCGCTCTCACTTTCATTGGCAACTTGTTTTGTCTCGTGCGTTTTTTTCTTTGGACCATCTTTGCGGCTTTGCGGCGGTAGCAGTTTTGGAGATCCGACTTTCGTAATGTCTCTCAATCTTATTGATCTGAACGACAGTACGCCATCTGATGGCCTGGGAGAGGGTGGTGATACGGAGCCACCGGCGGTAGCATGGGTGGGCGATGGCGGAGAAGAGGCTACAGATGGTGAGGCATTCGTGGTGGGCAGGCTGTGGACGGAGCGCCAGATAAATCTACGAGGCCTTATTGATACTATGATTAGGGTTTGGAAGGCGAAGGAGAGGGTTGTCGGTGAAGTGGTTGATCGTGCGTCGAAGACAGTTACGTTTAAGTTCGGGAGTCGGGCTGACAAGGAGAGGGTGTTCGCGGAACAGCCCTGGCATTTCGAAAAGCATGTCCTTCTCCTTAGCGATCTCCAAGACGATGATACTCCATCTGAGGTACCTCTTTATTATTCGCCGTCCTGGGTTCGTATATATGATCTCCCACTTAAGGGGGGACTGAATATTGAGAATGCTACAAACATAAGTAACACGGTCGGGACCTTTATTTCTGTTGACAATTCGGTGAACCCCGACATTAACAGGTCTATGAGGATAATTCTTGATGTCCGAAAACCCTTGTTGGATTCCATATTGCTTAAATCTTCGGGAGGGAAAGGCTGGAAGGTTAGGGTGTGCTATGAGAGTCTTCCTTTGTTCTGCTATGTGTGTGGTCGCTTGGGTCACGGGGAGAAGGATTGTGGGGATCGGAAGGGCCCGGTGGGGATGGGTCGTAGGTATGGTGATTGGCTTAAAGCGTCTCCTTGGCGTGTGGTCAGTCGGGATGGGATGGAGAGGGAAGGGGAGTCGATGAAGTGTGCGAAACGTTTGTTTGGTGACGAGGGAGAGAGGAATTGGGAGCTTGACGACTTGACACGTATGGTCGAGAGTCTTAGAAATTTCCAACTTCATGAACCGGCTTGTCCAGGACATAATGATAAGACTGAGTCAAGGGAGGTGAATGTTGATGAGATGGTGACGAGTGTGGAGAGCGAGCGAGGCAGGGGGGTGCGAAGTAAGGAGCAAGAGCAGGAGGGTGGTAGTCAAGTGATACAGAGGGTGGACAAAATGCACACTAGGAAATTTATCAAAATTATTAAGTCCAAGAAGATGGGAGTGGGAAATGATGCTGTTACGAGCCTGGGTACCGAAGTGGGGAAGAAACGTAAGGGTACTGAGGGAATTGTTTCCCTTGAGACCTTGCATGGGGAGGCTGTGGCGGAGAAGAGATGTCGGAGTGATAAGGGAGACGAGGATATGATCTTTCAAGTAGCGGACACTGGCGGAGACCAGGTCCGCGAAGAGCAATGAAAATCTTGAGTTGGAACTGTCAGGGGTTGGGCAATCCCCTGACGGTTGGCTCCCTCACCGATATGTGTTGGAGGGAGTGCCCAAACATCGTCTTCGTTATGGAGACGATGATGAGTGGGAGTGATCTCACTAGGTTACGGAGTAGGTGTGGTTTTAATGACGGGATATGTGTGAGTAGCTGAGGCCGATCGGGAGGCTTAGGTTTATGGTGGAATGAGATCAGTGCAGAACTTGTATCATATGACATGAACCATATTGTGATCGAAGTTAAGAATGATGAGGGGAGGGCTGTGTGGCGCGCGGCAGGGGTCTATGGGTGGCCGGAAAATGAGAACAAACATAAGACGTGGGATATATTACGTTCTATTTCCCGAGCCTCTCCGGTACCCGTTGTTATGTTTGGAAACTTCAATGAGATACTTCACCATCATGAGAAAGAAGGAGGTCGGGCAAGGAGAGGTGCATCTATGGATGCCTATCGGGAGGCTCTCGAGGGGTGTGACCTTCATGATCTCGGATTTTATGGCAATCCTTTCACGTGGCAGCGCGGTCGATATTCTCACAATTTCATTCGGGAGAGACTTGACAGAGTGGTGGCCTCAAGTAGTTGGCAAGACTTATTCCCACTGACCTCTGTTACAAATTTCCCGATCTTTGCGTCGGACCATGCACCGATCTTGTTATGTCAGCTTACGGAGCCTGTTACGGCAAGTTCACGGCCATTCCGTTTCGAGCCTATGTGGCTGTCGAGTACGAAGTGTGGTGGGATTGTGAAGGATGTTTGGGAAGCGAGAGGTGGGGCGAATGTAGTGGAGAAGGTTAACCTTTGTGCCTCTCGTCTTAGCCAATGGGCAAAGCGGCAGTTCGGGGATGTGAACAGAAGACTCAAGGAAAAGGAGAGTGAACTTGGGCGGTGGTAGCGCAAACCGGTTTCGGCCGACATGCTACAGAAGTGTCGTACTCTAGCCCAGGAGGTGGCTGTGCTCAGGCTCCAAGTTGAGTCTTTTTGGAAGACACGAGCGAAAGCTAATGAGTTGCGTGACAGTGACCGGAATACAGCGTACTTTCACCACAAAGCAAAACAAAGAAGGCGGAGGAACACTATCGCTGGAATTGAAGATGAAAATGGAGAGTGGCAGACCCGGGAGACCGCCATGAAACAAATCATATCGTCCTACTTCTCCGACCTGTTTACCACAGAGAACCCGACTTGTTTGGATCCGGCCATCAGCTCCATCCCGGAGCTAGTGTCATCCGAGATGAATCTCGGATTAGACAAGCCTTTGTCCGATGACAAGATACGTGACGCCCTGTTCCAAATGCATCCTAACAAGGCCTCGGGACTTGATGGTATGAGTGTCGTTTTCTACCAAAAGTTTTGGGACGTTGTGGATAAGGATGTTTGCTCTTATGTCAAGGAGTGGTGGGATGGTCGGATTGATTTGAGCGTGATAAACAAAACGGCGGTCATCCTGATTCCCAAGTGTAACACACCCCGGAAGCTATCGGAGTTTCGACCCATTAGCTTATGTAACGTCATTTACAAGGTAATCTCGAAAACTCTTGCCAATCGTTTAAAAATTATTCTCGATGGGATTATCTCGGTTAACCAAAGCGCCTTCACCCCGGGTCGCTTGATTACCGACAATGCTCTTATTGCTTTTGAGACCTTCCACGCTATGAAAAAGGGTGGTGAGGGGAAATCTGGGACCGTGGTCCTTAAACTCGATATGAGCAAGGCGTACGACCGGGTGGAGTGGCCGTTTCTTGAGGGTGTCTTAAGGCAGCTGGGGTTCTCGGTAACTTGGCTGAACCGGGTTATGGCATGTGTCACTTCGGTGATGCACACGTTCTGAGTCAATGGGAGAGATATAGCTACTATCAAGCCCTCCAGGGGTCTTCGACAGGGTGATCCGATATCACCCTACCTGTTTTTATTGTGTATGGATGCTTTTTCACACATGATAAACCGTGAGGTCGAGGGAAAGCGTATCCACGGCTCTCGGGTTTGCAGAGGGGCCCCCCAGATCTCACACTTATTTTTCGCGGACGGCTGTATAATTTTTGCTCGGGCAAATGAGAGAGAATGCTCTAGTGTAGCTAATATTATTAGCCAGTTTGAGAGAGCTTCAGGTCAGAAAATTAACTATGCTAAATCAGAGATTGTCTACAGTAAAAAAGTCACTCGTCAGAGCCGCAATTTAATAGGTGGTCTTTTTGCAGTCCGGGAGGTCGAGAAATATGAAAAGTACCTGGGACTCCCCACGATCATTGGAAAATCAAAAAAGACGGTCTTTTTGGGTCTCAAAGATCGATTATGGAAGAAATTACGAGGCTGGAAAGAAAGACTCCTCTCGAAGCCTCGTAAAGAAGTGGTTATAAAAGCTCTTGCCCAAGCCATCCCGTCCTATATGATGAGCCTGTTCCTGATCTCGGAAGGTGTTATTGGTGACCTTCAGACCATTATTGCTAAGTTTTGGTGGGGTTCGACGGAGCTCAAGCGTAAATTGCACTGGTGGGCGTGGGAGAAGATGTGTCAGCCAAAACGGAGCGGGGGGATGGGTTTCAGGGACCTACGTGTTTTCAACCTGGCCCTTCTAGCCAAGCAGATCTGGCGTTTTTTTACGCGACCTAATTCCCTTGTTTGTCAGGTGTTCAAAGCTCGGTACTTCAAAAACTTCTCAGTGTTGGAGGCTCGTAGGGGTCACGACCCGAGTTATGTGTGGAGGAGCATCTGGGCCGCGAAACCTGTCTTGCTGGATGGTTTATGCTGGAGGGTTGGTAATGGGCAGAGTATCGAGGCCTGGAATGATGCGTGGATAAGGGCAAATGGCCGTACTAGGTTCCCGTCTTGGAATTTGGAAGCTGACCCGCTTCTCCGCGTGGCTGACCTCATTAACCCGGGCAATGCGTCGTGGCGGGTGGAGAGGGTTCAAGAGCTTTTTATCCCGAGCAATGCAGATGCTATCCTAAAGATTCCCCTGAGCAAACGTCAACCATGTGACTAGCTCTTTTGGTGGCCGACCAAGTCTGGAGAGTACACTGTGAAGTCAGGATATTGGGTGGGGATGACGCCAAATTCTCCAATGGACCTAGCTGCAGAGACCCCGGGGGAGGAACAGGTTTGGGCGAGGATTTGGGGGCTAAAGATTATGCCCAAAATCGCTCATTTCCTGTGGAGAGCGTGTACTAACACTCTCGGGGATCGGGTTAGCCTGTTTCGACGCCACTGCATCCCGGATGCTACTTGTGGCCTATGTAATTCTGCAGCGGAGTCGGTTATTCATGCCCTTTTCCAATGCCCGTGGATAAGCAATGTATGGGGGTTGAGTGAGTTCGGTGCCCTGATTATCGATGCCCCTGTTTCGTCTTTTATTGAGTGTTTGCTCTGGCTGTTAGGAAAAGTGCAGGGGGATGCGCGGACTCGCCTACTTTCAATGATATGGGGTGCTTGGTACTACCGGAATTGATGTACTTTCGAGGACAATCCGCCCCCGGCTGCGGTAGTTATTACGGGGATGATTAGCTTGGCTGTTGAGCACGCCAGAGTCAAGCACGAATCTCGGGTACAGGGGCAGTCAGGCGTACCCCTTTCTCCGGGTTTATGGTCTCCCCCTCAACCGGGCTTCATTAAGATCAACTCGGACGCAGCTATTTTCGACAATGGTGAGGTTGGATTGGGGGTGGTAGGGCGTGACAGTGCGGGCAAGGTGGTGCTGGTAGGATGCAGAAGAATCAGGGATGGCTGGGACCCACCGGTGGCAGAGGCGAAGGCTATGGAGATGGGGTTGGAGCTTGCGAACCACCTGCATTTTGGTCGGGTTGTGGCAGAGAGTGACGCCAAAGCCGTGGTTGATGCGATTAAGAAGAACTCGACGAATCGAGATGTGCTGGGGATGTTAGTGGAGGATATTAGGTTCAGTAGGTCGTCCTTTATTGATTGTGTGTGGTCTCACGTAAAAAGAACCGGTAACATAGTTGCACACCACGTCGCTCGTTTGTGTGCGAGAAGTGGGGAGGAGTTGTTTTTTTCGTCGTCGTTCCCAGAGGCAATCCTTGCCCTGTCGGAAATCGATCTAATATAATACCCGCTTTTCACCAAAAAAAAAAAAGAAATAGGGTTAACCCAAAAAAAATATCCAAAGAGAAATATAAGAAGGGAGTACATAATTTTCATTTATTTTTCTACAATTAGTTTATTTTGGGTTGTACTTTAAATTGTGTATAACGAATGAGAGGGTGCAACCTAGAAATGTTCCACTTCACTTAGTCTCATCCTACCACCCACATATCCTTGAGGCCTCCCTACAAGCTTTTCCGATTGGGGAGTAAATCAGGTAGAGAACAAATTCAAGGGCGGAACGGGGTTGAATTGAGGGGAGAGTTTATGCATGTCAATTTACTTGCGTCGCTTTCCAAAAGACAAAAATCAAGAAAATAAAAGCAGCTCAACCATTGGGTAGTTGATTCAAGTTTTCTGAACAATACCTTCAATTATATAATCTCAATTCCCAAAATAAAAAAAAAAATTGCTAGAAGTTACAATAAGGCCACAGAAGATCAAAGGCATGCAAGTAAGATGACACTGATTGCTTTGATTCAAAAGATTCTAATCCTACACCCTCACAAGTCATAATCCAACTCATAACCAAAAGCACAACCGAAACACTCCAGAAATCAAGGCCACTGGTTGTTGGCTAACAACAAAGATGGCTAAACCACTTGTTGGTTTCATTAGAAGAGCTAACGGCGGCCATGTAACCCAGCACCAGATCGAGGGCCAGGGTTGCGAGAGAACTGGATGCGCAGGTGAGCAGAGTCTCGATCATCTTCATCCACCTTGTATCCTGAAACCAATTACAAACACCATTGCTTTTGTTGTCGGAAATATCTTGCGAAAAGTTATTTAACATAGCCCTATGGCCAAATGACTTTGGATCTGCTAAAATACTAATTGGATACTGATTGAGACTGTCGATGGTGTGTAAATATATAACAAATGGAGAAATGGGGAAGAAACAGAATAAATACTGACAACGCTATACAAAAAAAATTAAGAAAGTATCAAACTTGCAGGGCAAAAGAAATACGGAGTATAAATTTTAATAAAAAAAAAATCAAAACTGAGGATAATAAAAGAGAGAGATCAAAGATTTAAAGTGAAAATATAAGAAAAGACAAATATAATATACAACAGCCAAACTCTATCAGGTATCCGGATTCTTTCCTCCAAAATTATATTCTAAGAAAGAAGAGGGTAAATAGCCACTGTAGAAAATTACCTTGCAAGGCACTCATGGCTGTTGCGGCACAGGCTGCATCAACAAAATCCACAAAACACAGAATGATAGGATCCCCGCTACGCTGCATAACACATAAAAAGTTTGTTGTAACAGACACCTTCAGTAAATCACAAGAACACAGACTGTGAGTAGTATGGAGAAAATTGCTATGTGTCTTTGCAAATAGGTTGTCGCTCTACCCTTCGCTTCATACATTTTGATACATGTCTAAAACAATCTATACAACAATGCCCAATTCTGCAACATGCATTCAAAGGCCTATTGCAAGCCACCTCCATTATTGCGCAGAGTAGAGCAATTACCCATTCGCAAAGGCACATAGCAATCCTTTAGTACAAAACAGGTCATCCAATGCGAGTTCACTCTTTAGAATTTCCAGGTTAACAATAATGACTAGCTACCTCGCAACAATTTTCCTACATCATCCCGCTACCAGATATCAACTGTAAACTCTCACAACCAAAAAACATAAATACATTTGGTGTGAATTGAGATATTACTTCCCTCAATTTGCATTCAAGTTATATGCGTTCACTAAATTAATTTGTTTTTTCTTTAAAAAAAGTCACACTAAGCCAATAGTCAAAATCGCAAATCATTTAATATACAAAACTTCTTGCACTCGTCTACTGCAAATGATTGAAGAAATAAAGGGGTACACATGGGGTGAACTATTGGTAGCTAAGGCCTAAGAGTAACACCACAGTAACCAACAACGAGATGAGCTCTATGAAACGAATTCGTGACTTACATGTTTGGCGTCCTTAATCACAAGCCGCACTTCTCTATAACCCACAAAAGGGCGAAAGATATCTGAACTAGTTAAAGACAGTGCAAAGCAAACCTATCTTGCAGTAGCAAGCAGAAAGAGATATTATCATAAATGTACGCGGAAAAGGATACGAGCTACTTCCCTTTTGGTGATATTTGAAGGAAGTCCTTCAACGTATAATGTGTTGGAAGCATCGAAAGGAAGTCGTGCAGTTTCACGTACTGATCTGGGCATAGCATCAACAGGGAGCTGCCCACCAAAACCACCAACACCTCGCCCATTCACAGCTACCTCTTGAGGAGCTGGTCCAGGATGCCCGAGGAGAGATTGCTCTCCCACAGAGGTACCTCCTCCCATGGGAGCTCTAGAGAAAGTATTAGCCTCCCCGTGACCGTAAGATAAATTTTGCTTCACATAACCCAAAAGGGAAAGAAAAAAGACGAAAAAGTAAAGGAATGGGTTTTAGAAGTATGGACTATGGATATGTAAAAGCTATATGGTATATATATACATAACAAAAAAAGTTTTGATCTAACAGGATTAAATAAACTACCGTGCTCTGGAGGTAGCGGTCATAGGCTGACCCTATTGATTCAGAGTCCTTCGCAAGCCTGTGCCCTCCCTGGTTATCTTGTGATGCATATTCATGCATATCAGGCCCAGGTGGCATCCGAGAAGGTGGCATATCTGTGCAACCAGGATCAAGACTTCAGTTCAGGATTGAAGCGTCTTTTTTCATCAAACAAACGTGAATGTACAGCATTATTGACTTGCTGGCCATTGTTCGAATTGTGTACCTAACTAATCGGATCTAGCAATCGACTACATGCTTATCACTTATCAGTATAAGGAAATGCAGGAGGGGATATTTGTGAGTAGTACAAATGATAAGGTCAGCGACCAAACTCTATGATCAGGAACAATGACTGAAAGCAGAATTGATATTAACTTGCACACAATAACAAATACTCCCTTCATTTTCCATTTAGACCTATTTTTCACAATTCTTCGCACATAAAAAGGCAAATTGGGATAAATGAAAAAATGGAGGGAGTATTAACTGGTAAGGAAACCTTGTAAATGGCAGGTGGCACCGTGGCACAAATAATGGCTAAGTGTGTACGACGGCTAGTTTACAACTGGTGAAGGAAACCTCGAAAATTCAAACAAACGGCTACTTTATAGGCAATCTTTATCGCAAAACGCAGCGAAACAGAAAGTTCTTTTTCATCGCCTACATACATGCCATTATTTCAACAGCTAATAGTGACATGGCTGCTATTAATTTCATAGTGTTTACAGTTAACACAATCATATGTCTTCTTAAATCTTAATTTATCATATAGTTTTCAGAATGCAACTTGCCTTCTGAGCAAGGGCGGTTCCAGGAATTAGACCAAGGGGGTGTGGAAATTCAATAATTAAAAGACACAAGGTTATCACTAGGCTTTATGACACCAATAACAGGGTCTAAATTTAACATTACAAAAATTTATTAAGGCTCAAAGTGAAATTGCTATATTAATATATATATATATATATATATATATATATATAGAGAGAGAGAGAGAGAGATAGGTTCACATAAGGCCAACAACTCTTATAAGTTCATAAGTTCCAGTGTTAAAGTTACACGAAAAGTGCTTAAAGTTACACGAGATGAATGTTAAAGTTGCACTTTTATCACTTGAAGTGATAACAGTGCTGAATGTTATAGTTACATATCAATCTTGAACAAATACAACTTCAACGTATGTCAACTGTAACTTTAATATAGACTTAATTGCATGTGGTGAACTTATTTGATCCCTTCTCTCTCTCTCTCTCTCTCTATATATATATATATTAGAACGTGCCTCTTATTCCTATGCCGCTAGCTATGCCCCGCTTGGTCTTACTTCACCGCCGAGAAACGAAAGAAGACTTCCATCTCCAAGTTTAACTCAGACGTCGCTCGCTTCTTTATATATATATATATATATATATATATATATATATATATATATATATATATATATATATATATATATAGAGAGAGAGAGAGTAAGGCTCTTATGAGTCCCTTACTCTTTGTGAGTCCCTAAGTCCTCATCCCATCCATTGGATGGGATGACGATGGATGGACAAGATGCATCCAATTAAAAAAAAAAAAAAAAAAAAAAAAGGGAGATTTACGTTCCTAAAATAACTCACAAGAATTTAGGAAACAAATAACTTCCTATCATTCACGTTCATTTTCATTCACGTTCATTTCCATTCCACGTTCATTCACACCTAAAAAACCAAAAAACCCTTTCTTCATTCACGCTAATTCATCGTTTTTGATCTCGAAATTCTGCTACAATGGATTCAATGACCGCATCATCGTCTTCAACGGTTGATAAGAAACTAATCGATTATAACAATGGTGAGTTTCAGTGATTCATTCACGTTTTTATTCGTTTTTTCTTCACGGATTTCAATAGTAATATTGCTTTCAATCTGCGTTTTCATATCAATGTTTTATCGCGTCAAATTGCGTTTTTTTTACGTCGATCTTCATGTTTATAGTGCTTTCATTGACATTTCGACTTTATTTGCATCAAATTTGCGTCTTTTTAATGTCATTGCGTTTTGATTCATAGTTTCGTATCAATGGTATTTTGATATCTCGATCTCCATAGATTACAGGTCTCTATGGTTTTTTTCAAGATTTTCCCTGATATCCATTGATACTATTTTTTTGATATCAATTAACGCAGATTCGTCGTTGAAGTAACATGCCTTCTGAATTAAAGTAACACTTAATTGTAATTACAGTAACACAAATGAACGTTCAGGAAAAGGGTTTTGATGATATTGATTCCATTGTTTTATGTTTGTTATTTGGGTTTTCAATGAGGTCCACTGATAATATTGTTTTGTTTTCTATGAACGCAGTCATCTCATTCATCATAGATTCATATTGATGGTTAATTGATACTTCATGTCGATTTGGCTTCCCTTTTTACGTCAATTTTCATGTTGATATTGTTTTCATTGTCATTTCATTCATTATAGATTCATATTGATGGTTAATTGATATTGATTCCAGAGTTTTATGCTTGTTATTTGGGTTTTCAATGAGGTCCACTGATAATATTGCTTTGTTTTCTATGAACGCAGTCACGACGTTGAAGTAACATACGCTCTACATTACAGTAACACTCCATTGCAATTACAGTAACACACTGAACGTTACGAAATAGTTTTTGATGATGATGTTAGAGTAACGTACTTTACCAATTAGAGTAACACAACGTAAGAGCTGAAGTAACACATTGACTGCATGGGCGTAACGCATATGTATTAACGTTACAGTAACACTTAATTGCAATTACAGTAACACACTGAACGTTGAGAAACAGTTTTTGATGATGATGTTAGAGTAACGTACTTTACCAGTTAGAGTAACACAACGTAAGAGTTGAAGTAACACATTGGCTGCATGGGAGTAACACGTTGTTTACTTTTGTGCAGGTGATATTGGAAGTGATGCGAATGCACAGGACAACACTGATAAAGGTGGATCAGGATGAGGAGGATGAAGTGGATGACGACGACGACGAAGATGAGGAAACTGAGGAAGACACTGAAGAAAATAAGGAGGAACATGTGTTTTGAGAATACTTGTGTTTTGAGAATACTTGTGTTTTTGGTCATGATAAAAATATTTTTCTTTTTTTGTTTACAAGAATAACTGATTTTGTACACATTTTTTACAAGTAGCATTGTGCTACGTAGCAATTAACTCTATATTTTATTTAATACATGTGCATTTGGTTAGAGTAACATCTTTGTTCTATTGGAGTAACACCTTCCGTCAGTTAGAGTAACAGACATAATGCATTAAAGTAACTGAGGACAGCGGCGTTTAAACAAATGATTACCAAAGTAATTGATGATAACTTGGATTGGAACCATTCATTACCAAATTAACGATTGTCGTTCTTTAAAGAAC
Organism: Agrostemma githago; assembly: GCA_958450325.1. Lineage (NCBI taxonomy): Eukaryota > Viridiplantae > Streptophyta > Magnoliopsida > Caryophyllales > Caryophyllaceae > Agrostemma > Agrostemma githago. Next base: position 52,318,325 of record OY288255.1, read on the forward strand.
GATATATAATGCGTCAGAGTAATTGATGATAATAACATTATTTAACCATGAGACAAAGAATAACACCATTAATTACTTGGAGTAACATCATTTGTTCATTAAAGTAACACTTATAATACGTCAATATAACACGGGTGTGTAGCCTTGCTTGAGTTGAAGATGAAAGAATGAGCGGGTGTGTGTTTTGAAAGAAATCAGAAATCGAGAGATTGAGTTTGGGATGATGAAGATGAAGAGTTTTAGTTAGGCGGGTGAATTTGAATGAAAAAATTGAATGTGATGAAACATAATCAAGTGAGTTAGGTGGTTGGAGATAATTAAGGGAGGAGAGAGGATTTTATTATATTTTTTTCCTAAATATGTTATATATTACCTTAATTACTAGACTCAATCACCACCATCCATCCCATCTAAATCAATGGCTCTAAATAGGACTTATGGACTCAAAAAGAAAATGAGGACTCACTTGATCTTTACTCTATATATATATATATATATATATATATATATATATATATATTTTGATCATTCTCTTTCAAGATAATCTCATGATAAATTTATTATGTGATAAAATAGTTACGAATAGTGTAAAATAGTTCCTTAATAACCATAATTATGGTCAGCAACAAGACAAGTACACTCATTATGAATATATGTACGAAATAAAATAATCAGTTTGGGTTATGGTCGTCAATAAAAGGATTTCAAAAATGCATAAAAGGGCAGCCTAAAGAAAAAAGGTCTCATATAATTGATGAGAGACCCTCTCTCCTATGTATTTGTGTTTCATAATTATGGCTGGTAGAAAAAATCAACTTAGTAAGCATTGCCATAATTATCCTTATATATAATCCTTCCGTCCCCATAGAATGTTTACATATACTTTTACAGATAGACCAAGGTAGAGAGAGGTAAATTTCATTTAATATTATTTAAAGATGAAATAGAGAATGTAGAACATACCCAAAACGGAAATGGAAACGTAAACTATTGACCGAAACACCCCAAGTGTAAACTATTGATCGGGAAGGAGGGAGTAGCAATTAACATAAAATTAACTCACAGATCCTGTATCGTTTGACAAAAGCAAAATGTGGAACACCATGTGTGGCTCTGGAAACAAAAAGGCACGAGTCAAAAATGTTTGACGTGGGTTTTGAACTTGAGAGCCAAGGGAGTGTACGCAGAAATCACCCATGCTTCTGAGCTAATAACTATGATTGATCTCTTCTTAGAAGCGTGGAATACAAGAACTAGATAGAACCCCACAGTCAACTGTTCCATTTGTTGTTGGATGGCAATTTTCTTAACTGTTCAATTCGTTACTGGAAGGCAAGAATGATAGGAGACTGTTATATCAGTTCTAGGCTTGGGAGTTGTACTTCACAGGCACAAATATAAAACAATTGGTAACATGCACTAAAGAAGTCTTCAACTCCATCACAGATTCACAGCCGTTAATCCAGGTATTTTTAATTTACCGGACCTTCTACTTATACATGAGTTATGCTTTCTTAGTGTCCTAACCCTAACACAACAACACAAACAGGATCCTATAGGCAAAATCGTGTGCGGCTAGAATGTCTGACATCTTTTTTCAAAAGGTTACTCATGAATGAGCTATATGCTGATTTTTTGTTCCTAATGCAACATAATTAAAAAAATCACAAATAGGCATCTATAAAAACAAACGGTGGGATAAAGGCATGCACCACATTAGAAAAAAGCCTAGAATAATCTCCGAGTTAACACAATACACTAGCAACAGTGAAACCGAAGAAAAAAGTAAAAAGCAAAGCCACCAAGACAAATATAGTACTGACTGCGACACTGAAACATGACTGTGTTATCAAGGTTTTTAGTATGATGCGACTGACAACATTTATAGCCAAATGGGCGAGATAAGGCTGTGATGAACACTACCGGGATGAAGTGACAAGCTGATATTGAACACTATAACTACGACTTTACCATTTAAACACACATGCACATGGGATGCAAAGGTCGTCATACACAAAGATAGGCCCATAAACCACCAGATAAAACAGTTACGAAGCTCCTTACATCCCTTGTGTTTATGCACCATAAACAACCCATTTTTTTAATCCTCATCTTCACATAAGACCTATGCACCACAAATTGGTCATTGATGCCTCCAAATATAGCTACCTATTTTTCCCTTCATCCAAGTAGAGTATAAACGTGAATCCGGCTCATCTAAAATCCAAGAAGAATTAAAGTGATCCATTTTATCTTTCCCCTAAAATCAAACCCTAAATATCAACCTGCGAGTAGTTTTGTATATGGACAAACTCATAGAAACCAAAGAGCAATGCAAGATACGAATATAGAGTTGTTTAGAACTTTAGATTAAGTGGTTTTGCCGGAAGGGAAGAGAAAGAAAAGCCTGGAGGGGGTGTTAAGACTTGAGATGACCCATTTTATCTTTCTCCACAAATCAAACCCTCAATATCAGCATAAAACATACTTTCTCCATACCACTAAGATCTTCCCATTTTTTTTCCATTGTGAGGGATATAATAATGAAATGGGAAGATCATTTTGGTACGGAGGTAGTACTTATTACGAAATCCTAAAAAAAAGTGTAATAGTAGCAATATATATATATATATATATATATATATATAGTTTCAAACTCAAATCAAGTTGAAAACATTAATAATAATTTTTTCAAGGGTTATGAACTCCAAGTTAAAAAAGATTTTTTTTCTAAATAAAATTACTAGTAGGATTCTCCACCACCTGAATGTTTTTCATTCAGGTCAACCCATCCAACGACATAGATTATCCAATCCCAAGAAAATTTATATCGTTCTCAATCACTCTTATCCATGTCAGTTTAGGTCTTCCTCGACCCCGCACAACCTTATGTTCTCTCCATACTTCAAGTATTTGTATCGGTGCATTAATTGACCTCCGTCTCACATGTCCAAACCATCTTAATCGATTTTCCATCAACTTATCTTATATAAAGGTATCTCGTACTTTCTCCCTAATCACCTCATATCTAAGTCGATCATTTATTACACCCTCATCCATCTTAGCATATACATTTGTGTCACATTTATCTTTTGCACCTAACTATTCTTTACCGCGAACATTATGTCATATAAAAGTGCAGGCCTAATTGATGTCCGGTAGAATTTTCCCTTTAATATGTAAGGTACTTCTCTATCACATAGTAACCCCGTTGCGCTCTTCCATTTCAACCATCGCGCTTTAATCTGATGGGTCACATCGCCGTCTAATTCTCCATCTTTTTGGAGAATAGACGAAGATAATGAAAATACTTTGCGTGTATAAAATTCTCATCAAACGTGATTGTACTCGTCTCCCACTATCATTTTCGCTAAATCTACACTCCAAGTATCGAGTCTTACTTTTACTCAACCTAAAATCACGAGTTTCTAATGTATGCATCCAAAGTTCCACCTTCCTTTTAACTTCGTCACCCATATATCATGGGCAAACATCATGCACCAAGGAATGTCATCTTGAATTGACATTGTATCAAGGAAAGGACTAAGCGTTGAGCCTTGATGCACCTCAATTGTAATAGGAAATTCCTTGATCTCTATAGTATGTACATTTGTACTGGCTCCTTTGTATATGTCTTTAATGATGTCGGCTTACTTTTTTGAATTCCCCGATAACTAGAGCACTCTTGGACATCACCTTTATTTTTTACATAAAGGGACTGAAATACTTTTCCTCCATGTCAATGGCATCTTGTTATGTTTCCAATTCTAACTGAAAACCTTGGTCAACCATTTAATTTCTCTCTCTCCCAAACACTTAATACTTCAATAGGTATACCATCCGGCCCTTTTACTTTTTTCGAACCCATTTTCTTCAATGCAAGTGGTACTTCAACTTTTTAAATTCGTCGCATAAAATCTTGATGAACAAAATTTGATGCAATACTCACATCCTCAATATCTTCCTTGCGCTTGCTATCAAATAAGTTATAAAATATGACCTTCATTTCCCCTTATTTCTTGATCCCCAACAAAAACCTTATAATCCACATTATTCAAACAATTAAATCTCCCAACATCACATGTCCTCTTATCTTTATTGCGAGCAATTTTATAAATATCTCTTTCCCTTTCCTAAGTATCTAGTTTAGCTTACAACTTTTCATTAACCTTTGCTCGAGCATCGCGAATGGTTTTCTTGGCTTCCCTTTTAGCTTCCTTATATTTCCCAAAATCCTCTTCACTCGAGCGTTTTCCTTAATGCCTACTACCATTCACGTTTAATTTTTATTGCGTGTTGTACCTCATCACTCCACCAAGATGTTTCCCTATCCGATGACTTGAATCCATTAGATATAGTATACCACATCCCAAACCAAGATGTGCCCCTCAGTGAATGGGATTTTCTTTTCTCAAACCATGTGTTCATTATACTCAAGTCATATGCTTACACAAAATCTAGTATACCACATCCCACTTCCTTTCGATCCCAAGAACCAAAACCACCATGAACACTCTCAAACTCGTCTCGGCTAATCCCCACTTCACCATTAAGCTCCCACAAATGATCAACTTCTCACCGATAGAGACTCGTTCAACAACCTCCTCTAAGTGTAGCCAAATATCTTATCTCACCGACATGCTTAATCATAATTGTGGTGCATAAGCACTTATGATAGTCACAACCTCATACTCCACCACAAGCTTAATATTAATAATCTTATCATTCTTTCTTGACACTTCTACCACGTCGCCAATGTCGTCTTTGTGTATGACGATACCCACTTTATACCTTCCTAGGGTTGTCAGTGAGCCAAACTATTTGATTCGATACATAAAGCCCAGTTCAAAAAGACTTGATTTGTGCTCGACTCGAGTTTTCAAATATAGGGTCAAACGTTTATTTAATATTTGACCCAAATCAAGCCAAATATTCTGTTCAATTTGCTCTCCACCCAAATACCCAATACCCGACCCAAATTAATCCACGGCCCAATGCTTCATGAACCTTATTCACTCCTCTAAACTGAAACTTGATTTGATTTGAAAACTTGATTGTTTTTTTTGGTGAATTTCTACTGTAATAGGTAGTAAAGTAGAGACTACTTAATTATGTTTGCAACTTGTTTAGATTTTTATAGAATCAGATCAAAGCAAATATTATTCGATTATTTGATTCGACAAATCAAATCAAAATAAATAATCGTCATACAAAACTCGATTCAAATACAAATCAAATAATGTTTTCCCATATTCGACAAACTCAAACCAAATCAAATAGTCTCCAAAAAAATTCAACTCAAACCAAATAATGGCACTATTCGGTAGGGTACGACTCATTTACCTACATATTCCTTCCTCTAGTATAGGAATGTCCAGTTGTTTGGATTAAATTGGTTTTGCCCGAAGGGAAGGGAAGAAAAAGTGGGGATGATAAATCCTTTATACTGATCTTATCTTGTCTGAACTTATCTTGTCTGAAGTGAGAAAGGAAGAGGCTTAAGATGATTTTCACTTCCACAAAAATAGCAATTAAAAAGTAAGTATAAGGTGGAAATGTGGTGGGGTTTGTTTGTAAAGGAAATAATGAATTGAAGGAAGAATAATGCATTGATTAAAAGTACAACCCAAAAAGAAAAGAGGGAAGATAAGCAAACTAGTGCCAATAAGGAAAGAGGGAAGAAAACTCATAATAGGAGGGAGTACAAAAATTCTCCAATGAGATAAACATATAAATTGTTACAAATAAGAAAAGGAGTAGCCTGCATTCAGACAAACTCATGGAAGCCAACTAGCAGCACCAAATAGGAATCAAGAGGTTGTTTTAGATTAAGTGATTTTGGCAGAAGGAAAAGGGAGGGAAAGGTGAGAATGATGAATCCTTTCCATGGATCCCAATTGAATTCTCGGAAGAGATTCTTGGAAGATAGAGGAGGTTAAGAAGATTCATTTACCTTTCTGCACAAACCAAACCCTTCCCTGGTTGAACACATATTTTCCCCCTACTTTTTTCACTCATTCCCCTTCTTAACCTTCTGATTTATACGATTCTCATGAGACATTTTCTCTCCAATTCTCTTCCTTTCCTTCCTACAGTAGATTCATGCACTAACCAAATAGAGGCACTACCTATCCTCTTTGGGTTTCCCTTGTTTCCTCTCTCTTTTGCTGCTAAATTTTCATCTAAAGAACCAGTATAACCCACCCGCAAACTAACATTCTACTCATAAAAACAATGCAAAAGACTCAATTTACCTATTCCAGAATCCCTCTTAGGCTCTTAGCTCATTATTTTTCAATCTCATAACACCATACATTTCAAAGTGATATAATCAATAACACTAACAACCATAGCAGATCCAAGCAATCTTTAAGCCAAGCAAATCTAGAATCACACATGAACCAGCAAAAAAAAAGATCGATTTCCATCCTTGTAGCACAATTTACTCTAATTCAATATCGGAAAAGGAAGAATGACTCAATTAGAGAGATCATAAAAGAGTACCGTATTCATTACGAGGGCGTTTCATCATGCCGGAGGAAGGAGGATACATGGAAGCCTGTCGACCGCCCCAGGCACCATCCGTCATCTTCGATTTACTGGATTGTGCAAGTAATTAAGCAGAAGATGACAAATTCTAGGGAATTCAATTCAAATGTGAAACCCTAATCCCCAAATGTTGGAACGAAGGAAAGAATTCGATAAGAGTCGGCTAGAGTGAATCAATCAGCTGTGGAAGTGAGGCGACGCTTTTTGAGTTTTTTTTCCGATTGCCAACTTGCTTGTTATTATTATTATTATTATTGAGATTATTTAACAGAAATAATTCAATTTTTGGTAGTCTTATTAACAACTACTCCGTACAAGTCACCATTAGTGTTATGGATTAACCAGTATAATGATGGCTTATTATTCTTAAATTAAATAAAACTAGTTAGCCTGTTAGAGACATTGATAAGGATACGAATTTGGATTCATAAATGGGTGAAACTGCAAAGTGGTTCCAATGTGCTAAATTGGTAAAAATATTTAAGTTGTGCCAAATTGGTTAAAAAAAGTGGCATGTAAGCCACAAATTGGTCTGAAAAAACAATTTTGTTTACTTTTAAGAATTTTGATGTTCGATTCGATTTATTCCCATCCCGTCGTCCGTATCAGTTTAGTGTGAAAAAAATCGACATTACTTTTAATTGATATTTTCTTAGATACTCCCTCCTAGTTTTTTATTTCTTCCCTCTTTTCTTGGGCACAAAAATTAATAAAGTATTGAAGAATTGATTAAAGTAAGAAAATGTGGGGTATAAAGTAGAAATATGGTGGGGTTGTAAGTAAAGGAAAAAATTAAAAAAATTGAAGGAGAATAAAAAATTGATTAAAGTACAACCAAAAATGGAAAGAGAAAAGATAATCCAACTAATGTCTAAAAGGAAAGACAGAAGATAAAAAAAACTAGGAAGGAGTATTATTTTTAAAAGGTCGTTTGCCTACTTAATCCAGTTTAATAGGTCTGGTTCATAGGTCAAAAAAATTTTACCAGAATTTGAAGGTGGCTGAGTAGACATGTTAACACTCGATCCGACCCGGAAACCCAACTGCCCGACTCATTTTTTTAAAGTCATAAACCCATATATTTTAACTCACGACCCGTTTAACCCGAACGGATAATCTGTTAATTTAGGGTTCAAACCGACATGACCCGTTCGACCCGTGAGTCGATGAGAAAATTATAAACTATTAATATCGAAATCAAAAATATAAACAAATATTCAATATAATACAATTTTTTTAATCAATTATAGTTATTAAAAAAATTAAAAATGATTTTTAATATTTTTAAAAATATAAACATTATAATTAAAAAATATAATAATAATAATAATAATAATAATAATAGTAATAGTAATAGTAATAGTAATAGTAATAGTAATAGTAATAATAATAATAATAATAATAATAATAATAATATTAATATTAATATTAATATTATTACCTGAGGATGACATTGGGTTTTCTCCTGTCCCACGGCGCTCAAGATGCTCTGGGTTAGGCTTCAAGGTGAAAGGCTCTGGCATTAGCCAAGATGAGACTGATTTGTACGCAGACATTGCAAGATCACGAAATAGATGACATTTTACAAGAAGATTTAGGGGTGCAGGAGGTTGAGGTCTCCCCTGTCCCTTTAGAGGAGCAAGTGCCTCCTGATATTATATGATTATCTCTTCCTGGAACATAAGAGGAGGTAATGAACCTTTCAAGCAGAATGAGATAATAAGATTTATGAAAGGTAGGGGGATTGATGTTTTGGGTCTTTTGGAAACTAGAATAAAAGAACACAAGGCCAGGGATATAATTAGGAATAAATTCCGGTAGTTTGGTGTTATTACTAATTACTGTTCACATTACAATGGTAGGATCTGGCTAGTCTGAAACCCTGTCACTGTAGGGGTCAGGTTGATAAATAAAGGGGAGCAGTTTATCCATTGTGAGATTCAACATTATGCTTCTAGTAAACATTGTTTTTTGACTATAGTCTATGGTCGAAATGATGCTATGGGAAGGGAGGCTTTATGGGACCAGCTTGAGGATTTTCAACCATCCAATAGTTGGCTGGTACTAGGGGATTTCAATATTATTAGGAGTAGGGAGGAGAAAGTAGGGGGTTCTGATCCTTTGGATGATGAAATGGATGCATTTAATAATTGCTTGATGAGAAGTGAGTTGCAGGAGTTGCCCGGATAAGGGTGTGAGTTCACCTGGACAAACAAACAAGTTCCATCTTCAAGGGTTTGGACTAAACTTGATAGAGCTCTTGTAAATAAGGTTTGGGATTTTCCTGACTCTTATGTGCAATTTTTGCCTGCTGGAGTGTCTGATCATTCTCCGGTTTTGGTTTCTTTGCTTGCTAAGCAAAAATATACTAAGAGATTTAGTTTTTTAAACTGTTGGACTGAGCATCCGAGTTATCATTCTACTGTTGCTGAGGCATGGAAGACGGTTGTTCATGGGACTGCAGGCTACAAATTTTTCCAAAAATTAAAACAAGTTAAGAAAGCTTTGATTGAGTTGCATAAGAACAACTATTCTGTTTTGTCTTTAAGGATAGAAGAACTGGGTAGGGATTTGGATAACTGTCAAACTGAAATTCAGTCTTCTCTATTCTCTGAGGAGTTACTCCAACGAGAAGCAGATCTAACTACAAAAATCTTGTAGCTAAGGAGAGCAGAGACGAGTATTTTGAGGCAGCGAGCTAAGATGGAAAATATTAAGGAGGATGATAATGCTAGATCTTATTTTCATAATAGGGTAAAGGAGAGACGAAATCAACAAATTATTGGGGCTATCCTGGATCATGAAGGGATTCAAAGGGAAGGAAGAGATGAGGTTGCTAAAGGGTTTGGAGAATGTTGCTGTCCATTCCTGATGAACATGAGATTAGGAAAGCTATTTTTTCTATTGGAGCAGAAAGAAGTCCTGGCCCAGATGGGTTTTTAGTGGGATTCTTTCATGTTTCTTGGGGAATTATTAAGGAGGATTTCTGTCGAGCTGTTTGGGAATTTTTTGAGAAAGGGAAATTAGTTAAGCAAGCTAATACAACTTTGATTTCTGTGATTCCTAAAAAGAAGATATGTCAATCGGTGTTAGACTTCAGACGAATTTCATGTTGTTCAGTCCTTTACAAGACTATTAGCAAGCTGTTAACGAACAGGTTGAAGTTAGTGATTAATGATTTGGTTGGATTGGAGCAGGGAGCTTTCCTTAGTGGTAGGAGTATGCAAGATAATATTGCGTTATCTCAAGCTTTAGTGAAGGGCTACGGTAGAAAATATTTATCTCCTCGTTGCCTAATGAAGGTTGATTTGAGGAAGGCGTTTGACTCTCTTCAGTGGGATTTCATTGAGGAGATGCTGGTTGGTTTGCAATTTCCCCCTAAGTTCATTTTATGGGTTCTAGCTTGTATTAGAGGGTCGTGGTTCTCACTGAAAGTAAATGGAGAGGTTCATGGTTTTTTTAAAGGGAAAAGTGGGGTGAGACAAGGTGATCCTCTATCACCTTATCTTTTTGTTCTTAGCATGGAGATGCTTTCAAGAAAGCTCAAGCATATGGAAAATGTAGCTCAAGTTTCGTATCATCCTAAATGTAGGAAGCTTCGACTTAATCATCTTATTTTCGCTGATGATTTGATGATATTTTTGCGAGGAGATGTACCTTCTGTGACAGCTGCTTTAAGTGCGTTGGAGATTTTTTCACAAGAGGCTGGATTAAGGGCAAATAAGGATAAAACTGATATTTATCTTGGAGGAATTAGACAGAAGATCAAGCAACAAATATTGCGAGTTACTGGGTTTAGTGAAGGTGATTTTCCGTGTAGATATTTAGGGATTCCCCTAAATGATGTTTCTAATAGAATGCTGCATTATAATGGACTGATTCAGAAGCTCAAAGATTTGGTAAATTCTTGGTCGGCTCATACTCTTACTTTTGCAGGGAGGGTGCAGTTAATCAACTCGGTGGTCTTTGGTATAATGAATTTCTGGTCTGCTAATTGTTTGTTACCTATAAATGTTCTAAGTAGCATTACAAATATTTGTCGGAACTACTTCTGGACAGGTACTCTTCAACGTAAAGAGATGATTTTTAAAAATTGGAAAAGCATTTGTTCTCCTTGGGATGAAGGAGGATTTAGAATCATTGATTTTCAGGCTTGGAACAAGGCGATGATCAGTGCTAAGCTTTGGGATCTAGCAATCGATAAAGAAGGATTATGGGGCAGATGGGTTCGGGCTTATGTGCTTGGGCCTCGAAGGATTTGGGAAATACATAAGAGGAGTGGGGATACTGCAACACTTGCAGGCATTCTTACTGTGAGGGATGAGATTCTTAAGATTGAGGGTAGTATTGAGAAGGCACTTAATCTACTTCAAAGTTGGGTGAGAAGGGATAAGCAAATCAGTCTTGCATATGATTGGTTTAGAAATAAAAATCGAAAGATGAATTGGCTTCAGGGATTACGGGGCAACAATGTTATTCCAAAGCATAGTATTATAGCTTCTCTCGCTTGCCAAGGTCAGCTGGCTACTCAGGACAAGCTGCAGGTGAAGGGTGTTAGCCTGGTAAACAGATGTTACTTATGCAAAGACGGGATGGAAACTCATTCACATATGTTCTTTGATTGCAATTATTCGAAGGATGTCTGGAATGGGCTTCTTTATTGGATGCAGATGACAGAGAGGGGGAATGATTTGAGGAAGGAGTTGAAATGGGCATTGATACGGGTTTAGTCGCGTCACCGATATCAAAATAATCCTAGATTACTACTAACGGGTAGCTAGCGGTAAGTAGGGTCGATTCCACAGGGAGGCAGATTGAATATTATAGGCTAGTCAATTAATCTATCGAGTCACGATTTATAACGATTGGTTGGGTGAATGACAGTCTAATAGAATCTAAATAATAATAAAAAAAATGAATTAATCCAAAATAAGAAAAACACCAGAGTTTTCGGATCACCACGAATCAAAACATGCATACATACGATTTCCAAATAATCAGTTAAAATGAGATAAAGAACATCGACACGGTCCTCTCGGATCACTAGTCATCCTAGAAGTCACCCAACGGGCTCTCGCTACGTATTAGGGAATTCTATCGATTACAACGAGTCTTATCCTTTCCCGGGCTTTCGCTACGTAGGTCGGGATTACGAGATACAAACAATCAATTACGGCCTATAATTAATTATTCGTCATTAAGATGTTGCAAGAGCGATTTAACTTATAAAGGTCGATTATTAAGTTATCACATATAAACTCGGTTCAATACGTAGTTCACCTAAACTCTAGTGACGGAAAGATTAGCTACTCATATTTACAATAATAATGACGGAATAAAACATGATGAGTAAAGAGAGCGGGATGAATTAGAATGAATAAAAAGTAAAAGAGAAAATAAAATAAGATAAGAGTTACAGGAAACAGATAAATTAAGGAAAGAAGGAAAAATAATAGTAACGGTAATTGAGAAGAAGATCAGGGGAGAAAAGAAATTACCGAAATTGAATAGCTAATTAGACGGAGACGAAAAATAATAATAATAATGAAAACCGAGTCTTGACTGAATGAATAAATACTGGAACGATACTAAATATTTACAGTAGCTATAAACTAAATTAATCTAAAGTTGATGTGTGAATAATCACTGAGAAAAAAGATTAAAAGCAGAAGATGGGATGATAAGAAGATGAGAAGATGCTGTATTTAAACTGGTCAAGCCCTCAATAACTGCTCCTTTCTTTCCTCCTATCTTCAATCCCATTAACAAGGTAGTGAGAAGAACTGAAGAGCGTAATAGGGGGAGTAGTGGTAACGGTCAACTGAATTAGTCTTGGAGTGGTATCCCATCCTGCAGACTTGGATTTTAGGCTGGTAGACTTGAGATCCAAGTCTGCAGACTGAGTTCAATCTAAGCTTCCAACGGAATTCTTCAGTCTATAGACTTGTTTCCCAGTCTATAGACTTGTGCTTACTTCCTTCTTCTCAGTCTATAGACTCACAGTCTAGTCTATAGACTTACTTCCTTCTTCTTGTTCTACAACGAATCGGTTTCAGAGCTTTAAGATTTTTGATGCAATTTTTAGCTCTTTTAACTACTCGGTCTCAATTATCTGCAAAACAACAAAAGAATACCCGAGTAGCACATATGGGAGAAAATAGCGTAATCCGACTCCTAAAATAATAAAACGACACGGAAATGCGTGCCAAAATAGGTGAAAAATCAAATAGGAACGACACGCATCAAATCTCCCCAAACCGAACCATTGCTTGTCCTCAAGCAATCAAACACAAGACCTATGGGAACGGTATACAACTCAAAGCTATTTACACCAACTACACTCGCTACAAAAACTAACTCAAACTAGCGACACTTAGAAAATATGAACTGACTCAAGCTATGGCATAATCAAAAGAATAACAGTGAACCGTCAACCTTGCTAGGCTTATCATTTTCGGACTCTCGCGGTTACACTCTACTCTCATGAAGGGGATGTGGAATATAAATGTGAGATAGAGAAAGAAAGACCCTCGCCTAATCTGTGACCTATAACCACATGCATGCAATCTAGTGTGACGACAATCTCTACCAATCATTTGCGCATTCTAAATAATCAAGACTAAAACACATATCGAGGCAAATAATGGTGAAATGGGATATGTAAGTAATTGGTAAGAAGGGGTTATAAATTTGGGAATGTGGAGTTAATAGTCGAGCTAGACAATCCAAACTTCCAAATTACATAACCAAAATACCAACCACACAAACGATAAAATCAACGCCGATTAAGGACGTATTCTCCATATCATGCTTATTTCACCCAAATCGACTCCATAAGTATTATCACAATAAAGTATCGGAGTCCACAACTCAATCTTTTTTTCACTTTTCTTTTATTCTCTTTCATTTTATTTTTTTTTTCCTTTTTTTTTTTTTTTTTTTGAAACATGTATACACCAAACCGCCTTATCTCAACAACACATCAATATCACCATGACTAGCTCGACTAGGGTAGGCAATTTAGGTTTGTGGTTAATTTTGTGGTGAAGGGATAATTCGATTTTTGGGTAAAAACGAAAACGGGAAAGGGAAATAAAAAGTGAGAAGGGAAAGCCTCAATACATGCTATAGTTACGACCCGAATGTACAAAGACTTAAGAGACTGACTTCACACTTATGCAAATTAATGTTACATGTGAAATAGGGAGAACTACTCTCATTCCTAAATAGACCGATCATGGATGTCATCGGTCTCAAAAGGCTCTAAAACTCAGAATTTTAAGTAGCTTGCCAACAATTCAAGCCAAGTTTATTCGTTCACTGAAATTACAATCAAAATATGCCATAACTCGAGACTCGATCAAATAAACTAAAATGTCACTAAAATGAGATAGTTAATGAAACGAGAAAAGAAAAGGCAAAAGCATTTTCATCATTGTTGCTTAACCCGTCTCGACTCCTAAAAACTCCAAAAATGCCTAAAAATTAAAATAAAAAAAATGCATACAAAAATGCATAAAATATGCAACTAAATCAAATTAGTTACCCTCCCCAAACCGAACAATACAATGCCCTCATTGTATACACAAATTGGACAACAGCAGAGAAGGAAAAGTAACTAAATAAGCGTATCTAAAGAGTGAGTGACGGAGAGATACCAAATATGTATGAGTTCCCCAAACCATACCCGAATTATGGTCAGATTCTGACTAGGACGACCTCAGTGTCTACCTCGATTCCCGTGCTCGTTTGCTCCGACTCTAATGCTGTCCTGATTTCAGCCTCAGTTTCTGCGTGTACATGCTGTCTTAACTTTGAAGTCCCTTCCTCCGTTCGCGTGCATTTTCGTGGTGGGTCTACGTTTTCCATGGTGTCTGTAAAACAGAAACAGCAACAAAACTCGTAGAAAGACGCAGAAATTGAAAACACAGCACAAAATAATTGAAAAGAACAGCCATTAATCGAAAAAAACAGTGGATAATCAGTGAACAAACAGCTAATAATCAGAGAAGATAAGCAGCTTAGTCTGAACGAAATAATCGGCTATTCAAGATACTTCAGAAACGACCCACGACCACAAGACGCAACACGAATCTCAGGGGACAAATCGTGTTACCAGAAACTCAGGGGACGGTGAAATCCGGAAACGGCACAGGGCGAAGGAGGAGAGGATGAACGGCGGTGCAGAGGGAGATTAAGGGTGGCAAAAGGTGGTTAGGCGACCGGAGCGACGGAGTTGCAGCAGAGGTGAAGAAGGGTGGTGGCAGAACTGAGTGGCGGGAGCAGATGGAGGTCAGATGACGAAGGGGTGTTTGATGAGAGGTTGAAGGGGATTAATGGAGGGTTAGGGTTGGGATTTGAAACTGGGGATGAGTCGGGAAATAATGGGTCAAGTCTACTGGGTAAGGGTAAGGGTGGGGTTAGGTAGATTGGTTGGGAGATTGGGTAAGGGTGAGTCTATAGACTGGGGTAGACTGGTGTGGGTTAGTCTATAGACTGAGTAAATGAGTCTAAAGACTGGGGTAAGTATGTAGACTTGAGTATGTAGACTTGGGTGTTAGTCTAAAGAATGGGTCTGTAGACTGGGGATTAGGTCTGGAGCGGTGATGGGAGGTTGAGTTGAGTCTGAAGACTGGGATGTTCAGTTTAAAGAATGGGAATGGGTAGATGGGGTTGAGTCTATAGACTGGGATCTTCAGTCTGGCATACTTCACTAGACTCAGTCTAGTATTGTGTAACTCAATAATCCCTGCACACAGACTTGAGATAAATATAAGTATCCTCGTTCTCACTCACTAAATGCAAATTATATTATTTATTCAGAAGAATTGGAAAAAAAAAAAAATACCCGGGTTGCCTCCCGGCCAGCGCTGATTTTTACGGTCCCGCACGACTTTGATTCGGTAGCTTCATCATTTTATTTTAAAAAACGAATCAATGCCCTCAGTAGCATGTCATATTCTCGGGCATAAGAAATATGAAAGCATATATAAGCCCACGATAAGATGTTAGCAGCATAAGTTGGAATTATAGAACGAGACATCTTATCACTGGCTGGCAGACCAAATCCCATCTGAAACACCGAACTAATCTCCTCGTCAGCCAGACATAAGAAATCAGTGTTAAAACCAAAACACAAAGTGTCAGTGTTCATAGAAATGTGGTCAGAAATTAATGGAAGTGGGGCCGACAAACATGAAGGAGGAAAAAGAAGCGGAATGGAGGGAACAAAGGACAAAACCTTAGAAGGAGAAAGGATAACGGGCAAAGAAATCGATGACTCCTCTACAATGTCGTCCTCATACTCGTCCCATCGAACCTCAATATTTTCCTCGAATGTGTCATTCTCATATCGGTCCCACTTGACCTCAAGCTCCGGATCAAAAGGTTCTTCACGAACCTCATCACATAGATTCTCACAAAATGTAGCCTCGAGACTCGTGTCATAGCTTTCGTCACAACCTGTCTCACAGTCAAAACAAGGATTCTCAAAAATATTCACATCATTATTCTCACCGACGAGTTCATCATTAGTCAAAGAAAGTGAAAAATCGGGTTTCACGCTTTCTTCAGCTAGCCAGTCGAAATAATCTACTGCCTCGTCGTAGGATTTGCTTTCGAAATCCTTACATGTAGAATATAAGTAGGCCTTAGTAGACTCCGTCATACCCTTCAAAACGGTAAGAACAAGTGTTTCATTAGTGAAATATTTGCTTTTCAGAGAACCAAGCCAACTGCAAAACCGTTGTATGTAAGCTCCAAAAGTCTCATCGGACTCCTGCGGAAAATCTACAACCATTCTCATAGAAACAGTGAGATCGGTCTCAAGGAATAAAAATTCCCCGAGACGAGAGATAAATTAATTAACTAACAAATAAAATTACGTTGCCTCCCCGGCAACGGCGCCAAAATTGATACGTTTAGTCGCGTCACCGATATCAAAATAATCCTAGATTACTACTAACGGGTAGCTAGCGGTAAGTAGGGTCGATTCCACAGGGAGGCAGATTGAATATTATAGGCTAGTCAATTAATCTATCGAGTCACGATTTATAACGATTGGTTGGGTGAATGACAGTCTAATAGAATCTAAATAATAATAAAAAAAATGAATTAATCCAAAATAAGAAAAGCACCAGCGTTTTCGGATCACCACGAATCAAAACATGCATACATACGATTTCCAAATAATCAGTTAAAATGAGATAAAGAACATCGACACGGTCCTCTCGGATCACTAGTCATCCTAGAAGTCACCCAACGGGCTCTCGCTACGTATTAGGGAATTCTATCGATTACAACGAGTCTTATCCTTTCCCGGGCTTTCGCTACGTAGGTCGGGATTACGAGATACAAACAATCAATTACGGCCTATAATTAATTATTCGTCATTAAGATGTTGCAAGAGCGATTTAACTCATAAAGGTCGATTATTAAGTTATCACATATAAACTCGGTTCAATACATAGTTCACCTAAACTCTAGTGACGGAAAGATTAGCTACTCATATTTACAATAATAATGACGGAATAAAACATGATGAGTAAAGAGAGCGGGATGAATTAGAATGAATAAAAAGTAAAAGAGAAAATAAAATAAGATAAGAGTTACAGGAAACAGATAAATTAAGGAAAGAAGGAAAAATAATAGTAACAGTAATTGAGAAGAAGATCAGGGGAGAAAAAAAATTACCGAAATTGAATAGCTAATTAGACGGAGACGAAAAATAATAATAATAATGAAAACCGAGTCTTGACTGAATGAATAAATACTGGAACGATACTAAATATTTACAGTAGCTATAAACTAAATTAATCTAAAGTTGATGTGTGAATAATCACTGAGAAAAAAGATTAAAAGCAGAAGATGGGATGATAAGAAGATGAGAAGATGCTGTATTTAAACTGGTCAAGCCCTCAATAACTGCTCCTTTCTTTCCTCCTATCTTCAATCCCATTAACAAGGTAGTGGGAAGAACTGAAGAGCGTAATAGGGGGAGTAGTGGTAACGGTCAACTGAATTAGTCTTGGAGTGGTATCCCATCCTGCAGACTTGGATTTTAGGCTGGTAGACTTGAGATCCAAGTCTGCAGACTGAGTTCAATCTAAGCTTCCAACGGAATTCTTCAGTCTATAGACTTGTTTCCCAGTCTATAGACTTGTGCTTACTTCCTTCTTCTCAGTCTATAGACTCACAGTCTAGTCTATAGACTTACTTCCTTCTTCTTGTTCTACAACGAATCGGTTTCAGAGCTTTAAGATTTTTGATGCAATTTTTAGCTCTTTTAACTACTCGGTCTCAATTATCTGCAAAACAACAAAAGAATACCCGAGTAGCACATATGGGAGAAAATAGCGTAATCCGACTCCTAAAATAATAAAACGACACGGAAATGCGTGCCAAAATAGGTGAAAAATCAAATAGGAACGACACGCATCAAATCTCCCCAAACCGAACCATTGCTTGTCCTCAAGCAATCAAACACAAGACCTATGGGAACGGTATACAACTCAAAGCTATTTACACCAACTACACTCGCTACAAAAACTAACTCAAACTAGCGACACTTAGAAAATATGAACTGACTCAAGCTATGGCATAATCAAAAGAATAACAGTGAACCGTCAACCTTGCTAGGCTTATCATTTTCGGACTCTCGCGGTTACACTCTACTCTCATGAAGGGGATGTGGAATATAAATGTGAGATAGAGAAAGAAAGACCCTCGCCTAATCTGTGACCTATAACCACATGCATGCAATCTAGTGTGACGACAATCTCTACCAATCATTTGCGCATTCTAAATAATCAAGACTAAAACACATATCGAGGCAAATAATGGTGAAATGGGATATGTAAGTAATTGGTAAGAAGGGGTTATAAATTTGGGAATGTGGAGTTAATAGTCGAGCTAGACAATCCAAACTTCCAAATTACATAACCAAAATACCAACCACACAAACGATAAAATCAACGCCGATTAAGGACGTATTCTCCATATCATGCTTATTTCACCCAAATCGACTCCATAAGTATTATCACAATAAAGTATCGGAGTCCACAACTCAATCTTTTTTTCACTTTTCTTTTATTCTCTTTCATTTTATTTTTTTTTTCCTTTTTTTTTTTTTTTTTTTTGAAACATGTATACACCAAACCGCCTTATCTCAACAACACATCAATATCACCATGACTAGCTCGACTAGGGTAGGCAATTTAGGTTTGTGGTTAATTTTGTGGTGAAGGGATAATTCGATTTTTGGGTAAAAACGAAAACGGGAAAGGGAAATAAAAAGTGAGAAGGGAAAGCCTCAATACATGCTATAGTTACGACCCGAATGTACAAAGACTTAAGAGACTGACTTCACACTTATGCAAATTAATGTTACATGTGAAATAGGGAGAACTACTCTCATTCCTAAATAGACCGATCATGGATGTCATCGGTCTCAAAAGGCTCTAAAACTCAGAATTTTAAGTAGCTTGCCAACAATTCAAGCCAAGTTTATTCGTTCACTGAAATTACAATCAAAATATGCCATAACTCGAGACTCGATCAAATAAACTAAAATGTCACTAAAATGAGATAGTTAATGAAACGAGAAAAGAAAAGGCAAAAGCATTTTCATCATTGTTGCTTAACCCGTCTCGACTCCTAAAAACTCCAAAAATGCCTAAAAATTAAAATAAAAAAAATGCATACAAAAATGCATAAAATATGCAACTAAATCAAATTAGTTACCCTCCCCAAACCGAACAATACAATGCCCTCATTGTATACACAAATTGGACAACAGCAGAGAAGGAAAAGTAACTAAATAAGCGTATCTAAAGAGTGAGTGACGGAGAGATACCAAATATGTATGAGTTCCCCAAACCATACCCGAATTATGGTCAGATTCTGACTAGGACGACCTCAGTGTCTACCTCGATTCCCGTGCTCGTTTGCTCCGACTCTAATGCTGTCCTGATTTCAGCCTCAGTTTCTGCGTGTACATGCTGTCTTAACTTTGAAGTCCCTTCCTCCGTTCGCGTGCATTTTCGTGGTGGGTCTACGTTTTCCATGGTGTCTGTAAAACAGAAACAGCAACAAAACTCGTAGAAAGACGCAGAAATTGAAAACACAGCACAAAATAATTGAAAAGAACAGCCATTAATCGAAAAAAACAGTGGATAATCAGTGAACAAACAGCTAATAATCAGAGAAGATAAGCAGCTTAGTCTGAACGAAATAATCGGCTATTCAAGATACTTCAGAAACGACCCACGACCACAAGACGCAACACGAATCTCAGGGGACAAATCGTGTTACCAGAAACTCAGGGGACGGTGAAATCCGGAAACGGCACAGGGCGAAGGAGGAGAGGATGAACGGCGGTGCAGAGGGAGATTAAGGGTGGCAAAAGGTGGTTAGGCGACCGGAGCGACGGAGTTGCAGCAGAGGTGAAGAAGGGTGGTGGCAGAACTGAGTGGCGGGAGCAGATGGAGGTCAGATGACGAAGGGGTGTTTGATGAGAGGTTGAAGGGGATTAATGGAGGGTTAGGGTTGGGATTTGAAACTGGGGATGAGTCGGGAAATAATGGGTCAAGTCTACTGGGTAAGGGTAAGGGTGGGGTTAGGTAGATTGGTTGGGAGATTGGGTAAGGGTGAGTCTATAGACTGGGGTAGACTGGTGTGGGTTAGTCTATAGACTGAGTAAATGAGTCTAAAGACTGGGGTAAGTATGTAGACTTGAGTATGTAGACTTGGGTGTTAGTCTAAAGAATGGGTCTGTAGACTGGGGATTAGGTCTGGAGCGGTGATGGGAGGTTGAGTTGAGTCTGAAGACTGGGATGTTCAGTTTAAAGAATGGGAATGGGTAGATGGGGTTGAGTCTATAGACTGGGATCTTCAGTCTGGCATACTTCACTAGACTCAGTCTAGTATTGTGTAACTCAATAATCCCTGCACACAGACTTGAGATAAATATAAGTATCCTCGTTCTCACTCACTAAATGCAAATTATATTATTTATTCAGAAGAATTGGAAAAAAAAAAAAATACCCGGGTTGCCTCCCGGCCAGCGCTGATTTTTACGGTCCCGCACGACTTTGATTCGGTAGCTTCATCATTTTATTTTAAAAAACGAATCAATGCCCTCAGTAGCATGTCATATTCTCGGGCATAAGAAATATGAAAGCATATATAAGCCCACGATAAGATGTTAGCAGCATAAGTTGGAATTATAGAACGAGACATCTTATCACTGGCTGGCAGACCAAATCCCATCTGAAACACCGAACTAATCTCCTCGTCAGCCAGACATAAGAAATCAGTGTTAAAACCAAAACACAAAGTGTCAGTGTTCATAGAAATGTGGTCAGAAATTAATGGAAGTGGGGCCGACAAACATGAAGGAGGAAAAAGAAGCGGAATGGAGGGAACAAAGGACAAAACCTTAGAAGGAGAAAGGATAACGGGCAAAGAAATCGATGACTCCTCTACAATGTCGTCCTCATACTCGTCCCATCGAACCTCAATATTTTCCTCGAATGTGTCATTCTCATATCGGTCCCACTTGACCTCAAGCTCCGGATCAAAAGGTTCTTCACGAACCTCATCACATAGATTCTCACAAAATGTAGCCTCGAGACTCGTGTCATAGCTTTCGTCACAACCTGTCTCACAGTCAAAACAAGGATTCTCAAAAATATTCACATCATTATTCTCACCGACGAGTTCATCATTAGTCAAAGAAAGTGAAAAATCGGGTTTCACGCTTTCTTCAGCTAGCCAGTCGAAATAATCTACTGCCTCGTCGTAGGATTTGCTTTCGAAATCCTTACATGTAGAATATAAGTAGGCCTTAGTAGACTCCGTCATACCCTTCAAAACGGTAAGAACAAGTGTTTCATTAGTGAAATATTTGCTTTTCAGAGAACCAAGCCAACTGCAAAACCGTTGTATGTAAGCTCCAAAAGTCTCATCGGACTCCTGCGGAAAATCTACAACCATTCTCATAGAAACAGTGAGATCGGTCTCAAGGAATAAAAATTCCCCGAGACGAGAGATAAATTAATTAACTAACAAATAAAATTACGTTGCCTCCCCGGCAACGGCGCCAAAATTGATACGTTTAGTCGCGTCACCGATATCAAAATAATCCTAGATTACTACTAACGGGTAGCTAGCGGTAAGTAGGGTCGATTCCACAGGGAGGCAGATTGAATATTATAGGCTAGTCAATTAATCTATCGAGTCACGATTTATAACGATTGGTTGGGTGAATGACAGTCTAATAGAATCTAAATAATAATAAAAAAAATGAATTAATCCAAAATAAGAAAAGCACCAGAGTTTTCGGATCACCACGAATCAAAACATGCATACATACGATTTCCAAATAATCAGTTAAAATGAGATAAAGAACATCGACACGGTCCTCTCGGATCACTAGTCATCCTAGAAGTCACCCAACGGGCTCTCGCTACGTATTAGGGAATTCTATCGATTACAACGAGTCTTATCCTTTCCCGGGCTTTCGCTACGTAGGTCGGGATTACGAGATACAAACAATCAATTACGGCCTATAATTAATTATTCGTCATTAAGATGTTGCAAGAGCGATTTAACTCATAAAGGTCGATTATTAAGTTATCACATATAAACTCGGTTCAATACATAGTTCACCTAAACTCTAGTGACGGAAAGATTAGCTACTCATATTTACAATAATAATGACGGAATAAAACATGATGAGTAAAGAGAGCGGGATGAATTAGAATGAATAAAAAGTAAAAGAGAAAATAAAATAAGATAAGAGTTACAGGAAACAGATAAATTAAGGAAAGAAGGAAAAATAATAGTAACAGTAATTGAGAAGAAGATCAGGGGAGAAAAGAAATTACCGAAATTGAATAGCTAATTAGACGGAGACGAAAAATAATAATAATAATGAAAACCGAGTCTTGACTGAATGAATAAATACTGGAACGATACTAAATATTTACAGTAGCTATAAACTAAATTAATCTAAAGTTGATGTGTGAATAATCACTGAGAAAAAAGATTAAAAGCAGAAGATGGGATGATAAGAAGATGAGAAGATGCTGTATTTAAACTGGTCAAGCCCTCAATAACTGCTCCTTTCTTTCCTCCTATCTTCAATCCCATTAACAAGGTAGTGGGAAGAACTGAAGAGCGTAATAGGGGGAGTAGTGGTAACGGTCAACTGAATTAGTCTTGGAGTGGTATCCCATCCTGCAGACTTGGATTTTAGGCTGGTAGACTTGAGATCCAAGTCTGCAGACTGAGTTCAATCTAAGCTTCCAACGGAATTCTTCAGTCTATAGACTTGTTTCCCAGTCTATAGACTTGTGCTTACTTCCTTCTTCTCAGTCTATAGACTCACAGTCTAGTCTATAGACTTACTTCCTTCTTCTTGTTCTACAACGAATCGGTTTCAGAGCTTTAAGATTTTTGATGCAATTTTTAGCTCTTTTAACTACTCGGTCTCAATTATCTGCAAAACAACAAAAGAATACCCGAGTAGCACATATGGGAGAAAATAGCGTAATCCGACTCCTAAAATAATAAAACGACACGGAAATGCGTGCCAAAATAGGTGAAAAATCAAATAGGAACGACACGCATCAGGCATCCTTAAGAAGACACAGGAAGCACAGGAAGCACGACTGGTTTTGCTCCTGTATTGCTGCTGCAGTCCATTTTATTTGGACGGAAAGAAACAGGAGAGTTTTTGAGGATCTGGAAAGGCCATCTACTGTTTTGCTAAAACACATTAAATTTGAGGTTTTTACAAAGTTGAGGCATACTAGAACTGATTTGAAAAGATATATGAGGTTATAGTGGATTGTTGTATAGTGAATCAGTGATAATAGGATGTTGTTTGGGGTTTTCTCTTTTTGTAAGATCAGTCTCCTTTGTCTACCCTTAATGGAAGAATAAAGGAGTCATACCTTCTTCTTGCAAATAATAATAATAATAATAATAATAATAATAATAATATCAAAATAAATAAAAGTTTAAATTAAAAATATTTTTTTGACTTAAAAAGCGGTAAAAAAAATTAGGTTTCAAAATTATTTCTGACCCGTGACCCGTATTCGAGTCGACACGTATTTTAAACTTTTATTCCGTATGTTAGTTCGTATGCTAACAATAAATATTTAGATTACAGTCAAAGGTTAAGTTTTGTCTTCAGTCAAGGTTTCGTGTCGGGCAGAACTCATAACTGTGCACCGGCGAAAAATTAGAGCAAAATTGGAATTGATGAAAATCCGGAATTTGTCATTACTCAGTCACCTTCAAATTTCGCTCAAAAAATTTCGGCCTTTGAACCACGCCGATTAAACCAGATTAAGTAGCCAAAAAATATTTTTAAAAATACATTCTAAGAAAAAATCAATTAAAAATAATTCCATTTTTTTTAGTTTAAACCTATACGAACGGGAAAAATCGAGTTGAACACCAAAATTCTTAAAAATTATACTAGAATGTTTTTTGACCAATTTGTCACACTTACCTGCCACTTTTTTTTTTACCAATTCGTCACATTGGTGCCAATTGTTTTTACCTATTTGGTAATTTGGCCGATTAAATTATAGACATTATATATGGTGCATTGTGATTAAAATGAAAGACTAATTAAAGTACCCCGCACACAAATATACGTAGATATAAATATTCATTGGGTAAAATGTTAACATATTACAATTAACAACGATGAAACATGTGATAAAAAATCAAATTCGTCATTATCAGCGCGCAAGTTATAATAGTGAATGTTGTTGGTTAAAGTAATGATGCATACCTTTGCTTATTTATAGTAGTACAATTATGAACGCATTTGAAATGATAGTAAAGTTGAAAAAAATGACTTCATATTTATAATTGTAGATACTCGCCACGTTAGTCTTAGAACCATGTGATGTGGTTGCTAATCTTGCTTGCTTAAATTTTTTGTTGTTATTTAAGGACGAATTTCATCATCTTCTTACTATATAATTTTTCGATGTGAGTTTTAGTTGATATCTACAGACGAATGATTATTCTTATTTATTATAATAAAATAAAGGGAAAAAAAATATACTTGCTTGTATTTAGGATAATAATAATAAATTAATTTTTATTATCAATTATTTTAAAATTTTAATTGTATGTTTTTAGAATTTCTTAAGAATTAAAAGTTTTTTGATTTATAGTCTTAAAAATTATTTTAAATTCATTTTATGACTCAAAAGACTTTTGGTTAATATCTAATAACGAATTATTACTTTTATTTGTATAATATACTCCGTAGAAATCTATGACATCATTATCATTTTTCGATGTGAGATAAATTTTTCTTAACTTTATAGTCTTAAGAGATTTTTTTTAAGACCCGAAAGATTTTTGGTTAATGTCTTTTTTTTTTTGAAGTGCAGATAAATTTCATTAATAATAAATCATACGGCATCTACAAACGAACGATATCAAATTGAACTGAATACATATTTGTAAAAAATAAATAAAGAACATCTTTGAGACATAGATTGCTATTCGAATAACACGCTTCTGCATAGCCTTCTATATATCGTTGTTGATTGACACAGCCTTTCGCGAAGGAATCTATGGATCTGATGATATAGTCTTCAAAAGGACGAACTTTCTGTATTTTGACAAATAGTAGACCGAGATCTGTCCTCAATTGTATCGCCATACATAGAAATTTCATTGCTCCCATGATCTTGCACATAATTCTTGAACCTCTCCAAAAGAGAGAACAGACCCACAAAAAATATGGGAACAAACCCATCAATTGATAGGACAAATCTCCAAAAAGGAGAGGCAAGAGTTATTAATCTAAAGAAACTACTAATAATTAACGATAAAGATTAAAATTTGGGGCTTACCACTACCAATTGGTAGATGGCAGCCCCGATGGATGATTTTTTTCAGGTTTTTTTCTTAGGGTTCGGAGGGGAGGGAGGGGAGGGGTGGTTAATATCTACGAATGAATGATTACTCATATTTATATACTCCCTCCATTCAAGTCTAAGCTACTATATTTCTTTTTTGGACATTCAAGTTCAAGTTTTCATTTCCATTTTAGTCATTGTTTTAATATTAAACAAATACTTTAAACTCACTATTTATCTTACATTTAATATTAAACAAATATATAACATTTACACATTTGTACCTATTATTTATCTTAGGAGTATATAGAATTTATCACCATATTATAATTTTTTGATGAGAGAATTTTTTATTTAAGTTTATAATCTTATAAGCTTTTTTTAAGACTCGAAATATTATTAATTGATAGTCTGTATCTAAGAACGAATGATTGTTATTGTTTACATAGAATTTGAGAAAAATTGGAATAATTTTTGATTTTTGGTTGATATTTAAGAACCGAATGATTGGTCTTATTAATATAGATTTTATCACCTTATCCAAAAATTTTGATGTGGGATAATTTTCTTAGTCTTAAATGGAGTAGGATTTTTTTTTTCCGATACAAATTCCTATATTCTTTATTTAAATTTTAAAAATAAATCGAGTCTTAGGTGAAGTAGAATTTTTTTTTTCATATACAAATTTTTATATTCATTAGTTAACTTAAAAATATATTAAAAAAACTTAGCCTGGACCAATCATATCGCTCGAAAAGTTTCTGCTTTATTAATATATATTGATTCGTATTATTTTAAGAAAGATGCTCCGTAGTTATATTATTCTCGTTAAATAATCCTTAAATTAAAGGGATTTTCTACATGATAACCATGTTTCTAGCTTTTCTATATGAAACCTGTGCACTTTTATAATCACACACGGTACCTCTTACTTTTAGTGTATTATGTCTCCCTATCCTAATAATGTTTTCCTTCTTATTTGAATTCCTCTTTCCGTTAGTTGTGTTGTTTTGACTATGCTTAGTTGGTTGTTCATGGTAATCTTATCATTACTCACTTTCCCTCAAACCTCTCATTTTTGTATACGCAACACGACTAACGACAAAAAGAAGTCAAGGAAGACGGAAAAGGTCATTATTAAGAGTAGGGAGAGACATAATGCATTAAAAGTGAGGGATATCATATGTGATTACAAAAGTGCAGAGGTATCATATGGAAAATCTAAAAACACATAGGTATTATATAAAAAATCTCTCAATTAAACTAATCTTCTGGATATAAACTCGAATATTGAACATATCTTACATTGGTAACCGATTACCTGCTAAACCCTTCCACTTTTTATCTACATTAACCATTTCCATTTTCAAAACTTTTTTGCACTATTATACTGTATTATTGATAATTTGGGAATAAACCATGGCCTAAACCACGACATGATTTGATTTCACCACACGTGAATACGTAGGCAGTTCTTCAACAAGGGCACAACCACCGACTTTATTTGACACACATTCAAAAGGCCTAGTCATTCCTATCACGACATGTCATGTTCTCAAAAGTTTGTTTTGTCGTTTGGAGACTTCTCCTAAGTAGAAATTCCCCATCCATCCACAGAATCCAAAATTAAATAACTTTCAGAATCTAGCCTCCTAATCTATAGTACATCCTAGTGTAGACACCCAGATTTGGACCTGGCTGCAAGAGTGCCCAACAAACACCCATGACGAGCGGACTGCAATGCGACGCAGGTTCACGATGTTTTAGATAGTTTTTCTATAGAACAGATCAAATAATTACTCGGAAAAATTAAATTAAGATCAAGGCAGCCTTAGTCGCGTCATTACGGTCGCATAGACACTAATTAGAGTCGATTCTGACACCGGGACCCCGAGTCGGTCCCGAAACACGAACTGAGTCAGCACCGCGCCAAGCGAACCTCGGGACGCACGCCCGAGGCCCACTTGGCGCAACGGCGCTAGGTCAAGAGGGGGAAAACTTAATTCCCAAGTCACGTATAATACATATGAGTCTCGATTTTGGAAAGTATCAAAATCGTATCTTCAAAATCCCGTGCGCCTCACGTCTCGGGCTTCGCACGCCGGAAACCAGGCGCCTGAGTTCTGGTGCGCCTGGACTCAGGCCTCCATCTGGGTGACGAGAGTCGAAAATACCTATAAATACCCCCCTCCACCCCCTTCATTCGACACACATTCTCACATTCTCTCTTCCCTCTTCACTCGTAAAGAGTTTCTCGCTAAGGGCTCGCACTCCGACACCCGAGGCAAACGATCCACTCGATCGTAGTTCCGATAAAGCTACATCGACGCTACTCCTCACCTTCGAGCACTCCACTCGATCCCGAGGTGCTTGTGTTCGACTAGCTATTCCTAGTCTAGTAACGGAATTCTGCCGGATTAGCCGCAGAATCAGCAAGTAGTAGCGGAGATCTGCCGGATTAGCCGCAGGAAGGGCCAACGGTAACAGAACTCTGCCGAAATCATCGGGCAAGCTAGGAGGATTCGCCTTTCGAAGTCGAATCGTCACTAGGTTGTCATCTAAACAAAACTTTACATTATTGTACTTTTAATATGCACTACGATAATGTCAAACGTGAACACTAGGTCCACAACACATACTAAAATACGTAACGTCCCAACTTCAACCATAAACACTAAATTAAAGTACTCTAAATAGACCCGAGTAATTCCGAGATCCGTTCTCAACTATCTTCGCATCGTGTCCTGTTTAGTGTATACTCCGAGGGTGCGACTCCTCACTATGTGATTTACTTACATTCGCATTTACAGCTTTCTTATGATTTATTGCTTTTATGAATTTATAATCGCATGCTAAATCACCTAGCACGAAATTCAAAACATAAATAAGCTAAAACTGAACAAAGTGATGGTCGGGTTCCGTATTAGTCTCTGTGCTCGCCATGCATGGTTCGATGCATCCTTATTAATACCGAACCGACGCATCTTAAGCAGAATACCGGGTAAGGTATACCACGATCGAGAATGACTAATATCCGTATTATCGCGTTAAAACTGATTTGCTAATGTAATCCCCTAGAAATCTAACGCGATACAGTGGCGGAAACACTGTAGAGTCAGGATTAAAACACGCTGTAACTATGTCTTAACAATAAAACGGTAAGTCCAAACATTAGGCCTAGAATAAAATGGCCAAAAATTAAACAATCCAAAAGAAAGGGGTTTAAACATCCACAAGACATAATTATTAAAAAAAGGAAATGAGAAGGATCCAAATTGCCCGCTAGCCCACACCCGTAAACAAGTATACCTGCCATGTTAAAACATAATAGCCACAATAAGTGGGGAGCAACGTCAACGTTCTCCCAGCCGTATAACAGAATTTTAAAACTGTAATTACAACTATAGAAAAATAGTGAAAATGGAAAACATTAAAACAACATATTAAAATAAGCTTTCAGCGTAAAACAAAACAATAAAATGGGTTTCCGAAGAAACATAAAAATATTTGCCAATCTTGCAAACCAATTTATATCGATAATAAATAAAATAATCAAAGTGGCGTTATGGATAGGGTTAATGTAGAATCTAGACTTTCACTAGGATAATACTAAAAACTAGCTTCGAGAACTGTAGACTTAACTCATAACAGAATCCAGTCTCTAACTAGGCAACTCAACCATAACAGGACTGCGTGCAGCGAGGTCCTGGTTTAAGTAGTGCGTACCCCTCCTGGATACAAACCATATCCAGTTCAACCCGACGCGACTTATACGATGCGATATCTAAGTTTAAGGTAAATATACACTCTCCTGAACACAAACCATGCTCAGTTCAACAACCAATGTGCCCCATAAAGACACACCAACCTTACAGTTGATGGCAAAACGTACATCCTAGACTATATTACTCTAAAATCACACTTGTCCTTATTCCATAACTCCAAAACAAGCCATTATCGATATTTAAAAGATCTAATCATTGTAAACAATATGGAGATAAAAGGAGTAATCATAATATTCTAAAAGAGGAAATTTTCTATTTTAGGAAACTTTACTAAAAATAACATCATATCAAAATAGCAAAAATATTAGTTTATACTAATTCAACATTTTTAGTAAACGATATTGATTTATAAAACTAATACTTTCGGCCTTAACGATATTAATTGTTAAAGTGAGAACATTTGAGTTTATGAAATTATTGAAATATCATACAAGTGTTTATAAAATAATTAAAAATGTCTTAAATATTTTAATACTACTAATTAGGGTGTTTTCAAAATTTATAAAGCTAAAATTCCCTAATTATTATTACTTTCGACAATACGATTATAAATAGGATTTTACGGCAAATGTTAAATTAAATCTTTTAACGTCTTTTATTTAATTAAACCAAACAATATATTTAGAGTATGTTAAGGGATGATTTAAATCTTAAAGTTTCAGATTTAAACCTTTTCAAAATTGCTGGAAAAATAATTCTTTTAGGTAAGACGAAGCCTTTTAACGATAAATCGTAATTTCTCCAAAAATCACTACTATTAATTAAAGACTTTAATAAATAGTACAAAAATTACGTAAAATAGCTAAAATATATTTTTGAACATTCTGTCCAGAAAAAATAATTTTCCAGAATCCTTCAACTCGGTTTTTAAAGGGTTTTCTCGTTAATCGTCTAATCTCGACAATAACGATTAATAAAAATAGTAATTACAAAACGATTTAAGTACTAATATCCAAAAATTATTATTAAACTTAAAAATTATTATTTTCCAGAAACTACTATTTTTCCAGATTTCCAACATTCCAGATTTAATAAATCCCGTTAAAACCGTCTTTAAATCCCGTTTTCACAATTAGCGATTCCATTAATGAAACTTATCGTTCCTAATATTTTATTAAAGCACTAAAAATCATAAAATTACATTTCATTATGAAATCATCATAATCAATTTTTTTTCTAGATTTAATCATAGGACCAGAAATTGAGAATTTAAACGACAAACGCGGTTTTATCGATAAACGATGATTTAAAGTGATTAATTAATTCATCCACTTAACAATTCCGAAAAATTATGAAATAAACTCATAAACTTCTTTTTCATCAGAAAGATTACCCACGTCAAAAATCAGATTAAAATAAAATGTTTAAGTGCTAGAACTAAAAATCGGCTTTTAACCATTTTTGTTTGTAAACGGTAATAATTCAATAATCGATAACTTAAATATCAGAAAATACTAATTAAAAATCATTAAAAACTTCATTTTTACAGAATATAATAATATATTACAAGTTTAGGCCGAATATTACGATTTTACAAATTAATATGACGATTTAATCGTTAATCTCGTAAAAGCGATAAAAATATCGAAACATGCAAATTTTCAACTTTTAAAAATTTTCCAGATTATATGACATACATATATTATCAAAAATGAAATATAAAAATATACATGCAATTACACAATTAAAATCACGAAATACCGAGTAACATCAACGTTACCTCTAATCCAAATCAGAATCGATAATATACTCGTCGACCTCGGGATCGTCCACAAAATCTACATCACACGAAATTCATGGTAGAAAAATACCATGAGAAAACTAAGAAAATCAAGATGAATAACGATCGAAAACAACATCGATTATTACCGTCACGAAAGGATCAGAATAAGGATGAATTCGTCGATAAAGATGAGACGATTAGGATTCGAATTAAGCAAGAATCAGCCAAGTAGAGGAGGATGAATGTACTTGGCCAACGGAAAGGAAAGATGATGTTGTAACAATTTTTTTTAATGCACAAATGAATGTAAGGGAGAGAGGAATGGTTTTAAGCATAAATGGAATTAAAATGGATGAAGAATCCAATGTGTTACTAGCATAAATTGGCTGGCCAAAAAAAGGATAAGGGAAGAATGAAGAGTTTGAGTATTAAAGCCTCAATTTAATGAAAAGAAAAGAATCTTATGTTTACGGTTTAATGTGATAAAATGAAACTTATAATAAAACGTAGTTAAATTATGACAAGAAGCTTTGTCAGTCCAAAATATGAGGAAAAGGTCCCAAATGATTTATAAGTTGATAAAAAGAATAATCATAAAATAGTTAAAGGCATTTCAAAGCAATTCGAGTAAACCTCGCGTAAGAAAATAATTATTCACGAAGCTTCGTAATAAAATCATAAATGGCTTGTTTTTAGTAACTAAAAATATTTTTAGTTGAAAATATTATATAAACGTATTTAAACATTTTTGGGAAAAGGAAAGACTTAAATCCGAGCTTAAAAACGTCAATTCAAAGAGAAATATAATTTTTCGCGGAAAATTAATTAGTTTACGAAGAAAACCAAATAAATAGTTGTAAAAGAATTAAAATCTTTTAAAATAAAAGTAAATGTCATTAAACTCAAAATTGAAGGTAAGCTCGAAAAAAAATGAGACATAAGCCAAAATGTGATGGAGTTATAACGATGTCATAACGGAAAGAATAAAAAATGATAGAAAAATAGCGGGTGTTACAGCTAATACACGTAATATTAGTAATCTCTACTCTCCTAGTGCATCTTTTCATGGCCTGCCTGTCACGTGAAATCGCATGCAAAGAATGTAAACGCAACTATTTCGACGAAAAAACTTACTTGTCCTTAAACAACCGACATAGCAAAGGGTATAGAGTTTAAAACAACGGATGTTACAGTACTTCCGCCACAACAAAGGAACAAAGTTATTAGCCCACCGATTGATTAGTAGAGGCCGCTATAGTGCGGGCGGGATTGGGTGTGATGTCTATCGGAAGTTGGCTTCCCAATACGTACCCTCACCCCTTACTCAGAATCGTCGGTTTCCGGATGTCCGAAACCATTGGCAATGAGAGTCATTTCAGGCATGGAGTGCTTAAGGATACAAGTCTTTATCTTTGGGTCCCGTGCCCCTCAGTTTTGAGCCGGCTAAGGATAAAAGTTGACTTGAATGGTTTCCGAGTCCCCATAATTGACTCGGTGGCGACTCCACAAATCGGTAGCGAATTCAGTTCACTAAAAAGATCGCCTTACCAAACATATCGGCCTTTAAACATTTACAACCACGACTCGATTGATTCCAACGGAAACACGGGTGCCTGCATCCGTCTAGAACAAGTCCGAATCGTCATCCGAATCGAGGTTCGACACATCGCCCCGTACGCGAGATTGGGCCGGCCCCCGACCGGGAGGATGGCCCTGTGGGTGGCCACCGCGATTGGAAACCAGGTCAGTCCCGCGCGAACGCGCGCGGGGAGTCGGGCGGTGCAGACAGACGTCCACAGTTTTGCGACTCCGCTGGGGACTTGGAAACAAGTTTCCAGTGGTGGTGTAACTTGAACGAGGTCGGTAAAGCTCATTTCCTAGTTCTTAGTTGTGGTCACTACAGGTTTTGGTCCTAAAAAGCCCACCCTAACCGATATCAGGACCAATCGACCTCTTCGCGGTAAGATCCTTATGGACACGCGGAGAGATCCTCGGTTGATGCTCCGGCCGCCTAACGCGTACTCCGCGGACATACTAAACGAGTAGTTCTGAACGGACGGTACGACACTCATCTTCCCAGATGACCTGTCGAGACCTAAGCAAAGACTATTCGTCGGTGGTAGCTGATGGTAGGGATTCGTCACATCCCAACCGTCAATAATATAACCGGCTAATCCTAACTAGGGTAGATAGGGTAAGTCGGGTCGAATCCACGGGGACGGTAAGAGGCGTCTAGACTAGGTCGACCTAAAAACGAGACTAAGTCAACGAACTAAACTAAAGAATGAAAGGAGGGAGAAGGCTAGACTAAGACTAAGGTGCCGGAGAAAATAACTAAGGAAAAACGGGCTAGGATTAGGTCGGGGTCAAAGGGGTAACGGAATAGTCGAGGGAGGATTAGAGTGAAGGAGGTAGTAGGGTAATCTAGGTTGGTCCGGGCTCTCGCAACTTAGACTCACCTAGAGGTTCCACCTAAAACCCATCTCGGCGATACACAACACAACCGGGGTTCTAGCATGCTATAGGCCTAGGTCGAATCCGGGCTCTCGCAACTTAGACCGGCCTAGGGGTCGGCCTCAGCGGGCTCTCGCAACTTAATGAGGGGACCGAACCCACAACAAACTAACACCCACGAAAGAAAGGCAAGAAAAACAAGCATTCGTACATACTTAGTCATTCAAGCAATTCCACAAACATGTGATGTGCATCAAACAAGAGGAAACCCAAATCTTCCACCCACATCTCTAACAAACCCTTAATCACCCAATTAACACCCTAATCACCTTACTAACCCTAGCAAGAACACTACTCTAACATATCTAAAAGAAATACTAACAAAAACAAGGTAAACAAACTCAAACAACTAAACATACACAAACAAACTAGTGAAAACAATAAACAAGAACTAAAGATGCAAACTTGATGAATTATAAAGGATTAGGAGTAAAAGGAGAAGAGGATTGTACCATACTAACAAGAGAATAAAAAAGGAGAACACTTGTATATAAGAAAACCCAAATTCATCCACCAAGGTTGTCAATCTTGGATGGATTCTTCCAGAGATCCAATAATACAAGCATAAACTAAGATTAACTACTAATTATCGACTAATCTACACTAATCTAATCTAATCTAACCTAAAGTAGTCTAGGGTTTTTAAGGATCTAATCTAAGATAACATAAGATAGTGTCTTAATACAAGAGGGGGGGGGGGGGGGGGGGGGGGTATATATAGGGTTACAAATGGAAGGGAGAAGAAAAGAAAGAAAGCGGAGCTGCAGCTGACCCTTCCCGGTCGGGAAGGCTTGGTCCCGATCGGGATGGGCCATCCTTCCCGGTCGGGAAGGACCTTCCCGATCGGGATGGGCTCACAGTAGCCGCGCTTTATGCTCCCTTCATCCCGAACGGGATGGGTCTTTGTAGGCCTCCCTTTAGAGCTCTTTGGTCCCTCCTTGCCTCTCATGGGCTTCTCGTCGATTCTCGGGACTCGGGATCGGGTCTCGGAGGCTCGGGATTGGGTCCCAAGGTCTCGGGGTCGATTCCAAGGTCTCGAGTCATCCTTCCTTTATCTCGTTGGCTCCAAAATGTGTATGTATTGAGTCGGAATCGCTCCAACTCTTCCAATTCGGCGTCGGGAACCTGAAACGAACTAAAGGAAGCATAAGAAGCCCCTAAACCGCTCCCAAGGAGCGATTCCACAAGGAAAAAGGGACCAAAACACAACAAATAGGCACTACAAACTACACTTATCAGTAGCCTACCCTAACCTACCCGTGTCTGCATCCTGCATGAGTGTACGCATTCCTAGTTATGTGTAGCGTGTTTGAACAACTCAAATAAGACACTAAAATCTGGATTCAACCACGACAACATATTCAACCGCACCCAACTCCGTTTTAAAAAAAAAATAAAAAGAAATCTCTTCTTTTCAAAATAATGTTGTCATCATGACAAATTTTACACTCACTACTTTCAAAAAAAAAACTTTTTTGAGCGCCATCACCCTGGCCAAAGTAAAACTCGTAGTTTTCCAACAACAACGAGGGCCGCCAATGAATGCCAAATTCCTAATCAATGGGACCGAGGCACCTAAAGCGGTTACATTTTATTTTTGCACATACCGTTGACACGACCAAAACTTCAATTAATGAAGTCAAGGAATCCGGAACGGTTACATCCACAAAACATTTTGACATGCTGTCACCAACATCGAAACTCTAATCAATAAGGTGGACAACTACGATCACACATTTTTTTTAAAAAGAAAAAAAACGGGGGCTTTCTAAAAAAAAATTCCTTCACTATCTAAACTCGGTAATGAAGATTTAGTCATGTTTTCAAAAACACTGTCACCAGATATCACGTTCTGTCACGAACACCACCTACACCACAGATATCGAACTGACTAATTAATAGTAGTTTCGATAAAAGCACAATGTCGCCATTTTCAAAACCGGTTCCTTTAGAACCACGCTTCTTTTGCAAAATCGTCATTTACACCTTCGCTACCATCGAATCCTCGACACACATGTAGCAACACGTTTTCACGTCGTCAACGATGTCACCACACCATCGTCAACCCAATCTTACAAACCCTTTTTTTTCGGAAGAAAAAAGTTTTATTTTTTTCAAAAGCTCTATCGTTTTCAAAAAAAAAAACAAGTATAAAAAAAAACTCTTTGATTCCGAGCCGGGATCGCGATCAATTTCTTACGTCGTACAACCGTGTGATTAACTGTTTGTGTTAGTTACTAGGGTCGATGATGCGCACTGTCGTTGACACGCATGCAAACGATATTTTTAGTCCCAACTAACTACTGTGCAGTAGCGGTAAGTCGGGGTCGAACCACAGGGAGGCGGTTAAGCGCTATCGGTCAAGTATAGTATTAATTGTGATTGGGGTCGAGAAGGGGGATTTTGGGACGAGATGACTAGACTAAGGCAAGCGAATAAAATAACTAAAACGAGAAACAATGATGCACTACAAGAAAAATAGACTTGGGTGACAAAATGGACTAATTTGAGCAACAAAATATGTTTTTGTTGCACAATTATATTAATATGGGGGACAAACATATTTTAGTTGCCTTAGATTAACGTTTGTGCGACAAAAGGCTTATTTTGTTGTCCAAATAACTTTTGGGCAACAAATACAACTATTCGTAGCACATACTCTATTATTTGGGCAACAAATGCAATTATTCGTAGCACATACTATATTATTTAGGCAACGCCAGCCCATTATCGCCGCCCGTACGTAAGACAAAACCGCAAAAGTTTGTGCGACAAAAAACTAATTACGTTGCCCAAATACCTTTTGAACAACAAATCCATTTATTCCTGGTACATGCTCTATTATTTGGGCAACACCAAATCTTTATCGTCGCCCTTGCCTAAGAAAAGGGTGCAAAAGTAATGGCTCCCAAACCATTCCCAAACTTGTAAGTATCATATAATTAGTTAATTCCTTCGTAGTTACGTACCACATTTCCCTCAACAACCACGCCACTTTCTTTCTCGATCCTCAACCACGATAGCTAACCGTCATCCCACTCTCTTTCTCTCTCCTCGAATCCCTAATCGTCGTCCCACGCGCTGCGTCAGCGTTCTTAGTTTCTTCTCGTCCCACCGTCAAGTTCGTCGAGTTCAACGGGCTCAAACTCACCTCTGCGGCCTTGACTCGGTCCGTCGACTACTCGACTCACTCTCCATTACGCGCCGCCGTCGCCAATCCTCCGTGTCTCCGCTGAGAGCTCCGACACTACTCTCCAACGTAATCATCTTCTTTTTCAACTTTTTCGACATTTTTTTATTAGATTATGACATTATTCGATTTTTTTATGTTATTAGATGAATTAGTTTTCTTCGTTGTTGATTTTGTGATTAGTCTTGCAATTAGGCATTGATTTTGGCTGTGCTTGGTTCCGATTCAGTATGATGAATACATCATGAGATTTTCGTTGTTACGGAGTATTAGTCATTCTAATTTTTGTCGTCGTTTGTTCCGATTCGTTATGATGAATATTCTATAAATTAATCGATTTTTGACGTTGTTAGTCCTAAACATTAAGACGACGTAATTCAATTCTTTTTGCAGTTAGTTTGTGATTATTCTTACATAATATACATATATGCTCTGATTTTTGCTGTGTTTTGTTCCGATTCTGTATGATGAATATATATGAAATTGTTCGTTTTTTGCTCGCTGTTATTCCTCTTCCGAACATCTCCGCATCTTCTCCTTGTGTTACTTCTATTTTCAGATTTTTAGATATGATATGATATAATTCAATCCTTGTTATTCCTTTAGGTTGTGATTAGTCTAACAATTATGAGTATGCTCGTGAGCAGGTACGATTTGATGCTTGTGATCTGATTCTTTTTGGAACATTAGCGCATTATGGGGCTGTTCAATGAGCATACCAAACCATCTATGTTGCGAAATGCCACGTGGACCTTGTCGAACTTCTGCAGAGGCAAGCAACAACCATCATTTGAACAGATTTCCCTCTATAGCTTGTTACAGGATTAATCTCCACTTTGTATATCTAGTTGAAATGATTAAGAGACATAATTTTTCATATGTTTAAACTGTATTTGGCAGACAAGTCCTGCTCTTCCAGTCATTGAGCGGCTTATCAATTCAAACGATGACAAAATCCTTACAGATGCTTGCTGGGCATTGTCGTATCTCTGACGGCAATAATGACAAGATTCAATCGGTGATTGATGCCAATGTAGTCCCTAGGATGGTGGAGCTGTTACTGTAAGTGTTATATTACACCTTTGATTTTTGTTAATCTTGTTGTTTAAACCCCATTGTCTAACAATAATTGTCGTCATTGATTAAGTATTGGTGATGCCATAAATCCATAATACTCTGTATATAGTTAGAAAAGATTAGTATGATGGTGAGCAATTAAAAATAGTAGGAGAATAGGTTATCCAATAGTTGATACCCAACAGATAAGCCGCTTTCGTGATTTGTTTTATCAACTCAATCTTGTGAGCTATTCAGTTTTCTTGTTATTTGGTACAGAGTACTTTTCGAAATTTCTTTGCTAATTTCAATAAATTCGGCTGAGGAGCTAGAAAAATACTTTGTATATATATACATGGTATAATGTGTTTTGAACCATTGCGTGTTTGGTTTGCCTTTTCACTTTTTTGTACATTCGTTGTTTCAATTAGCATTATAACTACATTATAATCTAAAATATGTATAATCTATCTATGCAGGATGTGCCGATAACATGAAACATTGGTGTGTTACACAAATGCTTCATGGATATTTTGAATGCTTTTTGGGGTAAATGAGATGATGGTATATGATAGATGTAAAAACTTTGAGGCTTTATTTTTGATACATTGATCTCGAGGTGGACATATATGTAGACGCATATCGTATGTATTAACCCTATTGTTGCTATATATATATATATATATATATATATATATATATATAGTGAGGATCCGGTGAGTCCTCCTATTTAAATGAGTCTGTCCCGTAATTCAAGGCCGTCAGATCTATTGACATTAGATGCACTAGATTATGCCACGTCGCCTGTAACTAAACAAAACATCATAGTTGAGACGACACCTGCTTCCCCCCTTTAATCTTTGAAGAAACCGCCATCTAAATAATTAACCCTTCGTCACACACACTCACTCAAATCTTAAATCCCCCATTTTCATTTCAAATCACCCCAATTTTTCATTAGGGTTTCTTTCTCAAATCAAAATCATTATTCAATTACTCAATTCATCAACATCCTCTTCGAATTCCATCTCAATTTTGGTCAATTCCGTCGGCCGTCATGTCCGCGTCGACACTTTCCGCCAGTGCCAACACCCGCCGCCGAACAACTTCCACAGTCAACGACGTCAAACATTCAATCGACATAGTCAACGCCACTACTCTCGACTCCGCCACGGTAGGCACCACCAATAACGCCGCCGATGATGTAACTGCCGCCATGAACAAAGATCTGAGCCACTCGATTAAAGGCGAAGCGGTTCTAGATAGATCATCCAAGGAAAACGCCACCGCGAAAAAACCTAGTTCGCAAGTTCCGTCGGGTGGTAATCGTAATCGCAGCGGCAAAACGACGAC
Organism: Agrostemma githago; assembly: GCA_958450325.1. Taxonomy (NCBI): domain Eukaryota; kingdom Viridiplantae; phylum Streptophyta; class Magnoliopsida; order Caryophyllales; family Caryophyllaceae; genus Agrostemma; species Agrostemma githago. Next base: position 52,357,394 of record OY288255.1, read on the forward strand.
GTCAACGGTGACGAAGAACGTGAAGCCGCGGTGGAAGACGGTGCTTAGAGTGGTGGTGAAGAATTTATTGTTGGTGGCGATGTTAGCAGGATTGGTCCAGATGGTGAGGAAATTGGCGGTAAAGGAAGGTAGTGATGTTAGAAGAATTTCGTTATTTTCGATTTGGCCTTTGTATTTTAATTAGTATTACTGTGACATTATTACTGTGACATTATTATTGTAATTCCTTATTACTGTGACAGTGTCACAGTAAGATATTTGTGTTACTGTAATAGTGTTCTGTTACTGTAACATTATTACTGTGACATTATTATTGTAATTCCTTATTACTGTGACAGTGTCACAGTAAGATAGTTGTGTTACTGTAATAGTGTTCTGTTACTGTAACAGTAAGATTATATACGATGAAGATGACGCTGAGATTGAATCTCAGCCATTCATGTGATTTGATCATGTGGCTGTGATTTGCGGGACAGACTCATTTAAAGAAGACCGACTCACCGGATGCAATTTCTATATATATATATATATATATATATATATATATATAGAGTAAGACTCTTATGAGTCCTTCTCTATATATGAGTCCCTAAGTTCTCATCTCATCCATTGAATGGGATGAGAATCGATGGACAAGATGCATCATAATATTTGCATTAAAAAGAAAAAGAAAAAGGAAGATACTGCTTCCTAAAATAACTCCCATAATTTTAGGAAACAATAACATCACATTCATTCACTCATTCACGTTCACTTTCATCAAAAACCTAAAAAAAATGCTTCCAATATCACGTTCATTCATTTATTCATTCAAATTTGTGCTCGAAATACCGTTACTATGGATTCAATGATCGCGATATCTTCATCAACTTTTGATAATCAATTCATCGACTATAACAATGGTGAGTTTCGTTATTGCTTTCATGTTTTGCGTCAGTTTTTATTTATCATCTCGACTAATTTGCGTCAATTTGCTTTCATGTTTTTCGTCGATTTTCATGTCGATATTGCTTTCATGGTCATTTCATTCATCATAGATTCATATCTGGTTCATTGCTCTCTTGTTAGTATAGATTCCAAATTTTTATATTTGTTAAAAGGTGGAATTTTATTCATTTGATTATTCATAGATTCATATCAATGGTCCGTTATTACTCTCGTGTTATTGTTTTGTTTGTTTTGTTTATTCTTTAGGTTTTTCTTAAACTTCACTGATACTATTGTTTTGTTTTCTATTGAAGCAAACACGGTGTTGAAGTAACATACGTTCTGAGTTACAGTAACACCTAATTTTAATTAGAGTAACACAAAAATGTAACACAAAAAGGTCTAAGCATTATATGAATTTTACGCACGAACAAATATATGGAGTTATTGTAATGCACATAATGTGTTACTTTAATATACACAATCTGTTATTTTAATACACATAATGTTAACTGAATCTCGTGTTACTTTAACGCACTTCATCTGTTACTTTAGTTCTTTTCATCTGTTACTGTAATGCATTGGAGTGACAAAAAGGATTTAGAATACCGTCATATAAAAAAAATAAAAAATAAAAAATAAAGATACTGCTTCCTATAATTATGGGATGTGATTGACTTCAAAATAGAAAAACAATATCAAAGAATATCGCCCTCATTCAAAGAAAGATATTGCGTCATACTCTCATTTCTGATCATTATATGAATTTTTTGCACTAACCTATACCTGGTGTTATTTTAATGAACATTATCTGTTACTTTAATTCACACTATCTGTTACTTTAATGTCTGACCTCTGTTACTTTAATTTATACCTGGTGTATAAGCATCCTCTGTTAATTGAATCCAGTGTTACTTCAATGCACTTCATCTGTTACTTTAATTCTTGTCATCTGTTTATACTTTAATCCATATTTCAAATTCTGATTGTTTATTTTTCGCCACGTTTATTGGCACTGTTATTATTTTTCAGTAGACGCAAAAGCACATGAATGGTGTAGGGATGTGGGTGAGAGTTTCCTCCATACATGAGTCAGCAAACTTCTATAAAATCTACGCATTGGCTTGTGGATTCGATGTGAGGAGGTACACAAGCAACGAAAAGATGGCGCGGTGGCTAGATTAAATCAAAGCTTCTGACGATGATGATGAAGAAGAAGAAGAAGAGGACGAGGAGGATGAAGAAGCAGAATTCTAAGTAGGATAGTATATTGTTAGAGTAACATACATTATTCGTTAGAGTAACATACTTAATGAGTTACAGTAACACATATTATGAGTATCAGGTGTGAAACATTGGAATTGTAATGAAGTTGATTCAGTTGAAACTTCTGTACCAATTTATTGATGTAAAATGAGTTAGAATAACACACATTATGCATTAGAATAACACACATTATGCGTTAGAATAACACACATTATGCGTTAGAATAACACATATTATGCGTTAGAGTAACATACGTAATGAGTTACAGTAACACAATTTATGAGTATAATTTGATTACCAATATCAAGTTCTTAGATTAACAGGTGTGAAAAATTGGAATTATAATGGAGTTTTATAATTTTTGTTTTGGAGTATCCTTAATAGAAACACACATTTTGCAACGTACTGTTTTTGTAAGACACTATTATGTAACGTAGCAGATTTTATGAGTTAAAGTAACACAATTCATGAATTAGAGTAACACATTATATGAGTTAGAATATTACATTGTATGAGTTAGAGTAACATGGCAGTAGAAAAATGATGATTTTTTTTGGTGAAAATGAAGATGAAACGACACACTTGTTGTGTGATAGAAAGATGCAGTTAAAAATTTGATGGGAGAGAGAAGATTTGCATTAAGATAATTAAGGAGGAGAGAGAAAAAAATAAAATATTTACCAAGATTTAGTTAGTTATTTCCTTAATTGACAAAACAATCTTAACCATTAATCTATCACTAATTTAAGGGTTGAGATGAGGACTCACGGACTCAATTATGATAAGTGGACTCACTTGATCCTCTCTCTCTCTCTCTCTCTCTCTCTTTCTCTCTCTCTCTCTCTCTATATATATATATATATATATATATATATATATATATATATATATATATATCGTATCTGCACAATAATTGTATTTTATCATATGGCCAAAACGAAATGATAGATGTGATAGGACACAATTGGTGTCTCATATAAATAGGCAAGACCCGTCAATTTTTCTCCAGGAATATGATTACATTACTCTTTGTTTGAGTATTCTAAACAACGTATACGCGTATACTTAATATATTCTACTTCATTTTTGCCGGTTGATTAATGTACTAGTCATGCGAACTTCAGGTTGCAAGTCACTGGCAAATATATTACCTTCTCTTTATTACAATAATGTCGGAGAATGATCTAACCGGACACATTTAACAATACAAGTATGGGTAAACCTCTAATTTACATATCTCAATTGTTCTATCAATCATACAACATGTGTAAATGATTACGATACACAAACTAACACAATTTGAACATGCCAATATCAAGAATCATCATATGTAAAACTATACTCAGCATTAATATCATCAAGAATCATTATCACTACTTAAGTAGTACTTTAACAATTAAGCATGCCAACATCAAGCCGTGAATAAAATAAATATAATCATACAAATGAAATCGCAAACCGTAATTTTGATGCAAACAGTTCACAGTAAGTTGCAAATTAAGCATATGATAATTTGATGATGTTGGAAATACAAAAATTCAAGAGTAAACGACATCATTTTACATGCAATACATATTACAATACACAAATTAACCTGGGAGTAATAATGACAAAATTACTTCAATCATCAATGACTTATTACACTTCAATTTGTCAACCGCTTATTACACTTCAAATTATCATTATTCAAGATATATTGCAAGGAGGTCTATCTCAGAGAAATTTATACAATAATAAATTGTTAAACAAAAAATATATATGTATAAATCCATTGTACTTGTCAAGCATCACATTAAAACAAAAAGAAACTCATATAACACAGGGTTTATTCATCTAGGATCATTATACAGATGGCATGTCGTTAATATTCATATGGCATATACGAAAACGTCATAGTAATAATTATTATCATATGACATGTTATATGCAATCATGACCATAAAATTATAGTTATAGAAATAGTCAGAAAACTTGCCAATGTGATTTGTAAAATAAGAATCAAACTTACCAATGTTATCGGCATCATAAATGGTGTGAAGACAAATATGAAAAATACAAGTGTAAATTATTTATTTATTTTTTAATCAAAGTGACAGAGTGGTACATCATATATATGTCCGTAACAGATATAACACAAAGCATATTGCAGTTTGTTGTAATGGCAACACAAACAAACAAACATAATAGTGCTTTGATAAACCAACAATATGGAACTTCTATCATCATCATCTAAGCAATTCATTTAATTAACAAACCAACAATATACGGGAATAAAAGATGATAATAATATTCATACAAGGATAATTAAAAAATTACTCGCCATGAACGTACATTACCAATTAAAAAAAATTGCACAAACCAAGTACTATACGTTTACTGATACACACATAACTTGCCATGATTTGATTACTAGTATAAGATCTGATAATACAGTTATTAATAAAACAATGTCATACTTCTAAAACTTATGAGATGATAAAATTAATCTATTAATTTGATTTTGTAATGGGATATATACCACGCATTAGCTCTCGCTCATATTAATGATTGATACAAGTTTCATCTAATGTGTATGTATCATACCATATTAACCACGCAGTTCGCCAAACAAACATATGGAAAGTGATAAACTCAATTTCACGAACAATATGAGTGTACATTTGTCAATATGCAGATGCACATCAATGTCTATGTTCGAAAACATAATATTCATTTTCATATGGCATGTAGTGATATAAATATATTTGCATGAATATAAACATATGCTTTAAAACAGATTATAAATCAATATGTATGATAAAGCATTTAGCCAAAGAATAAGGTTATAAATCAACCATACGATTATTCTATAAGGCATTTTTTGATTGATATATAATCATAAAATTTAAATTGCAAGTAGTTAGAATTACTTACAAGTCCCATTTGCAGGCTAATATAAGCATCAAATATAAAAGAATATAGACCCAATTAATAATCCTTTTGTGATTGAACCCAAATCTATCGTTGATGATATTTCCGTTCGTAAATTGACGATGTTGAGTAGAGAATCGTGCTGATAACGTGTTATAAATATATTGTATGAAGAATAAAGTAGAGCAAGCCGAGAGATTATATTGATATATTTTCATATATATTACATCGACTTTGTCATCTATATATAGTGACTGATACAAAGAGATGTGTTTCTTCGTGAACGAATGCGTCCTTTGGTGATAATGACATCCATATTATAACATGTAGTAACATATTCCATATTTTTGGATTGTGTATTCCTTGTGTCCATGCCAAACCTATATATATTGGACCTTTATTCTTTGTGCCTTCGAAGATATATATATTGGACCCCTCATGATATCACCTTCGAAGATGTCAAAGATCGAAGATATTGAAATTTTTTTATTTGTGCAAACTCATGAAATTTTTAACAATTACCATGAGTTTGAGGGGGATAATATAGGATATCGTAGTACGGTATTGTTCGGGCCAAAAATTTGCACTCCAGGAATACCACGTGGCAAAACCCGAGTGGGCAGTCAAAAAGTCAGAGGTCAAAAGTCAACAATAAGAGAGTCAAAATTTGCAGACAAATGAGTCAAGGTCAAAGACTAAAATACAGAAGTCAAATACTCAGAAGACGCCAAGTCAAACAAATCCGAGACTATACACAACAATAGGTCAAGTAAAACATGAAGTAAGACAGTGGGCCACTTATTTTAAGAAGGCCCAACATATGAAGGATGAAATCCAGCCCGCACCAAGAGGAAAAGAGGCACCAACCTCCCCTACAAATGAGGAAACCCTCCCATTGATTAGGAGGGAATCAAGGGGAAGAAAGTAACGGCTGGGGGAGAGTTAAGAGGAGGAGATCTCAGGCAATTAAGGGAGGATTAAAAGGGGCAGATTCTAAGAGGGAGAGGCAACGGTTGGGAGTAATATAAAAGGCAAGGCAGAGGAAGGAAGAAGATCATCCGAGAACACCCACTCCAAGCTCACACATCCACAATCATTCCAAATCACAATTAGAGTAAAATTGCTTGTATTTGTATTCTCTTCTTCATCCTTTCTAGTCCATAGTATAATTTTGGTGGGATTCCGACTCCCCCCGCGGTTTTTCCCACATCGGGTTTCCGCGTCACCAAAAATTTATGTGTGTTCCTTTTCGTCTTCGTTGTTTTCGTTCGCTAGAACCCATACAATTTCGTCAACCATAATTATAGGACGATCGCTTTGAGCCGCAACCGATATCGAAGACCCGGTAAATTTTTACCAAAATAATTTGGCGCCCACCGTAGGGCAAAGTGATCATTTCCTATAAGCCAAATCCTACAGTGAAGCAATTCCGTGTCGCCATGTCCAGATCTGATCGAAGTCCCTCCAGCAATCAAGGAACATCCGCTCAGCCCATTGGAGGAGGATCATCCCCAGGATCAGCAGAGCCGGTTTTCACGCCCCTCACCCTGGCAATTCCCACCAGCCAAATGGTGAAACCCACGCTATCGGCGTCTAGGCCCCCTCTGGCACCTAAAACCTCTGGGGTCACCAGCTCCTCCAAGGCCAGGAAGGAGGGCATACCAACCAGAATTCCGACCCCAGGAGGATTCGTGGGAGAAGCTTCCAGTGGCGCGGGGTCACCAGACCTGATGCAGAGTATGCTCCAAGGAATCAATGCTCTGCGCCAAGCAGTAGAAACCCTGCAGAAGGACAACCAAGATATCAAGGCTCAGATCTCGGCAGCAGACAAGACTCCAGTTGCATCGCTCCAGATGTCACCAGAGATACCGTCCCTGATGCCTAGAGGAGAACCCACCACCCGTAGGGAATCAGCAGTTGGCAAGAGGACCACCAGAGAAGTTCCTTCTGAATTGGTCACCAGACTGGAGCTAGGATTGGCTCCACCAGGCCCCGTCATCGAACCCCAAGGGTTGGGTTACCTAACCTATGGCCCCACATCCGGCAGATCTCGTACCGCAGGTAACCTTCTCTCCAGCATCGACAGTCGGGAAACTAACTCGTTATCTTTCACAGGTACCCCTGTCCACCAGACACCAGAGGTGACCACCTTATCCAGTCACCAGTCCTCTGGAGGAGTGTGGACGACACCCACCTCAAGCCAGCAGACACCAGGATGGCAGCCAAGAGCCCCAGTCAACCTGGCGACCGCTAACAACAGCCCGTACGCTGGAACAAACTGGCCACCCAGAGTCCCACTCCAGCAGGCGTCCGAATGGCAGCCCGGATCTGCGACAGCAGCAACCCCTTTACCTCCTCCTCCTAGTAGACAACACCTTGGAGGACCTTATGCAGGGAGTACTCCTTTCAACTTTTCTCCTCCTGTCTCTAACCCTCTTACAGGAACAATCAGCACAGCAGATCAGCAACGCCAGGAACTGAAGGAGTTGAGGGACCTGATCAACAAGATTCCTGGAATGCCACGCCCCCTGGAGAGAGCGGCTAGGGACAGCTACGCAGATTCGCCTTTCATCGATGATCTAGCCTGTGTTGCCTTATCCAAGGGTTTCATGCCACCAGCCATGACGCTTTATGACGGCACTGCGGATCCCCTAGATCACATCAACCAATACAAGCAGAAGATGATGGTGGTAACCGCCACGGGGCCCCTGAAGGAAGCCTGCATGTGCAAGGGGTTTGGTTCCACTCTTTCAGGAGCAGCCCTCCATTGGTTCGTTGGTCTGCCTAATCGAAGCATCACCTCCTTCGCTGACCTGGTCAATGCCTTCAACCAGCAGTTCGCCAGCAGCAGAAAACCAGAAAAGCAGACCAGTGATTTGTATCGGGTGGTGCAGAAGTTCGAAGAATCCACACGTGACTTCCTCAACAGATTGAACAAAGAGAAAGTAACCATCCCCAGATGTGATGTGCCCACCGCCATAGAAGCCTTCCGCCAAGGGCTCCACTAGGACTCGGATCTATACAAGGAGCTCACGAAATATCCATTTGCCACGTTTGAGGATGTGCAGACCAAGGCTATGGCAGCCATCAGACTGGAGGAAGATTCAGGTCCCAGAAGGTCAACATATGGTTCTGAGCATGTCACCAGGAAGGCGCCAACAGAAAAAAGGGGTGAGAGATCAAAGCCCTACGCCAGGAACGTAAGCAAGGTTTCTGAAGAGAAAGACTAGAAGGACAATCCTGGGTTACCACCCAAAGTAAGTGAGTATGGATTTTCCACCAACCTGGCTGGGGTGCTCAAGGCTCTGAGGGAGCTAGGATGCAGAGTTAGGTGGCCCAGGAGACAGGAGTACACCCATGACCGAAGGGACGCCAGCAAGAGGTGCGAATTCCACGACGACATTGGACACCATACCGATGAGTGTGTCCAGCTCAGGAGGGAAGTTAAGTTCCAGTATGATCAGGGGAATCTGGACCACCTCGTGTCTAGAAACTCCAGCAGAATAAATGCAGCAGACCAAGTATTGCCTTCTCCACCTCCAGTATGTACCAGAATTGTCAACATGATCACAGGAGGATCGGAATTATGCGGGTTGACCTACTCAGCAGCCAAGAGGCATGCTTCCCAGACCAGATGAGACAGACCAGAGCATTCCTGCAGAGTCAGTTGCAAAGATCTCCCAGCCGTCACCTTTGACGAAACTGATGCAAAAGCTGCTCCGGAGATGCACCATAACGCCCTAGTAATTACCCTCTCCATAGGGAATTGCACTGTGAAGAAAATTCTGGTGGACACTGGGAGTTCAATCAACCTCATCATGCTGGAAACCCTTCAAAACATGGGGTTTAGTGAGAAGGACCTGACCAGGAAGGCGGTTCCCTTGGTAGGTTTCAGTGGGGAAACCAAGCACACTCTAGGGGAAATTACCATTCCTACTTATGCTGGAGGAGTGAATAAACAAGTACGGTACCTAGTCATCGATGGACCCTCTACCTACAACGTGATTCTGGGAAGGCCTTGGATCCATGAGATGAAGGCAATTACCTCAACCTACCACCAATGCCTGAAGTTCCCTTCGCCCTGGGGAGTGCAGAAGATCAATGGAGATCCGGAGGAGGCGAAAGACTGCTATAAGGTGGCCCTCAAGAAAACTGTAAATCCTCCAGCATAGCAATTAAAGAGCCTTCATCTGCCTCTGCAGGAACACGTAGAACCACCTCAGGCGGAGTTGGATGAAGTCAACTTGGACAAGCAACATCCAGAGCGGAAAGTGTTAATCGGATCAGAATGCACAGGTAATATCCGCCAAAACCTCATTGAATTATTAAAAACTAACATGGATTGTTTTGCTTGGTCGCATGATGATATGGTAGGTATAGATCCAAGCGTTATCACCCACAGGCTAAGCGTGGACCCAAACTACAAACCAGTCCAGCAGAAGAGAAGGAAATTTGCTCCGGAGAGAAATCAAGTCATAAACCAGGAGGTGGATAGTCTGCTGGCTGCTGGAAAAATCAGAGAGGTAAAGTATCCAGAGTGGCTGTCTAATGTGGTGGTGGTCCCAAAGAAGAATGGCAAGTAGAGGGTATGCGTTGACTTTACCGACTTAAACAAGGCATGCCCAAAAGATCCATTTCCTCTGCCGCACATACATGCCATGGTGGATGCTACAGCAGGCCACGAGATGTTAACCTTTCTTGATGCATGGAGTGGATACAACCAGATCAAGATGCATCCAGCAGACCAGGAGAAGACAACCTTCAGATCTGAGAGAGGTATATATTGTTACAACGTAATGCCTTTTGGTTTGAAGAATGCAGGGTCCACCTATCAGAGACTAGTCAATAAGATGTTCAAGAGACAAATTGGGGACACGATGGAGGTATATATTGACGACATGGTCGTCAAGTCCAAGCAAGCTTCGCAACATACAACACACTTGGAGGATACCTTTTACACCTTGAGGGAGTACAAGATGAAGTTAAATCCTTCAAAGTGCACATTTGGAGTGTCGTGTGGGAAATTTCTAGGGTACATGGTGACCGAAAGGGGAATTGAAGCTAGCACAGAGCAGATCAAGGCCATCCTCCAGCTGGAATCCCCACAGAAGCCAAAAGACGTACAAAAGCTGACTGGAAGAATTGCTGCTCTGAGCAGATTTATCTCCAGGTCCTCAAATAGATGTCGGCTGTTCTATGATATCCTGAAGAAGGCCCAAAGGTTTGATTGGACAACATAGTACGAGAAGGCGTTCAACGACCTGAAGCACTACCTCAGCACTCCACCTCTGCTGTCAAAACCGGAACCTGGAGGGCAGCTCTTCCTATACCTGTCAGTAACTGAGGTAGCAGTTAGTGCAGTACTGGTGAGGGAACACGAGGGAGCACAGTACCCGGTATATTATGTCAGTAAGTCTCTGCTTCCTGCAGAGACCAGGTACACATCCCTTGAAAAACTCGTACTTGCACTTGTTACAGCATCTTATAAACTTCGACCTTATTTTGAATCACATGCTATTTCCGTAATAACAAATTATCCACTAAAGACTATTATGAGAAAACCTGAGTTATCAGGAAGAATGGCCAAGTGGTCTATGCACTTGAGCGGCTTCGACCTGAGATTTGTCCCTAGGACTGCGATCAAGTCCCAGGCGTTAGGAGACTTCGTATCCGACTTCAGCCCAGCACTGCAGACCCAGGCAGAGGAAGACATCCTCCTCCTTGAGGAGGACAAAGGCGAACAGGTGTGGAAGCTAAATGTAGATGACGCCTCCAACATGCGAGGATCTGGAGCAGGATTAGTTCTGAAGTCTCCTTAGGGGAATCTCATAGTCCAAGCAGTACGGTGCGAGTTCCGAACAACAAACAACGAGGCATAATATGAAGCTCTAATTTTGGGTCTCTAGCTGGCTCTAGACCTCAAAATCAAGCGCCAGGAGGCATAAAGCGATTCCCAGCTAATAGTCAACCACATGAATGGTTTGTATACAGCTAAGGACTCCAAGATGGTGTCTTATCTTGAAGTGGCAAAGGAGTTCTCCCTTAGGTTCATAGCCTTCTCAATCAACCAAGTCCCTAGGGACCAGAACGTGGAAGCAGATGCCCTAGCCACCATGGGGGCAACCTTCAGACCAGGCGTAGTTTCCACCATACCCATTGTCCATGTACTGGAGCCGGCAGTTCAGATAGGCACACAGGAACACCAAATGCTGATGGAGGAGGGAAATTTACCAGACCAGGGGTTGCAGTGGCTGCAGGAAGCAGGAGTCTGCAGCACCTCAGCAGAACAGGAAGGAATCCCAGACTGGAGAAAACCCTACCAGGAGTGGCTGCAAAATGACATTTTGCCGGCAGATAGGAGAGAAGCCAGGAGCTTTAGAATGAAGGCATCTAGGTACACCCTCATTGATGGTGTTATGTTCAAACGATCAACTGCTGGACCATACCTGAGGTGCCTAGATCACCAGGAGGCAGAGGTTGTTATGCATGACCTCCACAGTGGAGAATGTGGAAATCATGCAGGGGGCAAGAGTCTATCCAACAAGGCACTCCGCCAGGGTTACTATTGACCGACAATGCGTAAGGACGCCACATAGTATGTTAAGAAGTGTGATGCCTGCCAGAGACATGCACCGGTCAACCACCAGCCAGCAGAACCATTGCACCCAATAATTTCTCCTTGGCCCTTCATGAAGTAGGGGATGGATATTGTTGGCAAGTTACCAAGAGCTCCAGGAAACAAAGTCTTTATGTTGGCCATGACAGACTACTTCTTCAAGTGGATAGAAGCAGAAGCATTCCCTCAGGTGACTGAGAAGCAGGTTATATCCTTCATAAAACGTAACATTATCTGCAGGTTTGGCATTCCTTCAGAAATCATCTGCGACAACGGATCCCAGTTTATTGGCAACAAGATGGAGGCCTACTGCGCCAGGTGGAACATCACACTAAGCAAGTCTACCCCCAGAAACCCTCAGTCTAATGGTCAGGCGGAGTCTAGCAACAAAATTGTGATAGACAACCTGAAGAGAAGGCTGGAGGAGGTAGGGGGCAGATGGGCAGAGGAACTCCCCTTGGTGCTGTGGTCTGACAGAACTACACCCAAGGTGGCTACGGGACAAACACCTTTCAGTTTGGTCTTTGGTGCTGAGGCGGTCATCCCTTCAGAATTGAGAGTGCCTACCCATAGATACGGATGCATAACTGAAGACAGGAACCAAGTAGAGATGGCAAGCATCTTGGATACTATAGATGAGCTCAGGACCGATGCCCAAATAAGGATGGCCTCCTACAGACAGACAGTCGCCAGAAGCTACAACAAGAATGTCAAAATCAGAGCCCTGCAGGAAGGAGATTTAGTTCTCAGGAAAGTCTTCCAGAACACCAGAAATCAGCGAGCAGGAAAGTTCGCCTACAATTGGGAAGGGCCCTATCAAATAGAGAAAGTAGTTGGGAACGGAGCCTATCGACTTATGACCATGGAGGGGAAGGTCATCCAAAAGCCATGGAACATCGTACATCTAAAGAAATACTTCTTCTGAGTAGGCCACTGCCGCCAGAAACATGGGCTACAGCCGCCAGAAACGTGGCATCTATTCTGCCAGGTGCACCTCCACCAGAACCCAGGTCTAATCTTTCCAAACCTCGCAAACACGTATTTAAATTCTCCTGTCATTCTTCTATTTTCTTTTTCTTTTCACGAAATTCAAATACTTCCCGCATATTTGAATCAGATAAAATGTTGATTTCCTTTTTACGTGTGTCGTTAAAACTCATTTTTCTTTGGCATCAAAGATTGATTTTCTTGTTGCATACATTTACGAAATTTGATTTTCTCTCTTCATATATTTTCGAAATTTGATTTTTTCTTCCATACATGTCTTCAAATATTGCATCCCCCATCTTTGCCAAATTTTTGTCAGTTTTCCCAAACTAAGAGTTGGTGACTAATCTGGTGGAGTGCACGATTTCTACAGAGGCGTGTGTCTTGTGACTAAGTGCCTAGAACCGGGACATTACAGTCACCTGCACCACTTAGCACCCACGCAAAGCGTGGCACCTCCGACTGAGTGGGCGAACTAAACCCAGGCCACCACTATATCAAAGGTCGACCATACATACATAAGGCATGCATACAACAGAAGGTAGTCAGACAAAACTACAACAAACGATCACAGTAAAAAACAAAACAGTCATAATCAACAGTCGAATACAAAGTACCACAATGTATTCAACAAATACGTTACCCCTTGGGTAAAAGTAAAGAAAATTCAAAATACGAAGTTTGAAACTAAAGTGTTTTCTGTGCCACACAGGACAAAAAACAGATTCAATAGACGAAAAGAAAGGAGCCTAGACACCAGCCCCTTATGGGGACGAGGAGACAGGAGGTTCCACGACAGTGGGAGTAATAGCATGCTTCTAGGCAGCTTCGTCAACCTTCTCAATCCTTTGATCTGAAGAGAAGAAAAAAGCCGACTCACCCACAACTTCCCCCTCTTCGTCAGCAAGAAGAGCCAAGTCAGGTGCCACAGGAAACTGCTCCGCCAATTCTTCTTTCTCAGCTGATATCCCAGGATTCGTGCTCTCCCTTCGAATAAGCTTCCATCATTTCCACTCGAGTCTGCAGATACGCCCAGCTGTAAGCATCCATCAACATCCGCTTTAACTTGGAGATCTGTTCCCTTAGTGAAGAATTGACTTCCTGAACTCGGGATAGTTCGCCCACCACAACCTCACGACGGCCCCTCTCCTGTGCCAGCAGCTTCCTAACCTGCTCTAGCTCTCCACCAAGTTTGGAGGCCTCCTCCTTGGCTCCGTCAACCGTGCTCCACAGGCCGTCCCTTTGATCCCTAAGAAGGTCCACCTCGTTTGCTAACCGAGGCACAACGCTGCACAAGTATATACCCAATTGCAAAGCCTAAACGGAACCGCAGCAAGTCAAGGCATGGTCAGGAAAGTCGCGCCCAACAATAAGACGAAGAAATAAATACCTCGAAGGTCTGTTCCGTCAACAGGTCAGTCAGGTCCCCCAGAGGTCTCCTATCCATAGCAGCTTCAGGGACGGGAAATAGTAATTGATCCAAGGCCGTCCAATCCTCCCGAGACTTGAGGAAGCCAAAGCCATTGGGAAACTTAAGCGTTAAATCGGGAGCCGTATTGTCTGCTGACTGGGGTGCAGAGTCAAAGACAGGAGCAGAAGTGCCAGCTACCGGGGATTTCCTAGCAGAGGTGCCTCCGGGAGATGAAGGAGAAGCACGCTTTTTTTTGACCCCAAGAGAAGCAGGTGAAGTAAAGTGGGATTTCCCCTTAGATAAGGAATTGGCAAGTATTTTCTTCTTCCTAGAAGCAGTCAGTCGGTTCAAGGTCATACGAGGCTCAGGCCTCCCTAAAAAAAAGAGACGAAAGACAAATATCAAAGTCATGGTAAAGACGAAGCACTCTAGCCAAAATCAAAAACAAAGTATACCTGAAGACATAGTGTCAGCAGAGTCCTCCCCTGAGGAGACAAAGGAAGAAAGATTATCTTCCAGAGGGTTCACCAGATGATGGAAGGACCGAAACTCAGGCTCCAGACCAAAGAGGCGAGACAAAGAATCCCGCTCTTCCGAGTCAAGGTGAGGTTCCTTCAAATCTGCACCATAATTTCAGTAAGAAGAATGAGCATACGAAAAAAGTCCAGAGGTAGAAAAGACACTTGTACCTTCAACGGGCTTCCAGGGAGAGAAGAGATAACTGGCAGCATGCGGAGAGATACTATCAATATTCACGAAAACGAAATACCTATACCATTTGGCGTCGGGAGGGTTGGCAGGGAAAGAAATACAAGACTCCCTACCCTCTTGCAGACGAAGGGTCACCAGGCCATTCCCAACAGATCTGGCCCGGTAGATGGTAGAGACATCACCTAAGGTAATGCCCCTTTGATATCGATGGTTCATAACACAGAAACACAACAGGAGACGCCAAGCATGTGGCGTCAATTGGCAAGGGGGAAGGCGATGGAAGGACAGGAAATCACGAATCAGCGCGGGAAAAGGAAACCTATGGCCTAGACGGAAAGGATAAGCGTAGAGGCAAGTCCATCTAGGACGGAAAAAGTCCGCCTTCTGATCACGAAGGGGAACGTGAATGGTTACCCTCTCTTGAAAGCCAAAAACCTCTCTGATGGTAGAAAGATCTCTTTCAGTATAGCAGGAGTCACACGAGTGAGAAGGACTAAGGGTAAGTGTATAAGGGAATAACATTGGGGAAGAGGAAGGAGACGATGACGACGAAACACGGGTTGGGGATTTCGAGCAATCAGACTTGGGAGCCATGGAAATAAAACAAGCGGGAAAGAAAGGAAATCACTACAAAGAAGAGAATCACCTGAAAATAGTGACGAAAAGTACGGAGTTATCACCGCAGCAGCAACGGACATACGAGATAAGGGGTGCTTTTTTAAATTTTTGGAGGATGAGGAGGGAGTAGTTGGGGTAAGAAGGAGTAAAAAGTAATAGGGGTAATAAGGAGTAAAAAGTAATAGAGGTGAGAAGGAGTAAAAAGTAATTGGGAGGAGGGAGTCGAAAAGACAAGTGATGATAAGAGGGAGTAGAATAAGAGCATTAATTGGGGAGTTGAAGGCATCAACTTTTTGAAAGGCAATCGATTGACCGACACCAGAAGCTATCTGCAGAAGAACGAAAATTCCCGCCTAAAGAGAGTTTAGTCGGAAATTCGGGGCATTTGTTCGGGCCAAAAATTTGCACTCCAGGAATACCACGTGGCAAAACCCGAGTGGGCAGTCAAAAAGTCAGAGGTCAAAAGTCAACAATAAGAGAGTCAAAATTCGCAGACAAAAGAGTCAAGGTCAAAGACTAAAATACGGAAGTCAAATACTCAGAAGACGCCAAGTCAAACAAATCCGAGACTATACACAACAATAGGTCAAGTAAAACATGAAGTAAGACAGTGGGCCACTTATTTTAAGAAGGCCCAACATATGAAGGATGAAATCCAGCCCGCACCAAGAGGAAAAGAGGCACCAACCTCCCCTACAAATGAGGAAACCCTCCCATTGATTAGGAGGGAATCAAGGGGAAGAAAGTAACGGCTGGGGGAGAGTTAAGAGGAGGAGATCTCAGGCAATTAAGGGAGGATTAAAAGGGGAAGATTCTAAGAGGGAGAGGAAACGGTTGGGAGTAATATAAAAGGCAAGGCAGAGGAAGGAAGAAGATCATTCGAGAACACCCACTCCAAGCTCACACATCCACAATCATTCCAAATCACAATAAGAGTAAAATTGCTTGTATTTGTATTCTCTTCTTCATCCTTTCTAGTCCATAGTATAATTTTGGTGGGATTCCGACTCTCCCCGCGGTTTTTCCCACATCGGGTTTCCGCGTCACCAAAACTTTGTGTGTGTTCCTTTTCTTCTTCGTTGTTTTCGTTCGCTAGAAACAATACAATTTCGTCAACCATAGTTATAGGACGATCGCTTTGACCCGCAACCGATATCGAAGACCCGATAAATTTTTACCAAAACAGGTATTCGAGTAGGTTTAGAAAACACAACAGGACAGTATTTTGTCAATGGTTTGGGAAAACAGAATACAATAATATTATGTGAAGGTTTATAAACACAATAGGAAAATATTGTGTGAAAGTTTAGGAAACAGAATAGGAAAATATTGTGTCCTTGATTTCCTAGTTTGAGTTGGATACAATATTCTCATGGTACTATAAATATGGGTCTGTTTGTATTCATAAACAACAAGTTACAATAATACAAAATCTCTTTATATTTTATCATAATAGAGGATACAGTAGTACGGTATCCGAGTAGGTTTAGGAAACACAATAACACAATAGGATGTCATTAAGATATGATTTAATTTCCTAGTTTAACTTAGATACGGTATATTCATGATACTATAAATATTAGTCTATTTGTATTCTGTGGACATGACATAGGTCCACCCCGACGCGGCCACGCGCGGGTTTGGGCGGCGAAATGTTTCCCATGTGAGATAGTTCTCGGGTTGAAATTTAGGTCGAAGTTGGAGTCGCCACCAAACTTTGTCGGAGTTCGGACCCATTCGAGCCCACTCTATATCGTTATGGACCGTACTCATGGCCCACTTCGATTTCAGAGTTTATTGGGCTCGTCCCTTTGCATTGCGATACCAATACCGTCCCTACCGGTTATCGTGTATTGAATGACTCTCGTACGCCAACGGTTTCGGGCATCCGGAAACCGAGGTTCTGAGTAAGGGGTGAGGGTACGTGTTGGGAAGCTCACAAAGGACACCCAACCCCGCTTGCACTTAGCGGCCTCTACTAAGACATCGTTCGATTTTTTATTACGCGCGCTAGTAATCCGGTAAAATGTTATGCAAATAACGTTTTACAAGATATAAATATTGAATGGGTTGCTACGTCATTTTAATGCATCTCGGTTCACGTCAAAGTGATTTAGCATGCGATGTACATTTGTAAACGGTAAAACGCAAACAAATAAAATCAAAGCAAAATGATAAATAGGTTACAAGTTATACAGGCGGAAATACAACCCGGACAAAACAAAATAACGAGCCAAGTCGAAATTGCAATATAGTAACGGTAACATTGAACGGATTAGAATAGATAATGCAATGCATGGTTTTTGAAAATATAGGCACGTGATTGTCTTTACACGTGACGACGAAAGTCGTAAAAAAATATTTGACTAGGCTTACGGTATTTAAAAGGCTCACGGTTTAGGCATGATACAAGACACTCGATCGAGTCATGGGGGAGACTCGATCGAGTGCCCCTCATGAAGACCTTCTGCCTGTTATTTGAGATGTCACTCGATCGAGTGAGCCAAGGCACTCGATCGAGTTCCCTCTGTTCGAGGTGCTACTCGATTCGGAAAAGGTGGCGATTCCGATTTATTGATTTTGAAATCGACATGTAATTACACTAAATATAAATATTGTCTAATTTATATTAGTGTAAATTTCGATGGCTCGTCCTACTCGACATTTGGTTATAGAACCGTTATCTAGTAGTTAAAGCGAAATTTGCAAAATCGAGTTTGATCGGGCTAGAACAAATATCGACCCCCTCCGCGTCATAATGTCATGATCAATCCTTTCGGATCGTGTGACAATTAATTCGGCGTTAATGGTTTCGTCCTAATCCGATTTGTCGATGACCTTTTTTAGAATAATATTTTGAATGAGATGGGGTCGGACATATTTAACGACGAATCTCCACGATATATTACGCCCTTAAATGTTTAGGGCGGCGCACCTCGAAGGGCGTCACCTCCAATACAACTTATAAAGGGATTAAATAGACTTTAGGCGGAATTCATAATTAAACATATTCGACCCAAAAATTCGACCGTTGTCGCAAACTTAGGTCCTCGGCATTTTAACATCGTAATTTGGCCTTTTAGGCCTATGATCATTAATTTAGCCTCAACGGACGTTGCTCGGATCGTTTTGAAAATAGTTTTTTTATGATAAATATACGCGGTATTAATATTATAACAAAATGTAAATGACGATAATTAAATGTTAGGGTTAGTATCGTTATTATCGATTAATTAATATACGTATACATAAATATATATAAAAAAACGATAAAAGGAAGAAGGGACAAAGGGATGTCGGGATTGAATGTTACACCCTCAACCTACGTGCTTTTGCTTCTCGGAATAAGGCTCGTCAAATGGTGGCAAACTCACGGGAGCGTCAAGATACGTAAGAGAGTTATGGTGTGTATGTGGTTTGTAGAGATGGATTTTAACGAGTTTTTCTCTTGGTCTTTGACGAGTTTTGATCTCGGGATTAGGGACGTAAGTGTATGTGTATGTCAATGTAAGGTTGGTGCAAATGATGGCTGAAATGAGAGATTTTGAGGGTGATAAAAGGGTTTGAAGAAGTTGGAAGAGTTCTGAAATGTTGTGGGGGTGACGGGGTATTTATAGGAAAAATACCCTGGTATAGGGCCACTCGATCGAGTTCCCGATTCAAGACCAGTATGGCCGGTTCGTTGGTTTACTCGATCGAGTGGGCCTGATCCACTCGATCGAGTGGATCAAACCGCATGATTTAGGTGGGCTCCTGAGGGCCCTAGGTTAGATGGTGACGAGGTCAAGGGTTAGATCGGGGACTGTTTAGAGCTTCAGGCTTATAGTGCGCCTCATGATTTAGTGAGCTCGTATATTACCGACCACTTTGAGAGGGTGGCGGTGCTAGAGGGTCGAGTGCCCAACACGCCGGTGCGGGATGCCTGTCTGTGGTTGTGGTAGTTCCTAGGGTCGACCCACTTCTCGGATAAGGGCTAGAGGTTAAGTACTAGGATTTGCCTTTCTTGGCTGACTTGGATCAGCTGGGACGTTTTCACTGGGTGATCGCGGTTTTCGCGGAGATGACCCGCTGCCTACAGGTCATGGTGAGGCCGCAGAGGGTGGACTCTGGCTTGGCTTTACCCATCTTAGGTCCAGGTCTCGTACTGGAGGCACTCTGAACTGGTTTCGTTTCGCTGACGATGTTTTCAGGTTTTGCAGGCTTGGATTTATTCTTACTTCTCTCGCTTGGCACCCAAGATGGTTCCTGCTCGTCCGATTAGGTTTCCGGCGGGGATTGAGTGGAGGTTGTCTTAGGCTAATGGAACGACGAGTCACTACTCGTCGGAGAATGTGTTGGTGAACCAGCTGCGCCTCGAGGATGTAAGTTTCCTTCTTACAGTTTGTTTTCTTTTGTAACCCCCATGGTTAGGATTATTGAAATGTTGGTTTGTTTATACAGTTCGTGGCCCGTCTTTGGGCCGACTAAGAGGGTTTGCCCGAGTATGTGAGGGCAGAGTTAAGGCCTAGGAGCTATAGGAGGATGCTCCTTCCTGCATTGTTTCGCCCAGTGTGGTATCTGGGCGAGAGGTTAGTGCGTCAGTGTTTATATGATCAGTTCAGGGTGCCAGTTGATCCTCCCGAACCATGTTAAGACCGCCGACCACCGACCACCGCAGAGGCTCACGAGAGTAGGGACGGAGAGGGAGGTGATGCACTATTTATGCCTGGTGCCTCCTATGTGTCTTACGTCTGCCAGCGGCTAGCTTGCCACAACCTCGTGGTGAGTACTTAATTTTTTATCTTATTGTTTGTTTTGTTCTATGGTTTAGCGTTTGCTTGCATTTTGAATGGTTTGCTTTTCCTTTAGCTGGCCGATCCGGCTGATGTTGTTCAGCCCCAGACTTCCCCTTGACACTGCTCAGGGTCGATGCGGCTGGGCTGGCCTTTATAGAGCCTCTTGCCCCATGTTCCGTTGAGGAGATGGAGGCTGGGATGAAGTGGCGTTATCGGGTCTACCGGGTAAGTTTCAGTATTTGCTTTGAACTTGGCTTTTGAGGGTTAGGTTTTGTATGACTAATTCGTTTGGTTTTGACTTTCAGGTTTCGTCGGCTTCCCATCAGCGGTAGTAGCAAGCTGCCAATTGCTTCCGTTTCCATGCGTTGAGGGTGGCCGCTTCCTCTTCCCGTGATACATCAGGGCCTCGATCGGTAGGTAAGGTTTTCCTAGGGCTGGTTTTCTAGGCTGGTTGCCTCTTTTCCTAAAGGGTAGATGTATTTACGGGATGTTCTGGATATGGTGACGCAGCTGACGACTCGAGTGACCGAGCTCGAGACGGCTGAAGCCAAGTTGCTGCAACTTCTGCAATCTCGGGATAATGAGGTTGCCAAGCTTAAGGATCAGTTGGCTCGGGCTCAGGGCGAGACCTCGGCGCAGGGTGAGGCTAAGTTCGGGGCTGAGGCGGAGAGAGATGCTGAGGCTGAGGGTCAGGTTACAAATGTTACCGAGGATGTTGGAGGAGTCCCCGAGACAGCTACCCTAGATATGATGACGGGCATGGACGGTACCGAGTCTCCCACCTTTGATCTGGATGATCTAGATCTGGATGATGACATCGGTGAGTTCGTGCTGGCCGTAGGTCCAACCTCTAGGGGTCATTTCTAGTTTGTAAACTTGATTTATGTTTGGATTTTGTATGTTTTGTATATTTATGACTTTTAGTATTTTGACTGATTTGTTAGTCTTGCGTTTCATTTTTCTATTTTGAAATGTTGACTTAGATGACAAGTAATCACTTCAAGTTCGGTTTGTTCACGGTTTTGCCGTAGTTTAGAATGTTTTGAATGCGTTAGGATTGCATAAGAGTACGAAAATGTTTTTCGGAATTCTTGAAATGCGTTAGTTTTAGCCGGGAGTTGGATCAAGTAGTACGTCGATTAAAATGTTTGACTCGAGACGTGTAAAATGTGTCAGAATTGCTTCGTAGCTAAAATGTTTTGACCGAGTGCGTGTTCGGTGCTAGGAGACAAGTATAATTGTTTCGATGCTCGTGTTTAAAATGAGGCAAAAAAGAAAAAGTTAGACCGCTTTTGAAAAAAGTTACACCACCTTTTATTCTTTAATGACAGTGCCGTATTGGGCTACAAACAAGAATTGACGATGCCACTCGGGGATACAATATGCCTAGGTGGGGTAGCTTATCCCCCTAAAAAACAAAAAAAACGTCTAAGTCCGGTGGATCTGATGGACGAAAATGTGTCGTCCGTGTGGACCTATCATTCTTTCTCGGGGCTTGTAGCTGACGCTTTGGCTTTTGGAAAGGGGTTTAGTGACTTCAGGAGGTCGTTCCTGACGTCCGGGGTTGTCAAGTGATGGCTAGCGGGGTAAAGCATGGCTGATAGCATAATGTTCAGACACTAAGAGGTTTGATGGTCAAACGTATTGACACATGGGCCTGGGCGGCTCAATACTGCGATGCTTGGGCTCGGGCGGCCCAGTTTTTGGGTGCCTGGGTTCAGGCGTCCGATTCTCGGTTATAGAAATTTTCCGTAATTTCCTAATTATTGTGTGATTAAGGCTATATATGCGGGTTATGGGTACTCGTTTTAGTCATATTACACTACCCATAGTGTCTCCATAGCTTATTTGTATTATTTTGAGTCATTTTGGGTTTTGGGACTCTCTTAATCGGATGGATGGGTCGTCTTAGGAAATGTGATCCTTGAGGTTTGTCCAGGTGACGTTTGTCTATGGTTACCGTGCGAAAGCGGGTTAAATTGCAAGATGACTTTTTGTTGGCATGTTCTAGCTTTTGGGATGTTAAGAACCATGTTTTTGCTTTCCCGGGAGGTAATGTTTGTCCCCACCCCGAGGAGCTAATGCTATAGGTGGGTGGTGTTCGGTTTGACCTTGTATATCCCTTGGAGATGATACTCTCGTGGAACGATTTCGTCATTTTTTTGGACATTCCTTTGTTGGAGGAGGCTATGGCTTTCTTTGGGGAAGGTAGTATTGACCTAAAGTTACTTGTTAGGACATTATCACAGAAAGGCACTCGTGATATTTCGCCTTTGGCTTGTAAACAGGCTCTTAATATTTCAGTGCCTTTTTGAGGATGCATCGGTCGGTAGTCCTTAGGTTTTGGATGTTGTGACGGAGATGGAGCATGGGCGATCACCCTCTCTGCTTATTCCAGGTAATCTTATCATGTGTCTCGACACTCGTGCACAGATATATCATGCTCCCTTTCGGGGTTCTAGGATCATTTTACAGGTACGTCGGGGTACTACTTTCCTTTTTCGAAACTTGCCTCAGTTCGAATGTTTGACGTTGTGTTGTGATTCGTGCAGGTTTGGCTACAAGATGGGCTTAGTTTGATCGAGCCCCCTCGGTCCGTTAAGGGCTATAACTACCAAGGTTGCACGGGTCGTAAGATGGCGCAACCATGAAACGATGGTTACACTGAAGAAGGATGGCATTCCTACTTGCAGGCTAATGGAAGGGTTGATATTAGATGGACAATCCCGTGTTTGGAGGTTAGTATGGTGTATGAAGTTGCTTCTACCCGTTTGGCATAGTAACCAACGACCACTAGTATAAAACAGTGTCCGCCAGTTCCAGATGGGTGTACTTTTCCTATGATGTCTATTCCCCAGGTAGAGAAGGGCCAGAGTGTTGTTTTGGTGTGGAGTGGGTATGGTGGTAGGTGTTGGATGTTGCGAATATTTGACAGTTGTGACAGTGACAGACATGACGCCAGCAGTCTGCCTCTAGGGTGCTCTAGTAATATCCTAATCTCATTATCTTACGGGCTAATAGGTGTGCGCTCATGTGGGGTCCGCATTCCCCATCATGTAGTTCTTCCATGACGTTTTTGGATTGGGTTTTGTTTATGCATCTAAGGACTAATCCATGTGGGGTTCGTTTGTATAGTAATCCTCAGTTTAGGACGTAATGGGTGGCTTGTACTCTTAGGGCACGTTTTTTAGGTGAGTATGATCCATCGGTTTTGAAGTTTAGGATCGCTTTGTACCAGGGTTCTTCGGGGGTGTCATCGGTTTTGATGTTGTGGATATAGGCGGGTTGTTCACTTCTTTCCACACAGATAGGCACAGAGAAAAGGTTGTCAGGCATGTTTATTAGTGAAGCTAACTTGGATAGGGCGTCAGGGAATTGGTTTTCCTCGCCGGGTATGTGTATGATTTGATTTCGGTGAACTCTCAGGATATTGTCTATATTTCGGTTTGGTATGGACCTAGGCTTTCGCTATAAACTTTCCAAGTGCCTGTGGTTTGGTTAACTACCAAGGATGAATATCCGTGGGCTCTAACGTTTTTGATCCCTATTGTTACTGCGGCTTTTAATCCTTTTAGGCAGGCTTCGTATTCGGCTGCGTTGTTGGTTACTGGGAAGTCTAGTTTGACTGATATGGGTGTGTGGTTGCCTATCGGTTATTGGTTGCGTGGGTTTCCTATCGCGTGTTTTTTGGCTAGAAGATCGGTTATGGGTCGAGTCGAGGATAATTGCTTCTGATCTCTTTTATGGTGAAATTAGGTGGGCCGTTAGTCGTAGCCCTTACGCTTTGATTGATTGCTATCGATAAATGGTATAGTATCGAGTTTTATGCGAGAAAATGAGTTATTATAAATCAAGCGATTGTCGAGGTGTGTTGTATAGAAGAAAAGTTTATTTCTTTATAGTAGCATATGCGGGCGGTGCGCCCGAGATATTGTTTTTAGGGAGGCGGAGGACAGGCCAGGTCCCCTCGCATCTCTTGACTCAATGGAAATAAAAGACAAGATTTATTGTTATTACTAAGCCTAGGCCTTATAGATGAACTTAAACTCTGACTCGGAGGCGGGTTCACATGCCTTTAGAAGAACCTTCGATGGTTGGACTCTCGGTGCTCATGCGGGTCACCCGCTTGGTTGGCTTGGTATCGAGAGCCGATCCACCTTCGAAGGCACCCTATGGGAACATAGACTCCCTTATCCATTAGGTCTTGCACTTCGTGCTTGAGCTCAGTGCGTGCATGTTTGGGTCTCATGCCCCCGAGCCTGATGGTATAGACAATAGGTGTTTCGATTCTAGGCCGCTCCCCTCTTGTCTATTGGCAGGTCTGGAGTGGGTCCTATTTGCCATAACAATCAGACCTCTTGCAACTTTTTGAGAGCCTCAGCGTAAGACTCTCCCAATTCTGTGAACTGCCTAAAAGGCCTTCGAAAGGTCATTGCTTCAGTGGGATGGGCAAGCCTGGCATATTTGACATACGGGTCTCCACTGAGTACCATTTCTCGCCTTATTGGCCTCTCATAATGTTTTCTCTCGGGTCCTTCCAAGGTCTCGAGCCGACGCCTGACATCATCGATGGAGGAAGAGATCGATGATACTAGCCCTAGGACGCCATGGACTACGTTCATTAAGGCGTTGAGTTGGTCGATGCTGTACGAAGAGTAGTGTTGATACGTAGAATGTGAATCAAGGAGATAACGATAGAGTTGATCATTCCTAATGTCGGACTGCGACGCTAAAGAAGAGCTGCAAGTTGTGTGGAGCTCGTAGAGGGAGAAGAATTTTTTTGGTGTGTCGATTATGAGCGGAGGAGGGGGTATTTATAGTTTTTATCGTAGTTCAATCAGAGATTTCAGGCGTCGCATGTCGTGCGACCCAGAATTGGGAAGCCTGGCTTCGGGTAATGGAAAACTCAGGCGCCACCAGTGGGGCGATCGAGATTTTGAAGATCCAATTTGAAAAGTTTCCAAAGCGGAGATAATACATAATCTTTGCACTTGCTTGGTCATTAAGACTCATCCATTGCCCTAGTGATGGTAGGGATTTGCCGTGGATCCCCACCGTCAATAAATAACCAACTACACCTAACACGTAGATAGGGTAAGTCGGGTCGAATCCACGGGGATGGTAAGAGGTGTCTAGACTAGGTCTACCTAAACACGAGACTAGGTGAACGAACTAAACTAGACTAGAATGTTACAGAGGGAAGAAGACTAAAACTAAGGTGGCGGAGAAAACAAATAACGAAACGGGCTAGGATTAGGTCGGGTTCAAGGGGTGATGGAATGGTCAAGGAAGAGCTAAAGTGAAGGGGTAGTCGGGTAATCTAGGTGTAGTCCGGGCTCTCGCTACGTAGACCGACCTAGAGGTTCTTGATAGAACCCACCTTAGCGACACACGTGACAAACGGGGTTCCTAGCGTGCTATCGTGGCCTAGGTCACATCCGGGCTCTCGCTACGTAGACCGAACTAGGGGTCGTCCTCACCGGGCTCTCGCTACGTAGTGAGGGAACCAAACCCACAAGCAAACTATCACCCACAAGAGAAAAGGCAAGAAAAACAAGCATATGCATCTACATGTCATTCAAGCATTTCAACAAACATGTACCATGCATCAAACCAAGAGGAAACCCAAAACTTCCACCAACATTTCTAACAAACCCTTAATCACCCATTAAACACCCAAATCACCCTACTAACCCTAGCAAGAGTCTACTCAAACATATCTAAAGGAAAAACTAACAAGAACAAGATAAACTAACTCAAACATCCAAACATACATTATGAAACTAACAAGAACAAGAACAAACAATAACAAAGATTCAAACTTGGATGAGTAAACAAGATTAAAAGAAGGGAAAAGAAGATTATACCTACTAACAAGATGAAAGGAAGAATGAAAACTTGCATTAATGAGAAAACCCAAATACATCAACCAAGGTTGTCAATCTTGGATGGATTCTTCAAGAATTCCCTTAATACAAGACTAAACTAAGATTACCGACTAATTACCGACTAATCTACTCTAATCTAAGCTAATCTAACCTAAAAGAGTCTAGGGTTTAGTGGGAAGTCAAGAACATCCCCTAAGAATACAAGAGGAAGGGTTTATATAGGGTTACAAGAGTGAAGGAGGAAGAAAGAATGAAAGGCGGGCTGCAGACCCACGGTCCCGACTGGGACGGGCTCATCCCGACCGGGACGGTCTGGTCCCG
This sequence comes from Agrostemma githago, assembly GCA_958450325.1. Lineage (NCBI taxonomy): Eukaryota > Viridiplantae > Streptophyta > Magnoliopsida > Caryophyllales > Caryophyllaceae > Agrostemma > Agrostemma githago. The sequence continues at coordinate 52,383,824 of OY288255.1, forward strand.
ACCGGGACGGACCCAGGTCAGACCCATTGCTATTTGTGCACCTCAACCGGGACGGGTTAAGGCCATCCCGACCCGGTTGAGCCTTGTAGGCCTCCTTTAAGCTCCTTTTGGTCCCTCCTTGCCTCTCATGGGTTTCTCATCGATTCTAGGGACTCGGGATCGGGTCTCGGAGGCTCGGGATTGGGTCCCAAGGTCTCGGGGTCGAATCCAAGGCATCGAATGATCGTTCCTTCACTTCGTTGGCTCCAAAAAGTGTATGTATTGAGTCAGAATCGCTCCAACTCTTCATGAATGGTCTCGGGAACCTGAAACGAGCTAGAGGAAGCATAAGAAGCCCATAAACCGCTCCCAAGGAGCGATTCCACAAGGAAAATGGGAACAAAACACAACAATTAGGCACTACAAACTACACTTATCAACTCCCCCACACTTAACCCTTACTCGCCCTCGAGTAAGCACATACTAACTAATAAACTAGCCGAGCGGGTATTAGCGCACCCTACGCCCTTTCAACTCACGCGAGTACACTTAGAGGAAAAGTGCACTCCACAAGGCAAGTGGGGTCTTGCGACAAAACTGTGGATGCAACCGGACACAACAACACATAAACAACAAACACACAAACAAACAAATAATCGGTTGCACCCAAAAGAAAACAAATACCGCTTCCCTCAACAAAGCGGTGAAAAGACACCGGTTTAGGACTCAAGGCAAGTGACAACGTTCCCAAGCTAGCAATACAAACCAAGGTGAATTAAACCCTAATAGTATGACGATAAAGCAACAAAAACGTTGGTAACTTACCTAGATTCCTCCTAACTTTCTAAGAACGTACTACGGGACGATCGGCGGGATGGAAAGTGGTGAACCACGGTGTTAGTCGACACTGTAGGTAAGTGAGACCCGCCCCCTTTAGCGATGAGCCAAGAGGGTCGTCCCATGTCTAAAACCGCCTAACTAGTCCAAGTAAAAAGGTGAAAATATTTGCAAACTGAGGGAAGACCGATCATTGCCGCTATCATCCTTTCTAGGGATTCGGTCCTTTGGTAGGCTCTTCACGGCAAAAGTCGGAAAAAGGCTTTGTGGGGTTAGGATCTTTTTGTGAGACGATTTTTTTTTTGGCACTTTTCTTTCTTTTGCATTTTTGCTTTGTTTTGCTATGCCATTCCTTTTTCTTCTTTTCTATTTTCTTTTTGGCTTTTGTGCCTTTTCTTTTTCTTCAATCTTTTCTTTCTTTCATTTTTTTTTCTTTGCCCTTTTTGGCTTGATTTGGCTTGTAAGCATTTCTTTTTGCAACAAGAAAGATGATTTCACCAATTTGCAATTTTATTGCGTGGAAGTGTGTAGGAGGTAGGGTAATGGGTGAGTCGGGACGGCGCCTTCCCTTCAAACCCACAAAAAGGGGAGAACTTGGACTAATCAAACAATCCTAAACACGGTCACCTAAGGGACGAGACTCGGTAACCAAGGCCTTTTCACACCGTGGGTGGTCATAATGGTCAAAAATGCAAATCCCGCAGTAAATCCCTAGTAAGCTAGGTGGACTCAAGGTAAAGGACCAACGGAATCATTGATTTAGGGTCATTCTACTAGAGTAAAGTCCAAGACTCGATTTACATTACTAGGAAGGGAAAGTAAACACTCGCACACTAGCCTCTAAACCGGGTTTTCGAAAACCTTTTTACGCACAAGACACAAATACACACACAAAACAAAGACACGACAAAAAAAATGAAAGAAAAAGAAATAAAAGATAACAAAACAAAAACAAACCAAAACGAACACGTAAACAGCTCACACACCACCCCGATCTTCCAAAAAAGCCACCAAATCAACCACAAATTTACAAAGCTCCACCCGAGCACACAACATCACAATCTCCTCCAAACTCCACAAGAGACAAAGGAGAAAAAAGGGATAGAAGAGGTTATCGGATGTCTTGAAAGCTCTCCAAAGCTAACGATGATTTAAGCAACCTATGGGGAAAAAGGGAGGCAAAAACACACAACAAAACAAATATACGACACAACGACACAAAAGTAAAACACACAAAAGAAAATCTTTTTGATTTTTTTGTGAAATTTTTTCAAATTTTTAGGTATTTTTAAGATTTTTTCGAAGAAACAACGAAAATAAAACTATCTACGATAGAATATCGCTCCCCCACACTTAAACCAAGCAATATCCTCATGCTCGATCGTAGTGTGCGGAGAGACAAAAGGAAAGAAAAGAAACTACGAAAATAAAGCTAAAAATAAAAAATGAAGATGAAGAAAAGGGTAGAATGCGTCTGGCCGGGGTGTAGTCAAGTCACCATGGGCCGAGACAAGAAAAGATATGGATGGGGGAAGAAATAAAAAGAAAGAAATAAAAGGAAATGGGAGGGGAGGGCTAGGTGTAATCAAGTCACCTAGCCCGGATTCCGCCTAAATCCGACTAAATCCTACAAAAAGGGTAAAAAAATTGTAAAATTTGGATTTTGAAAATGACTCTCGATGTAGTCACATCATCGAGAGTCGGGAGCAACTATCACTAAGGCCCCGAGGGCCACCATGACAAAGGGGAAGGGGATAAACAAGGGGAAAACAAGCAATAAAAGACGGAAAAGAAAGGATAGTTGCCGTACCGACCGGTTAGCAACTCACTCGCTCCATCGTCTCAATGATCGATATAGGCACTTTCTTGTTGTCTTCATTGTCATCCTTCTTCAAGCGTGAAAGTATCGCATGGTTGAGGTAGTAAGCTTGCAATGGTGCGAGGAGGCAAGATTTGATGTTGTTCTTGGTGTAAAGTGAATAGGAAATGAAGTGAGGGTATGCAAATGAAGTATATGGGTCATGTGATATGAGCACGGAGAGGTAGGGAGGTTGGGAGGGGGTATACGATGGTTGGGTGGACTCGAATGTCGAAGAAGAGGCATAAAGGGGAGTAGGGGACCATCCCAGTCGGGATGGATGGTCCCGATCGGGATGACACACCCGTCCCGGTCGGGAAGCCTCCTTCCCGGTCGGGACGGTCCTCCAGAAACCTCGAAATATTACACCCTCATCCCGATCGGGATGGCTCCTTCCCGGTCGGGATGCCACACCCTTCCCGGTCGGGAAGCCCTCTTCTCGGTCGGGGTTGGGTCTTCTTGACTTTCCACAAACCCAAAAGCTTATACTAAGCTTCAAAAACCGTCTTCCTTGCTCACAATCCAAGCTCTATCACTAGACCTTTCTCTCTAGGATTCACCTTCACTTCACACCTATGACAATAAGCTCAAATATGACATCAAATTCCCTCCCTCACATCGCTCATCACAATCCAAATAATCAAGAATTTAACAAAACTAAAAGAAATCAAGAGACAAAGCACACAAATACAAGCACAAGTACTCTAAAGAAGAGGAAGGGGGAATATACAACATGACGGTTCTTTAGGAACTCCGTCAAACCTAGGATGGTGGACTCTCATTCTTCAACCATAGCCCTCAAGGGCTTGGAGGAGCAAGTCAAACGCACGGCCGACATCGTAATGGAGGCCCACGCTATTGAGCCAAACTAACCTCCACGACCTCCAAGGCGGAGGCAAGAAGTAGTCCTCAAAAGACACAAGATCATCTTTCATGTTGTCTCCGGGGTCTATCCATCCTACGAGCTTCACCGACCTCTTCCTCCCTAAGCATCGTCTCAAACCACTAGCAAGCTTCATATCCTTGACACGAGGCACAAAAAGCGGTTTTGGCCTTGTTTCCTTGTTGCACACCCCCACACTTTCCTCAAGTTGTGGTTCCCCATCTTCATCACTCGTCCCCACATCATCTTGAAGGAGAGAATCAAAACTCCTACCGGCGGTTTCAATCTCTTCCAAACCATTGCTTGGTGCACTAGCAAGGGGCTCTTGATGCTTATTCACATTCTCGGACATGGGCAACTTGGGCTCATCAATTTCACCCAACAACTTCACAAACTTCACCAACCCATCTAACTCACTATCCTCCTCCAATTCTTCACCAACGATGCCTTCACCAAGAGCCATATCCTCATTCGTCTCTTTTTGGGTAGACGATTGAGGTTCTTCAAAGCAAAGTTTGCTCCTCATAGGGAATTCATTAACGGCCTCGTCATTGGGTTGTTCCCCTTCCCCAAATGAACATCCCTCATCAAGTTGTGAAGATCGAGTTAAGAACATTAGGGTTTGAGCCGTTAAAGCATTCAATCTAGCTTTAAATTCCTTTCTTTCCCTTTGGAGTTTGGCCAAGAGTTCATAATTCTTTTGCGATTAGATGGCCATTTCTTGTTGCATTTGAAGAATCGATTGATTGAACTCCAAGTTTGGCGATTGGTGGTAATTGGGGTCTTGTAATGCTCCATGAAGATCTTGATGATGCCCAAGGGGTGGGGCATCATATTGTTGGTAGTGAGGTTGAGGTGATCGGTAGTATTGTGAGTTATGGGGTTCATATTGTGGTTGGGGTGGAGGGTAATGTGGTGGGTTTTGGGGAAATTGGCTTCCATAAGCGTTCACTTGTTGGTAGCCGTTTCCATATCCTTGAAGTTCATACCCACTAGTGTCTTGATTACCCCAAGAAGCTTGATAGTGGTAGGGGGACGTCATGTCATACCCTTGGTTCATAGAGGGAGAGGAGTAGCTCATATCGGCTCCCGAGTGTGGGGAGTTTAGATCAAACCTCATGCTTGCTCGAAATCTTGGCTTGTACCCGGTTGAGGACTTATCAATCTAGCAACCGTTCGTTAAAGCGGCTCTGAGTTGCAAGAAGAAGATGGTCACCACCTCTAAGCACAAACTGTAGACTACGAGCGAACGTGAGAAGCCTAGTGCTTTTGGGGCACTAGACAAGAGAGAAATAAACTTCACACACAAAAGAAGCAAAAGAAAACAAAAAGAAAAACACAAAAAACAAAGACAAAGTCAAGCAAATAGGCAAACAAGGTCTAAACTAGCACCGTCCCCGGCAACGGCGCCAAATTGATGGTAGGGATTTGCCGTGGATCTCCACCGTCAATAAATAACCAACTACACCTAACACGTAGATAGGGTAAGTCAGGTCGAATCCACGGGGACGGTAAGAGCTGTCTAGACTAGGTGTACCTAAACACGAGACTAGGTCAACGAACTAAACTAGACTAGAATGTTACGGAGGGAAGAAGACTAAAACTAAGGTGACGGAGAAAACAAATAACGAAACGGGCTAGGATTAGGTCGGGTTCAAGGGGTGATGGAATGGTCAAGGAAGAGCTAAAGTGAAGGGGTAGTCGGGTAATCTAGGTGTAGTCCGGGCTCTCGCTACGTAGACCGACCTAGAGGTTCTTGATAGAACCCACCTTAGCGACACACGTGACAAACGGGGTTCCTAGCGTGCTATCGTGGCCTAGGTCGCATCCGGGCTCTCGCTACGTAGACCGAACTAGGGGTCGTCCTCACCGGGCTCTCGCTACGTAGTGAGGGAACCAAACCCACAAGCAAACTATCACCCACAAGAGAAAAGGCAAGAAAAACAAGCATATGCATCTACATGTCATTCAAGCATTTCAACAAACATGTACCATGCATCAAACCAAGAGGAAACCCAAAACTTCCACCAACATTTCTAACAAACCCTTAATCACCCATTAAACACCCAAATCACCCTACTAACCCTAGCAAGAGTCTACTCAAACATATCTAAAGGAAAAACTAACAAGAACAAGATAAACTAACTCAAACATCCAAACATACATTATGAAACTAACAAGAACAAGAACAAACAATAACAAAGATTCAAACTTGGATGAGTAAACAAGATTAAAAGAAGGGAAAAGAAGATTATACCTACTAACAAGATGAAAGGAAGAATGAAAACTTGCATTAATGAGAAAACCCAAATACATCAACCAAGGTTGTCAATCTTGGATGAATTCTTCAAGAATTCCCTTAATACAAGACTAAACTAAGATTACCGACTAATTACCGACTAATCTACTCTAATCTAAGCTAATCTAACCTAAAAGAGTCTAGGGTTTAGTGGGAAGTCAAGAACATCCCCTAAGAATACAAGAGGAAGGGTTTATATAGGGTTACAAGAGTGAAGGAGGAAGAAAGAATGAAAGGCGGGCTGCAGACCCACGGTCCCGACTGGGACGGGCTCATCCCGACCGGGACGGACCCAGGTCAGACCCATTGCTATTTGTGCACCTCAACCGGGACGGGTTAAGGCCATCCCGACCCGGTTGAGCCTTGTAGGCCTCCTTTAAGCTCCTTTTGGTCCCTCCTTGCCTCTCATGGGTTTCTCATCGATTCTAGGGACTCGGGATCGGGTCTCGGAGGCTCGGGATTGGGTCCCAAGGTCTCGGGGTCGAATCCAAGGCATCGAATGATCGTTCCTTCACTTCGTTGGCTCCAAAAAGTGTATGTATTGAGTCAGAATCGCTCCAACTCTTCATGAATGGTCTCGGGAACCTGAAACGAGCTAGAGGAAGCATAAGAAGCCCATAAACCGCTCCCAAGGAGCAATTCCACAAGGAAAATGGGACCAAAACACAACAATTAGGCACTACAAACTACACTTATCACCTAGCGCGTGCGCTGTTGGGCCTATTGCGCGCGTCCCGAGGCTTGACTTGGCCAGACACGTTGACTCGGGTTTGATGCCCCGGAGTCGGAATTGACTCTAATTAGTGTTGACGCGACCGTAATGATATGACTAAGACCGTCTTGATGTTGAATTAATCTTTCCGAGTAATTATTTGATCAATTATATAGAAAAACCGTCTAAAACGTAAAATAGTGTCGTGTCATAGTCCGATCATCATCGGGTGCTTGTCGGACACTTCTGCAGCCACCAGGTCCAAATCTAGGTGTCTACAGAAGCCCCTTTTTTTGACTGAGGCTTGGACAAGGCGAAAGTCAAAGTATAGCAGCCCAGGTCAATTGAAGATTACGACCTGGTGGCTGTCCACTCAGATCGTTTTAAGTCCGTTGGAGTACGTACTAAGGTCCGTTCGCCAAGGTTTAGAAATCATACATGACGTCCTCGCCTGCGATTGCTTGTTGAAGTTTTGATCTAGATTTGCTTACTTTGACCTTGGTTTGAAGAGTTATTGCAGTTGATTAGTGTTTTGCTCTTCGGAATAGACTCCTCGTTTGAGTCTATCCCTGACATTGTAATTGTATTCTTTGGAATAGGTGCCTACTATTCCTGGACTTCTCATATTGTATTCTTAGGAACAGATTCTTATTTGTTTTCGGTCTTTGGATATTGTATTATTTGGAACAGATTATTGTCTATCCCTGGACTTTGCATATTGTATTCTTTGGAATATATCCTATCTATCTCTGGTCTTTACATATTGTATTCTTTGGAATAGATAATTGTCTATTCCTGGTCTTTGCATATTATATCCTTTAGAACAGATTACTGTCTATCCCTGGACATTGCATATCGTTGAGTGGTTGCATAAGTTTCAGTAGTTGTATTTGTATTTTTATTTTTCCTGGGATCGTTGCATAAACTCTTGGCGAGTGCATAACTGTATTTTGCATTACTCTTTGCTCCTTTGCATTTTGGATTGGGGTTTGTGGTTTCCTGTTTGGGATGTAAGTTAATTGCTTTGGATTGAGGATTCGCTGGGGTAGTAGATTAGTACTTGCAAGTTTGTTGAAGGGTTTGCTACTTGCACATGGTATTGCGAGAGTGGCTTGAGTCGATTGGTACCGCTGGGGATTTACGTTGGTTTGTATAACGGGCTGTGCCGGCTTACGGGGTTCTTTGCTGGGGAGGTAATATAGTTTGCATTGCTTTGTTGGGGATGATAATGAATTTTGCTTATCGTTTCTTTGCTAATCGATGAGTGTGTACGTCCTTTGGGTACTGAGACATGTGCCTGGATTGACCCTATTTTGTCTTGAACAGAAGGGATAGGCGCGTGTCTCCGGGCGACCCAAAAATGAAGCGCCTGTGAGGAGGCGGTCGAAGTTTGGTTATATTAACTCAGGCTAATAGCGCGATTTGAGGGGCAACGGTTTATTCATTCAAAATCCCGACGCCTACGTTCCCTCGTTCCACATCCGTTTTTTCTCCATTATTACCGATTTCATGCTTGATTTTCTCTCAATTTCGATAATGTCGACCCCTAGTAATTGTCCTTTACTCACTATTATCGATTTGAACTTGACCGGTTTTCAATCGAATTTGCTTAAACCCTAGAAATCGATTTGGGTATTTTGTTCTTGCTACGTTTTGATACTTGTTCTTTGTTCCCTTTTCGAATTAGGGTAGTATAGAACCTGTAGGTATAGTTGTTTGCTTGAAATGGAAACTTGAAGGTCCTTTAATGGCCTCCCATGGCCATATTTCGAAAATTAGGGTTTTAGGGACCGATTTCCCAATTGTATGAGGAGTTGCATCTCAGAAGGTACACTAAACGAAGTACGATGTGTAGATGATCAAGAATGGATCTTACAACTACTTGGATCCGATTTAAGTGTTTTAGTACTTGAGGTTGAAGTTGTGGACATTACGTATATTATACGAGTTGGTCTTGACTGGGCCAAACAGAAGTAAGGCATGTACACCACTTGGAGTGCAAGTGATGGACGCGTCTTGGAATTAGTATCCACATAGGTCGGACTCGACGTTATTGAAGTGCATAGTTGAAGGTGCGATATGTAAAGTTTGGTTTAGATGGTCTTCCTAATTTCCTTTCAATTGTAGTATGGGGAATAGTGATGATTTTCGTGACCCGAAATGCATTCTGGATCACTTTGTGTGAAGTTGTGTGGCTTACAACGGACCAAATAAGACCATAACGATACCGGATTTTCATGAAACCACTTTTATTGTGACCGGGGTCAAAAAATAGGTGCTAGTGGGCTTTTCGGAAGTTTGATATCTTGCTTAAAATTTTTGAGCTTAATTTGACCTGTTTATGTCGTCCTGACCCGAGATGTTTGTTTTGTATCACTGCCGGAGATGGCACGGGCCGTCCCGACGAGGTCCTTATAGCTGGCACGACTGGCGATGTAACACCCGCTATTTTCCTAACATTTTTATCCTTTCCGTTAAGACTCCGTCATGACTCTGTTATTTTTTTTGTCTTAAGTTTCCTTCATTTTCAACCTTCATAATATTTTCGAGTCAAATATTATTTATTTTCATTAAAAGATTTTAAATATTTTATTTTCCTATAATAAATCTATTTATTAAATTTTCGTCGCAAACTATTTATTTATTTCGCGAAGAATCCCGTTTTTATACGAACTTTCATTTTAAGCTTGGATTTGGGTTATTTATTTTTCTAAAAGGGTCAAAATACGTTTATATAGTATTTCTAGCTAAGAAAATATTTTTTATTTATGAAAATCTTTCATTTAATGATTTTATTACGAAGTTTCGTAAATAATTAATGTCTAAACGCAAGGTTTACCCGATTGCTTCCAAATACCTTTAATAATTTTACGAACTTGTTTTTTATCAACTTACGACTTATTTTGGACTCACCTTGAATCATTTGGACCGTGACCCTTGTCACACACCACCATTACACTTTCTTTTATAAACATTTTATTTTTATAAAATGATTTAAGGATTAAGATATTTTTTCTCTTCCATTAAATTTGATGACTCATGCATAGACTTTTTACTCACTTATTCATCCATCTTGGCCATGTGTTTTAGTGGTACATCCACCTTGTTTTTATCAATTTTTGTAAGTCACATTCATTCATAAACTTCATTGTTTTCATTCATAAACTTCATTGTTTTCATTCATTCAACCACTAAATAATATTCAAGCCAAAAACTCTCTCTTTTCCTCTTCATTTTCTCTTCTTGGCTGATATTTTCCAGCACCATTTCCAGCCAAATTTACTCTCTAATCGAGTCTCGATCGTCTCATTTTCATCTCCTAAATAATCGCTATTTCGACCCCTTCATTAAGGTAATAATCGATGTTATTTTCGATCGTTATTTACCTTGATTTTCCTAGTTTTCTCATGGTATTTTTTCTACGTTATTTTTTTGTGTGTTATGGATTTGTGGACGATCTTGAAGCCGACGAGTATATTATCGATTCGGATTTGGATTAGAGGTAACGTCGATGTTACTCGGTATTTCGTGATTTTATTTGTGTAATTGCATGTATATTTTTATATTTCATTTTTGACAATATACGTACGTCATATAATCTGGAAAAATTTTAAAAGTTAAAAATTTGCATGTTTCGGTATTTTTATTGCTTTTACGAGATTAACGATTAAATCGTCATATTAATTTGTAAAATCGTAATATTCGGCCTAAACTTGTAATATATGATTATATTCTGTGAAAATGAGGTTTTTGATGATTTTTAATAATTTGGTATTTTTCTCAGATTTTAGTTATCGATTATTGAATTATTACCGTTTACGGACAATAACGATTAAAAGCCGATTTTTAGTTCTAGTACTTAAACATTTTATTTTAATCTGAAATTTGGCATGGGTAAACTTTCTGGTGAAATAGAATTTTATGAATGTATTCATATTTTTTCGGATTTTTTAAGTGGGTGAATTAATTAATCACTTTAAATCATGGTTTATCGTTAAAACCGTGTTTGCCGTTTAAATTCTCGATTTCTGGTCTTTTGTTTAAATCTGGAAAAATATATGCTTTTGATGATTTCATAATAAAATGTAATTTTATTATTTTTAGTGTTTTAATAAAATGTTAGGAACGATAAGTTTTATTAATGGAATCGTTAATTGCGAAAACGGGTTTTAAAAGACGGTTTTAACGGAATTTGCTAAATCTGAAATTTTGGAAATCTGGAAAAAGTAGTAGTTTATGGAAAATCATGGTTTTTAAGTTTAATAAATTTTTTTGGATATTAATACGTAAATCGTTTTGTAATTACTATTTTTATTAATCGTTATTGTAGAGATTGGACGATTAACAAGAAAACCCTTAAAAAACCGAGTTTAAGGATTCTAGAAAATTTTCTTTTCCAGACAGAATGTGCATAAATATATTTTAGCTATTAAACATAATTTTTTTACTATTTATGAAAGTCTTTAATTAATAAGTATTGATTTTTGGACAAATTACGATTTATCGTTAAAATGCTTCGTCTTACCTAAAAGAATTATTTTTCCAGCAATTCTGAAGGTATATAAATCTGAAACTTTAATAGTTAAATCATCCCTTAAAATACTCTAAATATATTCCATGGTTTAATTAAATAAAAGACGTTAAAATATTTAATTTGACATTTGCCGTAAAATCCTATTTATAATTGTATTGTCGATACTAATAATTAGGGAATTTTAGCTTTGTAACTTTTTAAAACACCCTGATTAGTAATATTAAAATCTTTAAGATATTTTTAATTATTTTATAAACACTTGTATGATTTTTCAATAATTTCGTAAACTCAAAAGTTCTCGCTTTAACAATTAATATCGTTAAGGCCGAAAATATTATTTTTATAAATCTATATCATTTACTAAAAATGTTGAATTAGTATAAACTAATATTTTCGCTATTTTGATATGATGCTATTTTTGGTAAAGTTTCTAAAATAGAAGTTTCCTAAAATAGAATGTTTCCTCTTTTAGAATATAATGGTTACTCCTTTTGTTCTCTTATTATTATAATGATTATATCTTTTGAATATTGATAATGCTTTATTTTGGAGTTATGGAATAAGGATAAGTGTGGGGTTAGAGTAATACAGTCTAGGATGTACTGTTTTGCCATCAACTACAAGGCTGGTGTATCCATTTGGGATGCATTGGTTGTTGAACTGGACACATTTGGTGTTCAGGAGTATATGTGCATTGTGCCCTTAAGCTAGATATCTCATCGTGTTAGTCGCCGTCAGTTGAACTGGATACATTTGGTATCCAGGAGGGGTGTATATTACATAAGCTAGGACCTCGCATTGATAAGTCATCGTCCTATTATGGTTGAGTTCCCTAGTTAGAGACCTTGGATCTTCGCTGCGTGTGAAGTTTGTGTCTGAGTTCTCGAAGCTAGTTTTTAGTATATCTCTAGTGAAAGTCTAGCCTTGTGCACACTAACCGAATATCCATAACACCATTTTGAATATTTTATTATTATCGATATAATTTGGTTGCAGGGTCGGAAATGTTTTATGTTTTCTTCGGAAAATTCATTTTTATTATATTGTTTCGATACGTGAAGTTTTTCACTGAAAACTTATTTTCATTATAATGTTTTACTGTTTTCCGTTTTCTTACTATTTTTCTATAATAGTAATTACAGTTTTAAAATCCTGTTATACGGCTAGGAGAACGTTGACTATGCTCCCCACTGATTGTGGCTGTTATGTTTTAACATGGCAGGTATACGTGTTCCGGGTGTGGGCTAGCGAGCAGTGTGGATCCTGCTTGTTTATTTTAATAATTATGTCTTATGGATTGTTTAAACCCCCTTTGTGGATTGTTTTAAATTTTGGCCATTTTATTTAAGGCCTATTGTTTGACTTTACCATTTTAATTTTACTAAGACATAGTTACAGTGTGTTTTAATCCCGACTCTACAGTGTGTTTTAATCCCAACTCTACAGTGTTTCTGCCACTGTATCGCGTTTGATTTTCTAGGGGATTACAAGCAAGGCTTCCGGTTTGAGTTCCCTGACTTCCCAGATGGCCTGTAAGAGACGTCTGTGTGCCCCTTCTCCTCAACTGGAGCCCGGAGCTTTAAATGAAGCTGACTTCGACCGAGTAAAGAGGCGTGCTTTGCTTGTGAAGGTCCAGAGGAGAAGGCCCGATGACGAGGCCGAGGAGGCAACCTACATAGACCCTATCTGAGCAAGGGGCTGGGATGGACGGCAACTACTACACCGTCTGGATTTGCATGTGTCTAGCCGTATCATTAAAGGCAAGGTGAGTGCTTCTGATTTTTTTTGTTATCGTTTTATATTCGATATTGATTCATTTTGTAGTTGTAAGGCTTGCTTATTCTTCTTGTATCATCGTGGTTTGAAGCCCTCAAGTCCGATGAGGACCTTTTCGGAGTTTACGATATGTTTGGAGGTATACTCCCACAAGCTTAGCCCTGAGGCTAAGGAGATGATCATGGGGATGGCCTTGGGTCCCCTACTCGGGCAATGGGCTTGATTGGTTGGTTGCCAAACCAAGAGCAACCTGATGGTAATCAGAGCGATGGTAAATCGCTTTCGTGACACGACCTCGACATTTGACTTGTCGTTTGGGGAGGTCGGCATGACACTAAAGGATTTTGGGGTGATCAAGGGACTGCCTTGGGGTCCTAAGTTGATCAGGTGGCCGTCGAAGGGCCCTAGGCTGGATAGTGCCGAGGTCAAGGGTTGGATCGGGGACTGATTAGAACCTTCTTCTTACAGCTCGCCCCATGCCTTGGTCAGTTCTTATATCATCGACCACTTTGAGAGAGGGACGGCTTTAGAGGGTCGAGAGCCCAACACGGCGATGCAAGATGCCCATTTGTGGTTGTGGTATTTTGTAGGTTCAACCAACTTCTCGGATAAGGGCGAGAGGTTTAGCACCAGGATTTTGCCTTTCCTGGATGACTTGAGTCAGTTGGGTTGTTTCGATTGGGTGACGGAAGATTTTGTGGAGATGACCCGTTGTTTTCAGGCTATAGTGAGGCCGCATACGGTGGCCTCAGACTAAGTCATACCCATTGTGCATCCAGGTCTCATGCTGGAGGTAAGTTGCCTTACTTGTCTTTGGTTTGGATTTCTATTTGTTTTGTTTTATTTATTGACAGGTGTCACGGGTTTTGCATGCTTGGATGTACTATTATTTCCCATGTTTGGCACCTAAGATGGTGCCGGTTCACCCAGCTAGGTTCCCGGCTAGGATCGAGTAGAGGTTGGCTCAAACCAAGACAACAACGAGCCACTACTCGACGGAGAACGTGCTGGTGAACCAGCTACGTCTCGAGGATTTAAGTTTCTTTTCATTTGCTTTCTTAGGTAGCCCCCAAGGTTTGGGGTTTTGTGATTCAGTGTACGATCGGTTTTGCAGTTTTTAGCCCGTCCTTTGGCTGACTACGAGGGTTTGCTCGAGTATGTGGGGGAAGAGTTGAGGTCGTGGAGCTATCAGAGGATGTTTCTTCCAGCACTATTCCATCCGGTGGTATCTAAGGGAGAGGCTAGTGTGCCAGTGCCTCTACGATGAGTTCAGAGTCCCGGTTGATCCTCCCCCGATAATGTTTAGGCCTCCGACTACGGCTGAGGCCCGCGAGGACAAGGATAGTGAGAGAGGCGAGGCATTACTAGGTCCTGGTGCCTCCTATGTGTCCCATGTTTGTCAGCGATTGGCTTGCCATCGCATCGTGGTAAGTATTTGATTGTTTGCTTCTGTTTTGGGTTCAGGTTTGTCATGTTTTGAAATGGTGTTTGTTTTTTGTTCTAGTTGGCTGATCCGACCGACGCCATTCAGCCCAAAGACTTCCCCTTGACGTTGGTTAGGGTGGATGCGGCTGGAGTTACCTTCACGGAGCCTCTTCCTCCCTGCTCCGTGGAAGAGTTGGAGGCTGGGACGGCGCGGCGCGACTGGGTGTACCGGGTAAGTTTTCGTGATTTTTGCTTTGAAATTGCTCTTGTGGGTTATGCTTTGTCGGCTAACATGTTTGGTTTTATTGTTCAGGTTTCGTTCGGTACCCATCAACGGTTATGGTAGGCTGCGAACCGCTTATGGGCCTACACATCGGGGAGGGTTCCTGCCTCGGCCCGTGATACGTCGGGGCCTCGATCTGTGAGTATTTGTTTTTATAGGTATTTTTAGGCTAGCTGTTTGTCTTGTTCCTTTTTTTTAAGGATAGTATGCCTTTTCCAGGACGTTGCGGATATGGTCGCGCAGTTGTGAGCGCGAATAGCTGAGCTTGAGGCGATCTAGCTTAGTCTAACCCAGTCTATACGGGCTTGGGATATCGAGAATTTTAGGCTTAAGGAGCAGCTGACTCGATTCTAGGGTGAGACCTCGGGATAAGGCGAGGCTAGGGCTACGGCTACGGCTGAGGCTGAGGTAGAGGTAAAGGTAGAGGTTGAGGTTATGGCTGAGGATCAGGCTACCGGTGTCACTGAAAAGGTTGAGAGTACAGGGGAGGTTCCTCGTGATGGCTACTGTGGATATGCTGACTGGTCTAGACCGTTCGGTAAATAAAGGGATGGGATCTCCTACTTTCGACCTCGAGGATTTAGGCTTAGATGATAAGATCGGTAAGCTTGTATTGGCTGTAGCAGCAGCCTCTAGGGGTCCTCCTTAATTTGTAAAACTCAGATTTGTTTCGGATTTGATGGGAGGGATTTCGCGTCAATCCCAAACACCAAGTAAAGCCAACTAGACCTAACACGTAGCTAGGGTAAGTCGGGTCGAGTCCAAGAAGACGGTAATGAGTGTCTAAACTAAGGTCTTCCTAAAAACAAGACTTGGTCACAAAGAACACAAGAGAACAAGAATTGACTAACTACGATAATGAAAAGGGATGAAACTAGACTATGAATGAACTAAATATAATATGAACTAAATGGATCAACTAAAACCAAATCAATCAACTAACTAGATAAATAATTGCTAACAAGATGGAGAAATCAATAGGGAAAAGGTAGGGTTAGGTTGGGTTCATAAGTGTAGTAGGATAATTGGGACATCGAGGGTGTGGGTTTCAACTAGTCACTAAGGTCGGTCCGCACTCTCGCGTCAAAGACAAACCCAAATACTCATGCAAGATGCTACCCAATACATGAAGATTCAACCACAAATCAATCATACAATGAGAAGAAGAAAACAAGCAAGAGAAGCATGGCCACTACTACTCAAACAAGCAATTCAACAAACACATAGTATGCCTAACATGTGACTAGTAACAAAGAACCCACTTTTACCCTCAATCAAACCCTAATTACCCATAATCAACACTTAATCCCCCTACTAACCCGGATCCTTTAACTTAGGAAGTGTAGAGCCTTGAATGAGCTCGCTCACCTCTCTTGTGAACACTATGGTCTCTTCCTTGTCCAAGGATCTCTTCCTAGCCAAGATTTCTCTCATGAACTTTCCATAGGCCGGGACGTAGGTAATTAGCTCGGTGAAAGGGATGCTTACTTCCAATTTCTTCACTATATCGACAAACTTGTCAAATCGAACATCCACCTTTGTCTTAAATTGCCTTGTTGGGAATGACAATTTGATGTGTATCTTGTCTTGTTCATTAGATTTGGATTTTTCATTTGGCATCTTCTTCTTTGCCTTGTCTTCTTCTTGGGGGTGGGGGAAGCTTGTCTTCAATAGGTTTTTCAATTTTCCACAAGACTTGCTCGTCCATGAGATTTCCCCAATTCTCATTGCTTTGACATGGGGATTCCGCTTCTTTCATGGCTTCTTGCTCATTAGGGACTAAGGGAGAGTCATAAGTTGCACCACTCCTCAAGGTAATAGCATTTGCGGTCTCAAATTTCGTTGGCTCGCCTTGAGGAGGTAGTTGACCCTTTTGCCTTGAAGAACTACCCAAAGCAACTTGAGCTAGTTGGGTTTCGAGCATCTTCCTATGAGTACTTTCCCTTTGAAGTTGAGCATAAAGTTCTTGTTGAGCTCTTTGCATATCCAATTGGCTTCTTTGCATCTCCAAAATTGTCTTTTGCATGTCAAGATCCCGAGGTGGAGAATGTTGGTTGTGTGGAGTGTTGGTGATGGCTAGAGAGATGCCATAATCATGAATTGGAGACCAGCTCCTTTGCTTGTTTTCTTGTTGAGTACTTTGGGACCCTTGTTGGTGTTTGAAGTTCCCTTGGAACCCTTGAGAGTTGCCTTGATTTAGGCCTTGAGAGTTACCATGATTGTGATTTTGGTAACCTTGGTTGTAATTATGAAATCCTTGTGAGTGTTGGTTTCCTTGGAAACCACCTTGATGATTGAAGTTCCCTTGATTTTGGAACCCTTGATTGTTGTTGAAGGCACCTTGGTTATGTTGTTGGAAGTTGTTAAAAGGCCTTTGATTGCCTTGATAACCTTAGTAGCCTTGGTTGTCCCTTAAGGGAGGGGCAACGTAGAATGGACGGTGGTTTTGTAGAGCTTGTTGTTGGGAGGCTTGGAACATGTGAGGATTTGGCACATTTTGAGCCTTGAAGTTAGAGTATGGGGCACCTTGCTTGTATGCTTGAAAAGCATTCACTTGCTCAATGCTACATCGACAATGTGAAGGCTCATGTCCATATATTCCACAAATCTCACATATCCCATAATAAGATGTAGGAGGAACCACTCCCATAGCATTGACTTGATGAATTGAATGTTGGTGGGAAGAACTTGTGCTTTGACCTTGATTAAAGTGACCTTGAAGCTTCTTATCAATGGCATCCATGTGGGTCTTCAATTGTGCTCCAAGATCGGCACTAAGTTGTGTGATGGCATCTATCTCGTGCCTTCCCCCTCTATTCGCCTTCCTAGGCCTACTATATTGGGAATTGTGAACCGCCATTTTCTCAATTCTAGCCCATGTTTGCTCATCATCGACCTCGGTAAATCTTCCATTAGAACCCATGTTGAGTATAGCCCTAGAATCTTCATATAAACCATTCCAAAATTGTTGTACAAGGAACCATTGGGACAATCCATGATGGGGGCAAGAACGGATCAAGGCCTTAAACCTTTCCCACGACTCATAAAGACTTTCTTCGTCACGTTGTTGAAACCCCGTGATTGAAGCTCTCAATAGATTAGTCTTCTCCGGTGGATAATACTGTTGGTAGAACGCTAGAGCTAGCTTCTTCCATGTGTCTATACCAAGAGCCGTCTTGTCGAGACCTTTGAGCCATTGTTTTGCCTTGCCAATCAAAGAGAAAGGAAATAGGACCCACCGGATTTGGTCTTGGGTTATTCCCGTTTGAGAGATGGCATCGCAATAGTCTGAAAAGGTTTCCATGTGTTGGTGAGGATCTTCTGTTGGTAACCCACTAAATTGATTTCTTTCAACCAATTGGATAAATTGCGTTTTAGCCACAAAATTCCCGGCATATGCGGCCAGTAAAGCGGTTGGACCGGGCAAAACGTCTTCCGTGAAGGTTGAATGAGAAGAGACCTTAGGCATTATTGGATGTGCGCGAGATGACGGTGTAGATGGTGTTGATATAGATGTTGAAGGAGAACTAGGTGGAGAAGAGTGACTAGATGTACCAAAGGGATGGATGAAGGTCCCTTCGGCGGTCTCTCGAGGTGCTTCGTTCAAGTCAAATACTTGAGTTTGCTCTTCAATGTTAGTACTAGTACCCAGTTGAGAATTTCTAACTCGATCAATTGTCCGTTGGCGAAAGGCTCTGAAGAGTCACTCCGGCTCTGGATTGAAGAGAAAGAAGCTGTCTCCCTTCCTAGGCATGCACTACACACTTGGAACAAACGTGAGAACACCTAGTGCTTTATGGGCACTAAGTAGAGACAATAAACGAACACAACAAAAGAGAAAGAGAGAAAACACAATAAAAACTAGGAAAAAGATAACAAACTATGCACAAAGGATAGAAAATCACAAAACGGTAACTAAGTCAAGTAAATAAGCAAACTAAGTCTAAACATGCACCGTCCCCGGCAACGACGCCAAATTGATGGGAAGGATTTGTCGTCAATCCCAAACACCAAGTAAAGCCAACTAGACCTTACACGTAGCTAGGGTAAGTAGGGTCGAGTCCACGAAGACGGTAATGGGTGTCTAGACTAAGGTCTACCTAAAAACAAGACTAGGTCACAAAGAACACAAGAGAAAGAGAATTGACAAGAATTGATCACTAACTAGAATGATGAAAAGGGTTGAAACTAGACTATGAATGAACTAAATATAATATGAACTAAATGGATCAACTAAAACCAAATCAATCAACTAACTAGATAAATAATTGCTAACAAGATGGAGAAATCAATAGGGAAAAGGTAGGGTTAGGTTGGGTTCATAAGTGTAGTAGGATAATTGGGACATCGAGGGTGTGGGTTTCAACTACTCACTAAGGTCGGTCCGCACTCTCGCGTCAAAGACAAACCCGAATACTCATGCAAGATGCTACCCAATACATGAAGATTCAACCACAAATCAATCATACAATGAGAAGAAGAAAACAAGCAAGAGAAGCATGGCCACTACTACTCAAACAAGCAATTCAACAAACACATAGTATGCTTAACATGTGACTAGTAACAAAGAATCCACCTTTGCCCTCAATCAAACCCTAATTACCCATAATCAACACTTAATCCCCCTACTAACCCCACAATAAGTCTACTCATACATAATCAAACTAATACCAATACAAACAAGAGAAATCAACACAAACATCAAAACATTCATAATGGAAAACAATATGGATGAACAATGAACAAGATATAAAGATTAAAACTTGAATGATAAACAAAGATTAAAAGGAAAAAAGTAGAGTAAATATACCAAACTAGTGAAGAGAAAAGATGAAAACTCGTATATAAAGAACACCCAAAAACCTCCACCAAATGTTGTCAAGATTGGATGGATTCTTCAAGAGATCCCTTAATACAAGAGTAACTATCTAAATTAAGCTAAGATTAACAAAGGATTAAGGAAAGATTAATGATAAACTAAGCTAAGGATGAAGGGAGTCTATCTTGGGTTTAGAATAATGTAGAGTAATGTAAAGTGCTTAAACAATACAAGAGGGGGGTATATATAGGGTTTCACGAGTAAAGGAGTTGAAGGAATGACGGAACCCATGAACTGGGTCCTTCCCGACCGAGAAGAGGGTCTTCCCGACCGGGAAGGAGTGGTCCCGACCGGGATGACTATGGTCTCGACCGGGAGCATATTCAAAAGCTCTTGTTTGTTGTTGCACTTCGTCTCGGTCGTGCGTGATGGATGTAATCCCGACCGAGATGGGTCATATAGGTCTCAAATATGATCTCATAGGTCCCTACTTGCTCTTCATAGGCTTTTTATCGATTCTCGGTGCTCGGGATTGGGTCCCAAGGGCTCGGGAATGGGTCCCATGGGCTCGGGATCGAGTCTAAGCCACCGAGTGATCGTCGCTTCTCTTCGTTGGCTCCATATGTGTCGGAAACGAGTCAGAATCGTTCCATTTCTCCAAGATTGGCCTTAGGAACCTAAAACAATCTTGAAGAAGCGTAAGTAGCCTCGAAACCGCTCTAAAGAGCGATTCCACAAGAGAAACCAGGACCAAACACAAGGAATAAGTGCTACATAACACACTTATCAGATTTTTTTATTTGTGTATTTGAACAAACTCTTTCGTGCTTGATCAACTTGCTTTAAATCCCTGAAATGTTAGCTTAGATAACATATAATCAAGCAAACAGTCCAAGGTTGATTTTCTTATGGTTGAGCCACGATTTAAGGTATTTTAAATGCGTTAGGATTGAACAGAAGGGCGAAAATGTTTTTCGGGATGCTTAGAATTTGTTAGTTTGATCCGGGAATTGCATCAAGTACAACTTCGATTGAAACATTTGATTCAAAATAGGCAGGGGACGTTCAAAACATGTATAAAAATTCTTGACTGACGTTCGGACCGAGTGTGTGTACGATGTTGTAGACGCGTATAATCGTGTTCGAATAATGACGCTTGTGTACATAGCGGAGAAAAAAAGTTGGACCACTTTTAATTCTTTATTGACAATACAACGCGCCAAGGTGGGGTAGCTTATCTCCTAAAATAAAAAGAAACGCCTAAGTCCGGTGGATCGAAGCGACGAAGATGCGATGAGTCGTCTGTTGCTGATAAAGGAATTCTTGTTCTTGCATTGTGCTTGTATCGCGCCTTTGAGCTTTGGAAAAAGGGATTATTGATTGAGGGAATCATTCCTATGACTCGTGGTTGTTAAATAGTAGCGGGATGAGACGCGGCCTGTCGGGGAGCCTCAAGCGTTGGTCCCCCAGCGTCCTGGTTTTCAGGCGCCGGCCCCCAGGCGACCATATTCTCGGGCGCCTGGATTGGGGCGCCCAGGTTCCTGGTTATGGAAATTTCGTAATTTTCCTAATTATGTCATTATAGCTATATATACGGATTATGGGTGTTCTCTTTTAGACATAATTAACACCCAAGTGTCTTGATAGCTTCTCTTGATTTATCGAGTCATGTCATGTTTCAGCCATCTTTTGACCGAGTGGTTGAATTCTTTCAGAAAAGGCGAATTCGAAGATTTGTTAAGTGACGGTTTGTTCGTTATTATGTCGTTGAAGTAAATTAATGTGCAAAATGACTTCTTAATTGTAGGTTCGCGCTTTTGGAATGCTAAGTATCATATGTTTGCATTTCCGAGGGGTGATATGTGTCCTCTATCCAAGGAGATGTATGCGATTGGAGGGTGGCATTCGTTACGTACACCCTTCTATCCCGGTTCAAGGGGATGTCCCTGGAGAGCGGTTTCGTCGGTTTTTGGATATTTCTTTGCCGGAAGAGGCTGATGTTTTCTTTGGCGAAGGTGGTATTAATTTGGAGCGCCTTGTTATAGAGTTCTCGCGGAAAGGTGCTCATTATGTTTCACCTGTATCTCGTACTATTTGTTCGAGGATGCATCAGTGCAAGCTAGTTGGGGTAAGCCTCGCGTCATTGACGTTGTAATTGTAATCCCCTAAAAATTCTAGCGCGATACAGTGGCGGAAACACTGTAGAGTCGGGATTAAAACACACAGAACTATGTCTTAGTAAATTAAATTGGTAAAGTCAAACATGCGCCATACATAAAAATGGCTAAAATTTAAAACAATCCATAAAGAGGTTAAACAATCCTTAAAACTTGATTATAAAAAAAATCAGCAGGATCCAAGACTGCTCGCTAGCCCACACCCACCGGAAAAATAAACACGTATACCTGCCATGTTAAAACATAACAGCCACAATCAGTGGGGAGCAACGCCAACGTTCTCCCAGCCGTATAACAGGATTTTAAAACAGTAATTACTAATATAGGAAAAATAGTAAAAATGGAAAACATTAAAACATCATATTAAAATAAGGTTTAGCGTCGAACAAATTATTCAAAAGGGTTGCCGAAGAAACATAAAAATATTTGCCAACCTGCAAACCAATTTGTATCGATAATAAATAAAATAATCAAAATGGTGTTATGGATAGGATTAATGTAGAATCTAGACTTTCACTAGGATAATACTAAAAACTAGTTTCGAGAACTTAGTCAAAACAAATTAGACTTTGGTCTCTAACTAGGCAACTCAACCATAACAGGACTGCGTGCAGCGAGGTCCTGGCTTAAGTAATGCACACCTCCTGGATACAAACCATACCCAGTTCAACCCGACGCGACTTATACGATGCGATATCTAAGTTTAAGGTAAATATACACTCTCCTGAACACAAACCATGCTCAGTTCAACAACCAATGCGCCCCATAAAGACACACCAGCCTTACAGTTGATGGCAAAATGTACATCCCAGACTATATTACTCTAAACCCACACTTGTCCTTATTCCATAACTCCAAAACAAACCATTATCGATATTTAAAAGATGTATTCATCATAAACAATATGAGGATAAAAGAAGTAAGCATTTATATTCTAAAAGAGGAAACTTTCTATTTTAGGAAACTTCTATTTTTAGAAACTTTACTAAAATAAGCATCATATCAAAGTAGTGAAAATATTAGTTCATACTAGTACCACATTTTAGTAAACGATATAGATTTATAAAACTAATACTTTCGGCCTTAACAATATTAATTATTAAAGTAAGAACATTTGATTTTATGAAATTATTAAAATATCGTACAAGTGTTATAAAATGATTAAAATCATCTTAAATATTTTAATATTACTAATTAGGGTGTTTTCAAAAGTTATAAAACTAAAATTCCCTAATTATTATTAGTTTCGACGATAAAATTATAAATAGGATTTTACGGCAAACATCAAATTAAATATTTGAACGTCTTTTATTTAATCAAACCAACAAATACATTTAGAGTATGTTAAGGGATGATTTAACTCCTAAAGTTTCAGATTTAAATACTTTCAAAATTGCTGGAAAAATAATTCTTTTAGTTAATACGAAGCATTTAACGATAAATCACAATTTGTCCGAAAATCAATATTTATTAATTAAAGACTATAATAAATAGTACAAAAATTACGTAAAATAGTTAAATTATATTTATGGACATTCTGTCCAGAAAAGAAAATTTCCAGAATTCTAAAAACTCGGTTTTTAAAGCGTTTTCTTGTTAATCGTCCAATCTCGACAATAACGATTAATAAAAATAGTAATTACAAAACGATTTAAGTATTAATATCCAAAAAAAATTATTGTTACACTTTAAAATCCTGATTTTACAGAATATAAATTTTTTTCCAGATTTTTCCCAAAACTCAGATTCAACAAATTTCAACAAAACCGTCATTTAAACCCGTTTTTGCAATTAACGATTTTATTAATAAACCTATCGTTCCTAACATTTTATTAAGGCACTAAAAATCATAATAATACATTTTAATATGAAATCATCAGAATCATAATTTTTCCAGATTTTAAACCAAAGACCAGAAATCGAGAATTTAAACAACAAACACGGTTTTAACGATAAACGATGATTTAAGTGATTAATTAATTCATCCACTTAACAATTCCGAAAAATTATGAAAAAATTCAGAAACTTTTATTTCACCAGAAAGTTTCACCACGTCAAAAATCAGATTAAAATAAAATGTTTAAGTACTAGAACTAAAAATCGGTTTTCAATCGTTTTTGTCCGAAAACGATAATAATTCAATAATCGATATCAAAAATATCCGAAAAATACTAAATTACTAAAAATCATCAAAAACAACATTTTTCCAGAATATAAACATATATTACATGTTTAGGCCGATTATTACGATTTTACAAATTAATATAACAATTTAATCGTTAATCTCGTAAAAGCGATAAAATATCGAAACATGCAAAATTTCAACTTTTAAAAATTTTTCCAGAATCCGTGACATACATATATTGCCAAAATAAAATATATATATATATATACATGCAAATACTCAATTAAAATCTTGAAATACCGAGTAACATCGACGTTACCTCTACTCCAAGTCTGAATCAACGATGTATTCGTCGGCTTCGGGATCGTCCAAAAATCCTACCAAACACGTAAATCATGGCAGAAAAATACCATGAAAAAACTAAAAAAACAAGGTAAAAATTGATCGGAAATGATGTCGATTAATACCTTAACGAAGGAGTCGGAAAGAGGATTATTATGACGATAAGAATGATGCGATTGGGACTTGAAATGGAGCAAAATTTTGCCTAGAATGGCTGAGGGACACACGGCCAAAAGAGAGGAGAAGGGAGTGATGAATATTTTTGGTGAATGCAAAAATGAATGTAGAGAGTAAAGGAGGAGATGGGTGATACAACACTTAAAGGAGTAAGCATGAATTAAGGCTTCAAAATGAGGAATACAAAAATGTACCTAGACCATAAGTTGGCCGGCCAAATGGGATAAGAGAGGGAGTAAGAAAAGCTTTGACATAAATGCTACAATGAATGAAAATGATTTATCTTATGATTACGTTTTAATGTGATAAAATGAATCGTTTAAATAAAATGTAATAAAACTTGTGACCAAGAGCTTAGTCGGTCCAAAATGTGAGAAAACAGTCTCAAATAATTTATAAGTTGATAAAAAGTATAATCGTAAAATAGTTAAAGGCATTTCAAAGTAATTCGACTAAACCTCGCGTAAGAAAATAATTATTCGCGAAGCTTCGTAATAAAATCATAAATGGCTTGTTTTTAGTAACTAAAATATATCTTAGTAGAAAATATTCCATAAACGTATTCAAACATTTTTAGGAAAAAGGAATCACTTAAATCCAAGCTTAAAAATGTCAATTTGGAGAGAAATAGAATTCCTCGCGGAAAAATTACTTAGTTTACGAAGAGACCAAATAAATGGATTTAAAAGAATTTTAAATCTTTAAAATTAAAAATAGAAATTATTAAACTCGAAAATTAAAATAAAGCTTAGTAAAATGATAAAATATGAGGCCAAAAGTGACAGAGTTAAGACGAAGTCCTAACAGAAAGAATAAAATGCTTAGGAAAAATAGCGGGTGTTACAATCCTCCCCACTAAAAGAAAGTTTCGTCCTCGAAACTAAGAATAAGCAGAAAGAAAATCGAGGTTTACCATACTCGAAGAGATGAGGATATAAATTTCGCATAAAAAAAATATTTTGTTCTAAAAGAAGAATTTTACAACATTTAAAGTAATATGAAATCAAATGCAATTATTTATCCCATGAGAAATTGGGCTAAGCTACCTGGAATTTGAAATCTTTTAATTAGTGAAATCGTAAAGTAAAGTTATTTGGTAAAATAATGACGTCAAATAACATTTGTAAACAAACTCGAAGGAAATAGGATAATCAAAATATTTTGAAAACAAAAGTAAAATATTTTGATTAAGAATTTCGATATTATTCCTTTTTTTTTTTATGAAACAAAATTTAGTTTGGAGAAATCAAATTTTGTAGTTAGTAAAAATCGATCCAATTGTCAAGCATTTTCAATAATAGATTCAAAAGTCCACCAACAATAAAGAGAAACTAATTTCAAAACGTTAAAATTTCGAAATGTTATCAAAGTAATATGAAAGTTTTCAAAAATGTTATCAAACATGAACATTCAAAATAATTTCGACAATGTTAATACACTTTACAAAATAATCCTATAGAAGTTGAAGTATTTGGAAATATGAAAGTTTTCATAAAATTCCGATCGTTTGAAAATCAAAAATTGAAATATTTTCAAAATAAATTATTAAGGCATTTTGAAACAGGACTAAGTATAAATATCAACCAAAGATAAAACAAAGTGAAGTATATAGTTCTTAAATTATAAATAAAAAAAATGTTAAATTTCACGATAACCCAAAATGTTAAATTGCTCAAAGTTTTTACAAAATGGGGAGTTTTAAAATTTGAAATTATGCTTCAAAATGTTAAAATTTCATGAAAATCAAAATTTTTAAATTAGTCAAGCTTTTTACAAAACAGGCAAATTCACAATTAGAAATTATAACTCAAAATGTTAAAATTTTACGATAATCCATTTTTTTACAAGTCAAACTTTTTATAAAATAGGGAGTTCGAAAAAAATGGTTAACGGGTAAATAGAACAAGGATAAATAAATTAAAAATAAGAGTTTTCAAAATCGATAAAGGTCGAAGGGATTAACAGTAGATGCGGTAACAGAATTCAATAGAAGTAGAAAGGAAGACGAAGTTGAGAATTAAAAAGAGCTCTCAAAGATTATAGAAGAAATTAACCATCTCGAGATTCCTAGCACGACTCCCACAAACACGGGTTCCTAATTCCCATCAAATAACGCTAAGTCCAAAATCAGTACAGGGTGGTCCTACTCAATCTACAACCTCCAAAATTAAGTCTTACATACTTATATAATCTTTCAATTAGTATACTAAGAATCCACAAATGATTTAGACTAATCCTTTAATTAAGATTCCAACGGTTATCAAAACATACCCAAAATCGTAATCACTAAGGTTCATAAATTTAAAGCTCATAAGGTCTGAACTCGAGGTATACTTCACATTTCTCGAGTAAGGAAGACTAAATAAAACCCACCAATTAACAATGTTCGGACACGAAATCCTCAAAAATGATCACCAACATATTTATAATACCACAAGTACAGAAGTTGGGGAAGTACAATAAATCCTCAAACGCTCAAACCTATAGGTAATGGCGCCAACACTCACATCTTCAAACACATTATTCGATTAATGTTTCCGAGAAGTCCATCAAATTTCTAATCGTAATGGTGCAACCACAAAATATCTAATAACTCAACGAAGCCACAATCTCGTTGGTCTAAAGTTCTGAACTGTAAATCCATTAAGATGATTGACATCAAAGTATTCCTCAAAACAACACGATAAAACCAACCTCTAATGGCAATATGTTTCTCCTTTTCAAGGTTAACAACAATTTACTCAATTTAGATCACTCAACTCCCAAGTTCATAGCTAGGTTACAACCTTAAACAACGATCAACGATCTAATCCTTAAGAAACACGGGTAATCTATGTTAACCAAAATTTCTAACGGTATCAATGAAAACCTTTGATGGTACCACAACACTCAGGTTAACACTTTAAACAACACTCTATGATCCCGAATATTCACGACGCATCCATCAAATAAGCATTAGGTAGGAATCCCAAAATACTATTATTTACACTTGACTAGGTTCTATGTTGAGTATTAGGTATCCATCAAATATGATATAATTCTCACTATCCAAAAATTTACTAAACTCTTAGTCCTCTATACGGTCAAGTAATTCATAACCCAAGCTTGATCAATCTCTATGGTACAATCCTAATTCCGTTAATCACCTAATATCATTCAAATCAATGGCTCAAAAGCATACTGGATTAGATAACAGGGCACAACTCACAATCCTCAAACCATTGGTAATAAAGAGTTAACTAAACCTCCAACATATTTCACTTCTAAAAAGGTTTACTAAGATAGAATTCGGTCTAACCAAAGAATCTCAAGAGGGGAGATGGTAAAGTAGAAGAATAGAACAAGGACTCACCATAAGAATGAAGATGAGAATATAAGAGAAGAATTGGAAGAATCAGAGGGTGAAAGATGAAAGAAAAGAATTAGTGATCCTAGATAATTAAGATCTTAAACTAGAGAAGAATCTTCGGACCTCCGCAGTACACAAAGGAATCTCGCTGGATTTCTTCAACTTCAAGTAGAGGAACAAACGCTCTAGTATTGAGTCGCTTCATCTGGATCCAAAGTGATTTTATATCTGAGTCTACTGCACCGTGATGGAACTAGAGCCTACTCTTGATCATCTGGACTGTAGCTGAAGCAAACTGAACCGGAGCTGAGAAAGGTCACCATCGACATCTTCCTTGGAGCACCAAGTTGTCCACTCGAGTCGGCAGGCGATGAGAGTGCAAAGTAAGTCTTGTCCCGATCTGGAGCATCATCATGTCAACATCTTATCCACTCATCATCTTCTTCTTGGACATATAAAACAAATATTCAATGCTAACCATTGAGTTCAGGAACAGATAATCTTAACAGTTAAGTCCTTATTTGTTTCTACCCATTTCTAACAATACTTTTATTTACTGTTTAAATAATTTACTGGTATTTTCCTTAATTTCAGGTGTAAGCGTTGGGAGCAGTGATGCTCTGATACCAACTGTAATCCCCTAAAAATTCTAGCGCGATACAGTGGCGGAAACACTGTAGAGTCGGGATTAAAACACACAGAACTATGTCTTAGTAAATTAAATTGGTAAAGTCAAACATGCGCCATACATAAAAATGGCTAAAATTTAAAACAATCCATAAAGAGGTTAAACAATCCTTAAAACTTGATTATAAAAAAAATCAGCAGGATCCAAGACTGCTCGCTAGCCCACACCCATCGGAAAAATAAACACGTATACCTGCCATGTTAAAACATAACAGCCACAATCAGTGGGGAGCAACGCCAACGTTCTCCCAGCCGTATAACAGGATTTTAAAACAGTAATTACTAATATAGGAAAAATAGTAAAAATGGAAAACATTAAAACATCATATTAAAATAAGGTTTAGCGTCAAACAAATTATTCAAAAGGGTTGCCGAAGAAACATAAAAATATTTGCCAACCTGCAAACCAATTTGTATCGATAATAAATAAAATAATCAAAATGGTGTTATGGATAGGATTAATGTAGAATCTAGACTTTCACTAGGATAATACTAAAAACTAGTTTCGAGAACTTAGTCAAAACAAATTAGACTTTGGTCTCTAACTAGGCAACTCAACCATAATAGGACTGCGTGCAGCGAGGTCCTGGCTTAAGTAATGCACACCTCCTGGATACAAACCATACCCAGTTCAACCCGACGCGACTTATACGATGCGATATCTAAGTTTAAGGTAAATATACACTCTCCTGAACACAAACCATGCTCAGTTCAACAACCAATGCTCCCCATAAAGACACACCAGCCTTACAGTTGATGGCAAAACGTACATCCCAGACTATATTACTCTAAACCCACACTTGTCCTTATTCCATAACTCCAAAACAAACCATTATCGATATTTAAAAGATGTATTCATCATAAACAATATGAGGATAAAAGAAGTAAGCATTTATATTCTAAAAGAGGAAACTTTCTATTTTAGGAAACTTCTATTTTTAGAAACTTTACTAAAAATAGCATCATATCAAAGTAGTGAAAATATTAGTTCATACTAGTACCACATTTTAGTAAACGATATAGATTTATAAAACTAATACTTTCGGCCTTAACAATATTAATTATTAAAGTAAGAACATTTGATTTTATGAAATTATTAAAATATCGTACAAGTGTTATAAAATGATTAAAATCATCTTAAATATTTTAATATTACTAATTAGGGTGTTTTCAAAAGTTATAAAACTAAAATTCCCTAATTATTATTAGTTTCGACGATAAAATTATAAATAGGATTTTACGGCAAACATCAAATTAAATATTTGAACGTCTTTTATTTAATCAAACCAACAAATACATTTAGAGTATGTTAAGGGATGATTTAACTCCTAAAGTTTCAGATTTAAATACTTTCAAAATTGCTGGAAAAATAATTCTTTTAGTTAATACGAAGCATTTAACGATAAATCACAATTTGTCCGAAAATCAATATTTATTAATTAAAGACTATAATAAATAGTACAAAAATTACGTAAAATAGTTAAATTATATTTATGGACATTCTGTCCAGAAAAGAAAATTTCCAGAATTCTAAAAACTCGGTTTTTAAAGCGTTTTCTTGTTAATCGTCCAATCTCGACAATAACGATTAATAAAAATAGTAATTACAAAACGATTTAAGTATTAATATCCAAAAAAAATTATTGTTACACTTTAAAATCCTGATTTTACAGAATATAAATTTTTTTCCAGATTTTTCCCAAAACTCAGATTCAACAAATTTCAACAAAACCGTCATTTAAACCCGTTTTTGCAATTAACGATTTTATTAATAAACCTATCGTTCCTAACATTTTATTAAGGCACTAAAAATCATAATAATACATTTTAATATGAAATCATCAGAATCATAATTTTTCCAGATTTTAAACCAAAGACCAGAAATCGAGAATTTAAACAACAAACACGGTTTTAACGATAAACGATGATTTAAGTGATTAATTAATTCATCCACTTAACAATTCCGAAAAATTATGAAAGAATTCAGAAAATTTTATTTCACCAGAAAGTTTCACCACGTCAAAAATCAGATTAAAATAAAATGTTTAAGTACTAGAACTAAAAATCGGTTTTCAATCGTTTTTGTCCGAAAACGATAATAATTCAATAATCGATATCAAAAATATCCGAAAAATACTAAATTACTAAAAATCATCAAAAACAACATTTTTCCAGAATATAAACATATATTACATGTTTAGGCCGATTATTACGATTTTACAAATTAATATAACAATTTAATCGTTAATCTCGTAAAAGCGATAAAATATCGAAACATGCAAAATTTCAACTTTTAAAAATTTTTCCAGAATCCGTGACATACATATATTGCCAAAATAAAATATATATATATATATATATACATGCAAATACTCAATTAAAATCTTGAAATACCGAGTAACATCGACGTTACCTCTACTCCAAGTCTGAATCAACGATGTATTCGTCGGCTTCGGGATCGTCCAAAAATCCTACCAAACACGTAAATCATGGCAGAAAAATACCATGAAAAAACTAAAAAAAACAAGGTAAAAATTGATCGGAAATGATGTCGATTAATACCTTAACGAAGGAGTCGGAAAGAGGATTATTATGACGATAAGAATGATGCGATTGGGACTTGAAATGGAGCAAAATTTTGCCTAGAATGGCTGAGGGACACACGGCCAAAAGAGAGGAGAAGGGAGTGATGAATATTTTTGGTGAATGCAAAAATGAATGTAGAGAGTAAAGGAGGAGATGGGTGATACAACACTTAAAGGAGTAAGCATGAATTAAGGCTTCAAAATGAGGAATACAAAAATGTACCTAGACCATAAGTTGGCCGGCCAAATGGGATAAGAGAGGGAGTAAGAAAAGCTTTGACATAAATGCTACAATGAATGAAAATGATTTATCTTATGATTACGTTTTAATGTGATAAAATGAATCGTTTAAATAAAATGTAATAAAACTTGTGACCAAGAGCTTAGTCGGTCCAAAATGTGAGAAAACAGTCTCAAATAATTTATAAGTTGATAAAAAGTATAATCGTAAAATAGTTAAAGGCATTTCAAAGTAATTCGACTAAACCTCGCGTAAGAAAATAATTATTCGCGAAGCTTCGTAATAAAATCATAAATGGCTTGTTTTTAGTAACTAAAATATATCTTAGTAGAAAATATTCCATAAACGTATTCAAACATTTTTAGGAAAAAGGAATCACTTAAATCCAAGCTTAAAAATGTCAATTTGGAGAGAAATAGAATTCCTCGCGGAAAAATTACTTAGTTTACGAAGAGACCAAATAAATGGATTTAAAAGAATTTTAAATCTTTAAAATTAAAAATAGAAATTATTAAACTCGAAAATTAAAATAAAGCTTAGTAAAATGATAAAATATGAGGCCAAAAGTGACAGAGTTAAGACGAAGTCCTAACAGAAAGAATAAAATGCTTAGGAAAAATAGCGGGTGTTACAGTAATGGAAATGGAACGCTGATAAGTGTAGTTTGTAGTGTCTATTTTAATGTGTTTTGATCCCATTTCCTTGTAGAATCGCTCCTTGGGAGCGATTCATGGGCTTCTTATGCTTCCTTTAGTTCGTTTCAGGTTCCCGAGACCGATTTGGAAGAGTTGGAGCGATTCCGACTCTATACATACACATTTTGGGGCCAACGAGATAAAGGAACGATGACTCGAGGCCTTGGAATCGACCCCGAGACCTTGGGACCCAATCCCGAGCTTCCGAGACCCGAGAATCGACGAGATACCCATGAGAGGCAAGGAGGGACCAAAAAGCTCTTAAGGGAGGCCTACAAGACCCATCCCGTTCGGGAAGGCCTCATCCCGTTCGGGATGGGGTGCACGTTAAAGGGTGCTGCTGTGGGCCCGTCCCGGTCAGGACCGTGCTGCTGCTGCACGCCTTCTTTTATTTCTTCTCCTTTCCACTTGTAACCCTATATATACCCTTCCCTTGTTTTGTAAAGCTTATGCACTTCATTAGACACAAAACCCTAGACTACTTTAGGTTAGATTAGATTAGATTAGAGTAGATTAGTCGGTAATTAGTCTTTAATCCTAGTTTAGTCTTGTATTAAGGGAATTCTTCAAGATCCATTCAAGATTGACAACCTTGGGTGTTTGTTTTGGGTTTTCTTCATTAATGCAAGTTTTGTTCTTTCTTCTTCACTAGTATGGTAATCTTCTCTTCCTTTTCCTCTTAATCTTTATTTATGATATTCAAGTTTCAATCTTTAGTTCTAGATTATTGTTTTGTTCTTCATACTTGTTAGTTTGTCTATGTTTGTTTTGTTTTCTTATGTTGATCCATCTTGTTCTTGTTAGTTATAGTTTGATTATGTTAGAGTAGTGTTCTTGCTAGGGTTAGTAGGGTGATTAGGGTGTTAATTGGATGATTAAGGGATTGTTGGAGATGTCGGTGGAAGATTTGGGTTTCCTCTTGGTTTGATGCACATCACATGTTTGTTGAAATGCTTGAATGACTAAGTAGTTGCGAATGCTTGTTTTTCTTGCCTTTCTCTTGTGGGTGATAGTTTGTTTGTGGGTTCGGTTCCCTCACTAAGTTGCGAGAGCCCGGTGAGGACGACCCCTAGGTCGGTCTAAGTAGCGAGAGCCCAGGTGCGACCTAGGCCACTATAGCACATTATAACCCCGTTTGTCATGTGTGTCGCCAAGATGGGTTATAGGATGAACCTCTAGGTAGGTGGTCTAAGTTGCGAGAGCCCGGACCCACCTAGATTACCCTACTACCTCCTTCACTCTAGTTCTCCCTTGACCATTCCGTTATCCCTTTTGACCCCGACCTAATCCTAGCCCGTTTTCCTTAGTTGTTCTCCTTAGTCATAGTCTAGCCCTCTCCCCTTCCCATCATTCTAGTTTAGTTTAGCTCGTTGACTTAGTCTCGTATTTAGGCGACCTTAGTCCAGACGCCTCTTACTGTCCCCGTGGATTCGACCCGACTTACCCTATCTACCCTAGTTAGGTTAGCCGGTTATATATTATTGATCGGTTGGGATTCACGACAAATCCCACCCATCAAATTGGCGCCGTTGCCGGGGACGGTGCTAGTTTAGACTTTGTTTTCCTATTTGCTTGACTTTGTCTTTGTGTTTGTGTTTTTCTTTTATCTTTTTGTTACCTTGCTTCTTGTGTGTGTGAGGTTTATTTCTCTCTTGTCTAGTGCCCAAAAAGCACTAGACTTCTCACGTTTGTTCTTAGTCTACAGATTGTGCTTAGTGGTGGTGACTATCTTCTTCTTGCAACTCAGAGCCGCTTTAGCGGACGGTTGCTAGGGTGAGAGGTTGCCAACCGGGTATGGACTACGATTTTCGAGCAAGCATGGGGTTTGATCTAAACTCCCCACACATGGAAGCCGATATGAGCTAGCCTTCTTCTTCCATGAACCAAAGCTATGACATGATGACTCCTAATTACTATCAAGCTTCTTGGGGGGATCAAGACGGGTATGAACTTCAAGGTTATGAAAACGGCTACCAACAAGTGAACGATTACCAATCCTACGATCATGGTGACTATTACTCGAGTTATCAATGTGAACCCACCATGTTCAATCAAGATTCACCTTATGGAAGCCAATACCCCCAAAATCCACCATATTACCCTCCACCCCAACCACAATATGAACCCCATGACCCACAATACTACCAATCATCCCAACCTTGCTACCAACAATATGATGCCCCACCCCTTGGGCATCATCAAGATTTTCAAGGAGCTTTACAAGACCCCAATGATCACCAATTGCCCGACATGGAGGAGTTTCAATCGCTTCTTCAATTGCAAAAGAGCAACCAAGAAATGGCCATTCAAATTCAAAAACAACAAAATGAATTATGGGT
The DNA here is from genome assembly GCA_958450325.1 of Agrostemma githago. Classification (NCBI taxonomy): domain Eukaryota; kingdom Viridiplantae; phylum Streptophyta; class Magnoliopsida; order Caryophyllales; family Caryophyllaceae; genus Agrostemma; species Agrostemma githago. The sequence continues at coordinate 52,417,946 of OY288255.1, forward strand.
CCATATTCGAAGGGCAAACGAGGCGAGGGATGCTCGATTAAGTGCATTATCGGTTCAAACCGTAATGTTTTTATCCCGAACATCACAATTAGATAAAGGGTGCCCACTTGAGAAAGAGGAGCAACCTAATCATGAAGCCGCCAACGGATGGGTGGGATTTGTCGTGAATCCCAACCGTCAAACAAAACCGGCTATACCTAGTGGGTAGCTAGGGTAAGTCGGGTCGAATCCACAGGGATGGGAGGATGGACTAAGGTATGCTCGGGTCTAGGACTTGGTTTGAGACGAGCTAATCTAAGGGGAGGCTAGGACTAGTCTAAGGTCTAAAACAAGAAAGCAACCAAAGGAAACGGACTAGGGTTAGGTCGGGGTCAAAGGGGTAATGGAATGGTCGAAGGAGAACTAGAGTGAAGGAGGTAGTAGGGTAATCTAGGTAATGCCCGGGCTCTCGCAACTTAGACTTACCTAGAGGTTCGTCCTAAAACCCACCTTGGCGACACACATGACAAACGGAGTACTAGCATGCTATAGGCCTAGGTCACATCCGGGCTCTCGCAACTTAGACCGACCTAGGGGTCGTCCTCACCGGGCTCTCGCAACTTAATGAGGGAACCGAACCCACAAACAAACTAATACCCACAAGAGAAAAGCAAGAAAAACAAGCATTCGCACATACTTAGTCAATCAAGCATTTCAACAAACATGTGATGTGCATCAAACCAAGGGGAAACCCAAATCTCCCACCAACAACTCCAACAATCCCTCAATCATCCAATTAACACCCTAATCACCTTACTAACCCTAGCAAGAGTCTACTCTAACATATTTAATCTAAAACTAACACTAACAAGATGAAACAACATAACAATCGAAACAAACATGAAGAAACTAACAAGAACTATGAACTATGAACCATACATTCAACAAAGAATCAAACTTTAATGATAAAACAAAGATTAGGAGAAGAGAAAAGAAGATTATACCAAACTAGAGATGAAAGGAAGAAAGAAACTTGCATAAATGGAAGAACCCAAAACAAACATCCAAGGTTGTCAAGCTTGAATGGAGATCTTGAAGAATTCCCAAATTACAAGCATTAATCTAAGATTAACGATAATCTAAAGACTAATCTACACTAATCTATCCTAATCTATCTAGGGTTTAGTCTCTAATGAAAGGCATCTCATCAGATTACAAGAGGAAGGGTATATATAGGGTTTAAGAATGAAAGGAGAAGAAAAGAAAGCAAGGCGTGCAGCAGCAGGCCCGTCCCGGCCGAGACGGGGTGGTCCCGGTCGGGACGAGGTCAGTCCCGGTCGGGACGCCACCCTCCCGATCGGGATGGTCCACAGACAGCAGCTTCTCTTTTTGCTCCTTCATCCCGGACGGGATGAGCCCATCCCGAACGGGATGAGCCTTGTAGGCCTCCATTATGATCTTTTTGGTCCCTCCTTGGTTCTCATGGGCTTCTCACCGATTCTCGGGACTCGGGATCGGGTCTCGGAGGTTCGGGATTGGGTCCCAAGGTCTCGGGGTCGACTCCAAGGCATCGAGTCATCGTTCCTTAGTTTCGTTGGCTCCAAAATGTGTATGTATTGAGTCGGAATTGCTCCAACTCTTCCAAATCGGTCTCGGGAACCTGAAACGAACTAAAGGAAACATAAGAAGCCCATAAACCGCTCCCAAGGAGCGATTCCACAAGGAAAATGGGACCAAAACACTACAAAATAGGCACTACAAATGACACTTATCAACTCCCCCACACTTAACCCTTACTCGCCCTCGAGTAAGCACATAATACTACTAAACTATCCGAGTGGGTATTAGCGCACCCTACGCCCCTTCAACTCACGCGAGTGCACTTATAGGACAAGTGCACTCCGCAAGGCAAGTTGGGTCTTGCGACAAAACTGTGGATGCAACCGGACACAAAACACACCAACAAACAAACACACAAACGAACACATAATCGGTTGCACCCAAAAGAAAAACAAATACCGCTTCCCTCAAAAGAGGTGAATAAAACACCGGTTTAGGACTCGAGGTAAGTGAGAACGTTCCCAAGCTAGCAATACAAACCAAGGTGAACTAAACCCTAATAGTATGACGATAAAGCAACAAAAACGTTGGTAACTTACCTAGGTCCTACTAACTTTCTAAAAACGTACTGCGGGACGATCGGCGGAGTGGAAAGTGAAGAACCACGGTGTTAGTCGACACTGTAGGTAAGTGAGACCCCGCCCCCTTTAGCGTGAGCCGAGAGGGTCGTCCCGTGTCCAAAACCGCCTAACTAGTCCAAGTAAAAAGGTGGAAATATTGCAAAAATGAGGGAAGACCGACTAATGCCGCTATCATCCTTCCTAGGGACTCGGTCCTTTGGTAGGCTCTTCACGGCAAAAGTCGGAAAAAGGATTATTTTGAGAGGTAGGGGTTATTTTTGTGAGTAGGGTTTTCTTTTGGCATTTTCTCTTTTCTTTTGCATTTTTGCTTTGTTTTGCCATGCCATTCTTTTTCTTCTTTTCTATTTTCTTTTGGCTTTTTGTGCCTTTTCTTTTTCTTCAATCTTTTCTTTCTTTCATTTCTTTCATTTTCTTTTCTTAGCCCTTTTTGGCTTGATTCGGCTTTTTGGCATTCCTTAGTAACAAGAAAGAGAGATTTCAACAAATTGCATTTTTATTGTGTGGATTTGTGTAGGAAGTAGGGAAATGGGTATGTCGGGACGACGTCTTCCCTTCATACTCACAAAAAGGGGAGAACTTGGACTAATCAAACGATCCTAACACGGTCACCTAAGGGACGAGACTCGGTAACCAAGGCCTTTTCACACCGTGGGTGGTCATAATGGTCAAAATGAAAATCCCGTAGTAAATCCCTAGTAAGCTAGGTGGACTCAAGGTAAAGGACCAACGAAATCATTGATTTAAGGGTCATTCTACTAGATTAAAGTCCAAGACTCGATTTACACTACTAGGAAGGGAAAATAGACACTCGCACACTAGCCTCTAAACCGGGTTTTCGAAAACCTTTTACACACAAGACTCAACCACACACAAAACAAAGACACGACGAAAACGAACGAAAGAGAGAGAAGCAAAAGCAACAAAACAAGAAACAAAACAAAACAAACACAAACACAACACAAACACCACCCCGATCATCCAAACAAGCCACCAAATCAACCACAACTTTACAAAGCTCCACCCGAGCACACAACATCACAATCTTCTCCGAACTCCGCATGAGACAAAAAAGAGAAGGGATAAAAATGTTACCGGATGTCTTGCAAGCTATCCAAAGTTAACGGCGATTAAAGCAACCTATAAGGGAAAGGGAGGCAAAACACGCACATAAAACAAATATACGACACAATGACACAAAAGGAAAACACACAAAAGAAAATCTTTTTGATTTTTGTGAAATTTTTTCAAATTTTTAGGGTTTTTTTAAAGCTTTTTTCGAAAAACTAAGAAAATAAACTAAACTATACTAGAATATCGCTCCCCCACACTTAAATCGAGCCATGTCCTCATGCTCGATCGTAGGGTGCGGAGAGACAAAAGAAAGAAAAAGAAACTACGAAAATAAAACTAAAAATCAAAAATAAAGATGAAGAAAAGGTAGAAGGTGTCCGGCCGGGGTGTAGTCAAGTCACCATGGGCCGAGACGAGAAAAAGATATGGATGGGGGAAGAAATAAAAAGAAGGAAATAAAAGGAAATGGGAGGGGAGGGCTAGGTGTAATCAAGTCACCTAGCTCGGATTCCGCCTAAATCCGACTAAATCCAACAAAAGGGGTGAAAAACTTGTAAAATTTGGATTTTTAAATGACTCTCGATGTAGTCACATCGTCAAGAGTCGGGAGCAACCATATACCGAGGCCTCGAAGGCCACCATGACACCATGACACAAAAGTGTACAAGGGGAAGGGGAGTAAACAAAGGAAAACAAGCAATAAAAGACGGAAAAGAAAGAATAGTTGCCGTACCATAGGTTAGCAACTCACTCTCTCCATCGTCTCATAGATCAATATAGGCACTTGCTTGTCTTCATCATTGCTATCCCGCTTCAAGCTCGATAGGTACGCATGGTAGAGGTAGTAATGGTGCGAGGGGGGGGGGGGGTAGAATTCGATGTGAAACTCGGTGTAAAGGGAAGAGAAAAGAGGTGAGGGTATGTAAATGAAGTGTGAGGGTCATATGACATGAGCAAGGATGGGTAGGGAGGTTGGGTGGGGGTATACAATGGTTGGGTGGGCTTAAATATCAAAGAAAAGGTCAAAAGAGGAGAAAAGAGACCATCCCAGTCGGGATGGATGGTCCCGATCGGGATGACACACTCGTCCCGGTCGGGAAGCCACCTTCCCGGTCGGGACGGCACTCCAGCAAGCTCCAATTTTTGCACCTCCATCCCGATCGGGACGGCTCCTTCCCGGTCGGGATGGCATACCCTTCCCGGTCGGGAAACCTCCTTCTCGGTCGGGAAGGGTCTTCATGACTCCCAAAACCTCAAAAGCTTCACCGAAGCTTCAAAAACCGACTTCCATGCCCAATTCCAAGCTTCTATCAACAACCATTCTCCTCGAGGCTTCATCTTCACTTCATATCTAGCAAACAAGCTCAAATACAACATCAAATTCCCTCCCTCACATCGCTCATCAAAAATCCAAATGAACAAGAGTTCCACAACGGCTAACAGAACTAGAGACCAAACTATACAAACATAAACACAAATACAAGCACAAAAGAAAAGAAAAAGAGATATTTACAATAAGATACTCTCACCAACTACACCTCCATAGCCATCAAGAGCTCGAAGGAGTAAGTCAAATGCTCTAGCAACATCTTCAATTAAGCTCACATGGCCGAGCCTAGCCACTCCCAAAAGTTTCCAAGTCGGAGGGAAGAAGCGATCATCTTCATTATGCTCGGGGTTCTCGTGATCTTCCGGGTCTTCCAAACCAACATAGCTACGACTCTTATGACCATCCGGTAGGTATAGTGATCTAGAGTCGTGCTCGGTGTCATGATGTGGGAGATCACACCCTAGGGGTGTCGCTTCTTCTACGGGGTCGAGAGTGGAACTCTTTTCCACCGCCCGACTAGGATCCTCTTCACCAACCTTCTCACAAGAGAAAGGGCTAGACATCGAGTGCGGTAGAGGAGGAGAAGGCATCAAGTTTTCTTCATTGGAGGGTTTAGGATCCTCCAAATTCCCATACAAAGCAAGTTCCAAGGCATCTACTTCTTTTTCCCAAGTATTGCGCTCCTTTTCACTCACCTTGTCTAATTGGCCTAGAGGAGGTATGTCTTCACTTGGCCTTGGATTGTCAACATCCGATTCATCACGAAGAAAATCAAACAAATCCAATTTGATCGCCAATACATCGGCTCCCCAAGAGCTATCTTGATAATCATGTTCAACTCCCTCCTCATTGTCGACCCTTGAAGCTTCAACTTCCTCTACTCCTCCCCTATCTTCACCGCCCAAGCAACACTCAACAATGGTCTCTTGATCGACCCCCTCTTCTTCATTTGTAGCTTCAAGATTGGGTTGACTTTCTTGTGGAGACAACCGACCTTCTTGCCCAAATGAACCTTCCTCAACATGTAGTGGAGCTCGAGTGGCCAACATCGTGATATGAGCCATGAGTGCATTGATGCGAGCATCTTGCACCACTATTTGGGCCTTGAACTCCTCCCTAACCCCTTGTATTTGAGTCAACATCAATTGTTGACCCTTTTGCAATAACATCATCATCTCATGTTGGCCCTCTTGTGTTTGGACCAACATTTGACAAGTCTCAAGGATATTTGGTTGTGGGTTATGTGAGGGTGTTTGGTAGTTGTTAGGATGTGGGAACGATCCTTGACAACTGTCTTGGTAATCATAAGAAGAGGGTTCATAAGATTGTTGATGAGGTTGATATGGTTGGTAAAGTTATGGGTTTTGGTAATTCGCCCCATATTTGTCCCGTGACGATTGATGGTAGCTTGGACAAGCCATGTCCATAACGTCGCTTAGGTACCTAGGATGAGCTAGAAGCACTTGAGCAAATGTTAGTATCCTAGTGCTTTTGAGGCACTAGGAAGGGAGAGTAACACACAAGAAGAAAAACGGAGATACACAAGGAGAAGAGAACACAAAAATCAAGAACAAAGTCCAAAACTAAGCAAACAAAAGTCTAAACTACGCCGTCCCCGGCAACGGCGCCAATTTGATGGGTGGGATTTGTCTTGAATCCCAACCGTCAAACAAAACCGGCTATACCTAGTGGGTAGCTAGGGTAAGTCGGGTCGAATCCACAGGGACGGGAGGATGGACTAAGGTATTCTCGGGTCTAGGACTAGGTTTGAGACGAGCTAATCTAAGGGGAGGCTAGGACTAGTCTAAGGTCTAAAACAAGAAAGCAACCAAAGGAAACGGACTAGGGTTAGGTCGGGGTCAAAGGGGTAATGGAATGGTCGAAGGAGAACTAGAGTGAAGGAGGTAGTAGGGTAATCTAGGTAATGCCCAGGCTCTCGCAACTTAGACTCACCTAGAGGTTCGTCCTAAAACCCACCTTGGCGACACACATGACAAACGGAGTATTAGCATGTTATAGGCCTAGGTCACATCCGGGCTCTCGCAACTTAGACCGACCTAGGGGTCGTCCTCACCGGGCTCTCGGAACTTAATGAGGGAACCGAACCCACAAACAAACTAATACCCACAAGAGAAAAGCAAGAAAAACAAGCATTCGCACATACTTAGTCAATCAAGCATTTCAACAAACATGTGATGTGCATCAAACCAAGAGGAAACCCAAATCTCCCACCACCAACTCCAACAATCCCTCAATCATCCAATTAACACCCTAATCACCTTACTAACCCTAGCAAGAGTCTACTCTAACATATTTAATCTAAAACTAACACTAACAAGATGAAACAACATAACAATCAAAACAAACATGAAGAAACTAACAAGAACTATGAACTATGAACCATACATTCAACAAAGAATCAAACTTTAATGATAAAACAAAGATTAGGAGAAGAGAAAGGAAGATTATACCAAACTATAGATGAAAGGAAGAAAGAAACTTGCATAAATGGAAGAACCCAAAACAAACATCCAAGGTTGTCAAGCTTGAATGGAGATATTGAAGAATTCCCAAATTACAAGCATTAATCTAAGATTAACGATAATCTAAAGACTAATGTACACTAATCTGTCCTAATCTATCTAGGGTTTAGTCTCTAATGAAAGGCATCTCATCAGATTACAAGAGGAAGGGTATATATAGGCTTTAAGAATGAAAGGAGAAGAAAAGAAAGCAAGGCGTGCAGCAGCAGGCCCGTCCCGGCCAAGACGGGGTGGTCCCGGTCGGGACGAGGTCGGTCCCGGTCGGGATGCCACCTTCCCGATCGGGATGGTCCACAGACCGAAGCTTCTCTTTTTGCTCCTTCATCCCGGACGGGATGAGCCCATCCCGAACGGGATGAGCCTTGTAGGCCTCCATTATGATCTTTTTGGTCCCTCCTTGGTTCTCATGGGCTTCTCACCGATTCTCGGGACTCGGGATTGGGTCTCGGAGGCTCGGGATTGGGCCCCATGGTCTCGGGGTCGACTCCAAGGCATCGAGTCATCGTTTCTTAGTTTCGTTGGCTCCAAAATGTGTATGTATTGAGTCGGAATTGCTCCAACTCTTCCAAATCGGTCTCGGGAACCTGAAAAGAACTAAAGGAAACATAAGAAGCCCATAAACCTCTCCCAAGGAGCGATTCCACAAGGAAAATGGGACCAAAACACTACAAAATAGGCACTACAAATGACACTTATCACCAACGTAGAGCCCTTTGGAGGAGAAATTTGCTTTGAAGAACCTCAATCGTCTACCCAAAAAGAGACGAATGAGGATATAACCCTTGGTGAAGGCATCGTTGGTGAAGAATTGGAGGAGGATAGTGAGTTGGATGATTTGGTGGAGTTTGTGAGGATGTTGGGTGAAATTGATAGCCTCGAGTTGCCCATGTCCGATAATGAGGATAAGCATCAAGAGCCCCTTATATGTGCACCAAGCAATGACTTGGAAGAGATTGAAACCGCCGGTAGAAGTTTCGATTCTCTTCTCCAAGATGATGTGGGGCCGAGTGATGAGGATGGGGAACCACAACTTGAGGAAAGTGTGGGGGTGTGCAACAAGGAAATGAGGCCAAAGCCGCTTTTTGTGCCTTGTTTCTTGGAAATGAAGCTTGCTTGTTATTGGAGGCGATGCTTATGGAGGAAGAGGTCGGTGAAGCTCGTAGGATGGATAGACCCCGGAGATGACATGAAGGATGACGATGGGTCTTGGGATTCCTACTTCTTGCCTCCTCCTTGGAGGCCGTGGAGGTTGGCTAGGCTGGAGCGCTTCTTGGGCCTTCATTATGATGTTGGTAGCACGTTCGACTTGCTCCTCCATGCCCTTGAGGGCTACGGTTGAAGAAGAGTCCACCATCCTAGGTTTGACGGAGTTCCTAAAGAACCGTCATGTTGTATATTCCCCTCCTCTCCTCGTTAGAGTACTTGTGTTTGTATTTGTGTGTTTTTTCTCTTGATTTTTGTTGTTTTGTGAAGCTCTTGTAATTGATTTGGTATTTTAATGAGTGATGTGAGGGAGTGAATTTGATGTGTACTTTGAGTTTATTGTGATAGGTGAAGTGAAGGTGACTCCTAGAAAGGAGTGGTTAGTGATAGAGCTTGGATCGTGAGTAAGGGAGTCGGTTTTTGGGGTCATGGGAGTCATGAAGACCCTTCCCGACCGGGAAGGGTGTGTCGTCATGACCGGGATGGGGCCGTCCCGATCGGGATGAGGGTGCCAAAAATCGAGTCCACTGGAGTGTCATCCCGATCGGGAAGGAGGCTTCCCGACCGGGAAGGGTTTATCAACCCGACCGGGATCATCCATCCCGACCGGGATGATCCCCTACTCCTTTTTGGTGCTTCTTCTTCGACATTTAAGCCCACCCAACCATTGTATACCCCCACCTAACCTCCCTACCTTCCTTTCTCATATCATACCACCCATGTACCGCATTTACATACCTTAACCTCATTTCCTCCTCACTTTAGACCGATATTCACATCAAATCCCACCCCCTCGCACCATTACTACCTCTACCATGCGGTTCTATCAAGCTTGAAGCGGGATAGAAATGATGAAGACAAGCAAGTGCCTATATTGATCTATGAGACGATGGAGAGAGTGAGTTGCTAACCTATGGTACGGCAACTGTCCTTTCTTTTCCGTTTTTGTTGTTGCTTGGTTTCCTTTGTTTATTCCCTTCCCCTTGTACACTTTTGTGTCTTGATGTCATGGTGGCCTTCGAGGTCTCGGTAGTTGTTGCTCCCGACTCTCGATGATGTGACTACATCGAGAGTCATTTCAAAATTTTACAAGTTTTTCACTCTTTCTTTTTGAGGATTTAGTCGGATTTAGGCGGAATCCGGGCTAGGTGACTTGATTACACCTAGCCCTCCCCTCCCATTTCCTTTTATTTCCTTCTTTTTATTTCTTCCCCCATCCATATCTTTTCTAGTCTCGGCCCATGGTGACTTGACTACACCCCGGCCGGACGCCTTCTACCCTTTTCTTCACTTTATTTTTGATTTTTAGCTTTATTTTCGTAGTTTCTTTTCTTTATCTTTTGTCTCTCCGCACACTACGATTGAGCATATGAGGACATTGCTCGGTAAGTGCGGGGGAGCGATATTCTAGCATAGTTAGTTTTATTTTCTTAGTTTTTTCGAAAAAATCTTTAAAAACCATAAAAATTTGAAAATTTTCACAAAAATCAAAAAGATTTTCCTTTTTGTGTGTTTTCCTTTTATGTTTTTGTATCGTGTTTTTGTCGCATTGTGCGTGTTTGCCTCCCTCTTTCCTTATAGGTTGCTTAAATCACCAATAGCTTTGGAGAGCTTTCAAGACTTCCGGTAACATCTTTATCCCTTTTTCTTCTTTATCTCTTGCGGAGTTTGGAGGAGATTGTGATGTTGTGTGCTCGGGTGGAGCTTTGTAAAGTTGTGGTTGATTTGGCGGCTTGTTTGGATGATCGGGGTGGTGTTTGTGTCGTTTATGTGTTCGTTTTGTTTTGTTTTTGTTTTGTTGCTTTTGCTTCTTTTTCTTTCGTTCGTTTTCGTCGTGTCTTTGTTTTGTGTTGTGTTGTGTGTCTTGTGCGTAAACCGTTTTCGAAAACCCGGTTTAGAGGCTAGTGTGTGAGTGTGTAATTTCCCTTCCTAGTAGTATAAATCGAGTCTTGGGCTTTAGTCTAGTAGAATGACCCTAAACCAATGAATTCGTTGGTCCTTTACCTTGAGTCCACCTAGCTTACTAGGGATTTACTGCGGGATTTGCACTTTTGACCATTATGACCACCCACGGTGTGAAAAGGCCTTGGTTACCGAGTCTCGTCCCCTAGGTGACCGTGTTTAGGATTGTTTTGATTAGTCCAAGTTCTCCACTTTTTGTGGGTTTGAAGGGAAGGACGCTCCCCGACTCACCCATTTCCCTACCTCCTACACATATCACACAATAAATTGCAATTTGTTGATTCTCTCTTTCTTAATTGTCGAGAAATGCCAAAAAGCCAAATCTTTCCAAAAAAGGGGCAAAGAAAAGAAAAGAAAGAAAAATGAAAGAAAGAAAAGAATGAAGAAAAAGAAAAGGCACAAAAGCCAAAAAGAAAATAGAAAAGAAGAAAAAAGAATGGCATGGCAAAACAAAGCAAAAATGCAAAAGAAAAGAGAAAATGCCAAAAGAAAACACCGACTAACCTAGTGGGTAGCTAGGGCAAGTCGGGATCGTCTCCACGAGGACGGTATATCAAGGTTTAGACTAAGTCTACCTACAACGAGACTAGATTACCAACAAACACGAAGAAGCAATAAATGGAAAACTATTAAGGAGGAGGAATAAGAACTAGACTAACAATGCTAATGATCGAACTAACAAATAAACTAGAGTAAACGATGTCTAACTAAGAAGATGAACTCAAATATGAAAAGAAGTGGGGTAGGTCGGGTTCATAGGAGTAGAAGGGTAATTGGGGTGATCAAGGGTATAGGTGTCTCCTAATCGCTAGAGTCGGTCCGGGCTCTCGCAACTTAGACCGATGTCAAGGTGGGTCCGGGCTCTCGCAACTTAGACCCTAGTCGGCACTCTCGTGACAATGACTATTCTCAACATTTCCGCATCATAGACAAACAATGAGAATATGAACACAAGTATGGGAAGCATGGCCACTACAACTCACACAAGCATATCAACAAACACATAGAGTGCCTACAATGTGACTAACAACAAAGATGTAACCTTTTCCCCTTAATCAACCCTAATCATCCATAATCTACCCCTAATCCCCCTACTAACCCCACAAGAAGACTACTCACTCATGATAAAGAACAAACTAACAATCATAAAGGAAATCAATACCACTAAACAAGCATCCATAATGAATAACAAGAGTAATAACAATAACAATATGAAAAGATTCAAACAAGATAAAATAAACTAAGAACAAGAGTAGAGATGATTATACCAATACTAGATGAAGAAAAGATGAGAACTTGTATAAATAAGAAACCCAAATAGAACCCCAAGGTTGTCAATCTTGGAATAATCTTCAAGAATCTTCTTAATACAAGATTAATTACAATGATTAACTAAGGATTAAAGAGAGATTAGAACTAATGAGAGTAGCAATAATCTAGGGTTTTGAATGATAATGGAGGCTTAAACTAATCTAGGGTAAGATAAGATGTCTTAAAATTACAAGAAGGGAGTATATATATGGGTACAAGAATGAAGGAGAAGAGAAGAAAAAGAGTCGCGCTGCCAGTTCTTCGTCCCGACCGGGACGAATCATCCCGATCGGGACGGCTCTGTCATCCCGATCGGGACGGGTTGGTCCCGACCGGGATGGGCTCACAGCAGCCATCCTATTGTAGCACCCCATCCCGAACGGGATGAGGCCATCCCGAACGGGATGGGCCTTGTATGCCTTCCTTAAACGCTCTTTGGTCCTTCCTTGCCTCTCATGGGCTTCCCACCGATTCTCGGGACTCGAGATCGGGTCTCGGAGGCTCGAGATTGGGTCCCAAGGTCTCGGGGTCGATTCCAAGGCCTCGAGTCATCGTTCCTTTATCTCGTTGGCTCCAAAATGTGTATGTATTGAGTCGGAATCCCTCCAACTCTTCCAAATTGGTCTCGGGAACCTGAAACGAACTAAAGGAAGCATAAGAAGCCCATGAATCGCTCCAAAGGAGCGATTTCACAAGGAAAAAGGGACCAAAACACAACAAATAGGCACTACAAACTACACTTATCAGGGAGTTGATAAGTGTAGTTTGTAGTGTCAATTTTACTGTGATTTGGTCCCATTTCCTTGTAGAATTGCTCCTTAGGAGCGATTCATGGGCTTCTTATGCTTCCTTTAGTTCGTTTCAGGTTCCCGAGACCAATTTGGAAGAGTTAGAGCGATTCCGACTCTATAAATACACATTTTGGGGCCAACGAGATAAAGGAACGATGACTCGAGGCCTTGGAATCGACCCCGAGACCTTGGGACCCAATCCCGAGCTTCCGAGACCCGATCTCGAGTCCCGAGAATCGACGAGATACCCATGAGAGGCATGGAGGGACCAAAAAGCTCTTAAGGGAGGCCTACAAGACCCATCCCGTTCGGGAAGGCCTCATCCCGTTCGGGATGGGGTGCACGTTAAAGGGTGCTGCTGTGGGCCCGTCCCGGTCAGGACCAACCCGTCCCGGTCGGGATGATCCGTCCCGGTCGGGACCGTACTGCTGCTGCACGCCTTCTTTTATTTCTTCTCCTTTCCACTTGTAACCCTATATATATCCTTCCCTTGTTTTTTAAAGCTTATGCACTCACAAAACCCTAGACTACTTTAGGTTAGATTAGATTAGATTAGAGTACATTAGTCGGTAATTAGTCTTTAATCCTAGTTTAGTCTTGTATTAAGGGAATTCTTCAAGATCCATTCAAGATTGACAACCTTGGGTGTTTGTTTTGGGTTTTCTTCATTAATGCAAGTTTTGTTCTTTCTTCTTCACTAGTATGGTAATCTTCTCTTCCTTTTCCTCTTAATCTTTATTTATGATATTCAAGTTTCAATCTTTAGTTCTAGATTATTGTTTTGTTCTTCATACTTGTTAGTTTGTCTATGTTTGTTTTGTTTTCTTATGTTGATCCATCTTATTCTTGTTAGTTATAGTTTGATTATGTTAGAGTAGTGTTCTTGCTAGGGTTAGTAGAGTGATTAGGGTGTTAATTGGATGATTAAGGGATTGTTGGAGATGTTGGTGGAAGATTTGGGTTTCCTCTTGGTTTGATGCACATCACATGTTTGTTGAAATGTTTGAATGACTAAGTAGTTGCGAATGCTTGTTTTTCTTGCCTTTCTCTTGTGGGTGATAGTTTGTTTGTGGGTTCGGTTCCCTCACTAAGTTGCGAGAGCCCGGTGAGGACGACCCCTAGGTCGGTCTAAGTAGCGAGAGCCCGGATGCGACCAAGTCACCATAGCGCGCTAGAACCTCGTTTGTCATGTGTGTCGCCGAGATGGGTTCTAGGTGGAACCTCTAGGTGGGTCTAAGTTGCGAGAGCCCGGACCAACCTAGATCACCCTACTACCTCCTTCGCTCTAGTTCTCCCTTGACCATTCCGTTACCCCTTTGACCCCGACCTAATCCTAGCCCGTTTTCCTTAGTTGTTCTCCTTAGTCATAGTCTAGCCCTTGCCTCTTCCCATCATTCTAGTTTAGTTTAGCTCGTTGACTTAGTCTTGTATTTAGGCGACCTTCGTCCAGACGCCTCTTACCGTCCCCGTGGATTCGACCTGACTTACCCTATCTACCCTAGTTAGGTTAGCCGGTTATATATTATTGACGGTGGGGACGTGACGAATCCCTCCCATCAAACACGGACGCTTACCCTCTTGGCTTATTTTAGGTGAGCTTATAATGGGTTTTGACACGCGCGCACGCATTCACCGTGCTCTCTTTCGCGGTTCTAGAGCCCTATTGCAGGTATGTTATGGTGTGATTTTTTTTATTTATTCGAAACTGTCCTAGCTAGTATGAAGTTGTGACGCCGTGTTGTATTGTGTTTATGTGATGGGAGGATTTTGCCATCAATCCTACCAAACAAATAAAACCAACTATTCCTACCTGGGTAGATTGGGCAAGTCGGGTCGAATCCACAGGGATGGGGTGTCAGACTAAGGTGTGCTACGGTCCAAGACTAGGTCCGAGACAAACTAAACTAGAGGAAGGCTAAGATCGACTAAGGACTAAGCTAAACAAGTAACTAATGACAAAAGGAAACAAATAAATCAATAAGAAGAAACTAGGGCTAGGTCGGGTTCATGGATGTCAAGGAGATAAAAAGAAGGAAACGGGGTTACTAGAATGCTTTCGTAGCCTAGGTTCCGATCGGGCTCTCGCTACTTAAACGGCCTAGGGGTCATCCTCACAACGCTCTCGCTACTAATGAGGGAACCAAACCAACCAAACAAACAAACACATACAAGAGAAGAGGCAAGAAAAACAAGGATTGATCATCTCTAGTCTCACAAGCTTTTCATCAAACATGTGGAGTGCAGGGTAAATGGGAAACAACAAAAACAACATCTAGTACCACCCATCTCACCCTAATCATCTCTAATCACACCCAATCCCCCTACTAACCCTAGGGGACAACTATTCACACATATCTAAACTAAAACAATAACAAACAAGAGAAACAATCACAAGAACAAAAGAAACATTCATAATGAAGAACAAGGATGAACAACAAACATAAAAAAAGATGAAAACTTGAATAACAATAAAGATTAAGAGAAAAGAGTAGAGAAGGATTATATCAAACTACAAAGGATGAAAAGATGAGAACTTGTATATAAAGAACACCCAAAACATCCACCAAGGTTGTCAAGATTGAATGGATTCTTCAAGAGATCCCTTAATACAAGATTAACTAACTAGATTAAGGACTAATTAAGGACTAATCTACACTAATCTACGCTAATCTAACCTAAAGTAGTCTAGGGTTTAGTGGGTAATGTCTAACATAACATAAGATAGTGTATCAATACAAGAGGGGGTATTTATAGGGTTACAATGAATAGGGAAGAAGTAAAAGCGAAACCGCTATTCGCTGGGCCCATCCCGGCCGGGAAGAAGGTGATCCCGGTCGGGATGAGGTGGTCCCGGTCGGGATGGACCTGGTCCCAGCCAGGATGGAGCTCCAGTAGCTCGTCTTCCTTTGCTTCTTCATCCCGGTCGAGATGGTGTCCTTCCCGACCGGAATGGGTCTTGTAGGCTTCAAATATGATCCCATAGGTCCCTCCTTGCTCTTGTTAGGCGTCTCATCGATTCTCGGTGCTCGGAAATGGGTCTTGATGGCTCGGGAATGGGTCCCAAGGGCTCGGGATCGAGTCTAGGCCACCGAGTGATCGTCGCTTCTCTTCGTTGGCTCCAAATGCGTCGGAAACGAGTCTTAATCGTTCCCTTTCTATATGATAGGCCGTTGGAACCTAAAACAAGCTAGAATAAGCATAAGTAGCCTCGAAAACCGCTCCAAAGAGCGATTTCACAAGAGAAACTGAGACCAAACACAACAAATAAGCACTACAAAACACACTTATCATTATGCCGGTTTAGCTACTGTGGACATGACATAGGTCCACCCCGACGCGGCCACGCGCGGGTTTGAGGAGGCAAATGAATCTCCATATGAGATGGTCAAATTGAAATTTAAATCGAAGTAGGAGTCGCCACCGAATTTTGTGGTTATTCGGAACCATTCGAGCCCACTCTATGTCGTAGTGGGCCATATACAAAATACGGCCCATTTCCGATGTCAAAGTTTATTGGGCTCGTCCCTTTGCATTACGATACCGATACCGACATTATCGGATATCGTGTATTGAATGACTCTCGTTGCCAATGGATTCGGACATCCGGAAACCATGGTTCGGAGTAAGGGGTGAGGGTACGTGTTGGGAAGTTCACTAAGAACACCCAACCCTACCCGCACTTAGCGGCCTTGACTAAGATATCGTTCGTTTTTGGTGTACACGGGTTAGTTCGACGGTTGAATGATATGCAAACATTATTTTCCTAAGCATGTGAGAGAAAAATAAAATGGGTTGCTAAGTCGTTTAATGCATATTAAACTAATAACGTCAAAGTTATTTTAGCATGTGAAGTTCGTTTTAGTCTAATAAAACGATAAAAAAACAAAATAAAATAAAATTGCTACAAACACGAGAAAACGAGTTAGTAACGATGAATAAATCGAATAAAGATGTAAATAAATAATATGTATGATTTTGAAAAAGATTTATGACACGCGAAAAATACTTGTCGAAATCTGAAAATATACTGAGAAAATCGTTGTTTTATGTGAGAAAACGATGCTGGAAAAATCGGAAAAAAACGAAAAAAGGTTGCGGCTTACAGCAGCCCGCGCGACTCGCCCGGGAGGGGCGCGACTCGCACGGGTGGCTGTCTCGGATTCGATTTTCGAAAATTGTTAATTTTGATAAATCGCGTACAAATATAGATTAATTTATACTCGATTTATATTTTCGATATTCGTCGTATTCGATATTCGATTATGAAATCGATATCGAATAGTTAGAATGCTTTTAGAAAAGGTTTTGAAAAAAGTTCGTTTTGAACGAAAAAAGAAAAAAAAGGGTTTGAACGAAAAAATGTTAATTCTTTCCGCGTAAAAATCGTCGAATTTTGTTTAAAAAAGATGTAACGATTTTTTTTAGCATCAACGAGATTTAATTAATTTAGTTCTTGTTAGATACGATATTCGACTAAAGAATCGATATCGTATTTTAAGAACGTTATAAAAAATAGTTTTTTGTAGTATCGATTATTAGAAATAATGAAAAATATGCGACGAAGGACCCATATTAAAATACGAAACGACCGACGAAAATACAAAAAAAGAAGAGAAAAGGACGAAGAGGAGGAGAAGAGAGAAGAGAGAAGCGGGTTTGATTTACACTCTCAACCTACATGCTTCGTTTTCTCGGTATAAGGCTCGTCGGACGGTGGCTTAGGCACGGGAGCGTCGAGATGATGTGGGTGAGTTTAGGGTGGTGCGATTTTATGTGTGAGGTGTCGGGTTCGGCCGGATGGGGCGGTTTCGTCGGTACTTCGAGACTTCTTCGGGATTATGTCGGGATTTGCTTTGTACTATTTTACTAGACAAGTTTAGGAATAATTGATGTGTATTTTGGTTGCTGAAATTGTTGTGTGAAATTGTGTTTTTTGTGTTGAATATGAGGTCCTATTTATAAGAGTCGAGGTAGTCTTGCTTGTGTGACAAGAAACACCGGTTTGGATAGGAAACACGAGAGTTCGAAAGGGAACGAAAGTCTCGTTTCTTGGTGGGGAAGCCAAGTATCTCGGCTGTCATGAAGAGTTGGCCGAGTATTTTGGCTGTTTGGGATGTCTTGGCCGAGTATTTGGAGCTCGGTCGGTGTCTGATTCGGTTTCCGGATAGAATTCCTACTTGAGATCGAATTCTATCCTTAAACGGATTTGTTTAATATTTATTGAAGCTGATTTTTTGTATGATTGGAGTCCGAATCAGCCGTGTGAGGTGTCACGGCTGACTCACGTGTCTCGAGAATATTTTTGACCGGGTTTTGACTCGGTCGTAAAAAGATGGTTTTATCCCTGGTGTCGGAATCGACCCAAATTAGTCTCATTTGACTCGAAACGACCCACTGGGCCTGGATTTGAGGTTGGTGTTGTAAGATATGTACTCCGTAATAAGCCTAAACCAAATGTCCATGATTTCGAGCCCATATCCGAGTCCATTAAAGCATGTTTGCGTCCGATCATCATCGGGTGTTTGGCGGGACCTACTATAGACACCTAGCGGTCAAAATGTGGGTGTCTACAGCTACACGAGAGACTACGTCTAATTGAGCCACCTCAGATCATCGAAGGTTACAACTGCAAGGTACTTGCCATGCGAAGAGTAGTACCCTTCCGGGATTTCAATGACACTTGATGGAGGTCGGTAGCCGGCGTATATAGTTCACAAGATGAACGTAAGCCCGAAAGCTCGCCCTGTGAAGCAGAAAAAGAGGAACATGTCTGCAGGGAAGGATCAGGCCATCAAGGAAAAAATCAAAAAACTTTTGAAGGACGATTTCATAGAGAGTTGCGACTACCTCGAATGGTTAGCCAATGTGGTGATGGTAAAAAAGTCTTCAGGAGCATGGCGAATGTGTGAGGACTTCACGAACCTTAACAAACCCCGCCCGAAAGACTGTTATCCTCTCGCGAGGATCGATCAGTTGGTGGACGCCACCAGCGGGTATACCATGGTCAGATTTTTGGACGCTTTTTCAGGGTACCACCAAGTTTACATTTGGCAGCCGGACGGGGTAAAATGCGCATTCATCACCAGCGGCGGAAATTATATGTATAAAATGATGCCATTTGTGCTAAAAAACGCAGGCACCACCTACCAGTGGTTGGTCGACAAAGTCTTCGAAAAACAGAAAGGCAGGAATCTAGAGGCCTACGTAGATGACGCGATTGTGAAAAGTAAAGGGGATGCTGAGCACTTGAAGGACTTGCAGGAGACTTTCTCCTTCCTGCGCACTTACAAGATGAACCTTAACCCCAAGAAATGAACATTTGGAGTTCGCTCCGGAAAATTCCAGGGTTTCTTGGTCAGTGCCAGAGGAATAGACGCAAACCCTGAGAAAATCCAGGTCGTCTTGGATCTCCCTGAACCAAAGACCATAAGAGAGATCCAGCGCCTGACAGGCA
Source organism: Agrostemma githago (assembly GCA_958450325.1). Lineage (NCBI taxonomy): Eukaryota > Viridiplantae > Streptophyta > Magnoliopsida > Caryophyllales > Caryophyllaceae > Agrostemma > Agrostemma githago. The sequence continues at coordinate 52,436,791 of OY288255.1, forward strand.
GGATGGCTGTGATGGTAGGGATTTGTCGTGGAATCCCAACCGTCAATAATATAACCGGCTATTCCTATGGTAGATAGGGCAAGTCGGGTCGAATCCACGGGGACGGTAATATAAAGTCTAGACTAGGTCGGCCCAAATACTAGACTAAGTCAACGGACTAAGCTAAGAATGGTAGAGAGGGAAGAAGACTAGACTATGACTAAGGAGAACAACTAAGGAAACGGGCTAGGATTAGGACGGGGTCAAAGGGGTAACAGAATGGTCGAGGGAGAACTAGAGCGAAGGAGGTAGTAGGGTAATCTAGGTCGGTCCGGACTCTCGCAACTTAGACCCACCTAGAGGTTTATCCTATAACCCATCTCGGTGACACACATGACAAACGGGGTTCTAACATGCTATAGTGGCCTAGGTCAAATCCGGGCTCTCGCTACTTAGACCGACCTAGGGGTCGTCCTCACCGGGCTCTCGCAACTTAGTGAGGGAACCGAACCCACAAACAAACTATTACCCACAAGAGAAAGGCAAGAAAAACAAGTATTTGCAACTACTAGTCAATCAAGCATTTCAACAAACATGTGATGTGCATCAAACAAGAGGAAACCCAAATCTTCCACCAACAACTCCAACAAACCCTTAATCACCCAATCAACACCCTAATCACCTTACTAACCCTAGCAAGAACACTACTCTAACATATCTAATCTAGGATTAACACTAACAAGAAGAATCATCATAAGAAACTAAACAAACATAAACAAACTAGTGAAAACTATTAACTACAATCAAAGATTGAAACTTGAATAACATAGATAAAGATTAAGAGGAAAAGGAGGAGGAGTATACCAAACTAACAAGAGAATGAAAAGGATAACACCTGCATAGAAGAAAACCCAAATTCATCCACCTAGGTTGTCAATCTTGGATGGATTCTTCAAGAGATCCAATATTACAAGCTTAAACTAAGATTAACTACTAATTACCGATTAATCTACACTAATCTAATCTAATCTAACCTAGAGTAGTCTAGGGTTTAAGATCTAATGAAGTGCATAAGATAAGATAAGATGGTGTCTTAATACAAGAGGGGGGTATATATAGGGTAACAAGTGGAAAGGAGAAGAAAGGAAACAATGCGGGCTGTAACTGATCCTTCCCGGTCGGGAAGGCTTGGTTCCGATCGGGATGGGCCATCCTTCCCGGTCGGGAAGGACCTTCCCGATCGGGATGGGCTCACAGTAGCCGTGCTTCATGCTCCCTTCATCCCGAACGGTATGGGTCTTTGTAGGCCTCCCTTAAGAGCTCTTTGGTCCCTCCTTGCCTCTCATGGGCTTCTCGTCGATTCTCGGGACTCGGGATCGTGTCTCGGAGGCTCGGGATTGGATTCCGAGGTCTCGGGGTCGATTCCAAGGCATCGAGTCGTCGTTCCTCTACTCCGTTGGCTCCAAAATGTGTATGTATCGAGTCGGAATCGCTCCAACTCTTCCAAATCGGTCTCGGGAACCTGAAACGAACTAAAGGAAGCATAAGAAGCCCCTAAACCGCTCCTAAGGAGCGATTCTACAAGGAAAATGGGACCAAAACACTACAAAATAGGCACTACAAATGACACTTATCAACTCCCCCACACTTAACCCTTACTCGCCCTCGAGTAAGCACAAACTACTACTATACTATCCGAGTGGGTATTAGCGCACCCTACGCCCCTTCAACTCACGCGAGTGCACTTAGATGAAAAGTGCACCCCGCAAGGCAAGTTGGGTCTTGCGACAAAACCGTGGATGCAACCGGACACCAAACACACAAACAAACAAACACAAAATCGGTTGCACCCAAAAGAAAAAACAAATACCGCTTCCCTCTAAAAGCGGTGAAAGAAGCACCGGTTTAGGACTCGAGGTAAGCGACAACGTTCCAAAGCTAGAAATACAAACCAAGGTGAACTAAACCCTAATAGTATGACGATAAAGCAACAAAAACGTTGGTAACTTACCTAGGTCCTCCAAACTTTCTAAAAACGTACTACGGGACGATCGGCGGAGTGGAAAAGTGAAGAACCACGGTGTTAGTTGACACTGTAGGTAAGTGAGACCCCACCCCCTTTAGCGTGAGCCAAGAGGGTCGTCCCGTGTCCAAGACCGCCTAACTAGTCCAAGTAAAAAGGTGGAGAATCATGCAAAATGAGGGAAGACCGACTAATGCCGCTATCATCCTTCCTCTGGACTCGGTCCTTTGGTAGGCTCTTCACGGCAAAAGTCGGAAAAAGGCTTATTTTTGTGAGGATTTCTTTTTGTGAGACGGGTTTTCTTTTGGCATTTTCTTTCTTTTCGACGTTCTGATTTGTTTGTTGCCATGCCATTTCTTTTTCTTCTTTTCTATTTTCTTTTTGGCTTTTGTGCCTTTTCTTTTTCTTCATTCTTTTCTTTCTTTCATTTTTCTTTTCTTTTCTTTGCCCTTTTGGCAAGATTTGGCATTTTTGGCATTTCTCGACACTCAAGAAAGAGAGAATCAACAATTTGCATTTTATTTGTGTGGGTATGTGTAAGAAGTAGGGTAATGGGTGAGTCGGGACGGGCCCTTCCCTTCTAACCCACAAAAAGTGGAGAACTTGGACTAATCAAGACAATCCTAAACACGGTCACCTAGGGGACGAGACTCGGTAACCAAGGCCTTTTCACACCGTGGGTGGTCATAATGGTCAAAAGTGCAAATCCCGTAGTAAATTCCTAGTAAGCTAGGTGGACTCAAGGTAAAGGACCAACGAATTCATTGATTTAAGGTCATTCTACTAGACTAAAGTCCAAGACTCGATTTATACAACTAGAAAGGGAAAATAGACACTCACACACTAGCCTCTAAACCGGGTTTTTTTTGAAAATGGTTTACACACAAGACACACAACAAAACTCAAAACAAAGACTCAACGAAAACGAAAGAAAAAGAAACAAAAGCGACAAAACAAGAACAACACAAAACAAACACATACACAACATAAACACCACCCCTAGCTTCCAAATGAGCAACCAACCAACATCAAACTTTACAAAGCTCCTCCCGAGCACACCACATCACAATCTCCTCCAAATTCCGCAAGAGACAAAGAAGGAAAAAGGGATAGAAGATGTTACCGGACATCTTGAAAGCTTTCCAAAGCCATCGGTGGTTTAAGCAACCTATAAGGAAAAAGGGGGGGGGGGCAAACACACACAACAAAACAAATATACGAGACAATGACACAAAATGAAAACACACAAAAGAAAAATCTTTTTGATTTTTTTTTTGTGAAATTTTTTCAAATTTTTAGGGATTTTTAAGATTTTTTCGAAAAACTAAGAAAATAAAACTAACTATACTAGAATATCGCTCCCCCACACTTAAATCGAGCCATGTCCTCATGCTCGATCGTAGGGTGCGGAGAGACAAAAGAAAGAAAAAGAAACTACGAAAATAAAGCTAAAATAATCAAAGAATAAGGTGAAGAAAACGGTAGAAGGTGTCCGGCCGGGGTGTAGTCAAGTCACCATGGGCCGAGACAAGAAAAGATATGGATGGGGGAAGAAAATAAAAAGAAGGAAATAAAAGGAAATGGGAGGGGAGGGCTAGGTGTAATCAAGTCACCTAGCCCGGATTCCGCCTAAATCCGACTAAATCCTCAAAAAGAAGGTGAAAATCTTGTAAAAATTTGGATTTTGAAATGACTCTCGATGTAGTCACGTCATCGAGAGTCGGGAGCAACCACTACCGAGACCTCGAAGGCCACCAAGGTACCATGACTTAGGGGGAAGGGGGCAAACAAGAGAAAAACAAGCAATAAAAGACGGAAAAGAAAGGATAGTTGCCATACCGACCGGTTAGCAACTCACTTGCTCCATCGTCTCAATGATCAATATAGGCGCTTGCTTGTTGTCTTCGTTGTCATCCTCCTTCAAGCTTGATAAAACCGCATGGTTGGGGTAGTAATGGTAGGGGGTGGGATTTGATGTGGATCTCGGTGTGTAAAGTGAGGTGTACGGGTCATATGATAGGAGTAAGGAGGAGTAGGGAGGTTGGGAGGGGGTATAATGGATGGGTGGAGTCAAAGGGGACCATCCCGGTCGGGATGGTTGGTCCCGATCGGGACGGTCGGGAATGCACTCCAGTGAGTCCGAGTTTTTGCACCTTCATCCCGATCGGGATGGCTCCTTCCCGGTCGGGATTCCTCATCCTTCCCGGTCGGGAATCCCTCTTCCCGGTCGGGATGAGTCTTCTTTGCTTCCCCAAGCCCAAAAGCTTATCATAAGCTTCAAAAACCGACTTCCTCGCTCGCAAACTAAACTCCATCATCAACCACTCCTTTCTAGGAGTCACCTTCACTTCACCTATCACAATGAACTCAAAGTACACATCAAATTCACTCTCTCACATCGCTCATCAGAATACCAAATCAATTACAAGAATCCCACAAAAACAAAAGAGTTCTAGAAACAAAAATCACAAATACAAGCACAAGTACTCTAAAGAAGAGGAGAGGAAGGGAATATACAACATGACGGTTCTTTAGGAACTCCGTCAAACCGAGGATGGTGGACTCCATTCTTCAACCGTAGCCCTCAAGGGCATGGAGGAGCAAGTCGAACGCGCTACCGTCATCATAGTGAAGGCCCAAAAACCGCTCTAGCTTAACCGACCTCCACGGCCTCCAAGGAGGAGGCAAGAAGTAGGAATCCCAAGACCCAAGATCATCTTCAAAGTTGTCTCCGGGGTCTATCCATCCTACGAGCCTCACCGATCTCTTCTTCCCTAAGCATTGCCTCCAATCACAAGCAAGCTTCATCTCCAAGAAACAAGGCACAAAAAGCGGTTTTGGCCTTATCTCCTCAATGCACACCCCCACACTTACCTCAAGTCGTGGTTCCCCATCTTTATCACTCGGCCCCACATCATCTTGGAGAGGAGAATCGAAACTTCTACCGGCGGTTTCAATCTCTTCCAAGTCATCTATTGGTGTACTAGCAAGGGGCTCTTGATGCTTGTCCAAATTATCGCACAAGGGCAACTCGAGGCTAAAAATTTCACCCAACAACTCTACAAACTCCACCAAACCATCCCACTCACTATCCTCCACCAATTCCTTACCAATGTTGCCTTCACCAAGAGTCATCTCCTCATTCGTCTCTTTTTGGGTAGACGATTGAGGTTCTTCAAAGCAAATCTCTCTTTCAAAGGGAACTACATCGGCGGCTTCGTAATTAGGTTGCTCCTCTCTCTCAAGTGGGCATCCTCCATCTAAATATGATGCTCGGGATAAAGACATTACGGTTTGAACCGCTAATGCATTTAGTTGAGCATTCCTCGCCTCGTTTCCCCTTCGAATTTGGGCCAAGATTTCCTTATTCTTTTGCAATTGGATGGCAATTTCTTGTTGCATTTGAAGCATCGATTGATGGAACTCCGAGCTCGGCATTTGGTGGTCATTGGGGTCTTGTAAAGCTCCTTGAAAATCTTGATAATGCCCATAGGGTAGGGCATCATATTGTTGGTAGCAAGGTTGGGGTGATTGGTAGTATTGTGGGTCATAGGGTTCATATTGTGGTTGGGGTGGAGGGTAATATTGTGGGTCTTGGGGGTATTGGCTTCCATATGGTGAATCTTGATTGAACATGGTGGGTTCACAATCATAGCTCGAGTAATAGCCACCATGGTCGTAGGAGTGATAATCATTCACTTGTTGGTAGCCATTTCCATAATCTTGAAGATCATACCCGTCTTGATTACCCCAAGAAGCTTGATTATGGTAGGGGGACGTCATGTCATACCCTTGGTTCATGGAAGAAGAGGGGTAGCTCATATCGGCTCCCGAGTGTGTGGAGTTTAGATCAAACCCCATGCTCACTCGAAAATCGTAGTCCATACTCTGTTGGAAACCACTCATTCTAGCAACCGTCCGTTTAAGCGGCTCTGAGTTGCAAGAAGAAGATAATCACCACCTCTAAGCACAAACTGTAGACTAAGAACAAACATGAGAAGTCTAGTGCTTTTTGGGCACTAGACAAGAGAGAAATAAACCACACACACACAAGAAGCAAGGTAACCAAAAGAAAAAAGAAAAACACAAACACAAAGACTAAGTCAAGCAAATAGGAAAACAAAGTCCAAACTAACACCGTCCCCGGCAACGGCGCCAAATTGATGGTAGGGATTTGTCGTGGAATCCCAACCGTCAATAATATAACCGGCTATTCCTATGTTAGATAGGGCAAGTCGGGTCGAATCCACGGGGACGGTAATATAAAGTCTAGACTAGGTCGGCCCAAATACTAGACTAAGTCAACGGACTAAGCTAAGAATGGTAGAGAGGGAAGAAGACTAGACTATGACTAAGGAGAACAACTAAGGAAACGGGCTAGGATTAGGACGGGGTCAAAGGGGTAACGGAATGGTCGAGGGAGAACTAGAGCGAAGGAGGTAGTAGGGTAATCTAGGTCGGTCCGGGCTCTTGCAACTTAGACCCACCTAGAGGTTCATCCTATAACCCATCTCGGTGACACACATGACAAACGGGGTTCTAACATGCTATAGTGGCCTAGGTCAAATCCGGGCTCTCGCTACTTAGACCGACCTAGGGGTCGTCCTCACCGGGCTCTCGCAACTTAGTGAGGGAACCGAACCCACAAACAAACTATTACCCACAAGAGAAAGGCAAGAAAAACAAGTATTTGCAACTACTAGTCAATCAAGCATTTCAACAAACATGTGATGTGCATCAAACAAGAGGAAACCCAAATCTTCCACCAACAACTCCAACAAACCCTTAATCACCCAATCAACACCCTAATCACCTTACTAACCCTAGCAAGAACACTACTCTAACATATCTAATCTAGGATTAACACTAACAAGAAGAATCATCATAAGAAACTAAACAAACATAAACAAACTAGTGAAAACTATTAACTACAATCAAAGATTCAAACTTGAATAACATAGATAAAGACTAAGAGGATAAGGAGGAGGAGTATACCAAACTAAAAAGAGAATGAAAAGGAGAACACTTGCATAGAAGAAAACCCAAATTCATCCGCCAAGGTTGTCAATCTTGGATGGATTCTTCAAGAGATCCAATATTACAAGCTTAAACTAAGATTAACTACTAATTACCGATTAATCTACACTAATCTAATCTAATCTAACCTAGAGTAGTCTAGGGTTTAAGGTCTAATGAAGTGCATAAGATAAGATAAGATGGTGTCTTAATACAAGAGAGGGGTATATATAGGGTCACAAGTGGAAAGGAGAAGAAAGGAAACAATGCGGGCTGTAACTGATCCTTCCCGGTCGGGAAGGCTTGGTCTTGATCGGGATGGGCCATCCTTCCCGGTCGGGAAGGACCTTCTCGATCGGGATGGGCTCACAGTAGCCGTGCTTCATGCTCCCTTCATCCCGAACGGGATGAGGCCATCCCGAACGGGATGGGTCTTTCTAGGCCTCCCTGAAGAGCTCTTTGGTCCCTCCTTGCCTCTCATGGGCTTCTCGTCGATTCTCGGGACTCAGGATTGGGTCTCGGAGGCTCGGGATTGGATTCCGAGGTCTCGGGGTCGATTCCAAGGCATCGAGTCGTCGTTCCTCTACTCCGTTGGCTCCAAAATGTGTATGTATCAAGTCGGAATCGATCCAACTCTTCCAAATCGGTCTCGGGAACCTGAAACGAACTAAAGGAAGCATAAGAAGCCCCTAAACCGCTCCCAAGGAGCGATTCTACAAGGAAAATGGGACCAAAACACTACGAAATAGGCACTACAAATGACACTTATCAGGCTGCCCTGGCACGGTTCATCGCCAGGTCAGCCGATAAATCAACACCTTTCTTCAAGATCCTGAAAGGCAACAAGCAGTTTAAATGGGAAGACGAGCAGAAAGAGGCCTTCGAACAGCTGAAGGAGCATTTGAAGAAGCTGCCCACCCTAGCAAGACTAGTGGCAGGGGAGACGCTTTTCCTTTATATCGCTGTAAGAAACACAACGGTTAGCGCGGTAATTCTAAGGGAGGAAGCAGGATCCCAGCAGCCCATATATTTCGTAAGCCATGCCCTGGGGGCAGCAGAGAAGAACTTCCCAGTGGTAGAAAAGGCAGCCTACGCAGTCGTCACTGCAGCCAGAAAGCTCAGACCATACTTTGACGCTCACCCTGTTGTGGTACTAACTGACCAACCCCTGGAGAAGGTGCTGGTGAAATTTGAAAAGTCGGGAAGATTGTTAAAATGGGCCATAGAATTGAGCGGATTGGGAATATCATACCAGTCCAGGACAACCATCAAGGCGCAAGCCTTGGTGGATTTTCTGGCCGAATGCTCTCATACAGAAGAGGATGATCCACCCGCCGTAGAATGGGTGGTATACACTGACGGATCCTCGACAACCAACGGTGCGGGGGCAGGGATTGTGCTGACCACCCCTGAAGGAGTAGACTTCGAGCTTGCGCTCAGGTTCACCTTCCCTGCATCAAATAACGAGGCTGAATACGAGGCCGTACTGGCAGGCATCAATCTAGCCAAGGCGGCAGGGGCCAAGAGACTCATCCTGGCGACAGACTCCCAGCTCATCGCCATCAGGTTAATGGAGAGTACGAAGCCAGAGACCAGACCATGGTCGCCTACCTAGAAAAGATGAAGCAGGAACTATCAGGGTTGAAGTCCTACGAGGTCAGGCAAATTCCCCGGTCCCAGAATAACCGGGCGGATGCCCTGTCAAAACTGGCCAACTATAGCCTGCAAGACATAAGAAGGTCCGTCTGGATGAACGTGGTCCAAGAAAAATCTACCACCCCCTGCCAGCCAGTCAGCGTTATTGAAGAGGTGGGGCCTGGAGATTGGATGACCCCAATCATTCAATTCAAGAAGTACGGAACCCTTCTATCTGACCCTGTGCAAAAAAGAAAAATGCCAGCGAAGGCAGCATGGTTCATACTAATCGGTGAGGAGCTGTACAAAAAGTCTTTCTCTTCACCTATGCTCAGATGCCTGGGGTCAGGGCAGGCCGCCGAAGTTCTTGACGATATTCACTCAGGGATCTGCGGCCACCACATAGGAGGAAGGTCACTAGCCCACAAAGCCCTAAGGGAAGGCTACTACTGGCCAACCCTGCTAGCTGATGCGAGAGATCTAACCCGAAAGTGCAGAAAGTGCCAACTGTTCGCCCCATCGATTCATGCCCCAGCCCAGGAACTCAGGCCAATCCTGTCTCCCATCCCCTTCGCTCACTGGGGAATGGACAAATTGGGCCCCTTTACTGTTGCGACTGGGAGCAGGAAGTTTTTAATAGTAGGGATCGACTATTTCACCAAATGGATCGAAGCCGAAGCAGTCCCAAACATTACCGAGCCTGCAGTCAGAAAGATAATCTGGAGAAATATCATAACCAGGTTTGGCCTGCCAAAAATGCTGGTACTCGATCACGGAAGACAGTTCGACAACGACCCCTTAAGGGCTTGGTTGGAAAGTCACGGCATAGTGGTCGCCTACTCTGCTATCTGCCACCCTCAAACTAATGGGCAGGCCGAGGCTGCCAACAAACAAATTCTGAATGGGCTAAAAAAGATGGTGGATGAGCTCAAAGGCAGGTGGGCGGATGAATTACCAAGCATACTATGGTCAATCAGGACCACCCAGAAAGAGTCCATAGGTCAAACTCCCTTCGGCCTGGTCTACGGGGCGGAGGCCCTGCTGCCCATTGAGGTGCGGATTCCCACCCTACGAGCCCAACAGTATGACAGGGCGGATAATGAAGCAGCAATGACCGAGGCTCTAGACCTAGTCAGTGAAATAAGGTCAGAGGCCGACATTAACATTGCCTCCTACCAGAAGCGGATGAGGAAAGCGTACAACAAAAAGGTGAACGAAAGAAGTTTCCAAGTAGGAGACCTGGTTTTGAGAAAAACACAGACAGTGAGAAAGTCAATAGAGCATGTAAAACTGAGCACCAACTGGGAGGGCCCATACGAGGTGACCCGGATCATGGGGCCAGGTACCTACAAAATTGCCAATATTGAAGGCCAAGAGTTAGCTGCCCACTGGAATGCGGACAATCTAAAGAAATACTACGTCTAGCACTAGAAAACTAAGAAATTTTCTTTTTTCGGTAAAATTGGCGGAGGATGGTCAGAATAAGAATGTCGACGGCTCCGACCTAGATGTTTTGAAAATGTTTTTTACAAGAAATGAAAAATCTGAAGTTTATACTCGTTGTTTGTTCAAACTAGCATCTTCACACACAAATGAGCAGGGGGCAATAGGGGGAGGCCACCCTGTTGCTAGAACCAGGGAAAATGGAACCCCCAACGAAAAAATATCCAAGTCCCCCTGCCTACCTCTGGGCAGGCAGGGAGCAGGCCCCCTGGACTTCGACCAGAAGCCAGGGTCAGGCCGGGCCCCACGTGCCGAATGAACAAGGACTGGGGGGCATCCCCCAACCTTGTATAAAAAACGCTAAGTCCCCCTGGACTTCGACCACAAGCCAGGGTCAGGCCGGGTCCCACGTGCCGAATGAACAAGGACTGGGGGGCATCCCCCAACCTTGTATAAAAAACGCTAAGTCCCCCTGGATTTCGACCAGAAGCCGGGGTCAGGCCGGGCCACATGCGCTGAATGAACAAGGGCTGGGGTATCCCCCAACCTTGTATAAAAACGCTAATTCCCCCTGCCTACCACTGGGCAGGCAGGGGGCAGGCCCCCCTGAATTCCAGCAAACGAGCCAGGGTCAGGCCTGATCTCGAAAGAAAAATAGCAAGTAAAACAAAAAGAAAAAAAAGGTACATTCATAATAAATCCAGGCACAAGAAAGTTAGAATATTACATCAAACCGGCAACCGGCCACATCATGGCCCGGCGCGCAAAAAGATTAAAATACTAGTGAGGAAGCAAAGGCGCAGCAGGATAGGGGCAAGAGCCCTCAGAGGACGACTGCCCCGCATGTTAAGCATTGGGGGCATCTTGATCAGGGTCAGTAGCCTCCTCAGGCGATCTGTTGACCCGAGCTTCATTCTTGGCAACATAGAGGTCCTGAAAAACGTCCTCATCAAAGTTCGGGAGCATCTCCCTAATAACCTCCATAACAAACTTTAAGGAGGAAGATGCTCCAACAGTAAAGTTCGTATCCACTGCAGCGTTGGCCTCCTGAATGATGGTATCCTTCTCTTCCTGCCACCTCTCACCCTGCGCCTTCATATCGTCCCGCGCCTTCTGGAGGTCTGAGTTAGCCTTAGTAAGGCGATCTTCCAGCTCAGCAGTCTTCTTCTTAGATTGCTCTAACTCAGCAACCGCCTTCTTGGCCTCCTCCAGCTCGGCGACCGCTTTCTTTGCCTGTTCCAGCTCTGCCTCCAGGCCAGCTACCTCCCTCATAGCTCTGCCCGTTCCAGCTCTGTTCACCCTGAGCCTTCCAATGCGCTGCCTGGTCCTTGGCCTCCCCCAGGTCGCCCTCGCATTTCGCCAGATGGTCCTTCAAGGTGGTGATAAGGGTAACATCCCTCTCAACCATTGCCAGGCGATCAGAGAGAGGGAGCCCAGGAGTAACAACTACCTCTTCATCGCTCAAACGGCTGAGGGTCGCCAGCTCGGCAGAAGCCTGGAACACCCTGGAGGTGCGCTCGATATACTGAATCACCTAATTAGTAGTGGAAGTCACGGACTTAGTAAAGTGATCCGCCAATACAGCGCTAGAGTCAGAAAGCAGGGCGGAGACTTCAAGACTGTCGCCGGCGGTATAATGGAACTCGGTATTCTCTTCTGAGAAGAGAGTGCCTGGAACGTCATGAGCAGGGCGCTTGGGGTCAGGCGTATTGGCGTCGGCCTCTAGATCCACCACTGGCGTAGCATCTGTGGGTTCCCTGTTTCTCCTCTTCCTGCTCACCAGGGGAATGCTCTCCCTAGTTTCCTCATATCTAGCAGGTTTTGATCCCAAGGGAGGGTGAGTCCCTGCAGGAGAACCTCCCTGTTTGCTGGCAGGGGAGGGGGTGGCCTCTGAGGCAGCCTCCCTCTCCACGCCATGGGCGGCAGAAGGGGGAGCCGCCGGCTTTGGAGGCGTTAACCTGGGAGGAAGAGGAAGTCTCACTCGGTTGGCAGAAATACTCTTCACGTACTTCATCAAGTTTTTCCAACCTTTCTTATAGCTGGAAGGAAGGGAGGGACGTTTTACGGAGATGGTGAAGTCACTGTATAGTCCGAGGTCCCTCACCTCGTTCTTTGACCAGAGACAGGTGGCGAGATCTGCAGGGCAAAGGAAAGTTAGTCAGAAAAATACAGAAAGATAAGGTTGAAAGAGGACAAAACATCAATAATTTCCCTGAACTACCTCCTCCGAGGCCGGGAGTTAGACCCACTCGGGTCAGATATTCATCAGTGGCTATGAGCTCCACATGAGGGAGCCAGAAGTCAGGGCCAAACACGCCTATTTTGTCTATAGAAGCGGCGAACTTCTTAACCAAGTCCAGGTCCTTGTCAGTCAATTTCACCTCAAGTGCCTTCCCCTCAACGCCAGGGTGATACTCCTGGCGGGTTTCCAATCGAGTATGAACATGATTCCTGAAGTGTCGAGGAATCCTCCACCCTGTGGCGCTGTGCACATACAAGAAATTATTTTTCCAGTCCTTCAGACTATTTAAAACTGGCCAGACCAAAGAGTATTTTTTCTGCCTGAGGATAGAAAAATATCCAGGGGAGCCCTCACCCCCAGAAGAGGACACCATCTGCAGGCCGGCCATGAATCTCAAAGCATCAATTGAGGACCCCTCGCCATGAAATAAGCAGTTCCATGTATAAGCTATTAACGACCTGACCGCCACGGTGGTCAACTGAGCAATGGCCACATTAATTCGCCTGAAAGTCTCATCCAAAAAAGGGTGCAGAGGAAAGCGCATGCCAAACTCCAACCACTTATGATAGACAGCAATGCAGCCATCAGGAGGGCAGCACACAGTGTTCTTCTCTCCAGGGACAATGACTGTATACCCCTCCCCGAAATTATAAAATCGTTCGATAGCCCCGGCAGCGTTGGTCTCTAAAATCAAGTCCCGGTTCTTGGACTCTGGGTTGGTTTTCAGGGAAACTTTGTACTTAGTCTTGTCTAAATAATAGGTCCTCCCCGACTCCCTAGGGATGAGTGGACCGGCAATTGTGAAAGGATCAATCTCCATCGCCTCGTCATCAGAATCAATGACGTCAAAGGGGGCAGGGTCAGGAGAGTTGGCGCCTCCACTTCCCTCCGAGCGGTCCTCCTCGGCCATTCTAACGCTAAGGCCCCCAGAGGAGAAGGCAAGGTCAGTTGTAATCCTATCCCTACCCTCCGCCTTTTCAGCCGAAGGGTCAGTAAAAGTAAGAATGTGAGCACGACGGCTGCCCATGATGACTAAGGAGAAGAAAAAATGAAAAAATGAAAAGATGAAGACTGAATATAGGATTCTGACCTAAATTGATGGCCGCCGGAGGAAAATGCAAAAGAAAGAGCTCCTCAGTCTTAAGCGTTTTAGCGAAGAAGGATTATGAGGAAGGGAATTCTAGGTTTCAAAAGTGTAAAAAGGGGAAACGGGAGGAGTAGGAGTGCTTTTATAGGCAAGAGAAAACGAAGGGTCGCCCATCCAGAAAACTCCCCCCAAGAAAAGCCCCCACGTGTCACACATTTTGAAAACCCAACTACCCATCACTTCCCAAGAAACCTCGAAAAAGCAATAGAAGTCAGAGGATAATCATTGCATGAGTCATTCACTAATTCAAAAAAAACAAAAAAACAACACAACACACATGAAAGAAGCCAGCCTGATTTTCCATTAATTGAAAAGGCCCGAAAACGGCCAAAAGTTACAAACTGGGCAGGAAAGAAAAGTGGATTACAAGAGGAGCCTGGTATCCCGACTCAGTTAGCCAGCCTGCACACGCAGTTGATAAGTGTAGTTTGTAGTGCCTCTTTGTTATGTTTGGTCCCGGTTTCTCTTGTGGAGTCTCTCTTTGGAGCGGTTTTCGAGGCTACTTACGCTTCTTCTAGCTTGTTTTAGGTTCCTAAGATCAATATTGGAGAAAGGGAACGATTCCAAATCGTTTCCGACATATTTGGAGCCAACAAAGAGAAGCAATGATCACTCGGTGGCTTAGACTCGATCCCGAGACCTTGGGACCCATTCTCGAGGCTCTTAGACTCGATCCCGAGCACCGAGAATCGATGAGAAGCTTATGAAGAGCTAATAGGGACCTTTATGATCATATTGGAGGCCTACAAGACCCTTCCCGGGCGGGAAGAGTAGCCTTCCCGGTCGGAAAGGAGTGCAAGAAAGAAGCAGCCACTGTTGGGCCATCCCGGCCGGGACCAAGCTCATCCCGGTCGGGACCATCTTGTCCCGGTCGGGACCACCACCATCCTAACCGGGATGGGCCAGCTATAGCCCGCGCCTCTTCTTTTCTTCTCCTTTGCACTTGTAACCTTTTAAATACTCTTCCTTTGTATTGTTTAAGGATTTTTACATGTCCTACATTATTCTAAATCCTAGATATCCTCTCTTAATCCCTAGCTTAGTTTTACATCAATCTTTCCTTAAACTTTTGTTAATCTTAGATTAATTTAGTTAGTTAACTTTGTATTAAGAGATCTCTACAAGAATCCATTCAATCTTGACAACATTGGTGGAGGTTTTGGGTGTTCTTATAATACAAGTTCTCATCTTTTTATCATCTTGCTAGTTGGTATAATCTCTTTTCTCTTAATCTTTGTTTAATCTTTCAAGTTTTAATCTTTTCTTATTGTTCTTGTTCTTGCTAGTTTCATAACGAATGTTTGGATGTTTGTATTGATTTCTCTTGTTATTGTTAATGTTAGTTTAGATATGATTGAGTAGACATATTGTGGGGTTAGTAGGGGGATTAAGTGTTGATTATGGGTAATTAGGGTTTGATTGAGGGTAAAGATGAATCCTTTGTTACTAGTCACATGTTGAGCGCACTATATATGTGTTTGTTGAATTGCTTGTTTGAGTTGTAGTGGCCATGCTTCTCATGCTTGTTTTCGTCTTATCATTGTGTGATTGATTTGTAGTTGAATCCTTGTGTAATGGGTAAAATCTTGCATGAGTATTCGGGTTTAGTCTTTGACACGAGAGTTCGGACTTTGGCTTGACGCGAGAGCGCGGACCGACCTTAGTAACTAGGTGAAACCTACACCCTTGACCTCCCAATCATCCTTCTACATTTATGAACCCAAACTAACCCTACTTCTTCCCATATTTGATTTCTCCATCTCTTTAGTCAATCATTTTCTCTAGTTTACTTGTTTAATTAATCTATAGTTGTTTCATTTAGTCCTTGTTATATCTAGTTCATTGTTAATCAAGTTCCATCCCTTTCCATCATGCATCATAGTTAGTCAATTCTCCTTCTATTTGTGTTATTTTTGTGACTTAGCCTTGTTTTTGAGTAGACCATAGTCTAGACACCCTATAACCGTCTCCGTGGATATCGACCCGACTTCCCTAGCTACTAGTTAGGTCTAGTTGGTATACTTGTTGGTAGGACCCATGGCAAGTCCTCCTATCAATTTGGCGTCGTTGCCGGGGACGGTGCATGTTTAGACTTAGTTTGCTTATTAGCTTGACTTAGTTACCCCTCTTGTGTTCTTTTTCTATCCATTGTGCATATTTTGTAGTCTTTTTCTTGTTTTTATTGTTTTCTTCTCTCTTTGTCTTCCGTTGTGCTCGTTTATTGTCTTTGCCTAGTGCCCATAAAGCACTAGGTGTTCTCACGTTTGTTCAAGTGTGTAGTGCATGCCTAAGAGGAGAGACGATTTCTTTCTCTTCAATCCAGAGCCGGAAAGACTCTTTAGAGCCTTTCGCCAACGGACGATTGATCGGGTTAGGAATTCTCAACCGGGTACTAGCAATATCATTGAAGAACAAGCTCAAGGATCCGACTTGAACGAGTCACCTCGAGAGACCGCCGAAGGGACCTTCATCAATCCCTTTGGTACATCTATCCATTCCTCTTCACCTAGTTCTCCTTCAACATCTACATCAACACCATCTACACCATCATCTCCCGCACATCCAACAATGCCTAAGTTCTCTTCTCATTCAACCTTTACAGAGGACGTTTTGCCCGGTCCAACCGCTTTACCGGCCGCATATACCGGAAATTTTGTGGCAAAAACGCCATATATCCAATTGGTTGAAAGAAGTCAATTTAGTGGGTTACCAACAGAAGATCCTCATCAACACATGGAAACCTTTTCGGACTATTGCGATGCTATCTCACAACCGAGAATAACCCAAGACCAAATCCGGTGGGTTCTATTTTCCTTCTCTTTAATTGGCAAGGCAAAGCAATGGCTCAAAGGTCTCGACAAGATGGCTCTCGGTATAGACACTTGGAAGAAGCTAGCCTTAGCATTCTACCAACAATTTTATCCACCGGAGAAGACCAATCTATTGAGAGCTTCAATCACGGGGTTTCAACAATTTGACGAAGAAAGCCTCTATGAATCGTGGGAAAGGTTCAAAGCCTTGATCCGTTCTTGTCCTCACCATGGTTTATCGCAGTGGTTCCTTGTTCAACAGTTTTGGAACGGGTTATATGAAGATTCAAGGGCCATACTCAACATGGGATCTAATGGAAGGTTTACCGAGGTAGATGATGACCAAACTTGGTCAAGAATCGAGGAAATGGCGGTTCACAACTCTCATTACTCAAGGCCTAGGAAGGGGAATCGAGGGGGAAGGCACGAGATCGATGCCATTACACAACTCAGTATTGATCTTGGAGCACAATTAAAAACTCACATGGAAACTATTGACAAGAAGCTCCAAAGCCATTTTGATCAAGGTGAAAGCACAAGTGCCTCCCACCAACATTCAATTCAACAAGTCAATGCTTTGGGAGTTGTACCTCCTACATCTTATTATGGGATATGCGAGATTTTGCGGGATATTTGGACATGAATCTCAACATTGTCGAGGTAGTATTGAGCAAGTGAATGCTTTTCAAGCATTCAAGCAAGGTGCCCCATACTCTAACTTCAAGGCTCAAATTGTGCCAAATCCTCACATGTTCCAAGCTTCCCAACAACAATCTTTACAACAACAACAACGTCCCATCTATGTTCTACCTCCCTTAAGGGACAACAACCAAGGCTACCTAGGTTATCAAGGCAACCTAAGGCCTTCCAACAACTTCAACAACATAACCAAGGTGCCTTTAACAACAATCAGGGGTTCCAAAATCAAGGGAACTTCAATCATCAAGGTGGTTTCCAAGGAAACCAACACTCCCAAGGATATCAAAACCACAATCATGGTAACTCCCAAGGCCTTAATCAAGGCAATTCTCATGGGTTCCAAAGGCACTTTCAACAACAACAAGGGTCTCAAGGTACTCAACAAGACAGCAAGCAAAGGAGCCGGTCTCCAATTCATGATTATGGCATTCCTCTCGCCATCACCAATACTCCTCATAACCAATAATAATTTCCCCCTCGGGATTTCGACATGCAAAAATCAATGTTGGATATGCAAAGGAGTAATCAAGAAATGCAAAGAAGTCAAATGGAGATACTAAGACACCAACAAGAATTCTTTTCTCATCTTAAAAGAGAGAACATAGCAAGATACTCATATGAAGATGCTCGAAACCCAACTAGCTCAAGTTGCTTCGGGTAGTTCTTCAAGGCAAAAGGGTCAACTACCTCCTCAAGGTGAACCGGCGAAATTTGAACATGTGAATGCTATTACCTTGAGGAGTGGTGCATCTTATGACTCCCCCTTATTCCCTATTGAGCAGGAAGCCATGAAAGAAATTATATCTCCATCTCAAGACAATGAAAGTTTGGGAAATCTCATGGAGGAGCAAGTCTTGTGGGAGGTTGATAAACCCCATGAAGACAAGCTTTCCCCACTCCAAGGAAAAGACAAAGGAAAGAGGAAAATGTCAATTGAAAAGTCTAACCCTAATGAGGAAGACTTGATACACATCAAGTTGCCATTCCCAACAAGGCAAATGAAGACAAAAGTGGATGTTCAATATGACAAGTTTCTTGATATTGTGAAGAAGTTTGATGTGAGCATCCCTTTTACCGAGCTAATTACCCAAGTCCCGGCGTATGGAAGATTCATGAGAGAAATCTTGGCTAGGAAGAGATCCGTTGACAAGGTAGAGACCATAGCGTTCACAAGAGAGGTGAGCGAGCTTATTCAAGGCTCTACAATTCCTAAGTTAAAGGATCCGGGTAGTTTCTCAATCCCGTGCACCATAGGGAACTTGAAGATTGAAAGGGCATTATGTGATTTGGGTGCAAGTGTAAGCATTATTCCTTACTCTATTTGTGAGCGACTTGGGATGAAAGAGCTTAAGTGTACTTCTATTACACTCCAAATGGCCGATCGTTCGCTTAATCGACCACTAGGAATGCTAGAGGATGTGCCACTACGAATAGGGAAATTCTTCATCCCGGTCGATTTCCTTGTGCTTGATATGCCGGAAGATGCCATCACTCCCATTATCCTAGGCCTCCCCTTTCTACATACCGTCGGTGTGATGATTGATGTAAAGAATGGTAGGATCACATTTGAGCTAGGCGACGAGAAGCTCGTGTTTGACCTCCAAGGCAACACCTCGCCAACACATGATGAGTCGTGTAATATGATCCACGCCATGAAAGACATCGATCTAGGGGATGAGTCGGGTTAAAGCTTGAAAAACAACTTGTATGGAATTGAAGATGATGATTCCGAGCTTGGGGCGGATGAATGCCCATATCATGAGATTGAATACAAGTCGGTTAGCAAGAAGAAAGTTGAGCCTCCCTTGAGGCCTTGTGAAGATGAATGGAAGTTTTGGTATATCCCGAAGGATCGAAAGTACAAGTTCAAGTCGTTGAACTTAGTAGATCGGGATGCCCCGGGAACTTCTAGACAAAGTTGTGAAGAACCTTGGAGTGTGGATTGGTATTCCACAAGCTTGATCGAAGATTTCTCGAGAGCCTTCGATTTGTTACTTCGTGCCCTTGATGGTGATGGAGTTGTCTACAATGTTGTTGAAAAATGATTGAAGAATGCACCATCCTTGGTTTGATGGCGTTCCAAAAGAACCGTCTCTTTGTATATGTTTCTTTCTTTTCTTTTGAATTTTGTGAAATTCTTGTAATTTGGTAATTTGATGAGCGATGTGAGGGAGGGAATTTGATGATGTTCATCGAGTTTATTTGATAGGTCATAGTGAAGATGAAGCTTTGAGAGAAGTAGTTGATGATAGAAGCTTGGATTTGGGCATGGGAGTTGGTTTTTGATGCTTTTGACAAGATTTTGGGGACGGGATTCAAGATCCCGATGTTTTGGTGGCCTTGTGGGTGAAGCTATCAAGAAAATGAAAGGCTAGAAGACTCATCCCGACCGGGAAGGATGTCATCCCGATCGGGATGAGTGTGATGAAAAGTGGGTTCACTGATGTGCCATCTCGACCGGGATCATGTCCATCCCGACCGGAAAGAAGTCCATCCCGACCGGGATGGTGCCCAGCTCCTCCTTTTGCCTCTTCTTTGACATTTGAGCCCACCCAACCACTTTATACCCCCTCCCAACCTCCCTACCTACCATTGCAACTATCTATGACCCATATACTTCATATATATACCTTCATCTTATCTTCTCTTCACTACATACCGAGTTTCACATCAAATCCCACCTCATTATACCATTTCAAGCCTAGTACTTCAACCATGCAACCATATCGTGAATGAAGAGGAATAACAATGATGAAGACAAGTAATGTGCCGATATCGAACATTGAGACGATGGAGTTAGTGAGTTGCTAACCGATTGGTAAGGCGACTATCCTTTCTTTTTCGTCTTTTATGACTTGTCTCCCTTTGTGTGTTCCCCTTCCCCTTATCGTTTTTGTGTCATGGTGGCCCTCGGGGTCTTGGTAGTCGTTGCTCCCAATTCTCGATGACGTGACTACATCGAGAGTCATTTCAAAATCCAAATTTGCAAGTATTTTCACTTTTTCTTTGATTTCTCTTTCTTTTGTTTGGATTTAGTCGGATTTAGGCGGAATCCGGGCTAGGTGACTTGATTACACCTAGTCCTCCCCTCCCATTTCCTATTATTTCTTTCTTTTTATTTCTTCCCCCATCCATATCTTTTCTCGTCTCGGCCCATGGTGACTTGACTACACCCCGGCCGGACACATTCTACCCTTTCTTCACTTTTCTTTTTGATTTTTAGCTTTATTTTCGTAGTTTCTTTTCTTTTTAGTGTCTCCACACACTACCGATCGAGCATGAGGACATTGCTTGGTTTAAGTGTAAGGGAGCGACATCGTAGTCTAGTTTAGTTTTATTTTCGTCATTTTTTCGAAAAAAATCTTAAAAATCCCTACAAATTTGAAAATTTTCATAAAAACCAAATTTTTTTTCCTTTGTGTCTTTTCCTTTTGTATCGTTGTGTCGTATATTTGTTGTCTTGTGTGTTTTGCCTCCCTTTTTCCTTGTAGGTCGCTTAATCATCGTTAACTTTGGAGGGCTTTCAAGACATCCGGTAACATCTTTTTATCCCTTTTTCCCCTTTATCTCTTGTGGAGTTTGGAGGAGATTTTGTGATGATGTGTGCTCGGGTGGAGCTTTGTAGAGTTTGAGGTTGATTTGGTGGCTTGTTTGGAAGTTCGGGGTGGTGCTTGTTTTCCTTGTGTGTTTGCCTTCTTTTCTTTCGTGTTGTTTTGTTTTGTTGTGTTTTTCTCGTTTTTCTTTCATTTTTGTTGCGTCTTTATTTTGTGATGTGTAGTTTGTGTCTTGAGTAAAAATGTTTTCGAAAACCTGGTTTTGTGGCTAGAGCGCAAGTGTTTACTTTCCCTTTCTAGTGGTATAAATCGAGTCTTGGACTTTAGTCTTGTAGAATGACCTTAAATCAGTAGTTTCGTTGGTCCTTTACCCTGAGTCCACCTAGTCAACTAGAGATTTACTATGGGATTTGCATTTTTGACCATTATGACCACCCACGGAGTGAAAAGGCCTTGGTTGCCGAGTCCCGTCCCTTAGGTGACCGTGTTCGGAATTGCTTTGACTAGTCCAAGTTTCTCCCCTTTTTGTGGGTTTCAAGGGAAGGCGCCGTCCTGACTCACCCATTTCCCTACCTCATACACATTTTTCCACAAATAAGTTGCAAATTGTTGAAATTCTCACTTGGTTGCAAGAAATACCTACAATACAAGAATTATCCAAAAGGCAAGCCAAGGCAAAAGAAAGAAAAAGAAAGAAAGAAAAGAGAGAAGAAAAAGAAAAGGCACAACAAATCAAAAAGAAAATACAAAAGAAGAAAAAGAAATGGCAGAGCAACTCAAAAGCCGAATGCAAAAGAAAAAAATGCCAAAAGAAAACAATCTCACAAAAAGATTCTCACCTTCTCAAAAATAAGCCTTTTTCCGATCGTTACTGTGAAGAGCCTACCAAAGGACAGAGTCCCTAGGAAGGATGATAGCGGTAATGATCGGCCTTCCCCCATTTTGCAACCTTATCCCCCTTTTTACTTGGGCTAGTTAGACGATTTTTGAGCATGGGACGATTCTCTTGGTTCATCGCTAAAGGGGGCGGGGTTTCACTTACCTACAGTGTCGACTAACTCCGTGGTTCATCCTTTTTCCATCCCGCCGATGGTCCCGTAGTACGTTCTTAGAAGGTTAGGAGGACCTAGGTAAGTTATCAACGTTATTATTGCTTTGTTGTCAAACTATTAGGGTTTTGTCCATATCGATTTGTGCCATTAGCTTGTGAACGTTGTCACTTGCCTTGAGTCCTTAACCAGTGTTTCTTCACCGCTTTGTTGAGGGAAGCGGTATTTTTTTCTTCTTGGGTGCAACCGATTGCTTGTTTGTTTGTATGTTTGTTTGTTTGTATGTTTCTGTGTCCGGTTGCATCCACAGTTTTGTCGCAAGACCTCACTTGCCTTGCGGAGAGCACTTTTCCTCTAAGTGTTCTCGCGTGAGTTGAAAGGGTGTAGGGTGCGCTAATACCCGCTCGGTTAGTAGTCTAGTTTCTTTCAGTTAGTTTGTGCTTACTCGAGGGCGAGTAAGGGTTAAGTGTGGGGGAGTTGATAAGTGTAGTTTGTAGTGCCTATTTGTTATGTTTGGTCCAGGTTTCTCTTGTGGAGTCTCTCTTTGGAGCGGTTTTCGAGGCTACTTACGCTTCTTCTAGCTTGTTTTAGGTTCCTAAGATCAATATTGGAGAAAGGGAACGATTCCAACTCGTTTCCGACATATTTGGAGCCAACAAAGAGAAGCAATGATCACTCGGTGGCTTAGACTCGATCCCGAGACCTTGGGACCCATTCCCGAGCCTCTTAGACTCGAACCCGAGCACCGAGAATCGATGAGAAGCCTATGAAGAGCTAATAGGGACCTTTATGATCATATTGGAGGCCTACAAGACCCTTCCCGGGCGGGAAGAGTAGCCTTCCCGGTCGGAAAGGAGTGCAAGAAAGAAGCAGCCACTGTTGGGCCATCCCGGCCGGGACCAAGCTCATCCCGGTCGGGACCATCTTGTCCCGGTCGGGACCACCACCATCCTAACCGGGATGGGCCAGCTATAGCCCGCGCCTCTTCTTTTCTTCTCCTTTGCACTTGTAACCTTTTAAATACTCTTCCTTTGTATTGTTTAAGGATTTTTACATGTCCTACATTATTCTAAATCCTAGATATCCTCTCTTAATCCCTAGCTTAGTTTTACATCAATCTTTCCTTAAACTTTTGTTAATCTTAGATTAATTTAGTTAGTTAACTTTGTATTAAGAGATCTCTACAAGAATCCATTCAATCTTGACAACATTGGTGGAGGTTTTGGGTGTTCTTATAATACAAGTTCTCATCTTTTTATCATCTTGCTAGTTGGTATAATCTCTTTTCTCTTAATCTTTGTTTAATCTTTCAAGTTTTAATCTTTTCTTATTGTTCTTGTTCTTGCTAGTTTCATAACGAATGTTTGGATGTTTGTATTGATTTCTCTTGTTATTGTTAATGTTAGTTTAGATATGATTGAGTAGACATATTGTGGGGTTAGTAGGGGGATTAAGTGTTGATTATGGGTAATTAGGGTTTGATTGAGGGTAAAGATGAATCCTTTGTTACTAGTCACATGCTGAGCACACTATGTGTTTGTTGAATTGCTTGTTTAAGTTGTAGTGGCCATTGTAGACACCCAAAATTTGACCGCCAGGTGTCTATAGCAGTTTCCAAAAAACACCCGATGATGATCGGACGCTAACGTGCTCTAACGCGCTCGGATACGGGCTCGAAGTTAATAATGTCCGGCATGGGCTTTTAACGGGATACAAATCTCACAAAACCAACCTCAAATTCAGGCTCAGTGGGTCGTTCGGAGCAAAATAAGACTAATTTGGGTCAAAACCGACACCAAAAATAATTCCCGTCTTTTAGCGACCTGGTCAAAACCCGGTCAAGACGAACTCGACACAAAAAACGACCTGATATATTCTCGAAACTTGCGCCAAATTCAAAAATCAATCAAAATAATCAAAGAGCAATCAAGGTCAATCATTCCTAAAATAGCTCATCCTAATTGATCCACTCGGTCGAGTGGATTGACCCACTCGATCAAATGGAGCCTCAAAAATACGGTCCAGGTTCATTTGCCAGGGCACTCGACCGAGTGCACTAGGGCCACTCGATCGAGTGCCCCTGTGTCGTGGGTTCCCTATAAATACCCCGTCAATCCTAAGCATTACACAACTTTGATCTCTACACAACTTTTTCCTTCACAAACTTCTTCCTAAGCATTCATCAACCTTTACAATACACATTTCAGCCATAATTCAACCCTTAAGCATCATCACACTTATACACATTTTTCGAGAGCAAAACTCGTAAAAATCCATCACAAACCCCATACATACACACCATCAACTCCTCCTACGTATCTCGACGATTCCCGCGCCATTGCCGCCATTTGACGAACCGTATCCCGAGAAGCAAGAGCATGTAGGTTGAGGGTGTGACTGTAACACCCGCTATTTTCCAAGCATTTTTATTCTTCCGTTATGACATCGTTATAACTCTATCACATTTTGGCTTATGTGTCATCATTTTTTCAAGCTTATCTTCAATTTTGAGTTTAATGATATTTATTTTTATGTTAAAAGATTTTAATTCTTTTACATCTATTTATTTGATTTTCTTCGTAAGGTTATTAATTTTCCGCGAGGAATTCTATTTCTCTTTGAATTGACGTTTTAAAACTCGGATTTAAGTTACTCTTTTTCCTTAAAATATTTAAATACATTTGTATATTATTTTCAAGTAGTAAATATTTTTATTTACGAAAATTTAGCCATTAAAGATTCTATTACGAAGCTTCGCGAATAATTATTTTCTTACGCGAGGTTTACTCGAGTTGCTTTAAAATGCCTTTAACTATTTTACGATTATACTTTTTATCAACTTATAAACCGTTTGAGAACTTTTCCTTATATTTTGGACCGACAAAGCTTCTTGTCACAATTTAACTATGTTTTATTAATACGTTTCATTTTATCACATTAAACCGTAAACTTAGGATTCTTTTCTTTTCATTGAATTGAGGCTTTACTACGCAAGCTCTTCCTACTCCTCTTCTTATCCCTTTGGCTAGCCATATTTGTCTAGATGCACTTTGGATTCCTCATTTTGGAGGCTTTAATTTCATTCTTACTCTATAAAGTGTAGTAACCTCCATCTCCTCCTTAACTCTACATTCATTTTTGGCATTAACAAAAAAAAATTACTACAACATATTCATCATCCTTTTTTTTCCTTCATGGCCGAGTACTCCCTCCCCTATTCCAGCCTGATTTTTTTTGCTCCATTTCGAGTCTCAATCGAATCGTTTTTATCGTCATATTAATCCTCTTTCCGATTCCTTCGTTAAGGTAATAATCAACGTCGTTTTTGATCATTATTCACCTTGATTTTTGTTAGTTTTCTCATGGTATTTTTATGCCATGATTTTCGTGTTTGGAAGGATTTGTGGACGATCCCGAGGCCGACGAGTATATAATCGATTCAGACTTGGAGTAGAGGTAACGTCGATGTTACTCGGTATTTCATGATTTTAATTGTGTATTTGCATGTATATATTTTTATGTTTTATTTTGACAATATATGTATGTCACCAAATCTGGAAAATTTTTTAGAAGTTGAAAATTTGCATGTTTCGGTATTTTTATCGCTTTTTCGAGATTAACGATTAAATTGTTATATTAATTTGTAAAATCATAATATTCGGCCTAAACATGTAATATATGTTTATATTCTGTAAAATTGATATTTTTGATGATTTATAATAATTTAAGATTTTTCTGATATTTTAAATTTCGATTATTGAATTATTACCGTTTACGGACAAAAACGATTAAAAGCCGATTTTTAGTTCTAGTACCTAAACATTTTATTTTAATCTTATTTTTGACGTGGTGAAACTTTCTGATGAAATAGAATTTTCTGAATTTTTTTCATAATTTTTCAGAATTTTTAAGTGGATGAATTAATTAATCACTTTAAATCATTGTTTATCGTTAAAACCGTGTTTGTTGTTCAAATTCTCGAATTCTGGTCTTTGGTTTAAATCTGGAATAATGTGTGATTCTGATGATTTCATATATTTTTATGATTTTTAGTGCCTTAATTAAATGTTAGGAACGATAAGTTTATTAATGAAATCGTTAATTGTGAAAACGGGTTTAAATGACGGTTTTGTTGAAATTTGTTGAATCTGGAACTTTGAAAAAAATCTGGAAAATTTATATTCTGGAAAATCAGGATTTTAGAGTGTAATAATAATTTTTGGATGTTAATACTTAAATCGTTTTGTAATTACTATTTTTATTAATCGTTATTGTCGAGATTAGACGATTAACGGGAAAACGCTTTAAAAACCGAGTTTTGGGATTCTGGAAAATTTTATTTTATGGAAAGAATGTCCATAATTATGTTTTAACTAATTTACGTAATTTTTGTACTATTTATTAGGGTCTTTAATTAATAGTTATTGATTTTCGGACAAATTGTGCTTTATCGTTAAAATTCTTCGTCTTACCTAAAAGAATTATTTTTCCAGCAATCTTGAAAGTATTTAAATCTGAACTTTAAGAGTTAAATCATCCCTTAACATATTCTAAATATATTCAATGGTTAATTAAATAAAAGACGTTAAAAGATTTTATTTGACATTTGCCGTAAAATCGTATTTATAATCGTATTGTCGAAACTAATAATAATTAGGGAATTTTAGTTTTGTAGATTTTGGAAACACCCTAATTAGTAGTATTTAAAATGTTTAAGACATTTCTAAATCATTTTATAAACACATGTATGACGTTTCAATAATTTCACTAATGCAAAAGTTCTCGTTTTAAGAATTAATATCGTTAAGGCCGAAAGTACTGGTTTTATAAATCTATATCGTTTACTAATATTTTGCTATTTTCTTATGATGCTATTTTTAGTAAGTTTCTAAAAATAGAAGTTTCCTGAAATAGAAAGTTTCCTCGTTTGGAAAGTGGTTCTTTTTCCTTTTGTTCTCTTATGGTTTATATTATTGAATACATCTTTTAAATATCGATAATGGCTTGTTTTGGAGTTGTGGAATAAGGAAAAGTGTGGGTTTAGAGTAATATAGTCTGGGCGGTACGTTTTGCCATCAACTATAAAGCCGGTGTGTCTATGTTGAGACATATTGGTCGTTGAACTGAGCATGGTTTGTGTTCAGGAGGGTGTATGTTTACCTTAAACTTAGATATCGCATCGTGTAAGTCGCGTCGGGTTGAACTGGATATGGTTTGTATCCAGGAGGGGTGTGCACTACTTAAGCCAGGACCTCGCTGCACGCAGTCCTGTTATAGTTGAGTTGCCTAGTTAGAGACCAAAGTCTGATTTGTTTTGACTAAGTTCTCGAAACTTGATTTTAGTATTGTCCTAGTGAAAGTCTAGATTCTACATTAATCCTATCCATAACGCCATTTGGAATATTTTTATATTATCGATATGAATTGGTTTGCAGGTTGGCAAATATTTTTATGTTTCTTCGGAAACCCATTTTAATATTTTGGTTTTGTGCCGAAAACTTATTTTAATATGATGTTTTACTGTTTTCCATTTTTGTTATTTTTCTATAGTAGTAAGTACAGTTTTAAAATCCTGTTATACGGCTGGGAGAACGTTGACGTTGCTCCCCACTGAGTGTGGCTGTTATGTTTTAACATGGCAGGTATACGTGTTTGTTTCCGGTGGGTGTGGGCTAACGAGCAGTCTTGGATCCTTCTTGGTCTTTTTAATAATTATGTCTTACGGATTGTTTAACCTTTTTACGGATTGTTTTAAATTTTAGCCATTTTTATGTATGGCATACGTTTGACTTTACCAATTTAATTTAGAAAGACATAGTTACAGTGTGTTTTAATCCCGACTCTACAATGTTTCCGCCACTGTATCGCGTTAGAATTTCTACGGGATTACAGTGACAATTCAACACCGATTTCTCCTTCTTCTTCTTTCTTTTTTCCGTCTTTTTATGTACATTTATGTTTGTGCATTAGTATCATAGTTATGTCGATAGTAACGACAATACTAACACTAACATCTAACATTTACTTATCGCACACTAACATCTAACCGCTAACATTTATTTATCGCATCTAACAATCTAACGTTTAATTTTCGTTATTTACATTTTGTTATAATATCACTACCGCGTACATATATATATTTACATATTATCAAATTTCGGATTTAACTCGTTTAACTACGACTATTGCCCAAAGTCCGTTTAATCCCTTTACGAGACGCAATAGTGGTGGCGCCCTTTCGAGGAGCACCGCCCTACGCACTCAAGGGCATAACGTGATCGTGATAGTACGTAGTTGAACGGGCTTAATTCCATTTCAAAAGATCGATACAAAACCCGTTGACGCTAAATCGAGCATCGCATAATCTGTAAGGATTATTAAAGATGACGTAACGCGGAGGGAACCAATTTTGTCCCGGTCCAATTTAAAACGATTTTTTATATCATCTTTTCTAAAATCTCTGATAACGGTCTCGTAATAATAATACATGCATCATGAGTACCGAGGATTAAGTTGTATATAAATCGTGCCATATTTATATGCGATTCGATCAATTATCGATTTTAAAATACATAAAACGAAACGAGCCATAGCTCGCACAGGTGCCACTCGACCGAGTACATAGGCTACTCGATCAAGTAGCACCCCAAATTATGGCAGTAGCTTCTTTCAGGACGCACTCGACCGAGTCAGGCCATGACTCGACCGAGTGGGTCCTGTAGCCCAGAAATCCGAGAGCTTTAATGAAACATTCGAGCCTCGTCTTTTTTTACGACTTAGTCGTCACGTGTAAAGACAATCACGTGATCCCATTTTTCAAAACTCATATATATCACTTCACTTAAACAACTTTGATCGACGGTCTCACTATTAATTTCGCGTTGACGACTCCTTAGTCGTATTCGACGTATAATTAATTTAAGACTCCAATTTATCAATATGATAAGTTGGGACAAGGCATCGGGATTTGGGATCGGGCTAGCACCACGCCTAGGTCCTATATCTCCGTCCTTCGATTAATACATAAAATAATATGTATTTAATTGAAGTTCGTCCATTTACACGACACACGGTCTAGTTTATACACGGGTCCGTTTCTAACTATTGCTTATCATTTTGATTATGTATTTCGATTATTCTACTTTATTGCTCGTTGTATTGCGAATTCCGGGTTGTATTCCGCCCGTGTAATTTGTAACCGATTTATTTTGCTTTGCTTTATTTATTTGCGTTTTACCGTTTATAAATGAACCCTCGCATGGTAAATCACTTCGACAATAAATTAGATGCATTAAAATGACGTAGCTCACATTTAAATCGCATGCTTAGCTAAAACGCTGTTTGCATATCATTTCACCGAATCACTAACGCGCATATTAGAAAGTCAAACGATGTCCTAGTAGAGGCCGCTAAGTGCGGGCGGGGTTGGGTGTCCTTAGTGGGCTTCCCAACACGTACCCTCACCCCTTACTCAGAACCTCGGTTTTCGGATGCCCGAAATCGTTGGCGCACGAGAGTCATTCTTTACACGATTACCGGTATAGATGGTATCGGTATCGCAATGCAAAGGGACGAGCCCAATAAACTCTAAAATCGAAATGGGCCATACTTTGTGTATGGTCCATAGCGATATAGAGTGGGCTCGAACGGTTCCGAATAACCATAAAATTCGGTGGCGACTCCATTTCGACTTAAATTTCAATTCGATCCATTCTCATATGGAGGTGCATTCGCCTACCCAAACCCGCGCGTGGCCGCGTCGGGGTGGACCTACGTCATGTCCACAGCCATGCTTCTCATGCTTGTTTTCATCTTATCATTGTGTGATTGATTTGTGGTTGAATCCTTGTGTAATGGGTAAAATCTTGCATGAGTATTCGGATTTAGTCTTTGACACGAGAGTGCGGACTTTGGCTTAACGCGAGAGCGCGGACCGACCTTAGTAACTAGGTGAAACCTACACCCTTGACCTCCCAATCATCCTTCTACACTTATGAACCCAAACTAACCCTACTTCTTCCCATATTTGATTTCTCCATCTTTTTAGTCAATCATTTTCTCTAGTTTACTTGTTTAATTAATCTTTAGTTGTTTCATTTAGTCCTTGTTATATCTAGTTCATTGTTAGTCTAGTTCCATCCCTTTCCATCATCATAGTTAGTCAATTCTCCTTCTCTTTGTGTTATTTTTATGACTTAGCCTTGTTTTTGAGTAGACCATAGTCTAGACACCCTATAACCTTCTCCGTGGATATCGACCCGACTTCCCTAGCTACTAGTTAGGTCTAGTTGGTATACTTGTTGGTAGGACCCACGGAAAGTCGTCCCATCAGCAGGGCATGCCTAATCATCATCAAAACCCGGGGAATAATCCCCGGGGCTGTTGTAGCCACCTGCGTCAGATCCCCAGTCCCAGTCTTCAGAGTCCTTAAAAGGATCGTCAGTGCCCTCTTCCTCGTCCCCATCAGAAGAATAGCCCTGGCCTTCACTGTCTTCGGAGTCGTCGTGGCTGCTTACGTCCCAGTCCTGGCCAAAAGGGACAGCCCTGACGCCATCATAAGAGCCATAGTCCACCTTCCTCACCAAGGGAGAGAAAGGACCTGACTCAGGGTAAGAGTTCAGTTCAGGGCATTCGTGGTCGAATTGCTCTGGATGCAACCAAGGGAAGCACCTGTGACATCCCTTATAAAAGCAGCCTCCCGCCTGGAAGCGGCGCCTGGGCATGGGCCCAGCAGGAGGCGAAGACTTTTCGGGGCGCTTGCCAGCCCTGACTGAAGTTCCCTTCCTAATGGCCCGTGAAGGGCGAGAACGAGTTCGTCTACTGCGACGAAGGATCAAATGAGTTAGCCTAGGGTATATCAACGTCCGGCGCCCTCTGAAGCAGATGACGTTCATGTAGACTCCGCAGCGAAAAACTGTTTTCATGATCCAAGACATTTCTTTTTTGAACGATGGGAAGGAAAAGAATGAAGATGGGTTGTGAAAATGGTGAAGGAAGTCGAAATTTATATAAAAGCGAAGACAGAGCATTAATGGCGTCCCAACCATCTCTGCAAGAAGAGGAACCAATCACCAGCCCAACACGCTGCTCAAAGAGATCGCTTTACGAGGAAAGTAATCATGAGGAAAGATATTCCAACTCTTTGCATGCCCGGTACGGTTGAGTTTTCTCCCTCGGGAACATGCGACGCATTAAATGCAAAGATGGAGTTCAAAAGTCAATCTCCCGCCATCCCAATCAAGATGTCGCCTGCTGAGCAGGGGCCCCGTTCCCCCTCAGCCGGCGAGGGCCAATTGATGGGGGTCGGTAGCCTGCCGCGGGTCGCCCGACAGTTGGACCCCAGGATGGCCCGACCCAAGAGCAGGAGGAGGCCTGCCTTGCAGGCCACCAGATAAGGTCGCTGAAAGAACCTCCAGGTGGGCGACCTTAGTCGCTCAGCTGCTTGGTAAGACCATGCCGCTTGCCGAACAGGGTAATCGAGCCCCCTACCTGCCTGCCGCCAGGGCGCTCTCGCCTCAGGCAGGGTCAGGGTGGACCAAGGACCCCTCCGTCATTTTGCCTAAGGTAAAGGAGACTGAGTGGACAAGGTGAATCCACGTGTCACTTACCCATCCACTCATTCTCCCCCTCTCTCCCCTCTCTCTCTCTTGGGGGAAAGTATAAATACTTCCCCTCCTCCCACATACAAAAGGTTGGATTTTCTCTCTCTAGACTTTCACTCTAAAAATCGCCACCTTACTCCTCACGAGTAAGGTTTCTAAAGGCTATTCACGAACTGACTTAGGCATCAGAGAGGGTTCCCCCGGACACCTCCGGGTCCCTGTGCGTTCATTGTGCAGGGAGCAGGCCGCCTTCGCCGGGAAGGTTCCAGTACCGGAGTGAGGGAAAAGAGAGAATGAGGAAGCTATACCATCATCATCAAATAATTACCATAGTCTTAGGATCCGAGTCCTAAGTCGAGTCCATCGTTTCCGTGACCGGAACAGCACTGAAGACGAATGGGTTTCCTGCCTATAGGCTGACGGGGAAATTTCATCTGATGGATTGTACTGTGGTGACATATTAAGAGATATATCAGCCTTCCGCTCTTATCATCGGCCCGTACTATGAAGATTTTGTCCCGGAGTGCAGTGTTTATGTTTATCCGAATAGGTTGATGTGCCAAATGGGCGAGACGCAAACCCTTCCCGAGGTTGACACTATTATTATCAATTCTCATCCATAGGGGAAGGATACTGTTAGGGAATTTTAAATGATTTGGAGGCGAAGGACTATACATCCCGTTGCCGAGGCCAACACTCGGAGGACATCCCCCTCATTTGCTCGGTGGAGGGTTTGTGAAGATCCGAAGGAGCAGGAGAAGCTAAGAACCGTGGAGGTTGTGAAGCTATAGAATAAGGAAGCTATGCGAGCTAACGTCGCAAAGAGCCCAACCAAAGACAGTGCTACCGGTCGTAGTACCATCAATTCGTCCAAGCGAGTCAAGAAGAACAAGACCCATATTAAAGACGCGGATGTGAAAGCGCGTGGGATTGGCTGAAAAGCTAAACGCTTGTATTCTAGAGGCCTATGACAAGGGGCCTAAAGAAGCGCACCCGAAGGGCAAGGGGAAGGAGAAGATGAACAGGTAGGACCCAACCAATAGTATTATGTCGTATTATGTAATATTATGTAGCGTATTAATACTACTTTTTTGTGAGGTTTGTTAATACGTTGTCTTTGCTTCCGGGGTATCCAGATGTTAGATGCCTGATGTAAAGGCCTCGACGAAAGGCTTGATTTTGCTTGATTTGTGTTAATAAGAAGCACACATTTTTTGCTTATTGTGGTGGCTCGCAACTCGATTCTTCATTTTGCTCGGAGTGACCTTTCGGGTTTTCACTCCATCCTCGACTCGTCATTTTGTTTTTTACGACGGCTCGCAACTCAATTATTCATTTTGCCCGGAGTGCTCTTTTGTGTTTTCACTTCATCCTCGACTCGTCGTTTCATTTTTTTTAAAGTGCTTCGTAATTGTAATCACTTGTTAATCGAAGCGTATGATGAGTTCCGATTTTTGCACAAATCGATCGTAGTCGGTTTTGTTGTTTTGGTTGTACCCTCGAGAGGGCTGCCTACGTATCCGTGTTTAGACGAAATCAAACCGTGTTCGTAGTTCGTCAAGTGCGAGTGATATTGTGCTTTAGACTCGTTGTGCCAATTATCGATGCGAGATGTTTAGAGTGTTTTGTGTGGGTTTTTGCCCTAGTATAAAGATCAAGATGAGATGTTAGGAAGCTAAGGGAAATAGCGTTTAAGTTGGTCCATGTTGGTAGGGGTTGAGAACTCTTGCCCGTCTAAATCGATGATTATCATGGCGCCTCCCGTGAGTATTTTCTTGAAAAGGTAAGGGCCTGCCCAGTTAGGTTTGAGCTTTACCCTAGTATCGACAGGAAGCGGGGATCTAATGGACTTAACCACTAAATCTCCCTCGTATATGTTTCCAGATTTGACTCGTTTGTTAAAGGGTCGTTGTATTCTTTGTTGGTAGGCTTGCACATTGGATAGTGCTTGTATTTTATACTCATTTAAAAGGACTAGCTCGTCGTAACGTTTTTGGTTCCATTCCTCTTCGGGAATGCCGCTTTCGGTTAATATCCTTAGAGAAGGTATTTCTAACCCTATTGGATGTACTGCTTCTGAACCGTAGGTTAGGTAGTATGGTGTGGCTCCGGTGGGAGTTCGGTAGGATGTTCGGTATCCCCATAATGTGAATGGTATCTTGTTGGGGCAATCCCGATAGTTATTTATCATGATTTTAAGGATGGTGATAATGGTTTTGTTTGCTGCCTCTACGGCTCTGTTTGTTTGAAGCCCGTAGGGCGACGACTTGTGTCATTGGATTTTGTATTTGTCTAGGAGTACTTGGCTGTCGGTCCTAAAGTGAGCCCCCTGATCACTGATGATCTCATGTGGTATGCCTTAGCAGCAGATAATGTTGTTTTGTAGGAATTTGACTACTTGTTTGGAGGTTAATATTGTGTAGGAAGCTGCTTCTAACCATTTAGTAAAGTAATCGACGACTACCAGAATGAAACAGTGTCCACCGGTTCCGGATGGGTGTGCTTTTCCAATGATGTCAATTCCCCAAGTGGAGAATGGTCAGGGTGTTATCGTAGTGTGGAGTGGGTATGGTCGTATATGTTGGTTATTGGCGAATATTTACCAGTTGTGACAGTGGCAGACTTGATGCCGGCAATCTGCCTCTAGGGTTGTCTGGTAGTAACCTAGCCTCATTAATTTATTGGCTAGTGTGTGTTCTCATGTGGGGTCCGCATTCCCTATCATGTACTTCTTCAATGACTCTTTTGGATTGGATTTTATTTTGTCTACGCATCTAAGAAGTATTCCTTGGGGTTTTGTTTGTATAATAGCCTTTGGTTTAGGACGTAGTGGGTGCCGAGCATTCTTAAGGCTCGTTTGCTTTTGGTGTTTTGTATTGGGAGGGTATGATCCATCGGTTTTGAAATCTAGGATCGTTTTGTACCAGGTTTCTTCGGGGGTGTCATCGGTTTCGATGTTGTGGATGTAAGTTAGTTGTTCGCTTTTCTCCACACAAATGAGCATGGAGAAGAGGTTATCGGGCATGTTTATTAGTGAGGCTAGTTTGGATAGTGCATCCGCAAATTGGTTTTCCTCGCGCGGGATGTGTACAAAGTCAATTTTGGTGAACTCTCGGGAAACTGTTTTGATTCAAGTTTGGTATGGAGCTAGGCTTTCGCTGTAAACCTTCCAAATGCTTGTGGCTTAGTTGACTTCTACTAGAGATAAATCTCCATGGACCCTAAGGTTATTAATCCCTAGTGTTATTGCGACTCGCCCAATTAGACAAGCCTCATATTTGGCCGCATTGTTGATTACCGGGAAGTCTAGTTCTACGGATATGGGTGTATGGTAACCTTGTAGGGATATAAAGAGGATTCCTACACCGTAGCCCCTCATGCTCGGTGTGGAAGAACCGGTTTGAAGAGATGATAAATCACGGGGTTGTGTTGTTATCGAGACTTCTTTTAGTTAGGTCTTCGATGTTCCCGATGTAGAAGGTGTTTTTGAGAAAACATGATGACCATGGTGGTGCTTAAAATGGAAGTTTGTGTAGCAAAATCCTTGTTACGGGAATTTAGGTGGTGGTAGCGGTGTTTTGAGAGTGAAACCATGTTAGACACCTTGATTCCATTAGTTGGAATTTTGGGGATAGTAACGGTATGTGTGAAAGTATTTTGAAGATGAGATAATGTAACCGTGTTTGACGCCTTAGTCCCATTGGTTGGAATTTTTGCTATAGTAATGGTGTGATAATTTTTTTGAAAATGGGGAGTATTGATTGGGCCGGCGTAACGACGCTAAAACGGGTTTTAAAAAAAATAGTGTGTGTGTTCATTTGGCCAGAGTAACAGCGCTAAACGGGTTTTGAAAATAGTGAGTGTGTATTTGGCCAGAGTAACGGCGCTAAACGGCTTTTGAATAGTGAGTGTGTATTGGCTAGAGTAACAGCGCTGAAATGGTTTTCTGAAGAAAAAAAATGTATTTTCGAAAAAATGGAGATCGGTTGCAGTTGAATATGTTATCGTGGTTTAATCCATAATTTAATGTCTTATTCGGGTCGTCACAACACGCTACACATAGCTAAACAAGCATACACTCATGCAGGATGTAGACACGGGTAGGCTAGGGTAGACTACCGTCCACGAAAAGTCCTTGCTTCGACCAGGACGTGTCACCCTGAGTGAGGATGAGCGTTGCCCTATTCCACTCGGAGCTTATCGCTTGGCATATTCACGGAATGTGTGACTACCTTAGAGGGCCGAAACGTCAATCATGGGTCTCCTCACGGGTCTTGTCCGAAAACTTTAACATAAGATGGTCGATAGGTCCTAAATCGGTTAGGGTGGGCTTTTCAGGGCCAAAAACTTGTAGTGACTACAAAAGGGACAAGGAAATGGGCTTCACCGACCTCGTTCGAGTTACACTATCCCTGGAAATCTGTTTTCGTTTCCCCAGCGGAGTCACCAAACTGTGGACGCTGCCACCTGCTCGCCGCGCTAACCCGCGCGGACCATCGCATTGTTGGTTACCGGGAAGTCTAGTTTTACGGATATGAGTGTATGGTAGCCTTGTGGGGATATTAATAGTATTCCTACACCGTAGCCCCTCTTGCTCGAGGCGCCATCGAAGTATAGGTCCCATGACTCATCTTCGGCGAATAGGATGTCCTCATCGGGGAAAGACCATGTGTCAGTTGAGTGTGTTTCCTCTATTGGGTTTTTGGCTAGGAAGTCAACTACGACTTTTCCCCTTAATATGTCGAATTCTGTGAGGGTTAGCATGATTGCTATTGCGAACTTGGTGGTGGGAGGTAAAGTGGGTTGTTGGTCGATGTCCTTATGCTTTAAGGTATGTTTATTTGCTTATCGATAAATGACATGGTATCGAGTCATAAGCGGGAAGTGTATATTTTAAATCGAGCAATTCTCGAGGCGCATAGTAAGAAAGGACAATTTATTTCTTTTATTGACAAAAATTCAAGACAACGTGTTTAAATAGGACTCTGGGAGGTAGGGACAGGCTCCTAAACGTCCGACTCGTAAAGAAAATACTTATTTTACTATTAAGCCTTGACCGTAGGACGAGCTACACTCTAACTGGAACCAGATTCACGTGCCTTAGATATTTAGGCTACCCCCCGGAAAAAGCACTTTGATAGCACCATCGACTTTGTTTTTTGCATACTCGTTGGTGGTAACTACCAGGGATGTAGCGACCTTTTCGTCTATGTCCTCGAGGGTGAGACGCATGATGCGTGGCTTCACGGGAGGAAGGTCCCGGCATCCACCAAATTTTGGATGTCGTGATTTAGGCGGTAGCAATCTTTGGTGTAGTGCCCCTTACCCTGATGGTATAGGCAATAAGCCTTGGGATCCCAGCTTGCATCTCGGGCCTCCATAGGCGGATCCGGAGTAGGGATTAGTTGTGCTATTTGCCAATAATCGTTGACGATTCTGAAGAGAGCCTCGACGAACGGCATTCCTAAATCTGTGAGGCTTCTAAAAGGGTCCCCTCCATAAGCTGGGACGAACCGGGCTGGCTTGAGACTACTTTTCTCCTTGGGGATGTCGGGAGTGGGAGGCGCCACGGGAGATTGATCGGGCTTCACATCTTCCTCTTGGGGCCAACATTTTGTCGAACCATTACCCGTTTGTCAGAGGTTCCCTCCTGCCTACCGAGTTGGAGCATGATGTTGTCGTGTGTGGCCAACATCTGTGTCATGGTGAGATGGAGTTCTCGAACGAGGCCTAATATGGAGCTAATTTGATTATCGTCACCGTCTCTGCTACTTGAAGACATCTTGGATGATGGATCTGCGAAACAGGACCAAAGATGCGAGTGGACCCACCGGATGACGTAAGAGAGACTCGAGGACTGCTCGTAAGTGAGCTACACGGAAATGAGACCCTTGATTCACGCCTGTTTACGGTCATCGAGTTTGGGACTCATGTGCTTTTAGACAATTGGTGTATTTGTCGAGACACCTAACGGACTCGGATCTTTGAAGCGAGATTAGTTGTCACCAATCTCGGGGTGAGATTTAGAGAGACTCTCGAGATGAGCTGACTCAAAATGTAAAACCTCGGTCATAGGTGACCTTAGCAATTAGCAAAGATAGTTAATCACACGGTTGTACGACGTAAAGAGTTGATCTCGATCCCGGCTCGGAATCAGAGGATTTTGATGTTCTTGAAAATAGGTATATTTTAAAAGCGAGTTTTCAAAAGTGAGTGAAAATTGACATTACGACGGTTAAGTGACATCGCTTTTGATATGTCAGAAAGTGTTGCCATGTTGGTGTCTGAGTTGAAAATTGACGATAATAATGACGTGGAATTGTGATTTTGCAAAATGACGGTATGGAAGAACCGGTTTGAAGAGATGTGTAAATCACGGGGTTGCGTTGTTATCGAGACTTCTATTAGTTAAGAGTTCGATGTCTCCGATGTAGAAGGTGTTTTTGAGAAAACATGATGACCATGCATGGTGGTGGTTAAAATGGAAGTTTGTGTAGCTAAATCCTTGTTACGGGAATTTAGGTAGTGATAGCAGTGTTTCGATAGTGGAACCGTGCTAGACACCTTGATTCCATTAGTTGGAATTTTGACGATAGTAACGGTATGTGTGAAAGTGTTTTTAAGATGAGAAAATGTAACTGCGTTTGACGCCTTAGTTTCATTGGTTGGAATTTTGGCTATAGTAACGGTGTGATAATATTTTGAAAATGGGGAGTTTTGATTTGGTCGTCGTAACGGCGCTAAAACAGGTTTTGAAAAAATAGTGAGTGTTCATTTAGCCAGAGTAACGGCGCTAAACGGATTTTGAAAATAGTGAGTGTATATTTGGCTAGAGTTACGACGCTAAACGAGTTTTCAAAATAGTGAGTGTGTATTGGCCAGAGTAACGGCGCTGAAACTTCTTTCTGAAAAAAAATGTATTTTCGAAAAAACGGAGTTTGGGTGCAGTTGAATATGTTTTCGTGGTTTAATCCGGAATTTAATGTCTTATTCGGGTTGTCACAACACGCTACACATGGCTAAACAAGCATACATTCATGCAGGATGCAGACACGGGTAGGGTAGGGTAGGCTACCGTCCACGAAAAGTCCTCGCTTCGGCCGAGACGTGTCATCCTGAGTGAGGATGAGCGTTGCCCTGTTCCACTCGGAGCTTATCGCTTGGCATATTCAAGGAATGCGTGACTACCTTGGACGGCCCGAACGCCAATCGGGGGTTTCCTCACGGGTCTAGTCTGAAAACCTTAATGTAAGAAGGTCGTTTGATCATAAATCGGTTAGCGTGGGAATTTTAGGGCCAAAAAGCTGTAGTGACCACAAAAGGAACTAGGAAATAGGTTCATCGACATTGTTCGAGTTACACCATCGCTGGAAATCTGTTTCCATTTCCCAAGCTGAGTCGCCAAACTGTGGGCGCTGCGACCTGCTCGTCGAGCTCACCCGCGCTGACTGTCGCAACGTCCACCCATACGGCCCATCGGACGCCTGTGGTCTAGTCCGATCTGATCTCGCGTTCGAGGCGAAGTGACGGACCTCGATTTGGTTTACGATTTGAATTGTACTAGACAGATGTATGGGCGCATCTATGTTTTCGTTTAATCGATCGAGATGTGGTTGTAAATGGTTAAAGGCTGATTTGTTTGGTCTGACGACTTTTTTATTGAACCAAATTTGTTACCGATTTGTGGAGTCACCACCTGGTAATTTTGGGATACTCGGAAACCGTTCAACTCAACTTAAATCCTTAGCCGGCTCAAATTTGATTGACATGGGGACCTAATGATAGAGACTTGTACCCTTAAGTATTCCATGTCTAAAATGACTCTCATTGCCAATGGTTTTTGACATCTGGAAATCGTAGATTCTGAGTAAGGGGTGAGGGTACGTATTGGGAAGCCAACGTCCATAAACGTCAACACCCAATCCCGCCCGTACGTAGCGGCCTCTACTAATCAATCGGTGGGATGATAACTTCGTTCCAATTATGGCGTAAATGAGATAAAATCCGTTATTTTAACCCTATGCTTTTGCTATGTCGGTTATTTTAGAGACAAGTAAGTTTATTTTCGAAGTAAGTGCTTTTACTTTCATTGCATGCGATTTCACGTGACAAGCAGGCCATAAAAAGATGCACGTAGGAGAGTAAAGAGTACTAGATAATATTTGTATTGGAAAATCAGTTTTAACGTGATAATGGATTTGTTACCTCGTATAGTACTACATCAAACACGAATTTTGGAGATAGCATTTCGCAATTAATTAAAGTCTAATATTCAGTTTGTATTGAGACTTGTATTGAGATTTTTAACGTACAAAGTTGTGCGGTATTTGTTAATAGTAGAATTAAACCAACATCAAACACGTATCCTCATATAAGATTAGTTTGTATTTTTATCTTGGATCGCCTTTTTTGTGTATTTGATTTAAGCATGTCAGTTTTCTTAAACTTGGGTTTAAGTTGTTGACCTAGATTTTATTTTATTAGTATTATGAATAATTAGTAATCTTGATAGATTATCAAGAGAGAAAAAAAATATGACAAGATGTCAAAGTTATGATTTTCTTCTTTTAATAGAAGATGTCTGATTGATAAATCGGTCTTATAGACCG
The DNA here is from genome assembly GCA_958450325.1 of Agrostemma githago. NCBI lineage: Eukaryota > Viridiplantae > Streptophyta > Magnoliopsida > Caryophyllales > Caryophyllaceae > Agrostemma > Agrostemma githago. Next base: position 52,476,599 of record OY288255.1, read on the forward strand.
TAGTTATGAATGCATCTATTTTTGAGGCAATAATCCAAAATACGAGGAGTTAATATGAGGATATGATGTTTATCTTTCAATTTAATTCAATCTCGTAGACTGTATATATCTACGGATCAATTTCAATGTTAATATCCATATGCTGAATGCTCATATAATTTTGGACCTGAAGTTCCAAAACAATTTAATTTTTAATTATGAGCAGTGAAAATAATGTTATCCTGTATGGTAACAAATATTTTGGATACAAGTTTCATAAAAGATTGTATACCTGAAGTTACGCGATTATTTTGGTTGATAAATATGCTAATACAGTTGTCCCAGAAAATATGATATCACGGAAATAAAATAGCCTCAAAGGCATCGTATCGTGAAAAATATACTCCGTGTGAGTACGTACATGAAATTGTACCGAGATAAGTATCACTTTAAAGTTGAAGTTGATAAAATTTATACTCTGAGTGAGGAAAGTACATGAAATTTGTACAATTTTCATATGAATTTCAAATTACGTGGGGAGAAAGTACATGACATTGTACTGTGTTTAATACCACCTATTATTATTCTGAAGGCAATATAGCGTGAAGAGAGGTTATGAGAAATTCTCTGGATTAATTCCATGTTCACCCAAAGTTGGAAGAATAGTATAATTAATGTTGAAAGACGAAGAATCTCTTTCAATTGGTTGAGTCCATCCATGAAATGAATGTGACATCTGATAAGACCGTGCCCGAGGAGCAGGTCGAGATCATGACAGTGTTAAGCCTGATATTGCGACCTTAATTGAGCCTTATGATGTGGCCTTAATTGAGCCAAATTTGTTAATTGATGAAAGTAAATATCTCATGAAGATTCATATGACCCACATATACGCGAAGTTCGATATGAGAGGAAGAAAAATTATATACGAGTTGAAATTTTGACATGCACACTATGACCCAGAATTCATAGTGCTAATATAAACTGAACCTATGACGAGAAATTCATAGTGTTGACCAATATTGAAACCGTAATGTACAGTTCACGGTGTTTTACAAATTTTTGCTTTGCATGTAGCAAATATTATTTTGAGTATCAAAAATTAAGAATAAACTTGAGGTTTGTTTACAGATGTTTGCAAAGTATGAGATACTTTTAACAATTGATATTCGTATCATAATAATATAAACCATTTCTTGAAGCGAATGGTATTATCATATTTTCAGGATGTAATACTCGTATATTTTATTTTCATACAAATTATGTAGTCGTAAAGACACATTATTTTGAAAATGGCTTAAAGGAATTATGCGTGATGTCGCGTATCCGCATGTCATGGTCGAGCAAATTAATGCGATTTTAAAATCGTGAGTCTCGTATAGGTGATTAATAATTATTTTTCCTGGTAATGGATATGAAATGAACAAAATATTCGATTAACGACCATTATTTTGTGAAACGAATATGGAATCGAATAAAAGATTGATTAAGTGATGAAAATTATATCACTGACACTGAATAAGTGTAAGGAGGTGAATATTTTCATTATGTATTTATTTAAAAACTCAAATATTTTTTCCGGAAACGGTATCTTAATGATCACAATATCTTGTGAAGGCAACGTGATAATGCGACTATGTATTTATATGGTGAAATAAATGATCAGTTGATTAATCATCAATTTATAGTTATTATCACATGGAATTAAATTACTCTAAGAGTAATATATATAGTCATATTCCGGGAAGGAATATTGACGGGTCTTGCCTATTGTATTAGACACCAATTGTGTCATATCACTATCATTTGCTATGGCCATATGACTAAATAAAATTAGTGTGCACATATGATTGAATGTAGCTAAACAGAAGTTTAGCAGGATGAGAATCGGTCAACTGGTAAAATTGACACGAAAATACTAAAGATGTGACAAATTGAGGCCATCCGGGTTCTTCTTACACCCTTTTCGATAAACCCGACGTTTATCTTGAAAGAATTTAATGGCGTGCTGATCAAACTCTTTAGTGTACCATTAAAATTATATTTAAGGCAAGACAATAAACTAAGATTGAGTATGTGAAATATTGGAGATCTAAATACTACTCGTAGTTGGATAATGGAGATGAATGTCCATATCCGATTGACCTTTAAGGTTTTAATTATGTGACCTATAGTCACAAAGAATTTTACGAGTAATTCATGTAATCAAAGTTTACAATGTAAATATTATGTGAACATGGTGATCTCCCAAATGGGCAATTTTAATCAGCACGTGAAAAACCAACTGCGTTAAGTTGAGCTCCCAAATATATTATTCTATTGAAGAGAATCATTTGATAAAGTCTATGAAATATTATATAATTTTTAAGGTGGATATTGCCCTTTAAATCTATCAAGTAATGATAGTTTTTACCACCTAAGGGGGAGATTGATAAGGATAAGCTGGTAAAAATAAACAAGTAATGTTGATCCCAACTGAACCTGATCGAAGTTCAGAGACTTGTTTTGATGAATATGAAATACATCAATTAGAGGTTCATGAAATATGACTAATGATTTGATCATTGTGTTATGATGATGTATATGATGATATATCAGGTTGATTACTTATCTTATTAAATATGTTATACATTGAAATTTATGATTTCACTATAGACAGATGCACCCTCCTTGTGGTGTAGCGAGCTATAGATCAGTCATGGATGGTAGATGTAATGAACATTGAAATTCTTGCAAAATTTTCAATAATCACACATGATATAGTGTGAGGGTCTTATTCGGTTAATTTGTTATAAACAAAATGGCAAGCATGTGCAGTTGGTATTCGTAAAGAGTAATGAAATTGAATGTCCCGAAGCGGCATAGATATCTGATGATAATAGATGGTCTATATAAAAAGATTGGTACCACATATATTCAGATTCATATATAAATAATCAGTACTGATGATAATAGATTATATCGATATATTAATTCGTGGAAACGAATAATAGTTGCGCGCATTCGACCCTAATAGGGATCTTATATAAAAATACATTTTGATTGTTGACGTACAATCTATGGTTAAGAATTAGCTCATGGACTTAGAGTCCACGTATTGACATAAAATTAATCCAATTATGAATACTGGTGGGTATACTGTACAATTTGCATTTGAGTCTCATGTGCATGTAATATAGTTATTTTACCATTGCATATTAGTTAAGATTACATCATTACATTAATTTAGAATATATACACTTAGGGCATTGTTCGTATTACATGCATGCACGAGATTATTATTGTTATATATTGCAGGATATATGTTTAAAAGGAGATCATACTCCTAGATTGATAAGTACTTCGAGAAGGAGCTTATATTGTAAATTATCAGCACATGATAATGGTTGATCGAATGAGTTCCTGAAGGACTCATGATTAAGTATATATGAACCTTTACACGTAAGTGTATCTATGAGAGCATTCAACATGCATGTGATATGGTGTGAATGCACGGGTTTATTGTCTCAGCTTGAAGTTTAAGCGTATGAGAAATCATACATGATTAAATTTCATGGTCCAGAAGCGCCATAATAGTTGAAAAATAATGTAGTGGAATGCTACAATGAGTATGTCAATCCGTGCAAGGGCAAGAAAGATTAATTATTATTTAAGATAAAATTGGATTGATTGATTCTCCTGAAGATCGATAATCAGTTGAGAAATAATGTTAGCTACAATCTTTTTCCCTTCGACTAGGTTTTTTCCCAATGAGTTTTTCCTAGCAAGGTTTTTAACGAGGTAGCGTAGCGCTTTTTTCCCAATGAGTTTTTCCTAGCAAGGTTTTTAACGAGGTAGCGTAGCGCTTTAGACGTTTTAATACGCTATAGTTATGGTCATTATAATTTTAATGACGAGATACATATTTGGTTATACATCATAAATGACTATATCCAGATTGCAAGCTCCGAAGAAATATGATACTGAACTTATCAAAGATTCCTATTGATTGAAGATACCAAGTTTGTCAGTTACTACAATCCATTTCAACGTCGTCATGAAGTTCCATGAAGATATTAATTATTTTCATTAAATATCAAGTTGTGTAATTATTAGGGGGAGTAACCACGCGTTGTACTCTTTTTTCTAAGCCATGGTTTTGTCCCACTGGGTTTTCCATGGAATGGTTTTAATGAGGTAGTATGTTATGCGTGTATGAAGATTTATGTACTTTTTTTTTCCTTCACTAATGTTTTTCCACTGGGTTTTTCTAGTCGAGGTTTTAACGAGGCATTTTTTTTAGTGATGTACATCCAAGGGGGAGTGTTATGAAACATAATATGTTGATGTCCATCGGGTCTTATAGGCCATTATGATGTAACCCTAGATATACCATGTACTATATATATGCCCCCTGATGGGATGAATAAACACCTCTCTGATTTCTCTCATTCCTTTATCTCTCTCTAGTTTCTCTTCTCCCTTACTTTCACAACAGATATTAGTTATTTTCTTGGTATATCTTACTCGATATTCTGCTTAAAGTGTGTCTGCGCGTTATTAATAAGGATGCGTCGAACCACATGTGAGATGTGAGCATCGAGATTAATACGGGACTGGACCGTTGCTCGTTTTTTTTATGATTTAGTTTATTTACGTTTTGAACTTCGTGTTAGGTGATTTAACATGCGATTGTGATCATAAAAGCAATAAATCATATGAAAGCAGTAAAATACAAAATGTAAGTAAATCACATTGTATGAGGAGTTGCACCCTCATTAATACAAAACATACAATAGATTACGGTTGAAAACCATCCTAAACAAAGAGTGTAACCGTCATATAGGTCAGCATGATGGTTGATAATCAATCACGGTTTAAAGCAAGTCAAACCGTGATTGTTGTTATTCTTGGATAGGACGGTTGAGCTGTAGAAGCGTCATTGTTGTAATTGTTGTAGAGGACAGTTGAGTTGTAGAAGCGTCATTGTTGTAATTGTTGTAGAGGACGGTTAAGTTGTCGAAGCGGCGTTGTTGTCATTCTAGCAGAGCACACTTTTTTCCTTAAACCGTGATCTTTGTTATATTGAAAGATGACATTTTCTTAATAAACCGTGATCTTTGTTGCACTTCTAAAGAAGCTCACTTTCTTGTTAAAACCATCATATTGGTAAAGAAAAAATTTGTTAAAAAAAGAAAATCATGGTTGATCTGCATATGAGAAAACATCTCAATGAGGAAACTTTGTTACATGTTTTTGTAAAAGGTAAGTATGTATTAATAAGTGAAAAATTTACAGGAATATGACTACATCAAATTATGTAGCCATCGAGCATCTTTGGCACAAACTGGGTATTTAATCTTACACATAATTCGACTTTTAACATCCAATTTAATCAACTTGTCGGTATGCTGCGGTTGTTGAACCGCTCCTTCCAATCGACATACATTCCGCTGCCTCCAAATATGGTAAATTGCTGCATTAATCACAGCCTGGAGTATATTGCATTGTAATTTGGACCCTCTCATTTTAATCGCCCACTCCAAACTCCGAACATGCGGAATTCGCTTCTTTAGCCACTCAGTTAACATACCAATAACTCGCGAGCTCCAACAACATCCAAAGAAAAGATGATCCACTGTCTCAGCCTGCAAGTCACAAAAATAACAAAGGTCTGTGTCTTCCACCCCAAACCTCAAAAGTTTCGATCTCGTGTTTAGAGCCTTTCAAAACACAAGCCAAGAAATAAAGCTATGTTTCGGGAGACTCCATCTACTCCACACGAGCCGACTCCACGGTGCCTTCGGGACATGAGTCCGGAGCATCTCATAAGCCTGTGATATAGAATAATGAGTACAAGAGCCATGCCATAGACCGTTCACGAACATATCTTTGATTTTCTCTTTTGTATGACAGATCTTCCTCCATGCCAACGTGACATCAACATGAGGCTGATAATCAAGCCAATTTGTGCCTCTCAAATAAACGATCAGGCTGATCAAACACCCAAGAAGCCAATTTCGCAACAGCTACCTCATTCCAAGTTGTCAGGTCACGAAGACCTAATCCACCTTCCTCTTTCAGGAAGCAAACTTTCTACCAGCTTACCAGCGCTCGTTTGGTGCCCTCCACCCCACCTTCCCAAAGAAAATTACGACAAATGGACCCAATCCGAGCCATACCAAATTTAGTAATAATAAAAACCATGGCCCAGTAATTGTGCAATTGGGATAGCACAGCCTGAACCAAAGTCAGTCTTCCCGCATAAGAGAGTTTCCGGGCTCCAATACTAGAGATTCTCGAAACAATACGGGCTAGCATTTTTTCACAATCATTCTTACCAAGACGAGTGCTCTGAATCGGCAAACCAAGATATCTAAAAGGCAATGAGCCTTCTACACATCCCGAGAATTGCAAAATAGCCGCCTTTCTATCCTCATCAACTCCAGCAAAATAAACATGAGATTTACCCACACTAATACTCAAACCCGACGTTCTAATAAAAGTAGCAAAAGCCTTCCATAATAATTCCATAGACTCCGTCTCTCCTTTGCAAAACAGGAGTAGATCATCCGCAAAAAGCAAATGACTAAGTTTCAGCTCTCCACATTTCGGGTGATATTTAAAGTTTCTCTCAATCATTCCAAAAGACATAATTCGAGAGAAATACTCCATACAAATCGTGAATAGTAACGGAGACATAGGATCACCTTCCCTCGGTCCTCTTTTCCCCCCGGAAGAAGCCAAAATTATCCCCATTAACAGAGAGAGAATAGGAGACCGACGAGACACACTCCATAATCAGACCCCGGAAATGCTCCGGAAAATCCAATGCACGGAGCATTTGGTCCACAAAATTCCACTCAACGCTATCATTCGTCTTATGGATATCGACTTTAAATAAACATCTAGGTGAAATACGACCCCTTTTATACATCCGGACAAGGTCCTGACAAATCAGCACATTCTCGACAATACTCCTTCCCTCAATAAAACCACCCTGAGTGGGCGAGATTATTTGAGGCAGAACCCGGCCTAATCTTGCACAAATAATTTTAGCAATACATTTGTACAAAACATTACAACAAGCAATCGGCCTAAATTCTCTCACAGATTCGGGCTTATTCACCTTAGGAATCAGAGTAATAATAGCACAGTTCAGCTGTTTCAGAAGCTTACTAGAGACAAAGAAATCTTGTATAGCTTCCACTATGTCATTCCCAACAATATCCCACGAATCGATAAAAAATTGACTCGAGAATCCATCTGGACCAGGAGCCTTATCACGTTGGATACTGAACATCGCCCTTTTGATCTCATCAGTTGAGACTGTCGCCTCAAGCACAGCCTTATGCGCCTTAGTGCACACATTACCTCGTCGAACCAATTTAATATTAACTTCCTCAGTTGCGTGTGTTTCTCCCAAAAGGGACAAATAATACCGCGTAAAGGCATCCTCAATCGCGCTATTAGTGTCACACACACGCCCCTTAGCGTCGTGGATCTTAGCCACTGCGTTGTGGGCCCTCCGTGCTCCAGGCGTAACTCAGCCTGGGCACACCGGTTTTCGATGTCTGAGAAACATGTCGCATTCAATTCTTTCAAAGGCCTCTTCATGTTCCTGAGCTTCCTCGCAATCTGGAACTGCTTTGTCCCACTAACAGGCTCACGCCAAATAGCAGTAACGCAGCTCACGAATTCTGGGGCTTGACCCCACATATTTAAAACATCGTGTAATCCCCTAGAAATTCTAACGCGATACAGTGGCGGAAACACTGTAGAGTCGGGATTAAAACACACTGTAACTATGACTTGTTAAAATTTAAATGGTAAAGTCAAACGTTAGGCCTTAAATAAAATGGCCAAAAATTAAAACAATCCACGAAAGGGTTTGACAATCCACAAAACAAAATTATTAAAATTAATCGAGCAAGGATCATCTCTGCCCGCTAGCCCACACCCGGAAACATGCATACCTGTCATGTTAAAAACACAACAGCCACAATCAGTGAGGAGCAACGTCAACGTTCTCCCAGTCGTATAACAGGATTTTAAAACTGTAATTACTACTATAGAAAAATAGTAAGAATGGAAAACAGTAAAACATCATATTAAAATAAGCTTTCAGCGGAAAACCAAAATATTAAAATGGGTTTCCGAAGAAACATAAAAATATTTGCCAACCTGCAAACCAATTCATATCGATAATATAAAAATATTCCAAATGGCGTTATGGATAGGATTAATGTAGAATCTAGACTTTCACTAGGACAATACTAAAATCTAGTTTCGAGAACTTAGTCAAAACAAATCAGACTTTGGTCTCTAACTAGGCAACTCAACTATAACAGGACTGCGTGCAGCGAGGTCCTGGCTTAAGTAGTGCACACCCCTCCTGGATACAAACCATATCCAGTTCAACCCGACGCGACTTACACGATGCGATATCTAAGTTTAAGGTAAACATACACCCTCCTGAACACAAACCATGCTCAGTTCAACGACCAATGTGTCTCAACATAGACACACCAGCTTTATAGTTGATGGCAAAACGTACAGCCCAGACTATATTACTCTAAACCCACACTTTTCCTTTTTTCATAACTCCAAAACAAGCCATTATCGATAATTAAAAGATGTATTCAATAATATAAACCATAAGAGAACAAAAGGAAAAAGAACCACTTTCCAAAAGAGGAAACTTTCTATTTTAGGAAACTTCTATTTTAGAAACTTACTAAAAATAGCATCATATGAAAATAGCAAACTATTAGTTTAAACTAATACAACATTTTTAGTAAACGATATAGATTTATAAAACTAGTACTTTCGGCCTTAACGATATTAATTCTTAAAACGAGAACTTTTGCGTTAGTGAAATTATTGAAACGTCATACAAGTGTTTATAAAATGATTTAGAAATGTCTTAAACATTTTAAATACTACTAATTAGGGTGTTTCCAAAATCTACAAAACTAAAATTCCCTAATTATTATTAGTTTCGACAATACGATTATAAATAAGATTTTACAGCAAATGTCAAATAAAATCTTTTAACGTCTTTTATTTAATTAAACCATTGAGTATATTTATAATATGTTAAGGGATGATTTAACTCTTAAAGTTTCAGATTTGAATACTTTCAAAATTGCTGGAAAAATAATTCTTTTAGGTAAGACGAAGAATTTTAACGATAAAGCACAATTTGTCCGAAAATCCATAATTATTAATTAAATACTTTAATAAATAGTACAAAAATTACGTAAAATAGTTAAAAAATAATTATGGACATTCTGTCCAGAAAATGAAATTTTCCAGAATCCTAAAACTCGATTTTTAAAGCGTTTTCTCGTTAATCGTCTAATCCCGACAATAACGATTAATAAAAATAGTAATTACAAAATGATCTAAGTATTAATATCCAAAAATTATTATTACACTTTAAAATCCTGATTTTCCAGAATATTGTTTTTCCATATTTTTCCAAAATTCCAGATTCAACAAATTCCAACAAAACTGTCATTTAAACCCGATTTCACAATTAACGATTTCATCAATAAACTTATCGTTCCTAACATTTTATTAAGGCACTAAAAATCATAAAAATATATTTTAATATGAAGTCATGAGAATCACAATTTTTTCCAAATTTAAACTAAAGACCAGAATTCGAGAATTTAAACAACAAACACGGTTTTAACGATAAACGATGATTTAAAGTGATTAATTAATTCATCCACTTAACAATTCCTAAAAATTATGAAACAAATTCAGAAAATTCTATTTCATCAGAAAGTTTCACCACGTCAAAAATCAGATTAAAATAAAATGTTTAGGTACTAGAACTAAAAATCGGCTTTTAATCGTTTTTGTCCGTAAACGGTAATAATTCAATAATCGATATTTAAAATATCAGAAAAATCTTAAATTATTATAAATCATCAAAAATATCATTTTTACAGAATATAAACATATATTACATGTTTAGGCCGAATATTATGATTTTACAAATTAATATAACAATTTAATCGTTAATCTCGAAAAAGCGATAAAAATACCGAAACATGCAAATTTTCAACTTTTTAAAAATTTTCCAGATTTTGTGACATACATATATTGTCAAAATGAAACATAAAAATATATACATGAAAATACACAATTAAAATCATGAAATACCGAGTAACATCGACGTTACCTTCAATCCAAATTCGAGTCTACGATAAATTCGTCATCTGCGGGATCATCTCGGAAGCCTATAAAATAATAAAATCCATGGTATGAAAATACCATAAGATGGCTGAAAAATCAAGGTAGAAAACAATTGGAAATGAAATCGATTAATACCTTAACGAAGGAAATGGAAAAAAGATCGAATAAGGATGAATTAGAGACGGAAAGAGGATGATTAAGACTTGATTTTTGCACATAATTGGGGCTGGTGGCTGCTGGAAATCATGGCCAAATGAAGAGGAAAAGAGAGTTGTTTTGCTTATTTTTTTTGTAAACGAATGATAAGAAAAATAAAGGGTTTCTTAAACATAAATGATGCATGACTTTTGATAAAAATGAGGCCAAATACTAGTGTTTTTTGCCAGCCAAAATGAAGAGGTGGATCTTAAAAGTTTGATCATTAACACTAAGAATAAATGGTAGAAAACAAAATATCTAAAAAGTTTAATCCATTTTATAAAACAATGTGTAAAAAGAAATGTAAAGGGATGAGTGTATGACAAGGTCACGGTCCAAGGGTGACAAGGGGAGTCCAAAAATAGTTGTAGGTTGGTAGTAAAAAGAATCGTAAAACTATTAAAGATATTTCAAAGCAATTCGAGTAAACCTCACGTTGGAATTTAATTATTTACGAAACTTCGTATTAAAATCATAAATGGCTTATTTTTAGTAAAGAAAATATTTCTTAGTTGAAAATATTATATAAATGTATTTAAACATTTTTAGGAAAATGAATAACTTAAATCCGAGCTTAAAAACGTCAATTCAAAGAAAAATAGAATTCCTCGCGGAAAATTAATTAGTTTACGAAGAAAACCAAATAAATGGATTTAAAAAGAATTAAAATCTTTAAAATTAAAAATAAAAATCATTAAACTCAAAAATGAAAAATGAGCTTAGTAAAATGATGAAATATGAGGCCGAAAAGTGACAGAGTTAAAACGGAGTCCTAACGGAAAGAATAAATATGCTAGGAAAAATAGCGGGTGTTACACATCGATTCTTCCTCCCCGACGGCATCTCTAATTGGACCACACAAGGACAATGGTTGAAGGTTCCCTCAGGCAAGAAATTAGCATACCCATTCGGAAAAAGAGCTGCAAATTCATCATTAATCAAGCATCGGTCAATCCGACTAAAAACTCTAGTCTCAGCCACCTTGTGCTTATTATTCCAAGTGAACCAAGACCCACTCGACTTGAAGTCACTCACATCACAGTTCGCAAGACAGTCTCGAAAATGAGTCATCGCTTCATCCGATGACGGACCCCCAAGGCCCTCTCTCGCATCAATAACACAGTTGAAATCACCCATGATCGCCCACGGCTCTCTAGAGGCATAGGATTCGAGCCTTCTCCAAAGTTCCACTCTGTCATGGGTAGAGTTAAACGCATACACAAAAGTGAGCAAATAACGTTTCCCCGAATTCAAAGCTACTTCGACATGAATACTCTGATTGCTATACTCCAATATCGTCAAGTTGACCTTATCATGTTTCCATAATAGCCAAACCTGACCCCCACTATAACAATGAATATTAGTCGTAATACTTCATTCATAGAAAATGTTCTGATGAACTTTTGCATACGCTTTATTCCTTATTTTTGTTTCAAGCAAACCAAAAACATCTACTTGCTGTTTTCTAACAAACTCACTAATAGTGCGCTGCTTATTTATATTGCACATGCCGCGCACGTTCCAAAAACCTATATTATGAACTACCATGGATAACCAACTCCAAACCAACCCCGTCATTTCTCACATCTTTCTCTTTGCTCGGGGAGCCAATGATCATATCAGCAAAGGAAACCCCATTTTTCACTTCCGGATTGTTTCTCGGCCCTTATACCCAGGCCTAGATGCCCTATGAGGATTAGTCCTCACAATACCAGCGTTCGGTTGGGGTGCAACAATAGCCTTAACACCCGAGGTTAGCCTCGTGGCAGGCTGCCTCAACGCCACCCTCCCCCCCCCCCCCCTCAGATTTCTTCAGCATAGTTTCTTGTCGTGCCTTACGCAATTCATCCTTCCTACACTCACTAGTCTCATGCTCGTACCCCTTGCACTTAGTACAACAAGTCGGCTTCCATTCATACTTGACGAATATCTCGACCTCATTTTCCTTCTCGTCCAAAAATTTAACTGAATTCTTAAATTTTTGTCCCACCTTAACCAAGACCAAGACTCTAGCATACCCTAGCCTAGTACGTTCTTCCGTAGCCAAGTCCGACTTGACATACGGCCCTACAAGGGAAGCAATTCAGGACAAACAGCGGCCCCAAAATTTCAAAGGCAAATCATGAAACTGAATCCACACAGGCACTTCTTTAACATCTTCTTTATCCATTTTAGCATCAGGAGTCCATTCTTTCACAATTACAGGCTTATTATCAAACATGTAAAGACCATGATTAAGAACTTTTACCTTATCGGCCTTGTCCTTGAACCGGACTATGAATATACCATTAGGAAGGAAGGAAATCTTGTCAATTCCGTGTTCCTTCCATATCCTCCTCACAAACCCTTCAACCACTTCCCAAAGCGGGTTCGCACCCATTATAAAGCAGTATACTGCAGAGCTCCAATATTCGATTTCATCATCCATGTCATCCTCTGAGAATCGCAATAGTTCAGCGTCTTCTTCCATGTCAACGATCTTTTTTCCCTCCCTCTGTTTCCATCCACTCCCATCCATCTCCACATCATTGTCAGTCTCCGGAACGTATTCAGAAATTTGGTCGTCCTCCGGGTCAGACACATAATTCAGTCCCGGTATTTCTTTCACCTTCGAATTCGTCAAGGCCGACGAACTCTCGTCAGCCTGATTCCGGGTTCCATCCAGATTGGAATTCTTCACCACCTTACGTAACAATTCCTCCTTCGCTTTTCGAGTAACTGGTTTCATTGCTTTCGGTCCTTTCGGAACAGCCCTCGTCTTCTGTCTCATTGGAACGACGAAGGAAAACGGCGGCAGACAGTCTTGTCGCTGTCAGGGTCGTCCGTGCCGCAGCAGTCAGCCGGAAATCGTAACGGTCAGCCGGAAATCTCCAGAGCAAACGAAAGATTTTTTTTATTTTGAAGGTTATTATCTTTTTTACATGTTTTGCTTTCAATTATCTTCACTAACATTGCATTCCGACAAGTAAAAGCTATTAAAGAAACCGTGATTCCACGAACTTCAATATATTAAAAATTGAAGGAATTCGACAAAAGAAACTTCAGACACATGTAGATTGCAAGAACATCAATATTTACAAACAAAATACATATTCTTGCAGAAAAAAACAAGAATAAATCATTATAGCAATGTGTAATTGCATGGTCTTTGCAAATCAGTGAATGCTAGCCAAGTCAATCCACTCCAAGTGCATGATGACTTCATGTAGACATTGCGGATACGCTGGAGAATGACGTAAAATCATGAATGAAAACTTGTTATTAACTAGCCACATATTTTTTTTATAATTTCCACTTGAAAGTACTTAATAAGCATCACAAAACTACAAGTCAATAGATTTAAACACACAATTATGAATCCACCGTAAGTCAAGTTTAATCACTACGAATAGAATTGGTGCTATAAGCATAAAGTTAGATAGAAATTCATCTTGGCTACTTGAACTTCATGAACAATTATTACTGCTCGAATTGGAGTGCATAATTGGCCCAAATATAACTCACCTCGTCAATGTTGAGCCGAATATCTTTGGGGATCTAATCATAAACTAATATATAACAACAAAATTAAGCAACGAGATTAATTTATGTATGATATATAGAGTAAAAGTTAAAAAAAGTAACTATATATGAATTCTGCTGAGAATAAACATGAATCAGGAATAATAGTTACGTATCTTCTTTGGATGATCTCCAACATGTATCGGAAAATATAATATCCACATAGAATGGTAACCAGGGGCCGCTTAGGGCACTAAAATATAAACTCATTATCAAACATATACATACACATTAACCTCCCTCTATCATTTCTTTACATTGGTATTGGAACAAAGAATAAGGACATTCTACAAATCAAATATTCAGTTTAATAGTAAGTTATTTTCCTAAAATAGCAGCATGATGACTTCAATAAGACATGTAAAAAAGGAATACGTAAAGAATTTACTTACATGGATGGTGTATTTGATATGACAATCTTTGGGACACAAGTAGGTATATATATATATATATATATATATATATATATATATATATATATATATATATATATATATATATATATATATATATATATATATATATATATATATTTCGAATACTAGACGAATACCTTGATAATATGTCACCTAAGGGTTTTTGCCTCAATCCTAGCAAGTGAATACCTTGATAAATGCCATGTATTATAAAGATAATTGTAAAAAAAAATTATTTTTAAAATATGGCTTGTAAATAACTTAGAATTAATATCACTTGCCTCTCACAGCATGAAAGTGCAAATTTATTTAGTGTATGGTACATCTAATTAAAACCAAACTGTCCAATTTCCTTAGAAATTCTTACTAAAATGTGTACTAAGTATAATAATAACAAAACAAAAAAATCACATATCCACTGAGTGAGCAAAACTCACATAGTTAAAGTCTCCACAAAAAAGGGACGATACTCCGGATATGCACAAGGATCGCGCCAATATACGACACTTTTCGATGAGTTGATAGCTGCTAACATCCAATGTTCTCTACAAGTCCAAAAGTAGTTCATTTATAATATGTTCAATCATATATGAACCCGAATTTTGTGATGAACTAGTATTATCTAGACCTCCCTCATCACCTAAGCATGGATCTCTATCCATCTCACCAAATTAGACATTTTCCTCCATGTTTTCTTTTCTTTGGACTAACTTCGGACTGAAGTTTTTCAAGTATGTATCATTCTTTTATAATCTTAACGTGATGAAGATGATTATTGATGACACTAAAAAAAAGACATTTAAGTTTATAAAACCAAGGAGCTACTTATACAACACTATTTTACCAATTCTACCTCATTAATTAAATAAGTTAAGTCACTACTTATCAAAATTATAACTACATGTTACTCTTATTTTTATCTCTCTTCGGTTTTTAATGTTTCCGCATTGTGTTTTGCACATAAATTAAAGGATTGGAAAAATATCGATAAAGAAAGCAATGATGATGAAATATTGGTGAATAGACATGAGACAAAAGGTGTAAATAATGTTAGTTTAATTAATAAAATGGCAAAAAGATGTAACTAATAGAAAGGACAATATAGTAATTTCACCATTGGACAAATATGAAAAGTGGAGAAGTGAGGAAAATAATAAAAACTTACCAAATAAGAAATATGGGTCAAACATTAACAAACGGAGGGAGTAATAGTTTTGGTTTATGTATGTTACTCATGTCGAAGTTATTATTTAATCGTTTTGGTTTAATTAGCTTGACCCAATTCGGGTTCGACCTTTAGGAGTCCCATTGGGCTTTGTTTGGATAACATTTTGGCTAGTTTGAGGTTTTTCTCTGTTAGTAGTTGTGTTCATGTTTGACGTGAGGGTAATACCGTTGCACATTTTATGGCTAGATTCTGTCCTTCTGATATTGTATTTAGCTCGAATTTTCCGCCAGCCATTTTCGACTTAGCGGATATTGATTTAATATTAACCCCTCACGTGTTTCCTTCAAAAAAAAATAGCTTGACCCAATTCCATATCCAAAACTCTTTCTTACTCAAGGTCAAGTTAACCTTGACCAAATCCCTATTCAATCTCGTGTAACTCCAATTACCCTCCAATCAAATTTCCATCACCTCCATCAATCATCTTCACCAAAATTCAATCAACCATCTATATATCTCTGCCATTATCTCCATCTCCATTCATTTACTACAAATCACCATCAAAGACTATTAAGCATTTATTTGCTAATCTCATTAACAATTGAAAATTCATCATTCACCTCCATTTTCAATTAACCACCATACTCCTCCATCCTCCCTGGTGTCGCACCGCACCGACATCGACCTAAGGCAAGCCACCAGGAGAGCAGTAATATTATTATTAAGGGTGAGGATGATTTGGTTAATTGTGAAAGTGGTACTAGCAATATAACTATTAATTAATAATAATGCCCTACGAAGGACGAATAATAAAAATACCCATAATAAGTGGAATAATAATATTAGTAAACTATCATAGCAAACATAAAGGATTGTATGAAGATGCAAATAAACTCTCAAGACTATGTGAATTAAGAAAATCCCTTTTGATTGAGAAATAAAATAGACTAATCTTTAGTCGACTAGTAAACTAATTAAACACAAAACAACCAAATAATAACCAAATGGGTAATAAAATAGACTAAATAAGATGAGAAATCGTGAGTCAGACACATTAAATTACAGAGTATGGAATAACGGTGGCAGCTAGTAGAGAATAAGAAGATAGCTGAAAATGTGATGAGTCTATCTGCGATTAGGAAAGTGGAAACATGCGATGAAAACAACATGCTACCTAAAAATACACTGGACAAATACAAGACAAATACCCATTGCAATACACTTGCAGTTAGTCGACGCATCAAACCCTAAAATGAAATTATAGCTAGGTGGTGTACAGAGTGAGACGAGGCTGAATGAAGGGCGAGCGCGAATGATGATGACCATTTACAACCTGCACCAAGAAAATGAAAATGATGAGCTCCATTTGAGTTTCCAACTACAAAGGTTTGGAACTACAGTCAACTACAATGGTCATTTTCCATTTAGTCTTGGTGTGAGCCTACATAAAATTTGACTGTTGATGCATACCATTGTGTTGTATTTAGGGTTTTATATGGATAGATTAAGTTCAATACAGTCAATTTTTGTTTCAATTTGCGATATTTTAATAGGTTTTTGTCAATAGTTGCAACGAAACATTACCTAAATTGTGAATAAAACTCACTTGTTAGTCCCATTCGCCATTAACAATGAGGATGACGACGAACGGACGACGGCGAACGTAGAACGGTGAACAGATGACGGAGTGCGTGGGATTACTGAAGGCGTGGCGTGGTGGATGTTGATGAAGGAATACGAAGAAGTGTAGTGCGTGGGATGGTGATGAAGAATGGAAGAGAACTGATTATAGGGTTTAGGTTTTTGTTAGGAATATGATAATAGGAATAGGAAGAGGCGTCCGTGGGATCTGGGAAAGTTCTGGGTTAAAACTTAAAAACAATATACTACTCTTTGTCGAAAATGTTCTTGAATGGGCCGAACAGGAGTAAGACATGTTCTCTTTGTCGGTTCATAGAGGTTGGTTTTGTTTCTAACCGTACTCTTAGGTAAAAAGAGTACAGTTATTTTGGCCAACCGACCTCTTTGTTATATATAAGATCTCACTTTTCTCAAACAACCGTCCTAAATGTTATTTTATAATGGCGCCAAATACCAAATAAACCTAGAGCATGATGCCATGTGTGACCGTCATCTAATAAGCGTCATTAAAGGCTAGACTTGTCGTAGTGCCTCAAAATGTACACTAAACGAAGTACGATGTGTAGATGACAAATAATGGATCTTACAACTACTCGGATCCGATTTAAGTGTTTTAGTACTTGACGTTGAAGTTGTGGACATTACATAAGTTATATGAGTTTGTCTTGACTAGGCCGAACAGGAGTAAGACATGTACACCACTTGGAGTGAAAGTGATGGACGCATCGTTGAATTAGTATCCACATCAGTCGGACTCGACGTTATCGAAGTGCAATATTAAAGGTGCGATATGTAAAGTTTGGATTAGATGACATCGACTTTCACAGGATGATCCTCTTAGCATCCTGCAGCGAATTCGGCATAGCTTCGCTACTGCGGAGCAAGTCGACGAGCTAACACAGGTGTTCTTTTTCCTTCTTGTCGAGTCAGGAACTCGAGAAACTTCGAAGTGTAGTTTTGATTCGTAGAATGCGAATCGAGGAGATAACGATCAAGTGGATCGTTCCTAATGTCGGAGTGCGACACTAGAGAAGAGTTGCAAGTTGTGTGGAGCTCGTAAAGGGAGAAGAATTTTTTTTGGTGTGTCGATTATGAGCAGAGGAGGGGGTATTTATAGTTTTCTTGTAATTCAATCTCGAGATTTCAGGCGCCGCACGTCGTGTGACCCAAAATTGGGACGCTTGGCTTTAGGCGATGGAAAACTCAGGTGCCAGCAGTGGGGCGATCGAGATTTTGAAGATTCCATTTGAAAAGTTTCCAAAGCGGAGATTATACGTAATCTTTGTACTTGCTTGGTCATTAAGACTCGTCCTTTGCCCTAACGCATGCGCCGTTGGGTCTTGGGCCCGCGTCCTAAGGCTCGACTTGGCCTAACGTGTTGACTAAGGTTTGAAGCCCTGGAGTCGGAATTGACTACAATTAGTGTCGACGCGACCGTAATGACACGACTAAGACGGTATTGATGTTGAATTAATTTTCCCGAGTAATTATTTGATCCATTCTATAGAAAACCGTCTTAAAAATCGTAAAATCGTGTCGTGTTGTAGTCCGATCATCATCATCAGGTGTTAGTCGGGCACTCTTGCAGCCAACATGTCCAAATCCAGGTGTCTACACCTTTCTATATACCATGACATCACCATGGTCGTTCTCGACAAGGGGAATTGATATAATCGGGAAGGTAAACCTCTCCGGGTCAGGAGGACACTGTTTCATTCTAGTAGCCATCGACTACTTCGCCAAATGGGTCGAGGCCGAGTCATACTGTATTTTGAATGCCAAACACGTGTCTAAGTTTATTCAAAACAAGATCGTTTACCGATACGGGATTCCACATAAGTTCGTCAGTGATCATGAGACTTACTTCCAAGCCGAGACGGCAGCTTTGATGGCCAAATATAAAATTCGGAGACAAACATCCTCACCCTACCGACTTCAAACAAATGGAGCGGTAAAGGTTGCAAACAAGACAATTATCACTATACTAAAAAAGATGACTGATAATTACTGGGAGTGGCCGGATAAAATGTCTTTCGCCCTATGGGGGTACAGAACGTCTATCCGCACTGTAATCGGAGTGACACCATACTATATATATGATCTACGAGATGGAAGCAGACCAGCCAATAAAGCTAGAGGTGCCCTCCCTCCGAATTCTGTTGGAAAGGCATGTACCTGATGAAGCTGATTAGGTTGAAGCGATATGACTCATTGATATTAATAAATGGGGATACAACGTGTCTTTAAAAAAAGAGTTAGGCCAAGTATGGACATGACATTGGTCCACCCCGATGCAGCCACGCGCAGGTTTGGGTAGGGGGATGAATATCGTGGTAAGATTGTTCTCAGGTCAAAATTTAAATCGAAGTTGGAGTCGCCATCGAACTTTGTGGGAGTTCGGACCCATTCGAACCCACTCTATACCTAGGCGTTTCGTGCACAAAGCACAACCCGCTTTACTACTAGAGCTTATGAGGGTTCATCACTTTGCATAACGACATCGATGCCTAGTTATCGGGTATCGTGTATCAAATGACTCTCGTTCGCCAACAATTCCGGGCATCTGAAAACCAAAGGTTTTGAGTAAGGGGTGAGGTTACGTGTTGGGAAGCCCACGAAGGACACCCAACCCCGCCCGCACTTAGCAGCCTCTACTAGGATATCGATTGGTTTTCGTGTACGCGCGTTAGTAAGACGGTTAAATGATATGAAAACAGCATTTTAGCTATGCATGCAAAATACGTGTTTAGCTACGTCGTTTAATGCATCTTAAATTATGTCAAAGTTGTTTTTAGCTTGCGATGTTCACTTAGAAAGCGGTAAATGGCATACATCAAAAATAAAAAAACTCGAAAATAAATTACAAATTACACGAGCGGAAATACAACCCGGAATTCAAACTACTTGGACAAAATTGTGATAATAAAAAGGATTAAAAACTGTAAATGTAGTCGATAAACAGACCCGTAAATATATAGAAAACATAAATGAAACCGTAAATCGAAAAATTGGACGAACTTCGATCGCTTAAACACTGCGTTGTGTATCGATCGAAGGACAAAAGGCTTTAATACACATTTAGCGTACGGGACCGAAACGTAGTGCTAGCTTGATCCTGGGCCTCGAGGTCTTGTCCCGACATATCATACTGAAAAAATAGATCTTGACTTATCGAATATCGGATACGACTAAGGAATCGTCGATATGGGATTAGTCGTATAGACATCACTCAAAGTTGTAAAGAACGAAATGATAATAGATTAGAAGCGATGCAATATGTGTGGGTTTTTGAAAGGCGATTACGTGATCGATTTAGAATGCGTCGACCTAGAGTCGTAAATGTGACTGGACAGAACCTTATGTCGTCCTTTGATCCTCATTGGAAGGCTAATAAGGGTCATTCGACCGAGTCATTGAGGGGACTTGATCGAGTAGCCTGGACGAGAACCCCCTGCCCATTTTTTAGGAGGTTACTTGATCGAGTGCCCTCTACAACAGGTGACAATTCGTTTCGAATCGAGACGTGTTTGAGCTAAAAATAAATACCATGCTATTTATACTAGCTCAATTCTCGATGACTCGTTATGCGCAACGCTCGGTTATAGAACCGGTATCAAGCATTTAGAGTGAAATTTGTGAAATTGAAATTAATTGAATTAGAATGAATATCAAGTCCCTCCGCGTCACAATGCCATTGTCGATTCTTACGAACCGTATGACGATCGATTAGACATCGTCGGGTTTCATGCTACTTCAATAATCGATAACTCTTTTACACGCGACATTCGGTTATGGAATCCTCGTCGAGCCTTAGAGCTACTTTTTTTTAAAAACAACATCAAATACGTTTGATAATAAATTACCGCGATCGCGCTACAATCCGACGGTTATGCGTACGTCATAAGGCTCCCTAACCTTTAAGTGTCTAGGGCGGCGTGCCTCGAAGGGCACCACCTCCAGTACAACTTGTTGAGGATTTTAACGGACTTTAGGCGGCATTTAATTGTCAAATGTATTCGATTGAAAAATCTTATTCATCATCACAAAACATAAGCCCTTTGCATTTTGATGTCATGATTCGTGTTTTAATGCCTATGACGATCAATTTAGCATCATTGGGAGTTGCTCGAATCAGTTTAAAATAGTTTTTGTTAAATTATAATGTACGCGGAATTATATATATATATATATATATATAAACAATAAAACGAAGCAAAATTCTAAAAAGTTGGGAGTAGAAGGTAGTAAACAAGAATTAAATGTTAGTTGAACGATAAATAGAAGTTAGGAGTTAGTAATTAGTATGCAAAAACGAAAAGAAGAATTAGAGATTAGAGAAGATCGGATTTGGTACAGCCTCAACCTACATGTTAATAATAGTCTCGGAAAATGGGCTCGTCAAGTGTCGGCGTAGGCACGAGAGTGATCGAGAATGTAGGGTGAGTTAGGGTGTATGAGTAGGGAGACAGTATTCTCGTTTTTTGGAAGGATAGGTCTCAAAAATGCTTTGTGTGTGTGAGAGAGTGTAAAGGACTCAAAGTTGGTGGAAAATGAGGGTTCCAAAATTAGTGTAAAGTTGTGCAAATGATGATCCAAGGGGGGGTATTTATAAATTTACCCCCCCCCCCCGGCTGGGGTCACTTGATTGAGTGGCCTTGAAAAAGGGGCATGGTCTTTTTTTGGACAGTCACTCGATCAGGTGGCCCTTAGGCAGTCAATCGACTGCCGTTAGACGAGGACTCAAAGTAAAAAGGTTGTGATCTTCCTTCGAGTTGAGATTTTGTTTGTTTTGTCTTTGTTGATTTTGTGTTTTTGGACGTAGCGTGAGGTCGTTTACGTCTCGGTTTTCGACCTTGACTGGTTTCGGCTAGATCGCGAATGATGATTTTACTCCCGGTGATGGTTTTAGTTCAAAATAACTTTATTTTATTGGAAACAACCCAGTGAGTCTGAATTTGAGGTCGGTTTTGAGATATTTGTACTCCGCTAAGTGTCCATGTCGGATACTATTGACTCCGATTCCCGTATTATTAAAGCATGTTTACGTTCGATCATCATCGGGTGTTTTGTTGGAGACTACTATGGGCACAAGCAGTCAAAATGCGGGTGTCTATAGAGAGCCCCCACTCTGAATAAGGATTGGACAAGGCAAAAGTCAGAGTAGTCACCAGGCCAATCGAGGATTACGACCTGGCGGCCTTCCGGTCGGGTCGTTTATAGTCCATTAGACTCGCATGAAGGGCTCGCCAGCCATAAGTAGAGGGTCATATCTGTCTTGATGATGATAGCTCTGTGGCGAGTTAGACTTTTGTTGGAGACTACTATGGGCACAAGCAGTCAAAATGCGGGTGTCTATAGAGAGCCCCCACTCTAAATAAGGATTGGACAAGGCAAAAGTCAGAGTAGTCACCAGGCCAATCGAGGATTACGACCTGGCGACCTTCCGGTCGGGTCGTTTATAGTCCATTAGACTCGCATGAAGGGCTCGCCAGCCATAAGTAGAGGGTCATATCTGTCTTGATGATGATAGCTCCGTGGCGAGTTAGACTTGCCTTCAAAGTGTCGGGTGTATCAGTATGCATACACAAAATATTCTGAATATAGCATTTAGGTGAGACACCGACTCGATTCCGCTAGGGAGTAAAAACTTGATGTTTTAAAATTTTTGAAATTTTTAAAAGTTTGTGAAGCAGGAATGCTCGGGGTGACTCGATTCCTATATTAGGTTTGAAAGAGCTGAAGATTGGATCAGGTTGGCGCTCACAGGCCCGCGTGGGCTAAAGATGCCCGGTAGTTATGGAGGTTGTCAGGGTTTCGTGCTATAAATACACGACCTCTACTTAACGTTTTTGCATCTCACACTCATCTTCATATTCCTTCTCTAAAAGTTCTCAAACTCACGAGAAAAAGATTCGAATATCTGTCATGGGTAACAAAAATTAAACTGCGCTGCTTAAGGCATCGTCCCAATGATTTAGGGACAAGGAGAAGGTTCAGCTGAATCAGATGGGAATTTCTGCTTTACTCCCATTGCAGTGTTTCAAAGTACATTCGCACTTCCAGGATGCTTGCTTATCGTTTTGGGACACTACCTATCACGTTTTTGCGTTCCTTTCGGGGGAGATATACCTCTTCCTAAAGAGATAGCCGCTGTGGGTGGTTGGTGTCCCGTTGCCCGTCCTGCTATTCCTCCGTTCTATCCTGACCCGACGAGGAGGTTAAGGGAATTTCTGGGTCTGTCTCATGCTGAGGCAGACCAGATGATGCGAGAGAATTTGGTTTCCCTTTTCGACCTGGCTGAGAATTTCATGAATG
This sequence comes from Agrostemma githago, assembly GCA_958450325.1. NCBI lineage: Eukaryota > Viridiplantae > Streptophyta > Magnoliopsida > Caryophyllales > Caryophyllaceae > Agrostemma > Agrostemma githago. The sequence continues at coordinate 52,500,065 of OY288255.1, forward strand.
CAAAGGACGTTAGAATTAATGCGTCCCACAGGCGTAGGGCCTTTGCTTTCTGTATGTTGTATTGGTATGCCTTTTAGGGGCGGATGGAGGCAAACTCCTGCATGGGTCAAATTCGGTTGATTGGTGTGGTCGACCAGATGGAGAAAGGTCATATCCCGGCTTAGCTGATAACTCGGGAGATTATTATGGGCCTTGATATTCGGAAGGTTGACCCGGACCGACAACTAACGGGCAGCGTTCGTCTTCTGCAGGTATACGTCTCGCGTATTTTTTCCTTGAAATCCTGGTACAGAAGGGTCACTCGACCGAGTAGACCTGACACTCGATTGAGTGCCCCTGACGAGGGCCTCCCTACTTTTTTTAGGGGGGGCACTCGATCGAGTCAACATGGCACCAATAAAGTGCTCTTTGGCGAACCTCATATTTTACATCCGGACACTTATAAGCTTTGTTCTGTCAGGTGTGGCTGTACGACCGACTATCAGTCATGGAGCCTCCCCTGAATGTGCTTAGGTACCGTAGCAGTCAGGTCAGCTCGAGAAAAAGGCGCATAAGTACGAGTCACGACATAAACCTGACTTACTGGGACAAGGAGCTCATATTCCATGGAGGTCCCTCGATCAGGTGGAATGTTGCTTGGTGGTTCCTCTCCAGAATGACTGGGCTAGCGAAGAGGGATCAGGCTCGGTACCTGGTGGTCTTGTCACTCGATTAGACCGTTCACATTTACCCAGACTGTATTCTAAGGCAGTTCAGTTGGACTCCGAGGATCCCAGAGACTGAGGCCATTACCAAGGTCCCGCTCCAATTGACGGACGCAGTGTCCAATATGTGGTTACAGCGGTGACACACCCGTGTCATCTGGACCATACCCAACCCTTGCCATTCCGTTTAGGTTTTCGAGTCATATCGGAAGTGGAGCTCTGAAGGGTCGGAGGAGGCCCGTAAGGCCTTGAAGGTCGATGAGGCCTTTGACTTGGTTCGCCGGGAGACATGGAAGGATAACAAGGGTTTCTACCATGAAGGGGAGACTCCATCTAATTTTGTTCGATTAGACTTGAGTCTTAAGTCAAAAACTAAGACTCGAGGTAAGGATGTCGGTGCTAGAGGCCTGTGGGGGCGAGTGATATCCTAAATTGACTTGCGGAAGAGGCTTAGGCCGAGACTAGCGGCCAAGGATCGACTGGGCACGCGCGACAGGCTGCCCGAACATATGAGAGCCCGAATCGAGCCGACTGCTGTCGGTGAGAATCCTCTCTCAAAGAAACGGGTCCGAGCCAAGGAGGTTCCTGGTAGTGATTCAGGAGCGTCCGCCTCAATCTCGCCGTCATTTGACGGCTAAGGATGCCAAGGATAAGGGTAAGGGCAAGATGCCCTGAATACCAAGTCCTTATATTTATTATCTAAGTAGTACTACTATTTATTTGTAGTGTCGTGCGTATTTTTTTGAATTTTGGAATTTGAAATTTCTCGAGTTTATCGGGTTTTTTTAGTAATAATAAAAAAATAAGTTAGTGGTGGTTCTGCCCTGTCTTTTTTCTTGATCGCGGTGGTTGTGCTCTTTTGAGGGGCTGCCTACGTATCCGCAGTTAGTGGAATCAAACCAGACGTGGTTCAAACTTTGTATAAATTTGCAATCTCGAAATACACCAAGACTAGTGGTTCGAGATGTATGCAAGAGTAGGATAAATAATCCTAGCTTATTGACTTGCTTTTTCGAAAAGTTTGTGTTTATAAAGATGATTTTAATAAACTTTTGCAAATGACATCGAGAAAGGATCAGGGGTAGTAGCGTTTCAGCTGGTCTAAGTTGGTAGGATTGGTAAAGTCATTCCCGTCCAAATCTCTCAACTTCACAGAACCGCCTGATAGAACCTTCTGTATCAGATATGGCCCGGCCCAATTGGGTTTGAACTTTCCCCTCGGGTCGACTGGTAATAAAGCTCGAATGGACTTGAGAACCAAATCCCCTTCTTTGATGTGCCTGGGCCTGACTCTTTTGTTGAAGGCCCGTTGTATACTTTTCTAATATACCTAAATATTATTGAGCGTGTGCGACCGCCGTTCGTCCATTAGAACTAGCGAGTCATACCGTGCTTGGACCCAATTGGCTTCAAGTACGTGGCTTTCTAATAGAATTCTGAGGGATGGTAATTTCAACTCAACTGGTTGGACTGCCTCCATCTCGTAAGTCAGATAATAGGGTGTCGCACCCATTGCGGTGCGGATTATTGTCCGATATCCCCGTGGAGCGAACGGTATCTTGTCGGGCCATTCTCGGTAATTATCAGTTATCTTTTTTAGTATGGTGATAATTGTTTTGTTGGCCGCTTCTACCGCCCCATTTGTATGGGGATGGTATGGTTAGGATGTATGCCTCTGCATTTGGTATTTGGTTAGCAAGGCTGCTATTTCGGCTTGGAAATGGGTTTCATGATCACTGATGAATTCATGTGGGATCTCATACCGGCATATGACATTGTTCTAGATGAACTTAGCTACATGCTTCGCATTCAAAACCCTGTAGAATTTGACCTCAGCCCATTTGATGAAACAGTCGATGGCTACAAAAATGAAAAAGTGTCCACCTGAAACGGAGGGATTTACCTTTCCGATTATGTCGATGCCCCATGTCGAGAATGGCCATGGTGACGTCATGGTGTATAATAAAGATGATGGCATGTGTTGCACATTGGCGATGATTTGACAGTTATGGTAGTGTTTGACGTACTATTTGCAGTAGGTTTTCCTATTATTCCAATAATATCCGAGTCTTATGATTTTTCGGACTAACATTTGGGCATTCATATGCGGACCGCACTCACCGTCACGGACTTCAGCCATAACTTTTTCGGCTTTTATTTTGTCGACGCATAGGAGAAGAGCCCTCTGTGCCATTTTTTTGTACAGTTGCCCGTCATCGATACAAATAAACTGGGTAGCTAACCTTCGCAAGATTTTCTTGGCTCGACTGTTGGTCCCAGGAGAATATTCTCCCGTTAACATGTATGTCAAGATGGCCTGATACCATGGCTAGGGATCACCTATCTCAATATCTTTGATGACGTGGATATATGCCGGCTCGGACCTTCTTTTCATGCAAATCAGCATCCTGGTCAGGTGGTCAGGAATATTCAGAAATGATGCCAATTTGGAAACTTCATCTGCGAACTAGTTTTCTTCCCGAGGCAGGTATATATACTCTAACTTTGGGAATTTCTTCTCGAGAACTGTAGACACCCGCATTTTGACTGCCAGGTATCTATGGCAGTTTCCAAAAAACACCCGATGATGATCGGATTCTAACGTGTTTCTACGCACTCGGATATGGGCTCAAAACCATTAGTTGCTGGCTAATGCACTTACGAAGTACAAATCTCACAAAATTGACCTCAAATTCAGGCCCAGTGGACCGTTTCCAGTCAAACAAGACTAATTTGGGTCAAAACCGACACTGGAAATAAAACCGACTTTTAGCGATTGGGTCGACCCCGGTCAAAGTCGTCTCCGAGACACATAAAAACAGCCACATAAACATCAAAAGTCCAATTCAAACTCAAAACCCACAAAATGTCTAACTCAAGGTCCAAAACAATGGACCCGCGCGACCTAGCTGAGCCACTCGATCGAGTACTCAGCCTACTCGATCGAGTGGGCCCTCATTCAGGCCCGACTGCAGGCGCACTGGGCCACTCGACCGAGTCAGCTGGTTACTCGGTCGAGTAACCCTAGCCGGGGGTCCATAGCCATGCCTATATATACACCCCCATGCACAACCTTTTACACATCTTTTTCCACCCTAATTTTACCCTAATCAAACCCTAATACTACACTAGCAAACCCTAAACCTAGCTTTGGGAATTCAAAACCCTAAACCACCACAACTCAACCCTACATCTCGAAACTCCCGTGCAAGCCGCCACTACGAGTCCCGTCCGAGCATAAGAAACATGTAGGTTGAGGGTGCCAAAACCCGATCTTTTCTCTCTTCTCCTTCTCCCTCGCGTCGCATATCGTCTACGTCGTCGCCGTTGTCTCGTTTTTTACTTTATTCGCGTCCTAATATCATTAATATCGTTAGTATTAACACACTAAAATACTTGTGAATTTGTGTCGAGTGTGAGGGATGTCGGAATAAGAAAACCCGAATATACAAGTGTACTGCACACAGCGTTGACGGTCGCTTATCCCGACACCCCGATCACTTGATTATTGAAACAAGTCAACTTAAATAATAATTCGTTTTATTTTCGTTTTCATCATCATTCAAATCCCATATTTGCATCAATTTTCGAAACAAGTGTTTCTTTTAATAAGGGTCGAAACCCGTTGACGTGGATCCGACATCACATAATCCTTAGGGATTCATTACGATGTCGGAGAAGCCGAGGGAATCAAGTTTTTTCCATTCAAGTAAAGTGTCGATCCGTTAGATTCGATACCAATTTCGTAATTGGATGTCGAATCTAACGATCTAGTCAAATAAATTAACTAATGCGATTTTCGTTGATGCTAAAATAATTGTCATACAATTCGTTAGAATTACGACATTATCAAACGCGGAGGAAATCTACTCATATCGCGATAGTTAACTTAAAACGACTTAAAGCAATTTTCTTTTGTTTTCACTCTAGTATTCCACATCGATTCAATAATCGAATATGGGATATGACGAGTATCGAAGTTAAGTTTCGAGTATAAATTTCACAATATTTATGCCCGACTCAACAAACTCATCGAATTATCAAAAATCAAAAGCAAGTTCAAAATCAATAACGAATTGAAAAACGAACACTGGTTCGTACAGAGGGCACTCGACCGAGTGCCTAGCCCACTCGGTCGAGCGGCACCCCAAAACCCGAAACATAATGTATTTTCGACCTCCACTCGGGTGAGTCTCCTAGTGACTCGGCCGAGTGGCAACGTACTCGGTCGAGTTTGTCAATAACTCGATCGAGTAGGGTCCAAAATACGGGACATAAGCGTTTTCAGAGGTCCACTCGGTCGAGTCCTACAATGACTCGATCGAGTGGCCCTTTATCACGTCAGAACCTTGAGTCCTACACTGTTTTCTAGTTTCGGAAACACTTTTTTATGACTTAGGTCAACACGTGTCAATCAATCACGTGGAATATCATCTTTCAAAAACCATACGACATCTCATTTACATCATTCTATTTTTGCGCGAACCGTTATAACTGTTATACCGTTACTAACCATTTGCTTCTTTTCTTGTTGATTTATTGTTTGTTTTAATGTACTAAAATGAACCCGCATGCTAAAATACAACTTCAACGTTAATTTTAATTGCAATAAATTGACATAGAAACCCTTTCAATTCCTCACATGCTTAGGGAAAACAATGTTTGCATAAGCATTTTCATCGTTCAACTAACGCGCGTATTCAAAAATCATTCGATATCTTAGTAGAGGCCGCTAATGTGCGGGCGGGGTTGGGTGTCCTTTGTGGGCTTCCTAACACGTACACTCACCCCTTACTCAGAACTTCGATTTCCGGATGCCCGAAACCGTTGGCGCACGAGAGTCATTCAATACACGATAACCGGTAGTGACGGTATCGGTATCGCAATGCAAAGGGACGAGCCCAATGAACTTTGACATCGGAAATGGGCCGTATTTTGTATACGGCCCACTACGACATAGAGTGGGTTCGAATGGGCCCGAACTCCCACAAAGTTCGGTGGCGACTCCACTTCGATTTAAATTTCGATTCGTTCCATTTCTCATATAGAGATTCATTCGCCTCCCCAAACCCGCGCGTGGCCGCGTCGGGGTGGACCTATGTCATGTCCACAATTTGGCGACTCCGCTGGGGATTAACTGATGTGTGGCTTACCATCAGCATCCTCAGGGTGAGACTCGAATAGAAATCGTTTGACTAGTACAATACGCGTTTTAGTTCTACGGTTCATGCATAACCCATATTTTCCCGGGCCGGTACTCGCGACCGACGTCCCACTATACCGTGATGTACTCCAATATGGATATGTCAAAGGTGTCCATATTCGATTCGAGTGGGTTTTGCGGCATGTTCTAAGATCAACTCGACTTAGAAAGTCCGTCCCGATCAACGTCTAGACTATGTGCACTGGTATAGACCCTCTATAGACCGACCGAGACTTAGTGTAAAGCATACATGGCGTCGTTATAATGCTTGCCTGACTACATGCTATTTGGTTTCCGTGTCGTTTTCAAAAACCGTCAATTTTTCAAAAATTACATCTTTTTCAAGATATCCAATTTCAAAACCCGGGACGTATACCGAAGTTAGGACTTATGATTTTACTCAAAATAGCCTATTTTCTAGCCGGTATGCTGCCCAATTCAAAACTCGAAAAATATTTTCGAACTTTCAAAACCGAGGCCCGATACACTTTCCGATTTTCTCAAAAAATCGGGCCTTTTCCCGAGTTTTCTCGGATTTTCTAAAAACAATCCATTTTCAAAACCTTCCTCTTCTTAGGACTTCCCATATTTAGCAGTGTCGGGTCGTGTCTTAAGTCGTCGAAGTCTTTAGCGTCGAAACTCTGTCGATCTTACATCACGAGTTTCTTCCCTATCCCAGTCCGCCTTATTAGACTAAGGCATGGCCCACCTACATACGACATACTCCTACAAAGGAGGGCCCGTTTACTCAATCGAGTCCAAAGTCTGGGGATGTCTCACGTGGACCTTTCTTCGAACAGGACTCGGCCCACCCGCCGATTCCTAAGAAAGGCCCACCGTTCATAAGTCACCTGTCTAGGTGTCTTTTCCGAGTCATTTCCCTTTTCAGTCTTGTTCGGGATATACTTTCTATTCCGGGATTTGGGCTAGTTTCTGATCACGCGGTGTTCTTACAGACAGGCCACCCGAGACCAGATATCAACGCAAGATGGACGAATTGAAAGACGCTCTGACCAAGATCGAGACTCAATTGACTACCATCCAGGCTAGCCAAGCAACTCTAGCCACCCGCCTGAGCGCCGTAGAGAAGACGGCCCCTGTTGAAGGAGCTGAGCCCGCTGGGCCCATAGCTGAACTAATCACTGTTGTTCGCAGGGTCGAGGATCAAGTTCACCTATCGACGAACAACTCGATCCACACTGAAAATGCTTGTTCATATTCGCCTTTGAATGACGAGCTTCTTGCTAACCTCAACCTTACGGGAATTCCGATGTTTAAGGGTACTGAAGACCCGGTCCACCACATCCAGGCTTTCAAAGATTTCATGGCGGTCAAAGGGGTAAAGTCCACCATGTTCAAGCACTTATTCCCTTCCTCCCTTGAAAAGCATCCCAAGGCCTGGTACTACATGCTCGATTCGAAGAAATATAAGACCTGGGATGATGTGGCGACCGAATTTGCTCGGAATTACGCCGACAACACCGAGATCCAGACTATAATGCGTACTCTTGAAGTCATGGCCCAAGAGCCCAAAGAAGGGTTCACAAAATATCTTCAAAGGTGGAGGGCCGAGAGTTTGAAGCTGGTCGACAAGCCCAATGAGAAGGTCCTAGTGGAGGCTTTTGTCAAGAACCTCCTCCCATCCTACCGGGTCCATCTCTGGTATGCTATCATCCCCAATTTTGCCGCCCTTACTGAAATGGGCACAAGAATCGAGGATGACCTAAGATTATAGAGCCTGCCTAAGGCCTCTACCAAGGGCTATCAAGGGGCCAGTTCATCTGTGAGCAAGCCCACATCTACAGCTGCAACTCGCAGCATCTTCAATGAGGTAAACCTGCTTGACACCTCATCCAAAAAGAATACACCGAATCGGGTATTCACGGATATAAGGACTACCTATACCTATGCCTTACAAAGGCTATCTTCGAAGGGGATTATCCAACCAATAGGCCCGACTCCCGAGCTTCCAATAGAGAAAAGGCCCAAGAGTTACAATGTCCAGGCATATTGCCAGTATCACCGAGGTAATGGGCACGACACGGAAAAATGCTGGAAACTGAAGCATCTGATCCAAGATCTGACCGAGAACGGGAAAATACCGTTGCCTGGGGACAAGCCGAGCAACAAGGAAAACCCATTCAGTGCCCATGCTATATTCACCGGAGAGGTAATCGACTGCTCTCACCTCATTTCCCCTTTTATCCCACAAATCAATGGAATATGGTTCGATAACGAGGACGATGTGTACCTAGCCAAAGGGGAAGCTGTCCCCATCACTAGTGAAGAGGTCCGAAAGGCTAAGTCCAAAGCCTTAGCCACTAACCACCTCGCCGCAGTCGGGCGCCCTACTCCAACACCCGTCTCTGAACCTGCCAGGACGGGATCTACCCCCGAAGAACCGAGCAACGATGCGGCTTTGGTTCAGCAATTGAAGAGGGTTCGAGCTGACTTAACCATATGGCAACTTCTGGTTAGCTCACAAGCACATCGGGAAGCACTGACTAAGGCTCTCGATGAAATTAAGGTCGACTCACAGGTTACCCCCACTGAAATGGTAGCCACTATCATGCCCTATCTCAAGGGCAAGTCTAAGAATGAAGGCCCACTCATAACCTTCTCTGAGTCCGATCTACCACCATTTAGGCCCAATCATAATCTGGCCCAGTACATCATGGTCATCTGCCGAGGTAAGTACCTCCCGATGACGCTTATCGACGACAGATCTGCTGTAAATGTCCTCCCCCTAAGGACCGCTAGGGCCCTCGGCATCACCGATGCCGACTATCTCCCAGCAGCACAGACTATCCAGGCTTTCGACGGAGCCCAAAACCGGTAGCCGGGGCCGTTAAACTGACAATCATAACGGGCCCGATCGAAAAAGAGTTGGAATTTCAGGTGATCGATGTCACCTCGTCCTTTAACTTACTACTAGGAAGGCCTTGGATCCATGCAGTCAAGGCCGTATCCTCTACCCTCCACCGGAAAGTCAAGATGCCACTCCAAGACGGTGTCATCACATTGGAGGCGACCCCTATGACCGTGGCTAGCTGCAATGCCACAGGCCGGGCCGAACCATGAGGATTCGATTTCGTGGTTATGATCGAGGAGGAATATCTCTTCAGCCCCTACTTCACTACTAGCATCGACACGATGCTACAAAACTTGGGCTACTTACCAGGGGCTACCTCGAGACCACATCTTCCAGCTGGGAAGATTATCGAAGTCCTAAATGATGGCGAATCACTGTTCGGATTGGGGTATGCTATAACCCCGGAAAACGTGGTCCGGGCCGGTATTCAAAAGGCCACTAACATCCTCAAAGGTACTTACATAGGCCCTTATAGCTCGAAGTTAACTGACTACTTCGTCACTCCTATATTCGGAGCTATTCAAGTGGGCCTCTACCAACCCACTATCACATATCCCGAGACCAAAACGGCTCGGGAGTGCAACTTCATCCCCGATGATATATTCACCCTTGTTCAAGCCGAGTCCAAGGAAGGGGAAAACAACTCCGAGCCCGTGCTGGGGCTCTTATTTGGAGAAGAAAAGGGCCGTCCCTACTCCAAAGGACGATTTGGTCAACCTGATCCTTCGCAGCGATCGGTTCGACCCAACCAAGCTAATCTCCGAAGTCGGTACAAACACCGAGAAAAGGGCTTGGAGGAAGACCATAAAGTGGACCGACAGTCAAGGACGGGTCTACAAGCTGACCACCGGCGAGGGAGACATGCCAGATACCGAGTCCGAGTCTGAGTCAGAGTCAGAGTCAGAGTCGGAGTCTGAGTCCGAGTCTAGAGGGTCTGGTGCTAGAGTCTAATCTGTAACCCCTCTTCCCTTAGCCACTGGAGTCTCGAGGTCTGTCTTGAGGGCACTCCCAATCCCGCCATTGACCAACGATCAGATGGCCGCTCTATTCGAGCTTTTCTCAAAATTTACCATTAATAATAATAATGAAAACCGTTCTGCTTACGACTTGTCTTATTTCCAAAATCTTTTCAATTTCAAAAATTCTATATGCAATGACATTGAGAAACCCGACGAACAGGTACCTCTGTCTCCGCATCTGATCGAGTGATGAACTCATTTCGTATATATATTTAACCCCAAATTTTCCTTTATTTTGGTTCATTTTATGTGTCCTAGGAGTCATTTTTCTAACTTTTCATCCTTCTTTGTTATGCCGGGTATTTTGTTTACGTTTTGTAAGAGACGAGACAAATGAAGGCGATTGAGCTATATTTTGGGCAATGACGAGAGTCGAGCCATGAAATCTACAAGAAAGAAGTGATAAAAGTTATAGGATGCTAAGTGAAGAGTTGAAGAAGGACGTGAAGTGAAGAAACATTAAGAAACGACAAAGAAATAAGTTGGAAAGCTCAAACAAATGCAAATCGAGAAGAAAGAACGATCGCTAAAACAAGGTCAACTTCAAACGTGCATATCTTGATTTATACAACTCCGATTGATCTGATTTTTGTGGCGTTAGAAAGCACATTCACTTAGCTTTCCAACGGTATATGACACGTCCAATTCCGATAAGTACCGAAGAAAAAGAAAGCATTTCAAATTCATCGCGCAGTGCAGAGAAACTCGAACCGCTCGGGATGAACCCAAACCGCTCGGGACGGACCTAAACCGCTCGGGACAGACCCAAACCGACCGGTTTGAGGCTGTTTCGTGGGATTTCTATTTTTGGACTCCTTCACTTACCATAACTTCTATTTTACGGGATATTCTTTCCTAATTAGTTTTAGGAAAGTATGAGTAATTAAACTCCTTATCATTATTAGTATATATACCCTCCTTGGGGTTAGAGTTAGGAACACTTTTTCACTTTCTCATTCAGTAGTTTAGTTTACACTTTCATATTCTTAGTTTAGTTTTGTTTTTATTAGCATTAGAATTCTTCTAGTTTGTAATCCTACTTTTAGATCGTCAATCTTTCAGTTCTACGTAATTGGTATTTTTCTCTTTTCTCTTAGTTTCATATTGTCTTTTATTATGCTTAATTTCTTTATTGCTTTGTGTTTTAGTATGAGTAGCTAATTTATTTATCTAGGGTTGAAGGGGATCTATGTTAATTGAATTGGGGATGTTAGATTGATTATTTGTTTAATTGTTCATTCATATGCTATTGCCTTACTACTTGTCTTGTATTATTGTTTGATTAGTTTGAGACGTTGAACTAGTCGAATGTTTAGGAACCCGAACCTAAGATCGAAAGCCTGGTAAGGATAGACTTACAAGTAAGTGGGTAGGATAATCTGGTAAGTTGCCAGAGCCCGTCAGAATCTATATATCCTAAGGTTGACATAAGATCCGAAAGGCCGTGTCTTTGCCCTAAATAACTGTGATTGATTGATTGAATGATTATCAAAGTTTGTTGACGGCTGGGATTATATGTCAAGGATTTATCAATGCTTTCAAAGGAAGTATGACAAGCTGAGACGGTCTTCGACATTGATTTTATATGATGTCTTTACTATATTTTGGTGCTACTTATGCTTCTGTTTAGCACATGCGCAGACATTTGATCTACTCCTACGAGCCTTGAACTGCTATGATTTTAATACTGATGGTTATGAGGCTGATCAATATCCCCCATGTTTGTTGCTGGTTTGGGGGGAAATTATTTGCAGCATATATTGTCGGTACTACCTTTCTCTTCTCTCTCTTATTTTATTTTATTTTATTTTTTCGTTTTTTTTTTGTCATCCTCTACCCATTATATTTTTGTCCAATTTTATTTCTCTTGGTTCACAATGAGGACATTGTGTAATTTGGTTTGGGGGGATATTTTGCGTTTAGTGTTTTTTTTCTTTTAGGTGTATTTTAATTTTCAAAACAAAAAACATTTTTTATTTATTTTTTCGTTTTTTCGTGTATTTTAGTTTAGAGTCGTGTCGGTGATGATGATATTGCTTTTGTCGCATGGTTTTCCCTAGTTCTTTGCTCTTTCTTGTGAATGACACTTATTTCCCGTTATTTGAGTTTGAGATTTCTTTGATCTTGTCGCCGATTATGTTTTGAATGCCAAATGAGCCAATTGACCTGTTGTCGAGTAAGCTACTTATATTGTGAGACTTAGAGCCTAAACTGATGACATCCATGATCAGTTTCATATAGGTTGAGAGTAGCACTCCTTATGAGACATGTAACATAAAATTGCATAAGCATGACATTCGTCTCTTAAATACATGTATACATTCAGTTTGTGATTGTGACACATGTAGAAGAGGCAATCCCCTTTCTTTTATCTAATTCCCATGAACTTCACATAGCCATAATTTGACCTGTTTTGACCCGTTTATTAACTACATGTCAAATTTGCCTACCCTAGTCAAGCTAGTTGGTTAATTAGACGAAATTATTTTTTGCGGGTGAAATTTGGTACCATGTCGATTGAGAAAGGGAATTGATGAAAAAAAAATGATGAATGAATTGAAAAAAAATCAATGAAAGAAAAAGAAAAAAAAGGAGATAGTTGAAAAAAAAAATAAAAAAAGTGAAACAAGAAGAGGAATTTGTTTTTGCTATGATAAAAGAATTGATCTCTCTGTTTTCATAGTTGTTGGTGCGAAGCCGGTCATGAAAATTTGAAAATAAGGTGCTTGGTACTACTTGTAATTCCTTTTATTCAAGTTTGGTAAGGAAGGAATGATTTTCATGTTTGGTTATAGTCATTCTAGCTTGGCTTTTACCTCCACATATCCAAATCGTTTTGCCCCTTCTTACCCGACTAGCCTCACTTTATACCATATGTAAGTCCTCGGAATGTGTCTTGGTCCTATTGAATGTGTATGTACGGTTGGTAGAGATTGGTATCATGTTAGATTGCATGCATGTTCTTATAAGTCGCAGTTAGGTGAGTGTTTTGTCTTTCCGATTCTACATAAACTCACAATATTGCCCTTATTAAGTGTTGAGTGTAAACCGTGAGGAATCTCGACATAGATGGTCGTGCAAGATTGAAAGTTGGCATTTGAATATTGATTGGAGCTTGAATTTTGAAATTCTTTTACTCTTCACCTTTTGCTTTAGAATTTGTTTCTTTAGTTTTGGTGTCATTCGCTTGTTAGAGTATTAGATTTGGGATGATGCATGTTGATGAAGTTAGTTCGGAGCCATTGTTTTTAGTTTTGTCCATACTCTTTGATGATTGCTTTGCTTAGGGACAAGCAAAGGTTTGGTTTGGGAGGATTTGATGAACTCATTTCGTATATATATATTTAACCCCATGTTTTCCTTTATTTTGGTTCATTTTATGTGTCCTAGGAGTCGTTTTTCTAACTTTTCATCCTTCTTTGTTATGCCGGTTATTTTGTTTACGTTTTGTAAGAAACGAGACAAATGAAGGCGATTGAGCTATATTTTGGGCAATGACGAGAGTCGAGCCATGAAATCTACAAGAAATAAGTGATAAAAGTTAGAGGATGCTAAGTGAAGAGTTGAAGAAGGACGTGAAGTGAAGAAACATTAAGAAACGACAAAGAAATAAGTTGGAAAGCTCAAACAAATGCAATTCCAGAAGAAAGAACGATCGCTAAAACAAGGTCAACTTCAAACGTCCATATCTTGGGTTATACAACTCCAATTGATCTGATTTTTGTGGCGTTGGAAAGCTCTTTATCTTATATTTCCAACGGTATATGACACGTCCAATTCCGATAAGTAACGAAGAAATAGAAAGCATTTCAAATGCATCTCGCAGTGCAGAGAAACTCGAACCGCTCGGGATGAACCCAAACCGCTCGGGACGGACCTAAACCGCTCGGGACAGACCCAAACCGACCGTTTTGAGGCTGTTTCGTGGGATTTCTATTTTTGGACTCCTTCACTTACCATAACTCCTATTTTACGGGATATTCTTTCCTAATTAGTTTTAGGTAAGTATGAGTAATTAAACTCCTTATCATTATTAGTATATATACCCTCCTTGGGGTTAGAATTAGGAACACTTTTTCACTTTCTCATTCAGTAGTTTAGTTTACACCTTCATATTCTTAGTTTAGTTTAGTTTTTATTAGCATCAGAATTCTTCTAGTTTGTAATCCTACTTTTAGATCGTCAATCTTTCAGTTCTACGTAATTGGTATTTTTCTCTTTTCTCTTAGTTTCATATTGTCTTTTATTATGCTTAATATCTTTATTGCTTTGTGTTTTAGTATGAGTAGCTAATTTATTTATCTAGGGTTGAAGGGGATCTATGTTAATTGAATTGGGGATGTTAGATTGATTATTTGTTTAATTGTTCATTCATATGCTATTGCCTTACTACTTGTCTTGTATTATTGTTTGATTAGTTTGAGACGTGGAACTAGTCGAATGTTTAGGAACCCGAACCTAAGATCGAAAGCCTGGTAAGGGTAGACTTACAAGTAAGTGGGTAGGATAATCTGGTAAGTTGCCAGAGCCCGTCAGAATCTATCCTAAGGTTGACATAAGATCCGAAAGGCCGTGTCTTTGCCCTAAATAACTGTGATTGATTGATTGAATGATTAATTAACTTTACCCAATTTAATTACATAGTGAACCGTAAGACCCTAGATCTTTTTAATATTGTTAGAACCTCGTTATTTTACATAATCGCATTAGTTTAGATCAAAATCAAATACACCGGAATTAAATAGTTTAGAATCGAATTTAGATAATTAGCGATTTTCATCCGTCTCTCTGTGAATTCGACCCTTACTTACTACTAGCTACCTGTTAGTTGTTCGTTAGGATTATTTTGATATAGGTGATACGACTTTAGCCTTATCAATTTTGGCGCCGTTGTCGGGGAGACGATTTTGTATTATTGCTTATTATTTGTTTTGGGTTCTAGATTATTTTGTATATATTTATTTTTTTTATTTCGTATATAATTTTTTTTTATTTGTCTCACCATTATGACTATCTTCTACTTTTCTCAATTTAATCATGAGTCACTGCATATTTATTGGGATAGACTTGAGTCTTTTATTTATCAAAGTGACTATCATGTTGATATTTGGTAGATGTGTCATATGATTTATGATGGTGTGGATGATGAGAAACGGGCTAATATTGAGGCAAATTGCGATGGGATGTTTAATTATATGCCTTATGAGGAGCGATGGGAACTCATTAAATATTTAGCCCGAAACAGCGCTGAGTCAGAGAAGAGGTGGATTGCTTTCGTGGCGGAATGTAAGGTGATATTGCAAAAATTAACGGCTACTCTACGTGAGTCAAATTTGAGAGCTGATCCTGCACCATCATCAGCTGACTGTGTTATGAGTACGTCCGTTGCACATGTTAGAGAGGATATTGACCTATTTGATGACGATGATGATGATCCTTTGATTTTTGCTTTGATAGTCCATTCTCCGGTCATTGAAGTTGATTCTGTTATGTCTGAAAATTTAATGATTCAATCTTTGACGGAAAAACTTGAGGTTTTGAGCATTGTTAATGAGCCTATTTGTGATTCAATTGGTCATTCTCTTTTTCACCCAACCGAGCTTTCTTCCGAGACCGTGCCTAATTTATGCATTAATGCTTCTGATGCGGTAGATGAAGTTATTGATTATTTTGAAAAAGGATCCTTCCCGGAGTATTTTTTAGAGGATTTGATGTGTTTTGAGAATTGTGCAGGAGAATCAAACCCTTGGGAAGCCGAGGTAGATGCTTTAGAAGCGGCACTCAATCATCCAGGAACCCTCGAAACAGAAAATCTTGAGGTATATGGGATTGTGGATACACTCGTTGAGGTAATAAATCATTCTCATCCACTTGAACTTCCTCCTTGTTTCGATGCTAGTACAGGTATTCCTCCGGTCTCGCATGAATTAATTGTGAAAAATAATGTTGTTGATTTGAGAGGTATTAAGTTGTCTTACATACCCGATAATTTATGTTATTATTTTCCACCATTTGTTGACGGCTGGGATTATATGTCAAGGATTTATCAAAGTTTTCAACGGAAGTATGACAAGCTGAGACGGTCTTCGACATTGATTTTATATGATGTCTTTACTATATTTTGGTGCTACTTATGCTTCTGTTTAGCACATGCGCAGACATTTGATCTACTCCTGCGAGCCTTGAACTGCTATGATTTTAATACTGATGGTTATGAGGCTGATCCATATCCCCCATGTTTGTTGCTGGTTTGGGGGGAAATTATTTGCAGCATATATTGTCGGTACTACCTTTCTCTTTTCTTTCTTATTTTATTTTATTTTTTCGTTTTTTTTGTCATCCTCTATCCATTATATTTTTGTCCTATTTTATTTATCTTGGTTCACAATGAGTACATTGTGTAATTTGGTTTGGGGGGATATTTTGTGTTTAGTGTTTTTTTTCTTTTAGGTGTATTTTAATTTTCAAAAAAAAAAACATTATTTATTTATTTTTTCGTTTTTTCGTGTATTTTAGTTTAGAGTCGTGTCGGCGATGATGATATTGCTTTTGTCGCATGCTTTTCCCTAGTTCTTTGCTCTTTCTTGTGAATGACACTTATTTCCCGTTATTTGAGTTTGAGATTTCTTTGATCTTGTCGCCGATTATGTTTTGAATGCCAAATGAGCCAATTGACCTGTTGTCGAGTAAGCTACTTATATTGTGAGACTTAGACCCTAAACTGATGACATCCATGATCAGTTTCATATAGGTTGAGAGTAGCACTCCTTATGAGACATGTAACATAAAATTGCATAAGCATGACATTCGTCTCTTAAATACATGTATACATTCAGTTTGTGATTGTGACACATGTAGAAGAGGCAATCCCCTTTCTTTTATCTAATTCCCATGAACTTCACATAGCCATAATTTGACCTGTTTTGACCCGTTTATTAACTACATGTCAAATTTGCCTACCCTAGTCAAGCTAGTTGGTTAATTAGACGAAATTATTTTTTGCGGGTGAAATTTGGTACCATGTCGATTGAGAAAGGGAATTGATGAAAAAAAAATGATGAATGAATTGAAAAAAAATCAATGAAAGAAAAAGAAAAAAAAGGAGATAGTTGAAATAAAAAATAAAAAAAGTGAAACAAGAAGAGGAATTTGTTTTTGCTATGATAAAAGAATTGATCTCTCTGTTTTCATAGTTGTTGGTGTGAAGCCGGTCATGAAAATTTGAAAATAAGGTGCTTGGTACTACTTGTAATTCCTTTTATTCAAGTTTGGTAAGGAAGGAATGATTTTCATGTTTGGTTATAGTCATTCTAGCTTGGCTTTTACCTCCACATATCCAAATCGTTTTGCCCCTTCTTACCCGACTAGCCTCACTTTATACCATATGTAAGTCCTCGGAATGTGTCTTGGTCCTATTGAATGTGTATGTACGGTTGGTAGAGATTGGTATCATGTTAGATTGCATGCATGTTCTTATAAGTCGCAGTTAGGTGAGTGTTTTGTCTTTCCGATTCTACATAAACTCACAATATTGCCCTTATTAAGTGTTGAGTGTAAACCGTGAGGAATCTCGACATAGATGGTCGTGCAAGATTGAAAGTTGGCATTTGAATATTGATTGGAGCTTGAATTTTGAAATTCTTTTACTCTTCACCTTTTGCTTTAGAATTTGTTTCTTTAGTTTTGGTGTCATTCGCTTGTTAGAGTATTAGATTTGGGATGATGCATGTTGATGAAGTTAGTTCGGAGCCATTGTTTTTAGTTTTGTCCATACTCTTTGATGATTGCTTTGCTTAGGGACAAGCAAAGGTTTGGTTTGGGAGGATTTGATGAACTCATTTCGTATATATATATTTAAACCCATGTTTTCCTTTATTTTGGTTCATTTTATGTGTCCTAGGAGTCGTTTTTCTAACTTTTCATCCTTCTTTGTTATGCCGGTTATTTTGTTTACGTTTTGTAAGAAACGAGACAAATGAAGGCGATTGAGCTATATTTTGGGCAATGACGAGAGTCGAGCCATGAAATCTACAAGAAATAAGTGATAAAAGTTAGAGGATGCTAAGTGAAGAGTTGAAGAAGGACGTGAAGTGAAGAAACATTAAGAAACGACAAAGAAATAAGTTGGAAAGCTCAAACAAATGCAATTCCAGAAGAAAGAACGATCGCTAAAACAAGGTCAACTTCAAACGTCCATATCTTGGGTTATACAACTCCAATTGATCTAATTTTTGTGGCGTTGGAAAGCTCTTTATCTTATATTTCCAACGGTATATGACACGTCCAATTCCGATAAGTAACGAAGAAATAGAAAGCATTTCAAATGCATCTCGCAGTGCAGAGAAACTCGAACCGCTCGGGATGAACCCAAACCGCTCGGGACGGACCTAAACCGCTCGGGACAGACCCAAACCGACCGTTTTGAGGCTGTTTCGTGGGATTTCTATTTTTGGACTCCTTCACTTACCATAACTCCTATTTTACGGGATATTCTTTCCTAATTAGTTTTAGGTAAGTATGAGTAATTAAACTCCTTATCATTATTAGTATATATACCCTCCTTGGGGTTAGAATTAGGAACACTTTTTCACTTTCTCATTCAGTAGTTTAGTTTACACCTTCATATTCTTAGTTTAGTTTAGTTTTTATTAGCATCAGAATTCTTCTAGTTTGTAATCCTACTTTTAGATCGTCAATCTTTCAGTTCTACGTAATTGGTATTTTTCTCTTTTCTCTTAGTTTCATATTGTCTTTTATTATGCTTAATATCTTTATTGCTTTGTGTTTTAGTATGAGTAGCTAATTTATTTATCTAGGGTTGAAGGGGATCTATGTTAATTGAATTGGGGATGTTAGATTGATTATTTGTTTAATTGTTCATTCATATGCTATTGCCTTACTACTTGTCTTGTATTATTGTTTGATTAGTTTGAGACGTGGAACTAGTCGAATGTTTAGGAACCCGAACCTAAGATCGAAAGCCTGGTAAGGGTAGACTTACAAGTAAGTGGGTAGGATAATCTGGTAAGTTGCCAGAGCCCGTCAGAATCTATCCTAAGGTTGACATAAGATCCGAAAGGCCGTGTCTTTGCCCTAAATAACTGTGATTGATTGATTGAATGATTAATTAACTTTACCCAATTTAATTACATAGTGAACCGTAAGACCCTAGATCTTTTTAATATTGTTAGAACCTCGTTATTTTACATAATCGCATTAGTTTAGATCAAAATCAAATACACCGGAATTAAATAGTTTAGAATCGAATTTAGATAATTAGCGATTTTCATCCGTCTCTCTGTGAATTCGACCCTTACTTACTACTAGCTACCTGTTAGTTGTTCGTTAGGATTATTTTGATATAGGTGATACGACTTTAGCCTTATCAATTTTGGCGCCGTTGTCGGGGAGACGATTTTGTATTATTGCTTATTATTTGTTTTGGGTTCTAGATTATTTTGTATATATTTATTTTTTTTATTTCGTATATAATTTTTTTTTATTTGTCTCACCATTATGACTATCTTCTACTTTTCTCAATTTAATCATGAGTCACTGCATATTTATTGGGATAGACTTGAGTCTTTTATTTATCAAAGTGACTATCATGTTGATATTTGGTAGATGTGTCATATGATTTATGATGGTGTGGATGATGAGAAACGGGCTAATATTGAGGCAAATTGCGATGGGATGTTTAATTATATGCCTTATGAGGAGCGATGGGAACTCATTAAATATTTAGCCCGAAACAGCGCTGAGTCAGAGAAGAGGTGGATTGCTTTCGTGGCGGAATGTAAGGTGATATTGCAAAAATTAACGGCTACTCTACGTGAGTCAAATTTGAGAGCTGATCCTGCACCATCATCAGCTGACTGTGTTATGAGTACGTCCGTTGCACATGTTAGAGAGGATATTGACCTATTTGATGACGATGATGATGATCCTTTGATTTTTGCTTTGATAGTCCATTCTCCGGTCATTGAAGTTGATTCTGTTATGTCTGAAAATTTAATGATTCAATCTTTGACGGAAAAACTTGAGGTTTTGAGCATTGTTAATGAGCCTATTTGTGATTCAATTGGTCATTCTCTTTTTCACCCAACCGAGCTTTCTTCCGAGACCGTGCCTAATTTATGCATTAATGCTTCTGATGCGGTAGATGAAGTTATTGATTATTTTGAAAAAGGATCCTTCCCGGAGTATTTTTTAGAGGATTTGATGTGTTTTGAGAATTGTGCAGGAGAATCAAACCCTTGGGAAGCCGAGGTAGATGCTTTAGAAGCGGCACTCAATCATCCAGGAACCCTCGAAACAGAAAATCTTGAGGTATATGGGATTGTGGATACACTCGTTGAGGTAATAAATCATTCTCATCCAGTTGAACTTCCTCCTTGTTTCGATGCTAGTACAGGTATTCCTCCGGTCTCGCATGAATTAATTGTGAAAAATAATGTTGTTGATTTGAGAGGTATTAAGTTGTCTTACATACCCGATAATTTATGTTATTATTTTCCACCATTTGTTGACGGCTGGGATTATATGTCAAGGATTTATCAAAGTTTTCAACGGAAGTATGACAAGCTGAGACGGTCTTCGACATTGATTTTATATGATGTCTTTACTATATTTTGGTGCTACTTATGCTTCTGTTTAGCACATGCGCAGACATTTGATCTACTCCTGCGAGCCTTGAACTGCTATGATTTTAATACTGATGGTTATGAGGCTGATCCATATCCCCCATGTTTGTTGCTGGTTTGGGGGGAAATTATTTGCAGCATATATTGTCGGTACTACCTTTCTCTTTTCTTTCTTATTTTATTTTATTTTTTCGTTTTTTTTTTCATCCTCTATCCATTATATTTTTGTCCTATTTTATTTATCTTGGTTCACAATGAGTACATTGTGTAATTTGGTTTGGGGGGATATTTTGTGTTTAGTGTTTTTTTTCTTTTAGGTGTATTTTAATTTTCAAAAAAAAAAAAACATTATTTATTTATTTTTTCGTTTTTTCGTGTATTTTAGTTTAGAGTCGTGTCGGCGATGATGATATTGCTTTTGTCGCATGCTTTTCCCTAGTTCTTTGCTCTTTCTTGTGAATGACACTTATTTCCCGTTATTTGAGTTTGAGATTTCTTTGATCTTGTCGCCGATTATGTTTTGAATGCCAAATGAGCCAATTGACCTGTTGTCGAGTAAGCTACTTATATTGTGAGACTTAGAGCCTAAACTGATGACATCCATGATCAGTTTCATATAGGTTGAGAGTAGCACTCCTTATGAGACATGTAACATAAAATTGCATAAGCATGACATTCGTCTCTTAAATACATGTATACATTCAGTTTGTGATTGTGACACATGTAGAAGAGGCAATCCCCTTTCTTTTATCTAATTCCCATGAACTTCACATAGCCATAATTTGACCTGTTTTGACCCGTTTATTAACTACATGTCAAATTTGCCTACCCTAGTCAAGCTAGTTGGTTAATTAGACGAAATTATTTTTTGCGGGTGAAATTTGGTACCATGTCGATTGAGAAAGGGAATTGATAAAAAAAAATGATGAATGAATTGAAAAAAAATCAATGAAAGAAAAAGAAAAAAAAGGAGATAGTTGAAAAAAAAAATAAAAAAAGTGAAACAAGAAGAGGAATTTGTTTTTGCTATGATAAAAGAATTGATCTCTCTGTTTTCATAGTTGTTGGTGCGAAGCCGGTCATGAAAATTTGAAATAAGGTGCTTGGTACTACTTGTAATTCCTTTTATTCAAGTTTGGTAAGGAAGGAATGATTTTCATGTTTGGTTATAGTCATTCTAGCTTGGCTTTTACCTCCACATATCCAAATCGTTTTGCCCCTTCTTACCCGACTAGCCTCACTTTATACCATATGTAAGTCCTCGGAATGTGTCTTGGTCCTATTGAATGTGTATGTACGGTTGGTAGAGATTGGTATCATGTTAGATTGCATGCATGTTCTTATAAGTCGCAGTTAGGTGAGTGTTTTGTCTTTCCGATTCTACATAAACTCACAATATTGCCCTTATTAAGTGTTGAGTGTAAACCGTGAGGAATCTCGACATAGATGGTCGTGCAAGATTGAAAGTTGGCATTTGAATATTGATTGGAGCTTGATTTTTGAAATTCTTTTACTCTTCACCTTTTGCTTTAGAATTTGTTTCTTTAGTTTTGGTGTCATTCGCTTGTTAGAGTATTAGATTTGGGATGATGCATGTTGATGAAGTTAGTTCGGAGCCATTGTTTTTAGTTTTGTCCATACTCTTTGATGATTGCTTTGCTTAGGGACAAGCAAAGGTTTGGTTTGGGGGGATTTGATGAACTCATTTCGTATATATATATTTAACCCCATGTTTTCCTTTATTTTGGTTCATTTTATGTGTCCTAGGAGTCGTTTTTCTAACTTTTCATCCTTCTTTGTTATGCCGGTTATTTTGTTTACGTTTTGTAAGAAACGAGACAAATGAAGGCGATTGAGCTATATTTTGGGCAATGACGAGAGTCGAGCCATGAAATCTACAAGAAATAAGTGATAAAAGTTAGAGGATGCTAAGTGAAGAGTTGAAGAAGGACGTGAAGTGAAGAAACATTAAGAAACGACAAAGAAATAAGTTGGAAAGCTCAAACAAATGCAATTCCAGAAGAAAGAACGATCGCTAAAACAAGGTCAACTTCAAACGTCCATATCTTGGGTTATACAACTCCAATTGATCTGATTTATGTGGCGTTGGAAAGCTCTTTATCTTATATTTCCAACGGTATATGACACGTCCAATTCCGATAAGTAACGAAGAAATAGAAAGCATTTCAAATGCATCTCGCAGTGCAGAGAAACTCGAACCGCTCGGGATGAACCCAAACCGCTCGGGACGGACCTAAACCGCTCGGGACAGACCCAAACCGACCGTTTTGAGGCTGTTTCGTGGGATTTCTATTTTTGGACTCCTTCACTTACCATAACTCCTATTTTACGGGATATTCTTTCCTAATTAGTTTTAGGTAAGTATGAGTAATTAAACTCCTTATCATTATTAGTATATATACCCTCCTTGGGGTTAGAATTAGGAACACTTTTTCACTTTCTCATTCAGTAGTTTAGTTTACACTTTCATATTCTTAGTTTAGTTTAGTTTTTATTAGCATCAGAATTCTTCTAGTTTGTAATCCTACTTTTAGATCGTCAATCTTTCAGTTCTGCGTAATTGGTATTTTTCTCTTTTCTCTTAGTTTCATATTGTCTTTTATTATGCTTAATTTCTTTATTGCTTTGTGTTTTAGTATGAGTAGCTAATTTATTTATCTAGGGTTGAAGGGGATCTATGTTAATTGAATTGGGGATGTTAGATTGATTATTTGTTTAATTGTTCATTCATATGCTATTGCCTTACTACTTGTCTTGTATTATTGTTTGATTAGTTTGAGACGTTGAACTAGTCGAATGTTTAGGAACCCGAATCTAAGATCGAAAGCCTGGTAAGGGTAGACTTACAAGTAAGTGGGTAGGATAATCTGGTAAGTTGCCAGAGCCCGTCAGAATCTATCCTAAGGTTGACATAAGATCCGAAAGGCCGTGTCTTTGCCCTAAATAACTGTGATTGATTGATTGAATGATTAATTAACTTTACCTAATTTAATTACATAGTGAACCGTAAGACCCTAGATCTTTTTAATATTGTTAGAACCTCGTTATTTTACATAATCGCATTAGTTTAGATCAAAATCAAATACACCGGAATTAAATAGTTTAGAATCGAATTTAGATAATTAGCGATTTTCATCCGTCTCTCTGTGGATTCGACCCTTACTTACTACTAGCTACCTGTTAGTTGTTCGTTAGGATTATTTTGATATAGGTGATACGACTTTAGCCTTATCAATTTTGGCGCCGTTGTCGGGGAGACGATTTTGTATTATTGCTTATTATTTGTTTTGGGTTCTAGATTATTTTGTATATATTTATTTTTTTTATTTCGTATATAATTTTTTTTTATTTGTCTCACCATTATGACTATCTTCTACTTTTCTCAATTTAATCATGAGTCACTGCATATTTATTGGGATAGACTTGAGTCTTTTTATTTATCAAAGTGACTATCATGTTGATATTTGGTAGATGTGTCATATGATTTATGATGGTGTGGATGATGAGAAACGGGCTAATATTGAGGCAAATTGCGATGGGATGTTTAATTATATGCCTTATGAGGAGCGATGGGAACTCATTAAATATTTAGCCCGAAACAGCGCTGAGTCAGAGAAGAGGTGGATTGCTTTCGTGGCGGAATGTAAGGTGATATTGCAAAAATTAACGGCTACTCTACGTGAGTCAAATTTGAGAGCTGATCCTGCACCATCATCAGCTGACTGTGTTATGAGTACGTCCGTTGCACATGTTAGAGAGGATATTGACCTATTTGATGACGATGATGATGATCCTTTGATTTTTGCTTTGATAGTCCATTCTCCGGTCATTGAAGTTGATTCTGTTATGTCTGAAAATTTAATGATTCAATCTTTGATGGAAAAACTTGAGGTTTTGAGCACTGTTAATGAGCCTATTTGTGATTCAATTGGTCATTCTCTTTTTCACCCAACCGAGCTTTCTTCCGAGACCGTGCCTAATTTATGCATTAATGCTTCTGATGCGGTAGATGAAGTTATTGATTATTTTGAAAAAGGATCCTTCCCGGAGTATTTTTTAGAGGATTTGATGTGTTTTGAGAATTGTGCAGGAGAATCAAACCCTTGGGAAGCCGAGGTAGATGCTTTAGAAGCGGCACTCAATCATCCAGGAACCCTCGAAACAGAAAATCTTGAGGTATATGGGATTGTGGATACACTCGTTGAGGTAATAAATCATTCTCATCCACTTGAACTTCCTCCTTGTTTCGATGCTAGTACAGGTATTCCTCCGGTCTCGCATGAATTAATTGTGAAAAATAATGTTGTTGATTTGAGAGGTATTAAGTTGTCTTACATACCCGATAATTTATGTTATTATTTTCCACCATTTGTTGACGGCTGGGATTATATGTCAAGGATTTATCAAAGTTTTCAACGGAAGTATGACAAGCTGAGACGGTCTTCGACATTGATTTTATATGATGTCTTTACTATATTTTGGTGCTACTTATGCTTCTGTTTAGCACATGCGCAGACATTTGATCTACTCCTGCGAGCCTTGAACTGCTATGATTTTAATACTGATGGTTATGAGGCTGATCCATATCCCCCATGTTTGTTGCTGGTTTGGGGGGAAATTATTTGCAGCATATATTGTCGGTACTACCTTTCTCTTTTCTCTCTTATTTTATTTTATTTTGTTTTATTTTTTCGTTTTTTTTTGTCATCATCTACCAATTATATTTTTGTCCTATTTTATTTCTCTTGGTTCACAATGAGTACATTGTGTAATTTGGTTTGGGGGAAATTTTGTGTTTAGTGTTTTTTTCTTTTAGGTGTATTTTAATTTTCAAAAAAAAAAACATTTTTTATTTATTTTTTCGTTTTTTCGTGTATTTTAGTTTAGAGTCGTGTCGGCGATGATAATATTGCTATTGTCGCATGCTTTTCCCTAGTTCTTTGCTCTTTCTTGTGAATGACACTTATTTCCCGTTATTTGAGTTTGAGATTTCTTTGATCTTGTCGCCGATTATGTTTTGAATGCCAAATGAGCCAATTGACCTGTTGTCGAGTAAGCTACTTATATTGTGAGACTTAGAGCCTAAACTGATGACATCCATGATCAGTTTCATATAGGTTGAGAGTAGCACTCCTTATGAGACATGTAACATAAAATTGCATAAGCATGACATTCGTCTCTTAAATACATGTATACATTCAGTTTGTGATTGTGACACATGTAGAAGAGGCAATCCCCTTTCTTTTATCTAATTCCCATGAACTTCACATAGCCATAATTTGACCTGTTTTGACCCGTTTATTAACTACATGTCAAATTTGCCTACCCTAGTCAAGCTAGTTGGTTAATTAGACGAAATTATTTTTTGCGGGTGAAATTTGGTACCATGTCGATTGAGAAAGGGAATTGATGAAAAAAAAATGATGAATGAATTGAAAAAAAATCAATGAAAGAAAAAGAAAAAAAAGGAGATAGTTGAAAAAAAAAATAAAAAAAGTGAAACAAGAAGAGGAATTTGTTTTTGCTATGATAAAAGAATTGATCTCTCTGTTTTCATAGTTGTTGGTGCGAAGCCGGTCATGAAAATTTGAAAATAAGGTGCTTGGTACTACTTGTAATTCCTTTTATTCAAGTTTGGTAAGGAAGGAATGATTTTCATGTTTGGTTATAGTCATTCTAGCTTGGCTTTTACCTCCACATATCCAAATCGTTTTGCCCCTTCTTACCCGACTAGCCTCACTTTATACCATATGTAAGTCCTCGGAATGTGTCTTGGTCCTATTGAATGTGTATGTACGGTTGGTAGAGATTGGTATCATGTTAGATTGCATGCATGTTCTTATAAGTCGCAGTTAGGTGAGTGTTTTGTCTTTCCGATTCTACATAAACTCACAATATTGCCCTTATTAAGTGTTGAGTGTAAACCGTGAGGAATCTCGACATAGATGGTCGTGCAAGATTGAAAGTTGGCATTTGAATATTGATTGGAGCTTGATTTTTGAAATTCTTTTACTCTTCACCTTTTGCTTTAGAATTTGTTTCTTTAGTTTTGGTGTCATTCGCTTGTTAGAGTATTAGATTTGGGATGATGCATGTTGATGAAGTTAGTTCGGAGCCATTGTTTTTAGTTTTGTCCATACTCTTTGATGATTGCTTTGCTTAGGGACAAGCAAAGGTTTGGTTTGGGGGGATTTGATGAACTCATTTCGTATATATATATTTAACCCCATGTTTTCCTTTATTTTGGTTCATTTTATGTGTCCTAGGAGTCGTTTTTCTAACTTTTCATCCTTCTTTGTTATGCCGGTTATTTTGTTTACGTTTTGTAAGAAACGAGACAAATGAAGGCGATTGAGCTATATTTTGGGCAATGACGAGAGTCGAGCCATGAAATCTACAAGAAATAAGTGATAAAAGTTAGAGGATGCTAAGTGAAGAGTTGAAGAAGGACGTGAAGTGAAGAAACATTAAGAAACGACAAAGAAATAAGTTGGAAAGCTCAAACAAATGCAATTCCAGAAGAAAGAACGATCGCTAAAACAAGGTCAACTTCAAACGTCCATATCTTGGGTTATACAACTCCAATTGATCTGATTTATGTGGCGTTGGAAAGCTCTTTATCTTATATTTCCAACGGTATATGACACGTCCAATTCCGATAAGTAACGAAGAAATAGAAAGCATTTCAAATGCATCTCGCAGTGCAGAGAAACTCGAACCGCTCGGGATGAACCCAAACCGCTCGGGACGGACCTAAACCGCTCGGGACAGACCCAAACCGACCGTTTTGAGGCTGTTTCGTGGGATTTCTATTTTTGGACTCCTTCACTTACCATAACTCCTATTTTACGGGATATTCTTTCCTAATTAGTTTTAGGTAAGTATGAGTAATTAAACTCCTTATCATTATTAGTATATATACCCTCCTTGGGGTTAGAATTAGGAACACTTTTTCACTTTCTCATTCAGTAGTTTAGTTTACACTTTCATATTCTTAGTTTAGTTTAGTTTTTATTAGCATCAGAATTCTTCTAGTTTGTAATCCTACTTTTAGATCGTCAATCTTTCAGTTCTGCGTAATTGGTATTTTTCTCTTTTCTCTTAGTTTCATATTGTCTTTTATTATGCTTAATTTCTTTATTGCTTTGTGTTTTAGTATGAGTAGCTAATTTATTTATCTAGGGTTGAAGGGGATCTATGTTAATTGAATTGGGGATGTTAGATTGATTATTTGTTTAATTGTTCATTCATATGCTATTGCCTTACTACTTGTCTTGTATTATTGTTTGATTAGTTTGAGACGTTGAACTAGTCGAATGTTTAGGAACCCGAACCTAAGATCGAAAGCCTGGTAAGGGTAGACTTACAGGTAAGTGGGTAGGATAATCTGGTAAGTTGCCAGAGCCCGTCAGAATCTATCCTAAGGTTGACATAAGATCCGAAAGGCCGTGTCTTTGCCCTAAATAACTGTGATTGATTGATTGAATGATTAATTAACTTTACCTAATTTAATTACATAGTGAACCGTAAGACCCTAGATATTTTTAATATTGTTAGAACCTCGTTATTTTACATAATCGCATTAGTTTAGATCAAAATCAAATACACCGGAATTAAATAGTTTAGAATCGAATTTAGATAATTAGCGATTTTCATCCGTCTCTCTGTGGATTCGACCCTTACTTACTACTAGCTACCTGTTAGTTGTTCGTTAGGATTATTTTGATATAGGTGATACGACTTTAGCCTTATCAATTTTGGCGCCGTTGTCGGGGAGACGATTTTGTATTATTGCTTATTATTTGTTTTGGGTTCTAGATTATTTTGTATATATTTATTTTTTTTATTTCGTATATAATTTTTTTTTATTTGTCTCACCATTATGACTATCTTCTACTTTTCTCAATTTAATCATGAGTCACTGCATATTTATTGGGATAGACTTGAGTCTTTTATTTATCAAAGTGACTATCATG
Source organism: Agrostemma githago (assembly GCA_958450325.1). Taxonomy (NCBI): domain Eukaryota; kingdom Viridiplantae; phylum Streptophyta; class Magnoliopsida; order Caryophyllales; family Caryophyllaceae; genus Agrostemma; species Agrostemma githago. Next base: position 52,528,503 of record OY288255.1, read on the forward strand.
TTGATATTTGGTAGATGTGTCATATGATTTATGATGGTGTGGATGATGAGAAACGGGCTAATATTGAGGCAAATTGCGATGGGATGTTTAATTATATGCCTTATGAGGAGCGATGGGAACTCATTAAATATTTAGCCCGAAACAGCGCTGAGTCAGAGAAGAGGTGGATTGCTTTCGTGGCGGAATGTAAGGTGATATTGCAAAAATTAACGGCTACTCTACGTGAGTCAAATTTGAGAGCTGATCCTGCACCATCATCAGCTGACTGTGTTATGAGTACGTCCGTTGCACATGTTAGAGAGGATATTGACCTATTTGATGACGATGATGATGATCCTTTGATTTTTGCTTTGATAGTCCATTCTCCGGTCATTGAAGTTGATTCTGTTATGTCTGAAAATTTAATGATTCAATCTTTGATGGAAAAACTTGAGGTTTTGAGCACTGTTAATGAGCCTATTTGTGATTCAATTGGTCATTCTCTTTTTCACCCAACCGAGCTTTCTTCCGAGACCGTGCCTAATTTATGCATTAATGCTTCTGATGCGGTAGATGAAGTTATTGATTATTTTGAAAAAGGATCCTTCCCGGAGTATTTTTTAGAGGATTTGATGTGTTTTGAGAATTGTGCAGGAGAATCAAACCCTTGGGAAGCCGAGGTAGATGCTTTAGAAGCGGCACTCAATCATCCAGGAACCCTCGAAACAGAAAATCTTGAGGTATATGGGATTGTGGATACACTCGTTGAGGTAATAAATCATTCTCATCCACTTGAACTTCCTCCTTGTTTCGATGCTAGTACAGGTATTCCTCCGGTCTCGCATGAATTAATTGTGAAAAATAATGTTGTTGATTTGAGAGGTATTAAGTTGTCTTACATACCCGATAATTTATGTTATTATTTTCCACCATTTGTTGACGGCTGGGATTATATGTCAAGGATTTATCAAAGTTTTCAACGGAAGTATGACAAGCTGAGACGGTCTTCGACATTGATTTTATATGATGTCTTTACTATATTTTGGTGCTACTTATGCTTCTGTTTAGCACATGCGCAGACATTTGATCTACTCCTGCGAGCCTTGAACTGCTATGATTTTAATACTGATGGTTATGAGGCTGATCCATATCCCCCATGTTTGTTGCTGGTTTGGGGGGAAATTATTTGCAGCATATATTGTCGGTACTACCTTTCTCTTTTCTCTCTTATTTTATTTTATTTTGTTTTATTTTTTCGTTTTTTTTTGTCATCATCTACCAATTATATTTTTGTCCTATTTTATTTCTCTTGGTTCACAATGAGAACATTGTGTAATTTGGTTTGGGGGAAATTTTGTGTTTAGTGTTTTTTTCTTTTAGGTGTATTTTAATTTTCAAAAAAAAAAACATTTTTTATTTATTTTTTCGTTTTTTCGTGTATTTTAGTTTAGAGTCGTGTCGGCGATGATAATATTGCTATTGTCGCATGCTTTTCCCTAGTTCTTTGCTCTTTCTTGTGAATGACACTTATTTCCCGTTATTTGAGTTTGAGATTTCTTTGATCTTGTCGCCGATTATGTTTTGAATGCCAAATGAGCCAATTGACCTGTTGTCGAGTAAGCTACTTATATTGTGAGACTTAGAGCCTAAACTGATGACATCCATGATCAGTTTCATATAGGTTGAGAGTAGCACTCCTTATGAGACATGTAACATAAAATTGCATAAGCATGACATTCGTCTCTTAAATACATGTATACATTCAGTTTGTGATTGTGACACATGTAGAAGAGGCAATCCCCTTTCTTTTATCTAATTCCCATGAACTTCACATAGCCATAATTTGACCTGTTTTGACCCGTTTATTAACTACATGTCAAATTTGCCTACCCTAGTCAAGCTAGTTGGTTAATTAGACGAAATTATTTTTTGCGGGTGAAATTTGGTACCATGTCGATTGAGAAAGGGAATTGATGAAAAAAAAATGATGAATGAATTGAAAAAAAATCAATGAAAGAAAAAGAAAAAAAAGGAGATAGTTGAAAAAAAAAATAAAAAAAGTGAAACAAGAAGAGGAATTTGTTTTTGCTATGATAAAAGAATTGATCTCTCTGTTTTCATAGTTGTTGGTGCGAAGCCGGTCATGAAAATTTGAAAATAAGGTGCTTGGTACTACTTGTAATTCCTTTTATTCAAGTTTGGTAAGGAAGGAATGATTTTCATGTTTGGTTATAGTCATTCTAGCTTGGCTTTTACCTCCACATATCCAAATCGTTTTGCCCCTTCTTACCCGACTAGCCTCACTTTATACCATATGTAAGTCCTCGGAATGTGTCTTGGTCCTATTGAATGTGTATGTACGGTTGGTAGAGATTGGTATCATGTTAGATTGCATGCATGTTCTTATAAGTCGCAGTTAGGTGAGTGTTTTGTCTTTCCGATTCTACATAAACTCACAATATTGCCCTTATTAAGTGTTGAGTGTAAACCGTGAGGAATCTCGACATAGATGGTCGTGCAAGATTGAAAGTTGGCATTTGAATATTGATTGGAGCTTGATTTTTGAAATTCTTTTACTGTTCACCTTTTGCTTTAGAATTTGTTTCTTTAGTTTTGGTGTCATTCGCTTGTTAGAGTATTAGATTTGGGATGATGCATGTTGATGAAGTTAGTTCGGAGCCATTGTTTTTAGTTTTGTCCATACTCTTTGATGATTGCTTTGCTTAGGGACAAGCAAAGGTTTGGTTTGGGGGAATTTGATGAACTCATTTCGTATATATATATTTAACCCCATGTTTTCCTTTATTTTGGTTCATTTTATGTGTCCTAGGAGTCGTTTTTCTAACTTTTCATCCTTCTTTGTTATGCCGGTTATTTTGTTTACGTTTTGTAAGAAACGAGACAAATGAAGGCGATTGAGCTATATTTTGGGCAATGACGAGAGTCGAGCCATGAAATCTACAAGAAATAAGTGATAAAAGTTAGAGGATGCTAAGTGAAGAGTTGAAGAAGGACGTGAAGTGAAGAAACATTAAGAAACGACAAAGAAATAAGTTGGAAAGCTCAAACAAATGCAATTCCAGAAGAAAGAACGATCGCTAAAACAAGGTCAACTTCAAACGTCCATATCTTGGGTTATACAACTCCAATTGATCTGATTTTTGTGGCGTTGGAAAGCTCTTTATCTTATATTTCCAACGGTATATGACACGTCCAATTCCGATAAGTAACGAAGAAATAGAAAGCATTTCAAATGCATCTCGCAGTGCAGAGAAACTCGAACCGCTCGGGATGAACCCAAACCGCTCGGGACGGACCTAAACCTCTCGGGACAGACCCAAACCGACCGTTTTGAGGCTGTTTCGTGGGATTTCTATTTTTGGACTCCTTCACTTACCATAACTCCTATTTTACGGGATATTCTTTCCTAATTAGGTTTAGGTAAGTATGAGTAATTAAACTCCTTATCATTATTAGTATATATACCCTCCTTGGGGTTAGAATTAGGAACACTTTTTCACTTTCTCATTCAGTAGTTTAGTTTACACCTTCATATTCTTCGTTTAGTTTAGTTTTTATTAGCATCAGAATTCTTCTAGTTTGTAATCCTACTTTTAGATCGTCAATCTTTCAGTTCTACGTAATTGGTATTTTTCTCTTTTCTCTTAGTTTCATATTGTCTTTTATTATGCTTAATTTCTTTATTGCTTTGTGTTTTAGTATGAGTAGCTAATTTATTTATCTAGGGTTGAAGGGGATCTATGTTAATTGAATTGGGGATGTTAGATTGATTATTTGTTTAATTGTTCATTCATATGCTATTGCCTTACTACTTGTCTTGTATTATTGTTTGATTAGTTTGAGACGTTGAACTAGTCGAATGTTTAGGAACCCGAACCTAAGATCGAAAGCCTGGTAAGGGTAGACTTACAAGTAAGTGGGTAGGATAATCTGGTAAGTTGCCAGAGCCCGTCAGAATCTATCCTAAGGTTGACATAAGATCCGAAAGGCCGTGTCTTTGCCCTAAATAACTGTGATTGATTGATTGAATGATTAATTAACTTTACCCAATTTAATTACATAGTGAACCGTAAGACCCTAGATCTTTTTAATATTGTTAGAACCTCGTTATTTTACATAATCGCATTAGTTTAGATCAAAATCAAATACACCGGAATTAAATAGTTTAGAATCGAATTTAGATAATTAGCGATTTTCATCCGTCTCTCTATGGATTCGACCCTTACTTACTACTAGCTACCTGTTAGTTGTTCGTTAGGATTATTTTGATATAGGTGATACGACTTTAGCCTTATCAATTTTGGCGCCGTTGTCGGGGAGACGATTTTGTATTATTGCTTATTATTTGTTTTGGGTTCTAGATTATTTTGTATATTTTTTTTTTTTTTATTTCGTATATAATTTTTTTTTATTTGTCTCACCATTATGACTATCTTCTACTTTTCTCAATTTAATCATGAGTCACTGCATATTTATTGGGATAGACTTGAGTCTTTTATTTATCAAAGTGACTATCATGTTGATATTTGGTAGATGTGTCATATGATTTATGATGGTGTGGATGATGAGAAACGGGCTAATATTGAGGCAAATTGCGATGGGATGTTTAATTATATGCCTTATGAGGAGCGATGGGAACTCCTTAAATATTTAGCCCGAAACAGCGCTGAGTCAGAGAAGAGGTGGATTGCTTTCGTGGCGGAATGTAAGGTGATATTGCAAAAATTAACGGCTACTCTACGTGAGTCAAATTTGAGAGCTGATCCTGCACCATCATCAGCTGACTGTGTTATGAGTACGTCCGTTGCACATGTTAGAGAGGATATTGACCTATTTGATGACGATGATGATGATCCTTTGATTTTTGCTTTGATAGTCCATTCTCCGGTCATTGAAGTTGATTCTGTTATGTCTGAAAATTTAATGATTCAATCTTTGATGGAAAAACTTGAGGTTTTGAGCACTGTTAATGAGCCTATTTGTGATTCAATTGGTCATTCTCTTTTTCACCCAACCGAGCTTTCTTCCGAGACCGTGCCTAATTTATGCATTAATGCTTCTGATGCGGTAGATGAAGTTATTGATTATTTTGAAAAAGGATCCTTCCCGGAGTATTTTTTAGAGGATTTGATGTGTTTTGAGAATTGTGCAGGAGAATCAAACCCTTGGGAAGCCGAGGTAGATGCTTTAGAAGCGGCACTCAATCATCCAGGAACCCTCGAAACAGAAAATCTTGAGGTATATGGGATTGTGGATACACTCGTTGAGGTAATAAATCATTCTCATCCACTTGAACTTCCTCCTTGTTTCGATGCTAGTACAGGTATTCCTCCGGTCTCGCATGAATTAATTGTGAAAAATAATGTTGTTGATTTGAGAGGTATTAAGTTGTCTTACATACCCGATAATTTATGTTATTATTTTCCACCATTTGTTGACGGTTGGGATTATATGTCAAGGATTTATCAAAGTTTTCAACGGAAGTATGACAAGCTGAGACGGTCTTCGACATTGATTTTATATGATGTCTTTACTATATTTTGGTGCTACTTATGCTTCTGTTTAGCACATGCGCAGACATTTGATCTACTCCTGCGAGCCTTGAACTGCTATGATTTTAATACTGATGGTTATGAGGCTGATCCATATCCCCCATGTTTGTTGCTGGTTTGGGGGGAAATTATTTGCAGCATATATTGTCGGTACTACCTTTCTCTTTTCTCTCTTATTTTTTTTTATTTTGTTTTTTTTTTTCGTTTTTTTTTTGTCATCATCTACCAATTATATTTTTGTCCTATTTTATTTCTCTTGGTTCACAATGAGAACATTGTGTAATTTGGTTTGGGGGAAATTTTGTGTTTAGTGTTTTTTTCTTTTAGGTGTATTTTAATTTTCAAAAAAAAAAAACATTTTTTATTTATTTTTTCGTTTTTTCGTGTATTTTAGTTTAGAGTCGTGTCGGCGATGATAATATTGCTATTGTCGCATGCTTTTCCCTAATTCTTTGCTCTTTCTTGTGAATGACACTTATTTCCCGTTATTTGAGTTTGAGATTTCTTTGATCTTGTCGCCGATTATGTTTTGAATGCCAAATGAGCCAATTGACCTGTTGTCGAGTAAGCTACTTATATTGTGAGACTTAGAGCCTAAACTGATGACATCCATAATCAGTTTCATATAGGTTGAGAGTAGCACTCCTTATGAGACATGTAACATAAAATTGCATAAGCATGACATTCGTCTCTTAAATACATGTATACATTCAGTTTGTGATTGTGACACATGTAGAAGAGGCAATCCCCTTTCTTTTATCTAATTCCCATGAACTTCACATAGCCATAATTTGACCTGTTTTGACCCGTTTATTAACTACATGTCAAATTTGCCTACCCTAGTCAAGCTAGTTGGTTAATTAGACGGAATTATTTTTTGCCGGTGAAATTTGGTACCATGTCGATTGAGAAAGGGAATTGATGAAAAAAAATGATGAATGAATTGAAAAAAAATCAATGAAAGAAAAAGAAAAAAAAGGAGATAGTTGAAAAAAAAAAGAAAAAAAAAGTGAAACAAGAAGAGGAATTTGTTTTTGCTATGATAAAAGAATTGATCTCTCTGTTTTCATAGTTGTTGGTGCGAAGCCGGTCATGAAAAGTTGAAAATAAGGTGCTTGGTACTACTTGTAATTCCTTTTATTCAAGTTTGGTAAGGAAGGAATGATTTTCATGTTTGGTTATAGTCATTCTAGCTTGGCTTTTACCTCCACATATCCAAATCGTTTTGCCCCATCTTACCCGACTAGCCTCACTTTATACCATATGTAAGTCCTCGGAATGTGTCTTGGTCCTATTGAATGTGTATGTACGGTTGGTAGAGATTGGTATCATGTTAGATTGCATGCATGTTCTTATAAGTCGCAGTTAGGTGAGTGTTTTGTCTTTCCGATTCTACATAAACTCACAATATTGCCCTTATTAAGTGTTGAATGTAAACCGTGAGGAATCTCGACATAGATGGTCGTGCAAGATTGAAAGTTGGCATTTGAATATTGATTGGAGCTTGATTTTTGAAATTCTTTTACTCTTCACCTTTTGCTTTAGAATTTGTTTCTTTAGTTTTGGTGTCATTCGCTTGTTAGAGTATTAGATTTGGGATGATGCATGTTGATGAAGTTAGTTCGGAGCCATTGTTTTTAGTCTTGTCCATACTCTTTGATGATTGCTTTGCTTAGGGACAAGCAAAGGTTTGGTTTGGGGGGATTTGATGAACTCATTTCGTATATATATTTAACCCCATCTTTTCCTTTATTTTGGTTCATTTTCTGTGTCCTAGGAGTCGTTTTTCTAACTTTTCATCCTTCTTTGTTATGCCGGGTATTTTGTTTACGTTTTGTAAGAAACGAGACAAATGAAGGCGATTGAGCTATATTTTGGGCAATGACGAGAGTCGAGCCATGAAATCTACAAGAAATAAGTGATAAAAGTTAGAGGATGCTAAGTGAAGAGTTGAAGAAGGACGTGAAGTGAAGAAACATTAAGAAACGACAAAGAAATAAGTTGGAAAGCTCAAACAAATGCAATTCCAGAAGAAAGAACGATCGCTAAAACAAGGTCAACTTCAAACGTCCATATCTTGGGTTATACAACTTCAATTGATCTGATTTTTGTGGCGTTGGAAAGCTCTTTATCTTATATTTCCAACGGTATATGACACGTCCAATTCCGATAAGTAACGAAGAAATAGAAAGCATTTCAAATGCATCTCGCAGTGCAGAGAAACTCGAACCGCTCGGGATGAACCCAAACCGCTCGGGACGGACCTAAACCGCTCGGGACAGACCCAAACCGACCGTTTTGAGGCTGTTTCGTGGGATTTCTATTTTTGGACTCCTTCACTTACCATAACTCCTATTTTACGGGATATTCTTTCCTAATTAGTTTTAGGTAAGTATGAGTAATTAAACTCCTTATCATTATTAGTATATATACCCTCCTTGGGGTTAGAATTAGGAACACTTTTTCACTTTCTGATTCAGTAGTTTAGTTTACACTTTCATATTCTTAGTTTAGTTTAGTTTTTATTAGCATCAGAATTCTTCTAGTTTGTAATCTTACTTTTAGATCGTCAATCTTTCATTTCTACGTAATTGGTATTTTTCTCTTTTCTCTTAGTTTCATATTGTCTTTTATTATGCTTAATTTCTTTATTGCTTTGTGTTTTAGTATGAGTAGCTAATTTATTTATCTAGGGTTGAAGGGGATCTATGTTAATTGAATTGGGGATGTTAGATTGATTATTTGTTTAATTGTTCATTCATATGCTATTGCCTTACTACTTGTCTTGTATTATTGTTTGATTAGTTTGAGACGTTGAACTAGTCGAATGTTTAGGAACCCGAACCTAAGATCGAAAGCCTGGTAAGGGTAGACTTACAAGTAAGTGGGTAGGATAATCTGGTAAGTTGCCAGAGCCCGTCAGAATCTATCCTAAGGTTGACATAAGATCCGAAAGGCCGTGTCTTTGCCCTAAATAACTGTGATTGATTGATTGAATGATTAATTAACTTTACCCAATTTAATTACATAGTGAACCGTAAGACCCTAGATCTTTTTAATATTGTTAGAACCTCGTTATTTTACATAATCGCATTAGTTTAGATCAAAATCAAATACACCGGAATTAAATAGTTTAGAATCGAATTTAGATAATTAGCGATTTTCATCCGTCTCTCTGTGGATTCGACCCTTACTTACTACTAGCTACCTGTTAGTTGTTCGTTAGGATTATTTTGATATAGGTGATACGACTTTAGCCTTATCAATTTTGGCGCCGTTGTCGGGGAGACGATTTTGTATTATTGCTTATTATTTGTTTTGGGTTCTAGATTATTTTGTATATATTTTTTTTTTTTTTTATTTCGTATATAATTTTTTTTTATTTGTCTCACCATTATGACTATCTTCTACTTTTCTCAATTTAATCATGAGTCACTGCATATTTATTGGGATAGACTTGAGTCTTTTATTTATCAAAGTGACTATCATGTTGATATTTGGTAGATGTGTCATATGATTTATGATGGTGTGGATGATGAGAAACGGGCTAATATTGAGGCAAATTGCGATGGGATGTTTAATTATATGCCTTATGAGGAGCGATGGGAACTCCTTAAATATTTAGCCCGAAACAGCGCTGAGTCAGAGAAGAGGTGGATTGCTTTCGTGGCGGAATGTAAGGTGATATTGCAAAAATTAACGGCTACTCTACGTGAGTCAAATTTGAGAGCTGATCCTGCACCATCATCAGCTGACTGTGTTATGAGTACGTCCGTTGCACATGTTAGAGAGGATATTGACCTATTTGATGACGATGATGATGATCCTTTGATTTTTGCTTTGATAGTCCATTCTCCGGTCATTGAAGTTGATTCTGTTATGTCTGAAAATTTAATGATTCAATCTTTGACGGAAAAACTTGAGGTTTTGAGCATTGTTAATGAGCCTATTTGTGATTCAATTGGTCATTCTCTTTTTCACCCAACCGAGCTTTCTTCCGAGACCGTGCCTAATTTATGCATTAATGCTTCTGATGCGGTAGATGAAGTTATTGATTATTTTGAAAAAGGATCCTTCCCGGAGTATTTTTTAGAGGATTTGATGTGTTTTGAGAATTGTGCAGGAGAATCAAACCCTTGGGAAGCCGAGGTAGATGCTTTAGAAGCGGCACTCAATCATCCAGGAACCCTCGAAACAGAAAATCTTGAGGTATATGGGATTGTGGATACACTCGTTGAGGTAATAAATCATTCTCATCCACTTGAACTTCCTCCTTGTATCGATGCTAGTACAGGTATTCCTCCGGTCTCGCATGAATTAATTGTGAAAAATAATGTTGTTGATTTGAGAGATATTAAGTTGTCTTACATACCCGATAATTTATGTTATTATTTTCCACCATTTGTTGACGGCTGGGATTATATGTCAAGGATTTATCAAAGTTTTCAACGGAAGTATGACAAGCTGAGACGGTCTTCGACATTGATTTTATATGATGTCTTTACTATATTTTGGTGCTACTTATGCTTCTGTTTAGCACATGCGCAGACATTTGATCTACTCCTGCGAGCCTTGAACTGCTATGATTTTAATACTGATGGTTATGAGGCTGATCCATATCCCCCATGTTTGTTGCTGGTTTGGGGGGAAATTATTTGCAGCATATATTGTCGGTACTACCTTTCTCTTTTCTCTCTTATTTTATTTTATTTTGTTTTATTTTTTCGTTTTTTTTTGTCATCATCTACCAATTATATTTTTGTCCTATTTTATTTCTCTTGGTTCACAATGAGAACATTGTGTAATTTGGTTTGGGGGAAATTTTGTGTTTAGTGTTTTTTTCTTTTAGGTGTATTTTAATTTTCAAAAAAAAAAACATTTTTTATTTATTTTTTCGTTTTTTCGTGTATTTTAGTTTAGAGTCGTGTCGGCGATGATAATATTGCTATTGTCGCATGCTTTCCCCTAATTCTTTGCTCTTTCTTGTGAATGACACTTATTTCCCGTTATTTGAGTTTGAGATTTCTTTGATCTTGTCGCCGATTATGTTTTGAATGCCAAATGAGCCAATTGACCTGTTGTCGAGTAAGCTACTTATATTGTGAGACTTAGAGCCTAAACTGATGACATCCATAATCAGTTTCATATAGGTTGAGAGTAGCACTCCTTATGAGACATGTAACATAAAATTGCATAAGCATGACATTCGTCTCTTAAATACATGTATACATTCAGTTTGTGATTGTGACACATGTAGAAGAGGCAATCCCCTTTCTTTTATCTAATTCCCATGAACTTCACATAGCCATAATTTGACCTGTTTTGACCCGTTTATTAACTACATGTCAAATTTGCCTACCCTAGTCAAGCTAGTTGGTTAATTAGACGGAATTATTTTTTGCCGGTGAAATTTGGTACCATGTCGATTGAGAAAGGGAATTGATGAAAAAAAAAGATGAATGAATTGAAAAAAAATCAATGAAAGAAAAAGAAAAAAAAGGAGATAGTTGAAAAAAAAAAAGAAAAAAAAAGTGAAACAAGAAGAGGAATTTGTTTTTGCTATGATAAAAGAATTGATCTCTCTGTTTTCATAGTTGTTGGTGCGAAGCCGGTCATGAAAAGTTGAAAATAAGGTGCTTGGTACTACTTGTAATTCCTTTTATTCAAGTTTGGTAAGGAAGGAATGATTTTCATGTTTGGTTATAGTCATTCTAGCTTGGCTTTTACCTCCACATATCCAAATCGTTTTGCCCCGTCTTACCCGACTAGCCTCACTTTATACCATATGTAAGTCCTCAGAATGTGTCTTGGTCCTATTGAATGTGTATGTACGGTTGGTAGAGATTGGTATCATGTTACATTGCATGCATGTTCTTATAAGTCGCAGTTAGATGAGTGTTTTGTCTTTCCGATTCTACATAAACTCACAATATTGCCCTTATTAAGTGTTGAGTGTAAACCGTGAGGAATCTCGACATAGATGGTCGTGCAAGATTGAAAGTTGGCATTTGAATATTGATTGGAGCTTGATTTTTGAAATTCTTTTACTCTTCACCTTTTGCTTTAGAATTTGTTTCTTTAGTTTTGGTGTCATTCGCTTGTTAGAGTATTAGATTTGGGATGATGCATGTTGATGAAGTTAGTTCGGAGCCATTGTTTTTAGTCTTGTCCATACTCTTTGATGATTGCTTTGCTTAGGGACAAGCAAAGGTTTGGTTTGGGGGGATTTGATGAACTCATTTCGTATATATATTTAACCCCATCTTTTCCTTTATTTTGGTTCATTTTCTGTGTCCTAGGAGTCGTTTCTCTAACTTTTCATCCTTCTTTGTTATGCCGGGTATTTTGTTTACGTTTTGTAAGAAACGAGACAAATGAAGGCGATTGAGCTATATTTTGGGCAATGACGAGAGTCGAGCCATGAAATCTACAAGAAAGAAGTGATAAAAGTTAGAGGATGCTAAGTGAAGAGTTGAAGAAGGGCGTGAAGTGAAGAAACATTAAGAAACGACAAAGAAATAAGTTGGAAAACTCAAACAAATGCAAATCGAGAAGAAAGAACGATCGCTAAAACAATGTCAACTTCAAACATACATATCTTGATTTATACATCTCCGGTTGATCTGATATTTGTGGCGTTAGAAAGCTCTTTCTCTTAGCTTTCCAACGGTATATCACACGTCCAATTCCGATAGGTAACGAAGAAATAAAAAGCATTTCAAATTCATCGCGCAGTGCAGAGAAACTCGAACCTCTCGGGATGAACCCAAACCACTCGGGACGGACCTAAACCGCTCGGGACAGACCCAAACCGACCGTTTTGAGGCTGTTTCGTGGGATTTCTATTTTTGGACTCCATCACTTACCATAACTCCTATTTTACGGGATATTCTTTCCTAATTAGTTTTAGGTAAGTATGAGTAATTAAACTCCTTATCATTATTAGTATATATACCCTCCTTGGGTTTAGAATTAGGAACACTTTTTCACTTTCTGATTCAGTAGTTTAGTTTACACTTTCATATTCTTAGTTTAGTTTAGTTTTTATTAGCATTAGAATTCTTCTAGTTTGTAATCCTACTTTTAGATCGTCAATCTTTCATTTCTACGTAATTGGTATTTTTCTCTTTTCTCTTAGTTTCATATTGTCTTTTATTATGCTTAATTTCTTTATTGCTTTGTGTTTTAGTATGAGTAGCTAATTTATTTATCTAGGGTTGAAGGAGATCTATGTTAATTGAATTGGGGATGTTAGATTGATTATTTGTTTAATTGTTCATTCATATGCTATTGCCTTACTACTTGTCTTGTATTATTGTTTGATTAGTTTGAGACGTTGAACTAGTCGAATGTTTAGGAACCCGAACCTAAGATCGAAAGCCTGGTAAGGGTAGACTTACAAGTACGTGGGTAGGATAATCTGGTAAGTTGCCAGAGCCCGTCAGAATCTATCCTAAGGTTGACATAAGATCCGAAAGGCCGTGTCTTTGCCCTAAATAACTGTGATTGATTGATTGAATGATTAATTAACTTTACCCAATTTAATTACATAGTGAACCGTAAGACCCTAGATCTTTTTAATATTGTTAGAACCTCGTTATTTTACATAATCGCATTAGTTTAGATCAAAATCAAATACACCGGAATTAAATAGTTTAGAATCGAATTTAGATAATTAGCGATTTTCATCCGTCTCTCTGTGGATTCGACCCTTACTTACTACTAGCTACCTGTTAGTTGTTCGTTAGGATTATTTTGATATAGGTGATACGACTTTAGCCTTATCAATTTTGGCGCCGTTGCCAGGGAGACGATTTTGTATTATTGCTTATTATTTGTTTTGGGTTCTAGATTATTTTGTATATATTTATTTATTTTTATTTCGTATATAATTTATTTTTATTTGTCTCACCATTATGACTATCTTCTACTTTCCTCAATTTAATCATGAGTCACTGCATATTTATTGGGATAGACTTGAGTCTTTTATTTATCAAAGTGACTATCATGTTGATATTTGGTAGATGTGTCATATGATTTATGATGGTGTGGATGATGAGAAACGGGCTAATATTGAGGCAAATTGCGATGGGATGTTTAATTATATGCCTTATGAGGAGCGATGGGAACTCATTAAATATTTAGCCCGAAACAGCGCTGAGTCAGAGAAGAGGTGGATTGCTTTCGTGGCGGAATGTAAGGTGATATTGCAAAAATTAACGGCTACTCTACGTGAGTCAAATTTGAGAGCTGATCCTGCACCATCATCAGCTGACTGTGTTATGAGTACGTCCGTTGCACATGTTAGAGAGGATATTGACCTATTTGATGACGATGATGATGATCCTTTGATTTTTGCTTTGATAGTCCATTCTCCGGTCATTGAAGTTGATTCTGTTATGTCTGAAAATTTAATGATTCAATCTTTGATGGAAAAACTTGAGGTTCTGAGCACTGTTAATGAGCCTATTTGTGATTCAATTGGTCATTCTCTTTTTCACCCAACCGAGCTTTCTTCCGAGACCGTGCCTAATTTATGCATTAATGCTTCTGATGCGGTAGATGAAGTTATTGATTATTTTGAAAAAGGATCCTTCCCGGAGTATTTTTTAGAGGATTTGATGTGTTTTGAGAATTGTGCAGGAGAATCAAACCCTTGGGAAGCCGAGGTAGATGCTTTAGAAGCGGCACTCAATCATCCAGGAACCCTCGAAACAGAAAATCTTGAGGTATATGGGATTGTGGATACACTCGTTGAGGTAATAAATCATTCTCATCCACTTGAACTTCCTCCTTGTTTCGATGCTAGTACAGGTATTCCTCCGGTCTCGCATGAATTAATTGTGAAAAATAATGTTGTTGATTTGAGAGGTATTAAGTTGTCTTACATACCCGATAATTTATGTTATTATTTTCCACCATTTGTTGACGGCTGGGATTATATGTCAAGGATTTATCAAAGTTTTCAACGGAAGTATGACAAGCTGAGACGGTCTTCGACATTGATTTTATATGATGTCTTTACTATATTTTGGTGCTACTTATGCTTCTGTTTAGCACATGCGCAGACATTTGATCTACTCCTGCGAGCCTTGAACTGCTATGATTTTAATACTGATGGTTATGAGGCTGATCCATATCCCCCATGTTTGTTGCTGGTTTGGGGGGAAATTATTTGCAGCATATATTGTCGGTACTACCTTTCTCTTTTCTCTCTTATTTTATTTTATTTTATTTTATTTTTTCGTTTTTTTTTTGTCATCCTCTACCCATTATATTTTTGTCCTATTTTATTTCTCTTGGTTCACAATGAGGACATTGTGTAATTTGGTTTGGGGGATATTTTGTGTTTAGTGTTTTTTTCTTTTAGGTGTATTTTAATTTTCAAAAAAAAAACATTTTTTATTTATTTTTTCATTTTTTCGGGTATTTTAGTTTAGAGTCGTGTCGGCGATGATGATATTGCTTTTGTCGCATGCTTTTCCCTAGTTCTTTGCTCTTTCTTGTGAATGACACTTATTTCCCGTTATTTGAGTTTGAGATTTCTTTGATCTTGTCGCCGATTATGTTTTGAATGCCAAATGAGCCAATTGACCTGTTGTCGAGTAAGCTACTTATATTGTGAGACTTAGAGCCTAAACTGATGACATCCATGATCAGTTTCATATAGGTTGAGAGTAGCACTCCTTATGAGACATGTAACATAAAATTGCATAAGCATGACATTCGTCTCTTAAATACATGTATACATTCAGTTTGTGATTGTGACACATGTAGAAGAGGCAATCCCCTTTCTTTTATCTAATTCCCATGAACTTCACATAGCCATAATTTGACCAGTTTTGACCCGTTTATTAACTACATGTCAAATTTGCCTACCCTAGTCAAGCTAGTTGGTTAATTAGACGGAATTATTTTTTGCAGGTGAAATTTGGTACCATGTCGATTGAGAAAGGGAATTGATGAAAAAAAATGATGAATGAATTGAAAAAAAATCAATGAAAGAAAAAGAAAAAAAAGGAGATAGTTGAAAAAAAAAGAAAAAAAAAAGTGAAACAAGAAGAGGAATTTGTTTTTGCTATGATAAAAGAATTGATCTCTCTGTTTTCATAGTTGTTGGTGCGAAGCCGGTCATGAAAAGTTGAAAATAAGGTGCTTGGTACTACTTGTAATTCCTTTTATTCAAGTTTGGTAAGGAAGGAATGATTTTCATGTTTGGTTATAGTCATTCTAGCTTGGCTTTTACCTCCACATATCCAAATCGTTTTGCCCCTTCTTACCCGACTAGCCTCACTTTATACCATATGTAAGTCCTCGGAATGTGTCTTGGTCCTATTGAATGTGTATGTACGGTTGGTAGAGATTGGTATCATGTTAGATTGCATGCATGTTCTTATAAGTCGCAGTTAGGTGAGTGTTTTGTCTTTCCGATTCTACATAAACTCACAATATTGCCCTTATTAAGTGTTGAGTGTAAACCGTGAGGAATCTCGACATAGATGGTCGTGCAAGATTGAAAGTTGGCATTTGAATATTGATTGGAGCTTGATTTTTGAAATTCTTTTACTCTTCACCTTTTGCTTTAGAATTTGTTTCTTTAGTTTTGGTGTCATTCGCTTGTTAGAGTATTAGATTTGGGATGATGCATGTTGATGAAGTTGGTTCGGAGCCATTGTTTTTAGTCTTGTCCATACTCTTTGATGATTGCTTTGCTTAGGGACAAGCAAAGGTTTGGTTTGGGGGGATTTGATGAACTCATTTCGTATATATATTTAACCCCATCTTTTCCTTTATTTTAGTTCATTTACTGTGTCCTAGGAGTCGTTTTTCTAACTTTTCATCCTTCTTTGTTATGCCGGGTATTTTGTTTATGTTTTGTAAGAAACGAGACAAATGAAGGCGATTGAGCTATATTTTGGGCAATGACGAGAGTCGAGCCATGAAATCTACAAGAAATAAGTGATAAAAGTTAGAGGATGCTAAGTGAAGAGTTGAAGAAGGACGTGAAGTGAAGAAACATTAAGAAACGACAAAGAAATAAGTTGGAAAGCTCAAACAAATGCAAATCCAGAAGAAAGAATGATCGCTAAAACAAGGTCAACTTCAAACGTCCATATCATGGGTTATACAACTCCAATTGATCTGATTTTTGTGGCGTTTGAAAGCTCTTTCTCTTATCTTTCCAACGGTATATGACATGTCCAATTCCAATAAGTAACGAAGAAATAGTAAGCATTTCAAATGCATCACGCAGTGCAGAGAAACACGAACCGCTTGGGATGAACCCAAACCGCTCGGGACGGACCCAAACCGACCGGTTTGAGGCTGTTTCGTGGGATTTCTATTTTTGGACTCCTTCACTTACCATAACTCGTATTTTACGGGATATTCTTTCCTAATTAGTTTTAGGAAAGTATGAGTAATTAAACTCCTTATCATTATTAGTATATATACCCTCCTTGGGGTAAGAATTAGGAACACTTTTTCACTTTCTCATTCAGTAGTTTAGTTTACACTTTCATATTCTTAGTTTAGTTTAGTTTTTATTAGCATTAGAATTCTTCTAGTTTGTAATCCTACTTTTAGATCGTCAATCTTTCAGTTCTACGTAATTGGTATTTTTCTCTTTTCTCTTAGTTTCATATTGTCTTTTATAATGCTTAATTTCTTTATTGCTTTGTGTTTTAGTATGAGTAGCTAATTTATTTATCTAGGGTTGAAGGAGATCTATGTTAATTGAATTGGGGATGTTAGATTGATTATTTGTTTAATTGTTCATTCATATGCTATTGCCTTACTACTTGTCTTGTATTATTGTTTGATTAGTTTAAGACGTTGAACTAGTCGAATGTTTAGGAACCCGAACCTAAGATCGAAAGCCTGGTAACGGTAGACTTACAAATAAGTGGGTAGGATAATCTGGTAAGTTGCCAGAGCCCGTCAGAATCTATCCTAAGGTTGACATAAGATCCGAAAGGCCGTGTCTTTGCCCTAAATAACTGTGATTGATTGATTGAATGATTATCAAAGTTTGTTGACGGCTGGGATTATATGTCAAGGATTTAACAAAGTTTTCAAAGGAAGTATGACAAGCTGAGACGGTCTTCGACATTGATTTTATATGATGTCTTTACTATATTTTGGTGCTACTTATGCTTCTGTTTAGCACATGCGCATACATTTTGGTGCTACTTATGCTTCTGTTGACGGCCGTCTTTGGTGCTACTATATCAAACTGAAAGAGACAATATGAAACTAAGAGAAAAGAGAAAAATACCAATTACGTAGAACTGAAAGATTGACGATCTAAAAGTAGGATTACAAACTAGAAGAATTCTAATGCTAATAAAAATTAAACTAAACTAAGAATATGAAAGTGTAAACTAAACTACTGAATGAGAAAGTAACACCAAAATGTATGCGAATGTGCTAAACAGAAGCATAAGTAGCACCAAAATATAGTAAAGACATCATATAAAATCAATGTCGAAGACCGTCTCAGCTTGTCATACTTCCTTTGAAAACTTTGATAAGTCCTTGACATATAATCCTAGCCGTCAACAAACTTTGATAATCATTCTAGCTTGGCTTTTACCTCCACATATCCAAATCGTTTTTGCCCCTTCTTACCCGACTAGCCTCACTTTATACCATATGTAAGTCCTCGGAATGTGTCTTGGTCCTATTGAATGTGTATGTACGGTTGGTAGAGATTGGTATCATGTTAGATTGCATGCATGTTCTTATAAGTCGCAGTTAGGTGAGTGTTTTGTCTTTCCGATTCTACATAAACTCACAATATTGCCCTTATTAAGTGTTGAGTGTAAACCGTGAGGAATCTCGACATAGATGGTCGTGCAAGATTGAAAGTTGGCATTTGAATATTGATTGGAGCTTGATTTTTGAAATTCTTTTACTCTTCACCTTTTGCTTTAGAATTTGTTCTTTAGTTTTGGTGTCATTCGCTTGTTAGAGTTTTAGATTTGGGATGATGCATGTTGATGAAGTTAGTTCGGAGCCATTGTTTTTAGTCTTGTCCATACTCTTTGATGATTGCTTTGCTTAGGGACAAGCAAAGGTTTGGTTTGGGGGGATTTGATGAACTCATTTCGTATATATATTTAACCCCATATTTTCCTTTATTTTGGTTCATTTTCTGTGTCCTAGGAGTCGTTTTTCTAACTTTTCATCCTTCTTTGTTATGCCGGGTATTTATTTTACGTTTTGTAAGAAACGAGACAAATGAAGGCGATTGAGCTATATTTTGGGCAATGACGAGAGTCGAGCCATGAAATCTACAAGAAATAAGTGATAAAAGTTAGAGGATGCTAAGTGAAGAGTTGAAGAAGGACGTGAAGTGAAGAAACATTAAGAAACGACAAAGGAATAAGTTGGAAAGCTCAAACAAACGCAAATCCAGAAGAAAGAACGATCGCTAAAACAAGGTCAACTTCAAACGTCCATATCTTGGGTTATACAACTTCGATTGATCCGATTTTTATGGCGTTGGAAATCTCGTTCTCTTATCTTTCCAACGCTATATGACACGTCCAATTCCGATAAGTAACGAAGAAATAGCAAGCATTTCAAATGCATCGCGCAGTGCAGAGAAACTCGAACCGCTCGGGATGAACCCAAACCGCTCGGGACGGACCGAAACCGCTCGGGACAGACCCAAACCGACCGGTTTGAGGCTGTTTCGTGGGATTTCTATTTTTGGACTCCTTCACTTACCATAACTCGTATTTTACGGGATATTCTTTCCTAATTAGTTTTAGGAAAGTATGAGTAATTAAACTCCTTATCATTATTAGTATATATACCCTCCTTGGGGTAAGAATTAGGAACACTTTTTCACTTTCTCATTCAGTAGTTTAGTTTACACTTTCATATTCTTAGTTTAGTTTAGTTTTTATTAGCATTAGAATTCTTCTAGTTTGTAATCCTACTTTTAGATCGTCAATCTTTCAGTTCTACGTAATTGGTATTTTTCTCTTTTCTCTTAGTTTCATATTGTCTTTTATAATGCTTAATTTCTTTATTGCTTTGTGTTTTAGTATGAGTAGCTAATTTATTTATCTAGGGTTGAAGGAGATCTATGTTAATTGAATTGGGGATGTTAGATTGATTATTTGTTTAATTGTTCATTCATATGCTATTGCCTTACTACTTGTCTTGTATTATTGTTTGATTAGTTTAAGACGTTGAACTAGTCGAATGTTTAGGAACCCGAACCTAAGATCGAAAGCCTGGTAACGGTAGACTTACAAATAAGTGGGTAGGATAATCTGGTAAGTTGCCAGAGCCCGTCAGAATCTATCCTAAGGTTGACATAAGATCCGAAAGGCCGTGTCTTTGCCCTAAATAACTGTGATTGATTGATTGAATGATTATCAAAGTTTGTTGACGGCTGGGATTATATGTCAAGGATTTAACAAAGTTTTCAAAGGAAGTATGACAAGCTGAGACGGTCTTCGACATTGATTTTATATGATGTCTTTACTATATTTTGGTGCTACTTATGCTTCTGTTTAGCACATGCGCATACATTTTGGTGCTACTTATGCTTCTGTTGACGGCCGTCTTTGGTGCTACTATATCAAACTGAAAGAGACAATATGAAACTAAGAGAAAAGAGAAAAATACCAATTACGTAGAACTGAAAGATTGACGATCTAAAAGTAGGATTACAAACTAGAAGAATTCTAATGCTAATAAAAATTAAACTAAACTAAGAATATGAAAGTGTAAACTAAACTACTGAATGAGAAAGTAACACCAAAATGTATGCGAATGTGCTAAACAGAAGCATAAGTAGCACCAAAATATAGTAAAGACATCATATAAAATCAATGTCGAAGACCGTCTCAGCTTGTCATACTTCCTTTGAAAACTTTGATAAGTCCTTGACATATAATCCTAGCCGTCAACAAACTTTGATAATCATTCTAGCTTGGCTTTTACCTCCACATATCCAAATCGTTTTTGCCCCTTCTTACCCGACTAGCCTCACTTTATACCATATGTAAGTCCTCGGAATGTGTCTTGGTCCTATTGAATGTGTATGTACGGTTGGTAGAGATTGGTATCATGTTAGATTGCATGCATGTTCTTATAAGTCGCAGTTAGGTGAGTGTTTTGTCTTTCCGATTCTACATAAACTCACAATATTGCCCTTATTAAGTGTTGAGTGTAAACCGTGAGGAATCTCGACATAGATGGTCGTGCAAGATTGAAAGTTGGCATTTGAATATTGATTGGAGCTTGATTTTTGAAATTCTTTTACTCTTCACCTTTTGCTTTAGAATTTGTTCTTTAGTTTTGGTGTCATTCGCTTGTTAGAGTTTTAGATTTGGGATGATGCATGTTGATGAAGTTAGTTCGGAGCCATTGTTTTTAGTCTTGTCCATACTCTTTGATGATTGCTTTGCTTAGGGACAAGCAAAGGTTTGGTTTGGGGGGATTTGATGAACTCATTTCGTATATATATTTAACCCCATATTTTCCTTTATTTTGGTTCATTTTCTGTGTCCTAGGAGTCGTTTTTCTAACTTTTCATCCTTCTTTGTTATGCCGGGTATTTATTTTACGTTTTGTAAGAAACGAGACAAATGAAGGCGATTGAGCTATATTTTGGGCAATGACGAGAGTCGAGCCATGAAATCTACAAGAAATAAGTGATAAAAGTTAGAGGATGCTAAGTGAAGAGTTGAAGAAGGACGTGAAGTGAAGAAACATTAAGAAACGACAAAGGAATAAGTTGGAAAGCTCAAACAAACGCAAATCCAGAAGAAAGAACGATCGCTAAAACAAGGTCAACTTCAAACGTCCATATCTTGGGTTATACAACTTCGATTGATCCGATTTTTATGGCGTTGGAAATCTCGTTCTCTTATCTTTCCAACGCTATATGACACGTCCAATTCCGATAAGTAACGAAGAAATAGCAAGCATTTCAAATGCATCGCGCAGTGCAGAGAAACTCGAACCGCTCGGGATGAACCCAAACCGCTCGGGACGGACCGAAACCGCTCGGGACAGACCCAAACCGACCGGTTTGAGGCTGTTTCGTGGGATTTCTATTTTTGGACTCCTTCACTTACCATAACTCGTATTTTACGGGATATTCTTTCCTAATTAGTTTTAGGAAAGTATGAGTAATTAAACTCCTTATCATTATTAGTATATATACCCTCCTTGGGGTAAGAATTAGGAACACTTTTTCACTTTCTCATTCAGTAGTTTAGTTTACACTTTCATATTCTTAGTTTAGTTTAGTTTTTATTAGCATTAGAATTCTTCTAGTTTGTAATCCTACTTTTAGATCGTCAATCTTTCAGTTCTACGTAATTGGTATTTTTCTCTTTTCTCTTAGTTTCATATTGTCTTTTATAATGCTTAATTTCTTTATTGCTTTGTGTTTTAGTATGAGTAGCTAATTTATTTATCTAGGGTTGAAGGAGATCTATGTTAATTGAATTGGGGATGTTAGATTGATTATTTGTTTAATTGTTCATTCATATGCTATTGCCTTACTACTTGTCTTGTATTATTGTTTGATTAGTTTAAGACGTTGAACTAGTCGAATGTTTAGGAACCCGAACCTAAGATCGAAAGCCTGGTAACGGTAGACTTACAAATAAGTGGGTAGGATAATCTGGTAAGTTGCCAGAGCCCGTCAGAATCTATCCTAAGGTTGACATAAGATCCGAAAGGCCGTGTCTTTGCCCTAAATAACTGTGATTGATTGATTGAATGATTATCAAAGTTTGTTGACGGCTGGGATTATATGTCAAGGATTTAACAAAGTTTTCAAAGGAAGTATTACAAGCTGAGACGGTCTTCGACATTGATTTTATATGATGTCTTTACTATATTTTGGTGCTACTTATGCTTCTGTTTAGCACATGCGCATACATTTTGGTGCTACTTATGCTTCTGTTGACGGCCGTCTTTGGTGCTACTATATCAAACTGAAAGAGACAATATGAAACTAAGAGAAAAGAGAAAAATACCAATTACGTAGAACTGAAAGATTGACGATCTAAAAGTAGGATTACAAACTAGAAGAATTCTAATGCTAATAAAAATTAAACTAAACTAAGAATATGAAAGTGTAAACTAAACTACTGAATGAGAAAGTAACACCAAAATGTATGCGAATG
This sequence comes from Agrostemma githago, assembly GCA_958450325.1. Classification (NCBI taxonomy): domain Eukaryota; kingdom Viridiplantae; phylum Streptophyta; class Magnoliopsida; order Caryophyllales; family Caryophyllaceae; genus Agrostemma; species Agrostemma githago. Next base: position 52,551,220 of record OY288255.1, read on the forward strand.
TGCTAAACAGAAGCATAAGTAGCACCAAAATATAGTAAAGACATCATATAAAATCAATGTCGAAGACCGTCTCAGCTTGTCATACTTCCTTTGAAAACTTTGATAAGTCCTTGACATATAATCCTAGCCGTCAACAAACTTTGATAATCATTCTAGCTTGGCTTTTACCTCCACATATCCAAATCGTTTTTGCCCCTTCTTACCCGACTAGCCTCACTTTATACCATATGTAAGTCCTCGGAATGTGTCTTGGTCCTATTGAATGTGTATGTACGGTTGGTAGAGATTGGTATCATGTTAGATTGCATGCATGTTCTTATAAGTCGCAGTTAGGTGAGTGTTTTGTCTTTCCGATTCTACATAAACTCACAATATTGCCCTTATTAAGTGTTGAGTGTAAACCGTGAGGAATCTCGACATAGATGGTCGTGCAAGATTGAAAGTTGGCATTTGAATATTGATTGGAGCTTGATTTTTGAAATTCTTTTACTCTTCACCTTTTGCTTTAGAATTTGTTCTTTAGTTTTGGTGTCATTCGCTTGTTAGAGTTTTAGATTTGGGATGATGCATGTTGATGAAGTTAGTTCGGAGCCATTGTTTTTAGTCTTGTCCATACTCTTTGATGATTGCTTTGCTTAGGGACAAGCAAAGGTTTGGTTTGGGGGGATTTGATGAACTCATTTCGTATATATATTTAACCCCATATTTTCCTTTATTTTGGTTCATTTTCTGTGTCCTAGGAGTCGTTTTTCTAACTTTTCATCCTTCTTTGTTATGCCGGGTATTTATTTTACGTTTTGTAAGAAACGAGACAAATGAAGGCGATTGAGCTATATTTTGGGCAATGACGAGAGTCGAGCCATGAAATCTACAAGAAATAAGTGATAAAAGTTAGAGGATGCTAAGTGAAGAGTTGAAGAAGGACGTGAAGTGAAGAAACATTAAGAAACGACAAAGGAATAAGTTGGAAAGCTCAAACAAACGCAAATCCAGAAGAAAGAACGATCGCTAAAACAAGGTCAACTTCAAACGTCCATATCTTGGGTTATACAACTTCGATTGATCCGATTTTTATGGCGTTGGAAATCTCGTTCTCTTATCTTTCCAACGCTATATGACACGTCCAATTCCGATAAGTAACGAAGAAATAGCAAGCATTTCAAATGCATCGCGCAGTGCAGAGAAACTCGAACCGCTCGGGATGAACCCAAACCGCTCGGGACGGACCGAAACCGCTCGGGACAGACCCAAACCGACCGGTTTGAGGCTGTTTCGTGGGATTTCTATTTTTGGACTCCTTCACTTACCATAACTCGTATTTTACGGGATATTCTTTCCTAATTAGTTTTAGGAAAGTATGAGTAATTAAACTCCTTATCATTATTAGTATATATACCCTCCTTGGGGTAAGAATTAGGAACACTTTTTCACTTTCTCATTCAGTAGTTTAGTTTACACTTTCATATTCTTAGTTTAGTTTAGTTTTTATTAGCATTAGAATTCTTCTAGTTTGTAATCCTACTTTTAGATCGTCAATCTTTCAGTTCTACGTAATTGGTATTTTTCTCTTTTCTCTTAGTTTCATATTGTCTTTTATAATGCTTAATTTCTTTATTGCTTTGTGTTTTAGTATGAGTAGCTAATTTATTTATCTAGGGTTGAAGGAGATCTATGTTAATTGAATTGGGGATGTTAGATTGATTATTTGTTTAATTGTTCATTCATATGCTATTGCCTTACTACTTGTCTTGTATTATTGTTTGATTAGTTTAAGACGTTGAACTAGTCGAATGTTTAGGAACCCGAACCTAAGATCGAAAGCCTGGTAACGGTAGACTTACAAATAAGTGGGTAGGATAATCTGGTAAGTTGCCAGAGCCCGTCAGAATCTATCCTAAGGTTGACATAAGATCCGAAAGGCCGTGTCTTTGCCCTAAATAACTGTGATTGATTGATTGAATGATTATCAAAGTTTGTTGACGGCTGGGATTATATGTCAAGGATTTAACAAAGTTTTCAAAGGAAGTATGACAAGCTGAGACGGTCTTCGACATTGATTTTATATGATGTCTTTACTATATTTTGGTGCTACTTATGCTTCTGTTTAGCACATGCGCATACATTTTGGTGCTACTTATGCTTCTGTTGACGGCCGTCTTTGGTGCTACTATATCAAACTGAAAGAGACAATATGAAACTAAGAGAAAAGAGAAAAATACCAATTACGTAGAACTGAAAGATTGACGATCTAAAAGTAGGATTACAAACTAGAAGAATTCTAATGCTAATAAAAATTAAACTAAACTAAGAATATGAAAGTGTAAACTAAACTACTGAATGAGAAAGTAACACCAAAATGTATGCGAATGTGCTAAACAGAAGCATAAGTAGCACCAAAATATAGTAAAGACATCATATAAAATCAATGTCGAAGACCGTCTCAGCTTGTCATACTTCCTTTGAAAACTTTGATAAGTCCTTGACATATAATCCTAGCCGTCAACAAACTTTGATAATCATTCTAGCTTGGCTTTTACCTCCACATATCCAAATCGTTTTTGCCCCTTCTTACCCGACTAGCCTCACTTTATACCATATGTAAGTCCTCGGAATGTGTCTTGGTCCTATTGAATGTGTATGTACGGTTGGTAGAGATTGGTATCATGTTAGATTGCATGCATGTTCTTATAAGTCGCAGTTAGGTGAGTGTTTTGTCTTTCCGATTCTACATAAACTCACAATATTGCCCTTATTAAGTGTTGAGTGTAAACCGTGAGGAATCTCGACATAGATGGTCGTGCAAGATTGAAAGTTGGCATTTGAATATTGATTGGAGCTTGATTTTTGAAATTCTTTTACTCTTCACCTTTTGCTTTAGAATTTGTTCTTTAGTTTTGGTGTCATTCGCTTGTTAGAGTTTTAGATTTGGGATGATGCATGTTGATGAAGTTAGTTCGGAGCCATTGTTTTTAGTCTTGTCCATACTCTTTGATGATTGCTTTGCTTAGGGACAAGCAAAGGTTTGGTTTGGGGGGATTTGATGAACTCATTTCGTATATATATTTAACCCCATATTTTCCTTTATTTTGGTTCATTTTCTGTGTCCTAGGAGTCGTTTTTCTAACTTTTCATCCTTCTTTGTTATGCCGGGTATTTATTTTACGTTTTGTAAGAAACGAGACAAATGAAGGCGATTGAGCTATATTTTGGGCAATGACGAGAGTCGAGCCATGAAATCTACAAGAAATAAGTGATAAAAGTTAGAGGATGCTAAGTGAAGAGTTGAAGAAGGACGTGAAGTGAAGAAACATTAAGAAACGACAAAGGAATAAGTTGGAAAGCTCAAACAAACGCAAATCCAGAAGAAAGAACGATCGCTAAAACAAGGTCAACTTCAAACGTCCATATCTTGGGTTATACAACTTCGATTGATCCGATTTTTATGGCGTTGGAAAGCTCGTTCTCTTATCTTTCCAACGCTATATGACACGTCCAATTCCGATAAGTAACGAAGAAATAGCAAGCATTTCAAATGCATCGCGCAGTGCAGAGAAACTCGAACCGCTCGGGATGAACCCAAACCGCTCGGGACGGACCGAAACCGCTCGGGACAGACCCAAACCGACCGGTTTGAGGCTGTTTCGTGGGATTTCTATTTTTGGACTCCTTCACTTACCATAACTCGTATTTTACGGGATATTCTTTCCTAATTAGTTTTAGGAAAGTATGAGTAATTAAACTCCATATCATTATTAGTATATATACCCTCCTTGGGGTTAGAATTAGGAACACTTTTTCACTTTCTCATTCAGTAGTTTAGTTTACACTTTCATATTCTTAGTTTAGTTTAGTTTTTATTAGCATTAGAATTCTTCTAGTTTGTAATCCAACTTTTAGATCGTCAATCTTTCAGTTCTACGTAATTGGTATTTTTCTCTTTTCTCTTAGTTTCATATTGTCTTTTATAATGCTTAATTTCTTTATTGCTTTGTGTTTTAGTATGAGTAGCTAATTTATTTATCTAGGGTTTAAGGGGATCTATGTTAATTGAATTGGGGATGCTAGATTGATTATTTGTTTAATTGTTCATTCATATGCTATTGCCTTACTACTTGTCTTGTATTATTGTTTGATTAGTTTGAGACGTTGAACTAGTCGAATGTTTAGGAACCCGAACCTAAGATCGAAAGCCTGGTAAGGGTAGACTTACAAGTAAGTGGGTAGGATAATCTGGTAAGTTGCCAGAGCCCGTCAGAATCTATCCTAAGGTTGACATAAGATCCGAAAGGCCGTGTCTTTGCCCTAAATAACTGTGATTGATTGATTGAATGATTATCAAAGTTTGTTGACGGCTGGGATTATATGTCAAGGATTTATCAAAGTTTTCAAAGGAAGTATGACAAGCTGAGACGGTCTTCGACATTGATTTTATATGATGTCTTTACTATATTTTGGTGCTACTTATGCTTCTGTTTAGCACATGCGCAGACATTTGATCTACTCCTGCGAGCCTTCAACTGCTATGATTTTAATACTGATGGTTATGAGGCTGATCCATATCCCCCATGTTTGTTGCTGGTTTGGGGGGAAATTATTTGCAGCATATATTGTCTGTACTACCTTTCTCTTTTCTCTCTTATTTTATTTTATTTTATTTTATTATTTTATTTTGTTTTTTTCGTTTTTTTTTTGTCTTCCTCTACCCATTATATTTTTGTCCTATTTTATTTCTCTTGGTTCACAATGAGGACATTATGTAATTTGATTTGGGGGGATATTTTGTGTTTAGTGTTTTTTTTCTTTTAGGTGTATTTTAATTTTCAAAAAAAAAACATTTTTTATTTATTTTTTCGTTTTTTCGTGTATTTTAGTTTAGAGTCGTGTCGGCAATGATGATATTGCTTTTGTCGCATGCTTTTCCCTTGTTCTTTGCTGTTTCTTGTGAATGACACTTATTTCCCGTTATTTGAGTTTGAGATTTCTTTGATCTTGTCGCCGATTATGTTTTGAATTCCAAATGAGCCAATTGACCTGTTGTTGAGTAAGCTACTTATATTGTGAGACTTAGAGCCTAAACTGATGACATCCATGATCAGTTTAATATAGGTTGAGAGTAGCACTCCTTATGAGACATGTAACATAAAATTGCATAAGCATGACATTCGTCTCTTAAATACATGTATATATTCAGTTTGTGATTGTGACACATGTAGAAGAGGCAATCCCCTTTCTTTTATCTAATTCCCATGAACTTCACATAGCCATAATTTGACCTGTTTTGACCCGGTTATTAACTACATGTCAAATTTGCCTACCCTAGTCAAGCTAGTTGGTTAATTAGACGGAACTATTTTTTGCAGGTAAAATTTGGTACCATGTCGATTAAGAAAGGGAATTGATGAAAAAAAATGATGAATGAATTGAAAAAAAATCAATGAAAGAAAAAGAAAAAAAGGAGATAGTTGAAAAAAAAAAAGAAAAAAAAGTGAAACAAGAAGAGGAATTTGTTTTTGCTATGATAAAAGAATTGATCTCTCTGTTTTCATAGTTGTTGGTGCGAAGCCGGTCATGAAAAGTTGAAAATAAGGTGCTTGGTACTACTTGTAATTCCTTTTATCCAAGTTTGGTAAGGAAGGAATGATTTTCATGTTTGGTTATAGTCATTCTAGCTTGGCTTTTACCTCCACATATCCAAATCGTTTTTGCCCCTTCTTACCCGACTAGCCTCACTTTATACCATATGTAAGTCCTCGGAATGTGTCTTGGTCCTATTGAATGTGTATGTACGGTTGGTAGAGATTGATATCATGTTAGATTGCATGCATGTTCTTATAAGTCGCAGTTAGGTGAGTGTTTTGTCTTTCTGATTCTACATAAACTCACAATATTGCCCTTATTAAGTATTGAGTGTAAACCGTGAGGAATCTCGACATAGATGGTCGTGCAAGATTGAAAGTTGGCATTTGAATATTGATTGGAGCTTGATTTTTGAAATTCTTTTACTCTTCACCTTTTGCTTTAGAATTTGTTTATTTAGTTTTGGTGTCATTCGCTTGTTAGAGTATTAGATTTGGGATGATGCATGTTGATGAAGTTAGTTCGGAGCCATTGTTTTTAGTCTTGTCCATACTCTTTGATGATTGCTTTGCTTAGGGACAAGCAAAGGTTTGGTTTGGGGGGATTTGATGAACTCATTTCGTATATATATTTAACCCCATCTTTTCCTTTATTTTGGTTCATTTTCTGTGTCCTAGGAGTCGTTTTTCTAACTTTTCATCCTTCTTTGTTATGCCGGGTATTTAGTTTACGTTTTGTAAGAAACGAGACAAATGAAGGCGATTGAGCTATATTTTGGGCAATGACGAGAGTCGAGCCATGAAATCTACAAGAAAGAAGTGATAAAAGTTAGAGGATGCTAAGTGAAGAGTTGAAGAAGGACGTGAAGTGAAGAAACATTAAGAAACGACAAAGAAATAAGTTGGAAAGCTCAAACAAATGCAAATCCAGAAGAAAGAACGATCGCTAAAACAAGGTCAACTTCAAACGTCCATATCTTGGGTTATACAACTCCGATTTATCTGTTCTTTGTGGCATTGGAAAGCTCTTTCTCTTATCTTTCCAACGGTATATGACACGTCCAATTCCGATAAGTAACGAAGAAATAAAAAGCATTTCAAATGCATCGCGCAGTGCAGAGAAACTCGAACCGCTCGGGATGAACCCAAACCGCTCGGGACGGACCTAAACCGCTCGGGACAGACCCAAACCGACCGGTTTGAGGCTGTTTCGTGGGATTTCTATTTTTGGACTCCTTCACTTACCATAACTCCTATTTTACGGGATATTCTTTCCTAATTAGTTTTAGGAAAGTATGAGTAATTAAACTCCTTATCATTATTAGTATATATACCCTCCTTGGGGTTAGAATTAGGAACACTTTTTCACTTTCTCATTCAGTAGTTTAGTTTACACTTTCATATTCTTAGTTTAGTTTAGTTTTTATTAGCATTAGAATTCTTCTAGTTTGTAATCCTACTTTTAGATCGTCAATCTTTCAGTTCTACGTAATTGGTATTTTTCTCTTTTCTCTTAGTTTCATATTGTCTTTTATTATGCTTAATTTCTTTATTGCTTTGTGTTTTAGTATGAGTAGCTAATTTATTTATCTAGGGTTGAAGGGGATCTATGTTAATTGAATTGGGGATGCTAGATTGATTATTTGTTTAATTGTTCATTCATATGCTATTGCCTTACTACTTGTCTTGTATTATTGTTTGATTAGTTTGAGACGTTGAACTAGTCGAATGTTTAGGAACCCGAACCTAAGATCGAAAGCCTGGTAAGGGTAGACTTACAAGTAAGTGGGTAGGATAATCTGGTAAGTTGCCAGAGCCCGTCAGAATCTATCCTAAGGTTGACATAAGATCCGAAAGGCCATGTCTTTGCCCTAAATAACTGTGATTGATTGATTGAATGATTATCAAAGTTTGTTGACGGGTGGGATAATATGTCAAGGATTTATCAAAGTTTTCAAAGGAAGTATGACAAGCTGAGACGGTCTTCGACATTGATTTTATATGATGTCTTTACTATATTTTGGTGCTACTTATGCTTCTGTTTAGCACATGCACATACATTTGATCTACTCCTGCGAGCCTTCAACTGCTATGATTTTAATACTGATGGTTATGAGGCTGATCCATATCCCCCATGTTTGTTGCTGGTTTGGGGGGAAATTATTTGCAGCATATATTGTCTGTACTACCTTTCTCTTTTCTCTCTTATTTTATTTTATTTTTTTATTTTATTTTATTTTTTTCGTTTTTTTTTTGTCTTCCTCTACCCATTATATTTTTGTCCTATTTTATTTCTCTTGGTTCACAATGAGGACATTGTGTAATTTGGTTTGGGGGTATATTTTGTGTTTAGTGTTTTTTTCTTTTAGGTGTATTTTAATTTTCAAAAAAAAAACATTTTTTATTTATTTTTTCGTTTTTTCGTGTATTTTAGTTTAGAATCGTGTCGGCAACGATGATATTGCTTTTGTCGCATGCTTTTCCCTAGTTCTTTGCTCTTTCTTGTGAATGACACTTATTTCCCGTTATTTGAGTTTGAGATTTCTTTGATCTTGTCGCCGATTATGTTTTGAATGCCAAATGAGCCAATTGACCTGTTGTCGAGTAAGCTACTTATATTGTGAGACTTAGAGCCTAAACTGATGACATCCATGATCAGTTTCATATAGGTTGAGAGTAGCACTCCTTATGAGACATGTAACATAAAATTGCATAAGCATGACATTCGTCTCTTAAATACATGTATACATTCAGTTTGTGATTGTGACACATGTAGAAGAGGCAATCCCCTTTTCTTTTATCTAATTCCCATGAACTTCACATAGCCATAATTTGACATGTTTTGACCCGTTTATTAACTACATGTCAAATTTGCCTACCCTAGTCAAGCTAGTTGGTTAATTAGACGGAATTATTTTTTGCGGGTGAAATTTGGTACCATGTCGATTGAGAAAGGGAATTGATGAAAAAAAAACTGATGAATGAATTGAAAAAAAATCAATGAAAGAAAAAGAAAAAAAAGGAGATAGTTGAAAAAAAAAGAAAAAAATGTGAAACAAGAAGAGGAATTTGTTTTTGCTATGATAAAAAAATTGATCTCTCTGTTTTCATAGTTGTTGTTGCGAAACCGGTCATGAAAAGTTGAAAATAAGGTGCTTGGTACTACTTGTAATTCCTTTTATTCAAGTTTGGTAAGGAAGGAATGATTTTCATGTTTGGTTATAGTCATTCTAGCTTGGCTTTTACCTCCACATATCCAAATCGTTTTGCCCCTTCTTACCCGACTAGCCTCACTTTATACCATATGTAAGTCCTCGGAATGTGTCTTGGTCCTATTGAATATGTATGTACGGTTGGTAGAGATTGGTATCATGTTAGATTGCATGCATGTTCTTATAAGTCGCAGTTATGTGAGTGTTTTGTCTTTCCGATTCTACATAAACTCACAATATTGCCCTTATTAAGTTTTGTGTGTAAACCGTGAGGAATCTCGACATAGATGGTCGTGCAAGATTGAAAGTTGGCATTTGAATATTGATTGGAGCTTGATTTTTGAAATTCTTTTACTCTTCACCTTTTGCTTTAGAATTTGTTTCTTTAGTTTTGGTGTCATTCGCTTGTTAGAGTATTAGATTTGGGATGATGCATGTTGATGAAGTTAGTTCGGAGCCATTATTTTTAGTCTTGTCCATACTCTTTGATGATTGCTTTGCTTAGGGACAAGCAAAGGTTTGGTTTGGGGGATTTGATGAACTCATTTCGTATATATATTTAACCCCATCTTTTCCTTTATTTTGGTTCATTTTCTGTGTCCTAGGAGTCGTTTTTCAAACTTTTCATCCTTCTTTGTTATGCCGGGTATTTATTTTACGTTTTGTAAGAAACGAGACAAATGAAGGCGATTGAGCTATATTTTGGGCAATGACGAGAGTCGAGCCATGAAATCTACAAGAAAGAAGTGATAAAAGTTAGAGGATGCTAAGTGAAGAGTTGAAGAAGGACGTGAAGTGAAGAAACATTAAGAAACGACAAAGAAATAAGTTGGAAAGCTCAAACAAATGCAAATCCAGAAGAAAGAACGATCGCTAAAACAAGGTCAACTTCAAACGTCCATATCTTGGGTTATACAACTCCGATTGATCTGATTTTTGTGGCGTTGGAAAGCCCTTTCTCTTATCATTCCAATGGTATATGACATGTCCAATTCCGATAAGTAAAGAAGAAATAGCCTGCATTTCAAATGCATCGCGCAGTCCAGAGAAACTCGAACCGCTCGGGATGAACCCAAACCGCTCGGGACGGACCTAAACCGCTCGGGACAGACCCAAACCGACCGGTTTGAGGCTGTTTCGTGGGATTTCTATTTTTGGACTCCTTCACTTACCATAACTCCTATTTTACGGGATATTCTTTCCTAATTAGTTTTAGGAAAGTATGAGTAATTAAACTCCTTATCATTATTAGTATATATACCCTCCTTGGGGTTAGAATTAGGAACACTTTTTCACTTTCTCATTCAGTAGTTTAGTTTACACTTTCATATTCTTAGTTTAGTTTAGTTTTTATTAGCATTAGAATTCTTCTAGTTTGTAATCCTACTTTTAGACCATCAATCTTTCAGTTCTACGTAATTGGTATTTTTCTCTTTTCTCTTAGTTTCATATTGTCTTTTATTATGCTTAATTTCTTTATTGCTTTGTGTTTTAGTATGAGTAGCTAATTTATTTATCTAGGGTTGAAGGGGATCTATGTTAATTGAATTGGGGATGTTAGATTGATTATTTGTTTAATTGTTCATTCATATGCTATTGCCTTACTACTTGTCTTGTATTATTGTTTGATTAATTTGAGACGTTGAACTAGTCGAATGTTTAGGAACCCGAACCTAAGATCGAAAGCCTGGTAAGGGTAGACTTACAAGTAAGTGGGTAGGATAATCTGGTAAGTTGCCAGAGCCCGTCAGAATCTATCCTAAGGTTGACATAAGATCCGAAAGGCCGTGTCTTTGCCCTAAATAACTGTGATTGATTGATTGAATGATTATCAAAGTTTGTTGACGGCTGGGATTATATGTCAAGGATTTATCAAAGTTTTCAAAGGAAGTATGACAAGCTGAGCGGTCTTCGACATTGATTTTATATAATGTCTTTACTATATTTTTGTGCTACTTATGCTTCTGTTTAGCACATGCGCATACATTTTGGTGCTACTTATGCTTCTGTTGACGGCCGTCTTTGGTGCTACTATATCAAACTGAAAGAGACAATATGAAACTAAGAGAAAAGAGAAAAATACCAATTACGTAGAACTGAAAGATTGACGATCTAAAAGTAGGATTACAAACTAGAAGAATTCTAATGCTAATAAAAATTAAACTAAACTAAGAATATGAAAGTGTAAACTAAACTACTGAATGAGAAAGTAACACCAAAATGTATGCGAATGTGCTAAACAGAAGCATAAGTAGCACCAAAATATAGTAAAGACATCATATAAAATCAATGTCGAAGACCGTCTCAGCTTGTCATACTTCCTTTGAAAACTTTGATAAATCCTTGACATATAATCCTAGCCGTCAACAAACTTTGATAATCATTCTAGCTTGGCTTTTACCTCCACATATCCAAATCGTTTTTGCCCCTTCTTACCCGACTAGCCTCACTTTATACCATATGTAAGTCCTCGGAATGTGTCTTGGTCCTATTGAATGTGTATGTACGGTTGGTAGAGATTGGTATCATGTTAGATTGCATGCATGTTCTTATAAGTCGCAGTTAGGTGAGTGTTTTGTCTTTTCGATTCTACATAAACTCACAATATTGCCCTTATTAAGTGGTGAGTGTAAACCGTGAGGAATCTCGACATAGATGGTCGTGCAAGATTGAAAGTTGGCATTTGAATATTGATTGGAGCTTGATTTTTGAAATTCTTTTACTCTTCACCTTTTGCTTTAGAATTTGTTCTTTAGTTTTGGTGTCATTCGCTTGTTAGAGTTTTAGATTTGGGATGATGCATGTTGATGAAGTTAGTTCGGAGCCATTGTTTTTAGTCTTGTCCATACTCTTTGATGATTGCTTTGCTTAGGGACAAGCAAAGGTTTGGTTTGGGGGGATTTGATGAACTCATTTCGTATATATATTTAACCCCATATTTTCCTTTATTTTGGTTCATTTTCAGTGTCCTAGGAGTCGTTTTTCTAACTTTTCATCCTTCTTTGTTATGCCGGGTATTTATTTTACGTTTTGTAAGAAACGAGACAAATGAAGGCGATTGAGCTATATTTTGGGCAATGACGAGAGTCGAGCCATGAAATCTACAAGAAATAAGTGATAAAAGTTAGAGGATGCTAAGTGAAGAGTTGAAGAAGGACGTGAAGTGAAGAAACATTAAGAAACGACAAAGGAATAAGTTGGAAAGCTCAAACAAACGCAAATCCAGAAGAAAGAACGATCGCTAAAACAAGGTCAACTTCAAACGTCCATATCTTGGGTTATACAACTTCGATTGATCCGATTTTTATGGCGTTGGAAAGCTCGTTCTCTTATCTTTCCAACGCTATATGACACGTCCAATTCCGATAAGTAACGAAGAAATAGCAAGCATTTCAAATGCATCGCGCAGTGCAGAGAAACTCGAACCGCTCGGGATGAACCCAAACCGCTCGGGACGGACCGAAACCGCTCGGGACAGACCCAAACCGACCGGTTTGAGGCTGTTTCGTGGGATTTCTATTTTTGGACTCCTTCACTTACCATAACTCGTATTTTACGGGATATTCTTTCCTAATTAGTTTTAGGAAAGTATGAGTAATTAAACTCCATATCATTATTAGTATATATACCCTCCTTGGGGTTAGAATTAGGAACACTTTTTCACTTTCTCATTCAGTAGTTTAGTTTACACTTTCATATTCTTAGTTTAGTTTAGTTTTTATTAGCATTAGAATTCTTCTAGTTTGTAATCCAACTTTTAGATCGTCAATCTTTCAGTTCTACGTAATTGGTATTTTTCTCTTTTCTCTTAGTTTCATATTGTCTTTTATAATGCTTAATTTCTTTATTGCTTTGTGTTTTAGTATGAGTAGCTAATTTATTTATCTAGGGTTGAAGGGGATCTATGTTAATTGAATTGGGGATGCTAGATTGATTATTTGTTTAATTGTTCATTCATATGCTATTGCCTTACTACTTGTCTTGTATTATTGTTTGATTAGTTTGAGACGTTGAACTAGTCGAATGTTTAGGAACCCGAACCTAAGATCGAAAGCCTGGTAAGGGTAGACTTACAAGTAAGTGGGTAGGATAATCTGGTAAGTTGCCAGAGCCCGTCAGAATCTATCCTAAGGTTGACATAAGATCCGAAAGGCCATGTCTTTGCCCTAAATAACTGTGATTGATTGATTGAATGATTATCAAAGTTTGTTGACGGGTGGGATAATATGTCAAGGATTTATCAAAGTTTTCAAAGGAAGTATGACAAGCTGAGACGGTCTTCGACATTGATTTTATATGATGTCTTTACTATATTTTGGTGCTACTTATGCTTCTGTTTAGCACATGCACATACATTTGATCTACTCCTGCGAGCCTTCAACTGCTATGATTTTAATACTGATGGTTATGAGGCTGATCCATATCCCCCATGTTTGTTGCTGGTTTGGGGGGAAATTATTTGCAGCATATATTGTCTGTACTACCTTTCTCTTTTCTCTCTTATTTTATTTTATTTTATTTTATTATTATATTTTGTTTTTTTCGTTTTTTTTTTGTCTTCCTCTACCCATTATATTTTTGTCCTATTTTATTTCTCTTGGTTCACAATGAGGACATTATGTAATTTGGTTTGGGGGGATATTTTGTGTTTAGTGTTTTTTTTCTTTTAGGTGTATTTTAATTTTCAAAAAAAAACATTTTTTATTTATTTTTTCGTTTTTTCGTGTATTTTAGTTTAGAGTCGTGTCGGCAATGATGATATTGCTTTTGTCGCATGCTTTTCCCTAGTTCTTTGCTGTTTCTTGTGAATGACACTTATTTCCCGTTATTTGAGTTTGAGATTTCTTTGATCTTGTCGCCGATTATGTTTTGAATTCCAAATGAGCCAATTGACCTGTTGTTGAGTAAGCTACTTATATTGTGAGACTTAGAGCCTAAACTGATGACATCCATGATCAGTTTAATATAGGTTGAGAGTAGCACTCCTTATGAGACATGTAACATAAAATTGCATAAGCATGACATTCGTCTCTTAAATACATGTATACATTCAGTTTGTGATTGTGACACATGTAGAAGAGGCAATCCCCTTTCTTTTATCTAATTCCCATGAACTTCACATAGCCATAATTTGACCTGTTTTGACCCGTTTATTAACTACATGTCAAATTTGCCTACCCTAGTCAAGCTAGTTGGTTAATTAGACGGAACTATTTTTTGCAGGTAAAATTTGGTACCATGTCGATTAAGAAAGGGAATTGATGAAAAAAAATGATGAATGAATTGAAAAAAAATCAATGAAAGAAAAAGAAAAAAAGGAGATAGTTGAAAAAAAAAAAGAAAAAAAAGTGAAACAAGAAGAGGAATTTGTTTTTGCTATGATAAAAGAATTGATCTCTCTGTTTTCATAGTTGTTGGTGCGAAGCCGGTCATGAAAAGTTGAAAATAAGGTGCTTGGTACTACTTGTAATTCCTTTTATCCAAGTTTGGTAAGGAAGGAATGATTTTCATGTTTGGTTATAGTCATTCTAGCTTGGCTTTTACCTCCACATATCCAAATCGTTTTTGCCCCTTCTTACCCGACTAGCCTCACTTTATACCATATGTAAGTCCTCGGAATGTGTCTTGGTCCTATTGAATGTGTATGTACGGTTGGTAGAGATTGATATCATGTTAGATTGCATGCATGTTCTTATAAGTCGCAGTTAGGTGAGTGTTTTGTCTTTCTGATTCTACATAAACTCACAATATTGCCCTTATTAAGTATTGAGTGTAAACCGTGAGGAATCTCGACATAGATGGTCGTGCAAGATTGAAAGTTGGCATTTGAATATTGATTGGAGCTTGATTTTTGAAATTCTTTTACTCTTCACCTTTTGCTTTAGAATTTGTTTCTTTAGTTTTGGTGTCATTCGCTTGTTAGAGTATTAGATTTGGGATGATGCATGTTGATGAAGTTAGTTCGGAGCCATTGTTTTTAGTCTTGTCCATACTCTTTGATGATTGCTTTGCTTAGGGACAAGCAAAGGTTTGGTTTGGGGGGATTTGATGAACTCATTTCGTATATATATTTAACCCCATCTTTTCCTTTATTTTGGTTCATTTTCTGTGTCCTAGGAGTCGTTTTTCTAACTTTTCATCCTTCTTTGTTATGCCGGGTATTTAGTTTACGTTTTGTAAGAAACGAGACAAATGAAGGCGATTGAGCTATATTTTGGGCAACGACGAGAGTCGAGCCATGAAATCTACAAGAAAGAAGTGATAAAAGTTAGAGGATGCTAAGTGAAGAGTTGAAGAAGGACGTGAAGTGAAGAAACATTAAGAAACGACAAAGAAATAAGTTGGAAAGCTCAAACAAATGCAAATCCAGAAGAAAGAACGATCGCTAAATCAAGGTCAACTTCAAACGTCCATATCTTGGGTTATACAACTCCGATTTATCTGTTCTTTGTGGCATTGGAAAGCTCTTTCTCTTATCTTTCCAATGGTATATGACACGTCCAATTCCGATAAGTAACGAAGAAATAAAAAGCATTTCAAATGCATCGCGCAGTGCAGAGAAACTCGAACCGCTCGGGATGAACCCAAACCGCTCGGGACGGACCTAAACCGCTCGGGACAGACCCAAACCGACCGGTTTGAGGCTGTTTCGTGGGATTTCTATTTTTGGACTCCTTCACTTACCATAACTCCTATTTTACGGGATATTCTTTCCTAATTAGTTTTAGGAAAGTATGAGTAATTAAACTCCTTATCATTATTAGTATATATACCCTCCTTGGGGTTAGAATTAGGAACACTTTTTCACTTTCTCATTCAGTAGTTTAGTTTACACTTTCATATTCTTAGTTTAGTTTAGTTTTTATTAGCATTAGAATTCTTCTAGTTTGTAATCCTACTTTTAGATCGTCAATCTTTCAGTTCTACGTAATTGGTATTTTTCTCTTTTCTCTTAGTTTCATATTGTCTTTTATTATGCTTAATTTCTTTATTGCTTTGTGTTTTAGTATGAGTAGCTAATTTATTTATCTAGGGTTGAAGGGGATCTATGTTAATTGAATTGGGGATGTTAGATTGATTATTTGTTTAATTGTTCATTCATATGCTATTGCCTTACTACTTGTCTTGTATTATTGTTTGATTAGTTTGAGACGTTGAACTAGTCGAATGTTTAGGAACCCGAACCTAAGATCGAAAGCCTGGTAAGGGTAGACTTACAAGTAAGTGGTAGGATAATCTGGTAAGTTGCCAGAGCCCGTCAGAATCTATCCTAAGGTTGACATAAGATCCGAAAGGCCGTGTCTTTCCCCTAAATAACTGTGATTGATTGATTGAATGATTATCAAAGTTTGTTCACGGCTGGGATTATATGTCAAGGATTTATCAAAGTTTTCAAAGGAAGTATGACAAGCTGAGACGGTCTTCGACATTGATTTTATATGATGTCTTTACTATATTTTTGTGCTACTTATGCTTCTGTTTAGCACATGCGCAGACATTTGATCTACTCCTGCGAGCCTTCAACTGCTATGATTTTAATACTGATGGTTATGAGGCTGATCCATATCCCCCATGTTTGTTGCTGGTTTGGGGGGAAATTATTTGCAGCATATATTGTCTGTACTACCTTTCTCTTTTCTCTCTTATTTTATTTTATTTTATTTTTTTCGTTTTTCTTTGTCTTCCTCTACCCATTATATTTTTGTCCTATTTTATTTCTCTTGGTTCACAATGAGGACATTGTGTAATTTGGTTTGGGGGTATATTTTGTGTTTAGTGTTTTTTTCTTTTAGGTGTATTTTAATTTTCAAAAAAAAAACATTTTTTATTTATTTTTTCGTTTTTTCGTGTATTTTAGTTTAGAATCGTGTCGGCAACGATGATATTGCTTTTGTCGCATGCTTTTCCCTAGTTCTTTGCTCTTTCTTGTGAATGACACTTATTTCCCGTTATTTGAGTTTGAGATTTCTTTGATCTTGTCGCCGATTATGTTTTGAATGCCAAATGAGCCAATTGACCTGTTGTCGAGTAAGCTACTTATATTGTGAGACTTAGAGCCTAAACTGATGACATCCATGATCAGTTTCATATAGGTTGAGAGTAGCACTCCTTATGAGACATGTAACATAAAATTGCATAAGCATGACATTCGTCTCTTAAATACATGTATACATTCAGTTTGTGATTGTGACACATGTAGAAGAGGCAATCCCCTTTTCTTTTATCTAATTCCCATGAACTTCACATAGCCATAATTTGACATGTTTTCACCCGTTTATTAACTACATGTCAAATTTGCCTACCCTAGTCAAGCTAGTTGGTTAATTAGACGGAATTATTTTTTGCGGGTGAAATTTGGTACCATGTCGATTGAGAAAGGGAATTGATGAAAAAAAAACTGATGAATGAATTGAAAAAAAATCAATGAAAGAAAAAGAAAAAAAAGGAGATAGTTGAAAAAAAAAGAAAAAAATGTGAAACAAGAAGAGGAATTTGTTTTTGCTATGATAAAAAAATTGATCTCTCTGTTTTCATAGTTGTTGTTGCGAAACCGGTCATGAAAAGTTGAAAATAAGGTGCTTGGTACTACTTGTAATTCCTTTTATTCAAGTTTGGTAAGGAAGGAATGATTTTCATGTTTGGTTATAGTCATTCTAGCTTGGCTTTTACCTCCACATATCCAAATCGTTTTGCCCCTTCTTAACCGACTAGCCTCACTTTATACCATATGTAAGTCCTCGGAATGTGTCTTGGTCCTATTGAATATGTATGTACGGTTGGTAGAGATTGGTATCATGTTAGATTGCATGCATGTTCTTATAAGTCGCAGTTATGTGAGTGTTTTGTCTTTCCGATTCTACATAAACTCACAATATTGCCCTTATTAAGTTTTGAGTGTAAACCGTGAGGAATCTCGACATAGATGGTCGTGCAAGATTGAAAGTTGGCATTTGAATATTGATTGGAGCTTGATTTTTGAAATTCTTTTACTCTTCACCTTTTGCTTTAGAATTTGTTTCTTTAGTTTTGGTGTCATTCGCTTGTTAGAGTATTAGATTTGGGATGATGCATGTTGATGAAGTTAGTTCGGAGCCATTGTTTTTAGTCTTGTCCATACTCTTTGATGATTGCTTTGCTTAGGGACAAGCAAAGGTTTGGTTTGGGGGATTTGATGAACTCATTTCGTATATATATTTAACCCCATCTTTTCCTTTATTTTGGTTCATTTTCTGTGTCCTAGGAGTCGTTTTTCTAACTTTTCATCCTTCTTTGTTATGCCGGGTATTTATTTTACGTTTTGTAAGAAACGAGACAAATGAAGGGGATTGAGCTATATTTTGGGCAATGACGAGAGTCGAGCCATGAAATCTACAAGAAAGAAGTGATAAAAGTTAGAGGATGCTAAGTGAAGAGTTGAAGAAGGACGTGAAGTGAAGAAACATTAAGAAACGACAAAGAAATAAGTTGGAAAGCTCAAACAAATGCAAATCCAGAAGAAAGAACGATCGCTAAAACAAGGTCAACTTCAAACGTCCATATCTTGGGTTATACAACTCCGATTGATCTGATTTTTGTGGCGTTGGAAAGCCCTTTCTCTTATCTTTCCAATGGTATATGACATGTCCAATTCCGATAAGTAAAGAAGAAATAGCCTGCATTTCAAATGCATCGCGCAGTGCAGAGAAACTCGAACCGCTCGGGATGAACCCAAACCGCTCGGGACGGGCCTAAACCGCTCGGGACAGACCCAAACCGACCGGTTTGAGGCTGTTTCGTGGGATTTCTATTTTTGGACTCCTTCACTTACCATAACTCCTATTTTACGGGATATTCTTTCCTAATTAGTTTTAGGAAAGTATGAGTAATTAAACTCCTTATCATTATTAGTATATATACCCTCCTTGGGGTTAGAATTAGGAACACTTTTTCACTTTCTCATTCAGTAGTTTAGTTTACACTTTCATATTCTTAGTTTAGTTTAGTTTTTATTAGCATTAGAATTCTTCTAGTTTGTAATCCTACTTTTAGACCATCAATCTTTTAGTTCTACGTAATTGGTATTTTTCTCTTTTCTCTTAGTTTCATATTGTCTTTTATTATGCTTAATTTCTTTATTGCTTTGTGTTTTAGTATGAGTAGCTAATTTATTTATCTAGGGTTGAAGGGGATCTATGTTAATTGAATTGGGGATGTTAGATTGATTATTTGTTTAATTGTTCATTCATATGCTATTGCCTTACTACTTGTCTTGTATTATTGTTTGATTAATTTGAGACGTTGAACTAGTCGAATGTTTAGGAACCCGAACCTAAGATCGAAAGCCTGGTAAGGGTAGACTTACAAGTAAGTGGGTAGGATAATCTGGTAAGTTGCCAGAGCCCGTCAGAATCTATCCTAAGGTTGACATAAGATCCGAAAGGCCGTGTCTTTGCCCTAAATAACTGTGATTGATTGATTGAATGATTATCAAAGTTTGTTGACGGCTGGGATTATATGTCAAGGATTTATCAAAGTTTTCAAAGGAAGTATGACAAGCTGAGCGGTCTTCGACATTGATTTTATATAATGTCTTTACTATATTTTTGTGCTACTTATGCTTCTGTTTAGCACATGCGCAGACATTTGATCTACTCCTGCGAGCCTTCAACTGCTATGATTTTAATACTGATGGTTATGAGGCTGATCCATATCCCCCATGTTTGTTGCTGGTTTAGGGGGAAATTATTTGCAGCATATATTGTCTGTACTACCTTTCTCTTTTCTCTCTTATTTTATTTTATTTCATTTTTTATTTTATTTTGTTTTTTTCGTTTTTTTTGTCTTCCTCTACCCATTATATTTTTGTGCTATTTTATTTCTCTTGGTTCACAATGAGGACATTGTGTAATTTGGTTTGGGGGGATATTTTGTGTTTAGTGTTTTTTTCTTTTATTTGTATTTTAATTTTCAAAAAAAAAAACATTTTTTATTTATTTTTTCGTTTTTTCGTGTATTTTAGTTTAGAGTCGTGTCGGCAATGATGATGTTGCTTTTGTCGCATGCTTTTCCCTAGTTCTTTGCTCTTTCTTGTGCATGACACTTATTTCCCGTTATTTGAGTTTGAGATTTCTTTGATCTTGTCGCCGATTATGTTTTGAATGCCAAATGAGCCAATTGACCTGTTGTCGAGTAAGCTACTTATATTGTGAGACTTAGAGCCTAAACTGATGACATCCATGATCAGTTTCATATAGGTTGAGAGTAGCACTCCTTATGAGACATGTAACATAAAATTGCATAAGCATGACATTCGTCTCTTAAATACATGTATACATTCAGTTTGTGATTGTGACACATGTAGAAGAGGCAATCCCCTTTTCTTTTATTTAATTCCCATGAACTTCACATAGCCATAATTTGACCTGTTTTGACCCGTTTATTAACTACATGTCAAATTTGCCTACCCTAGTCAAGCTAGTTGGTTAATTAGACGGAATTATTTTTTGTGGGTGAAATTTGGTACCATGTCGATTGAGAAAGGGAATTGATGAAAAAAAACTGATGAATGAATTGAAAAAAAAATCAATGAAAGAAAAAGAAAAAAAAAGGAGATAGTTGAAAAAAAAAAAAGAAAAAAAAGTGAAACAAGAAGAGGAATTTGTTTTTGCTATGATAAAAAAATTGATCTCTCTGTTTTCATAGTTGTTGGTGCGAAACCGGTCATGAAAAGTTGAAAATAAGGTGCTTGGTACTACTTGTAGTTCCTTTTATTCAAGTTTGGTAAGGAAGGAATGATTTTCATGTTTGGTTATAGTCATTCTAGCTTGGCTTTTACCTCCACATATCCAAATCGTTTTGCCCCTTCTTACCCGACTAGCCTCACTTTATACCATATGTAAGTCCTCGGAATGTGTCTTGGTCCTATTGAATGTGTATGTACGGTTGGTAGAGATTGGTATCATGTTAGATTGCATGCATGTTCTTATAAGTCGCGGTTAGGTGAGTGTTTTGTCTTTCCGATTCTACATAAACTCACAATATTGCCCTTATTAAGTGTTGAGTGTAAACCGTGAGGAATCTCGACATAGATGGTCGTGCAAGATTGAAAGTTGGCATTTGAATATTGATTGGAGCTTGATTTTTGAAATTCTTTTACTCTTCACCTTTTGCTTTAGAATTTGTTTCTTTAGTTTTGGTGTCATTCGCTTGTTAGAGTATTAGATTTGGGATGATGCATGTTGATGAAGTTAGTTCGGAGCCATTGTTTTTAGTCTTGTCCATACTCTTTGATAATTTCTTTGCTTAGGGACAAGCAAAGGTTTGGTTTGGGGGATTTGATGAACTCATTTCGTATATATATTTAACCCCACCTTTTCCTTTATTTTGGTTCATTTTCTGTGTCCTAGGAGTCGTTTTTCTAACTTTTCATCCTTCTTTGTTATGCCGGGTATTTATTTTACGTTTTGTAAGAAACGAGACAAATGAAGGCGATTGAGCTATATTTTGGGCAATGACGAGAGTCGAGCCATGAAATCTACAAGAAAGAAGTGATAAAAGTTAGAGGATGCTAAGTGAAGAGTTGAAGAAGGACGTGAAGTGAAGAAACATTAAGAAACGACAAAGGAATAAGTTGGAAAGCTCAAACAAACGCAAATCCAGAAGAAAGAACGATCGCTAAAACAAGGTCAACTTCAAACGTCCATATCTTGGGTTATACAACTTCGATTGATCCGATTTTTATGGCGTTGGAAAGCTCGTTCTCTTATCTTTCCAACGCTATATGACACGTCCAATTCCGATAAGTAACGAAGAAATAGCAAGCATTTCAAATGCATCGCGCAGTGCAGAGAAACTCGAACCGCTCGGGATGAACCCAAACCGCTCGGGACGGACCTAAACCGCTCGGGACAGACCCAAACCGACCGGTTTGAGGCTGTTTCATGGGATTTCTATTTTTGGACTCCTTCACTTACCATAACTCCTATTTTACGGGATATTCTTTCCTAATTAGTTTTAGGAAAGTATGAGTAATTAAACTCCTTATCATTATTAGTATATATACCCTCCTTGGGGTTAGAATTAGGAACACTTTTTCACTTTCTCATTCAGTAGTTTAGTTTACACTTTCATATTCTTAGTTTAGTTTACTTTTTATTAGCATTAGAATTCTTCTAGTTTGTAATCCTACTTTTAGATCGTCAATCTTTCAGTTCTACGTAATTGGTATTTTTCTCTTTTCTCTTAGTTTCATATTGTCTTTTATTATGCTTAATTTCTTTATTGCTTTGTGTTTTAGTATGAGTAGCTAATTTATTTATCTAGGGTTGAAGGGGATCTATGTTAATTGAATTGGGGATGTTAGATTGATTATTTGTTTAATTGTTCATTCATATGCTATTGCCTTACTACTTGTCTTGTATTATTGTTTGATTAGTTTGAGACGTTGAACTAGTCGAATGTTTAGGAACCCGAACCTAAGATCGAAAGCCTGGTAAGGGTAGACTTACAAGTAAGTGGGTAGGATAATCTGGTAAGTTGCCAGAGCCCGTCAGAATCTATCCTAAGGTTGACATAAGATCCGAAAGGCCGTGTCTTTGCCCTAAATAACTGTGATTGATTGATTGAATGATTAATTAACTTTACCCAATTTAATTACATAGTGAACCGTAAGACCCTAGATCTTTTTAATATTGTTAGAACCTCGTTATTTTACATAATCGCATTAGTTTAGATCAAAATCAAATACACCGGAATTAAATAGTTTAGAATCGAATTTAGATAATTAGGGATTTTCATCCGTCTCTCTGTGGATTCGAGCCTTACTTACTACTAGCTACCTGTTAGTTGTTCGTTAGGATTATTTTGATATAGGTGATACGACTTTAGCCTTATCAATTTTGGCGTCGTTGCCGGGGAGACAATTTTGTATTATTGCTTATTATTTGTTTTGGGTTCTAGATTATTTTGTATATATTTATTTATTTTTATTTCGTATATAATTTTTTTTTTATTTGTCTCACCATTATGACTATCTTCTACTTTCCTCAATTTAATCATGAGTCACTGCATATTTATTGGGATAGACTTCAGTCTTTTATTTATCAAAGTGACTATCATGTTGATATTTGGTAGATGTGTCATATGATTTATGATGGTGTGGATGATGAGAAACGGGCTAATATTGAGGCAAATTGCGATGGGATGTTTAATTATATGCCTTATGAGGAGCGATGGGAATTCCTTAAATATTTAGCCCAAAACAGCGCTGAGTCAGAGAAGAGGTGGATTGCTTTCGTGGCGGAATGTAAGGTGATATTGCAAAAATTAACGGCTACTCTACGTGAGTCAAATTTGAGAGCTAATCCTGCACCATCATCAGCTGACTGTGTTATGAGTACATCCGTTGCACATGTTAGAGAGGATATTGACCTATTTGATGACGATGATGATGAGCCTTTGATTTTTGCTTTGAAAGTCCATTCTCCGGTCATTGAAGTTGATTATGTTATGTCTGAAAATTTAATGATTCAATCTTTGACGGAAAAACTTGAGGTTTTGAGCATTGTTAATGAGCATATTTGTGATTCAATTGGTCATTCTCTTTTTCACCCAACCGAGCTTTCTTCCGAGACCGTGCCTAATTTATGCATTAATGCTTCTGATGCGGTAGATGAAGTTATTGATCATTTTGAAAAAGGATCCTTCCCGGAGGATTTTTTAGAGGATTTGATGTGTTTTGAGAATAGTGCAAGAGAATCAAACCCTTGGGAAGCCGAGGTAGATGCTTTAGAAGCGGCACTCAATCATCCAGGAACCCTCGAAACAGAAAATCTTGAGGTATATGGGATTGTGGATACACTCGTTGAGGTAATAAATCATTCTCATCCACTTGAACTTCCTCCTTGTTTCGATGCTAGTACAGGTATTCCTCCGGTCTCGCATGAATTAATTGTGAAAAATAATGTTGTTGATTTGAGAGGTATTAAGTTGTCTTACATACCCGATAATTTATGTTATTATTTTCCACCATTTGTTGACGGCTGGGATTATATGTCAAGGATTTATCAAAGTTTTCAAAGGAAGTATGACAAGCTGAGACGGTCTTCGACATTGATTTTTTATGATGTATTTACTATATTTTGGTGCTACTTATGCTTCTGTTTAGCACATGCGCAGACATTTGATCTACTCCTGCGAGCCTTGAACTGCTATGATTTTAATACTGATGGTTATGAGGCTGATCCATATCCCCCATGTTTGTTGCTGGTTTGGGGGGAAATTATTTGCAGCATATATTGTCGGTACTACCTTTCTCTTTTCTCTCTTATTTTATTTTATTTTATTTTATTTCGTTTTTTTTTTGTCTTCCTCTACCCATTATATTTTTGTCCTATTTTATTTCTCTTGGTTCACAATGAGGACATTGTGTAATTTGGTTTGGGGGGATATTTTGTGTTTAGTGTTTTTTTCTTTTAGGTGTATTTTAATTTTCAAAAAAAAACATTTTTTATTTATTTTTTCGTTTTTTCGTGTATTTTAGTTTAGAGTCGTGTCGGCGATGATGATATTGCTTTTGTCGCATGCTTTTCCCTAGTTCTTTGCTCTTTCTTGTGAATGACACTTATTTCCCGTTATTTGAGTTTGAGATTTCTTTGATCTTGTCGCCGATTATGTTTTGAATTCCAAATGAGTCAATTGACCTGTTGTCGAGTAAGCTACTTATATTGTGAGACTTAGAGCCTAAACTGATGACATCCATGATCAGTTTCATATAGGTTGAGAGTAGCACTCCTTATGAGACATGTAACATAAAATTGCATAAGCATGACATTCGTCTCTTAAATACATGTATACATTCAGTTTGTGATTGTGACACATGTAGAAGAGGCAATCCCCTTTCTTTTATCTAATTCCCATGAACTTCACATAGCCATAATTTGACCTGTTTTGACCCGTTTATTAACTACATGTCAAATTTGCCTACCCTTGTCAAGCTAGTTGGTTAATTAGACGGAATTATTTTTTGCGGGTGAAATTTGGTACCATGTCGATTGAGAAAGGGAATTGATGAAAAAAATGATGAATGAATTGAAAAAAAATCAATGAAAGAAAAAGAAAAAAAAGGAGATAGTTGAAAAAAAAAAAAAAAAAAAAGTGAAACAAGAAGAGGAATTTGTTTTTGCTATGATAAAAGAATTGATCTCTCTGTTTTCATAGTTGTTGGTGCGAAGTCGGTCATGAAAAGTTGAAAATAAGGTGCTTGGTACTACTTGTAATTCCTTTTATTCAAGTTTGGTAAGGAAGGAATGATTTTCATATTTGGTTATAGTCGTTCTAGCTTGGCTTTTACCTCCACATATCCAAATCGTTTTGCCCCTTCTTACCCGACTAGCCTCACTTTATACCATATGTAAGTCCTCGGCATGTGTCTTGTGTCTTGGTCCTATTGAATGTGTATGTACGGTTGGTAGAGATTGGTATCATGTTAGATTGCATGCATGTTCTTATAAGTCGCAGTTAGGTGAGTGTTTTGTCTTTCCGATTCTACATAAACTCACAATATTGCCCTTATTAAGTGTTGAGTGTAAACCGTGAGGAATCTCGACATAGATGGTCGTGCAAGATTGAAAGTTGGCATTTGAATATTGATTGGAGCTTGATTTTTGAAATTCTTTTACTCTTCACCTTTTGCTTTAGAATTTTTTTCTTTAGTTTTGGTGTCATTCGCTTGTTAGAGCATTAGATTTGGGATGATGCATGTTGATGAAGTTAGTTCGGAGCCATTGTTTTTAGTCTTGTCCATACTCTTTGATGATTGCTTTGCTTAGGGACAAGCAAAGGTTTGGTTTGGGGGGATTTGATGAACTCATCTATACTCTATATAATAAAACAGAAACCACTACATTGACCTTTTGCGCCAAAACGCACTTTCCAAAAACATCATAATTTCCATATTAATCTAATCTAATAATAAGAATCATTAATCTAATATAATATTATAAATAATTTCTATATTCACAAGATATTTCTGGTATATAGACCTTAAAATGTCAAAGACATGCACGAAGTTGAAATAATTTGATAGTAATATCATTTATTTAAGCGGGTTAAAAATATTTGAAAAGTTTTCTACAAGGCTACAATAATACGACTTAATGAATATAATAAATTATACTTCCTCCATTTATTAATGTTCTACCCATATTCCACTTTGGGTCATTTTTTAATGTTCTACCCATTTCTATTCTTTCCATATTAGTCTCTCACGTCCTCATTTTTTAATATTTTCTACTATGGCCCACCTATATCAACTTCTCTCCCATTTTCATTCTTTATTCTCATTCCTTAAGAAACGTGTATAAAGTATATGGGAATAACATTAATAAATGGAGGGAGTATAAATGGATCACGATATCCCTAGAAAATAACACTCATTTGTATTTGTTCTTCTTTGATCCAATACCAATCAATGAGATAATCTTCTTACAAAAAATATCCCTAGAAAATATTTTAGCAACTTAATTAAAATACATAAAGAACAAAAATGACACCCGCAAATATAATTTATATATCTATTTAATATGTAAAATATAATATAGAAACACCTATATTTTTTCATCTCATTACTCGTGAAGTCATGTTTCACAGTTAATTCCAACTTACATAAATATTATAGGTCCTTTAGTTGATTAACACTCATTTATTAGTATCAATAAAAAGGTACTAGAAATTGTTTTATTTGCTAATAAGTTAAATATTACACTTTGATTTTTCATAAGGTTCCAATTAGGGGTCGAATTTTTTAGTCACGGTTCCTTGAAATATTATGTGGTATTATATTGTTCTATTCTACAAGTAGAATTTAACTTAAATAAAAAAAAAATACTCCCTCCGATTTTTATTTATTTTCCCTGTTTCTTTATTGGGCTGAAACATCCTTTCTTCCCTATTTCTATTTTGGGTCATCAACATGTGGTCTAGAATCACCCTTACATTTCTCTCTCTTCTTTCTTTTATTTTGAACCACATATTTCTACACCCTTATTTTCTTCCCCAAAACCAAAGGGGAAGATAATAAAAAATCGGAGGGAGTATAAGTTAAAACAGATTTACTTAGTAAATGATTGTACTACAAGATACGTGTATAAACATGATATCAAATACATGTTTGAACATGCAGTATATCTTACTATTGATGTTCATGTGTATATACTTCATTTTGATTTTAATTTTATACTTTTTTAAATATTGTAAATTGTATAGGTTACAGTACTAGAGATTGAACATTTGTATAAGATTATCTATGTACGGAGTAATTCTTTTATTTAAACCCGTGCAACATTGCACGGGTGTTAACCTAGTTTCGTATATATATTTAACCCCAACTTTTCCTTTATTTTGGTTCATTTTCTGTGTCCTAGGAGTCGTTTTTCTAACTTTTCATCCTTCTTTGTTATGCCGGGTATTTTTTTTACCTTTTGTAAGAAACGAGACAAATGAAGGCGATTGAGCTATATTTTGGGCAATGACGAGAGTCGAGCCATGAAATCTACAAGAAAGAAGTGATAAAAGTTAGAGGATGCTAAGTGAAGAGTTGAAGAAGGACGTGAAGTGAAGAAACATTAAGAAACGACAAAGAAATAAGTTGGAAAGCTCAAACAAATGCAAATCGAGAAGAAAGAACGATCGCTAAAACAAGGTCAACTTCAAACGTCCATATCTTGGGTTATACAACTCCGATTGATCTGATTTTTGTGGCGTTGGAAAGCTCTTTCTCTTATCTTTCCAACGGTATATGACATGTCCATTTCCGATAAGTAACGAAGAAATAGCAAGCATTTCAAATGCATCGCGCAGTGCAGAGAAACTCGAACCGCTCGGGATGAACCCAAACCGCTCGGGACGGACCTAAACCGCTCGGAACAGACCCAAACCGACCGGTTTGAGGCTGTTTCGTGGGATTTCTATTTTTGGACTCCTTCACTTACCATAACTCCTATTTTACGGGATATTCTTTCCTAATTAGTTTTAGGAAAGTATGAGTAATTAAACTCCTTATCATTATTAGTATATATACCCTCCTTGGGGTTAGAATTAGGAACACTTTTTCACTTTCTCATTCAGTAGTTTAGTTTACACTTTCATATTCTTAGTTTAGTTTAGTTTTTATTAGCATTAGAATTCTTCTAGTTTGTAATCCTACTTTTAGATCGTCAATCTTTCAGTTCTACGTAATTGGTATTTTTCTCTTTTCTCTTAGTTTCATATTGTCTTTTATTATGCTTAATTTCTGTATTGCTTTGTGTTTTAGTATGAGTAGCTAATTTATTTATCTAGGGTTGAAGGGGATCTATGTTAATTGAATTGGGGATGTTAGATTGATTATTTGTTTAATTGTTCATTCATATGCTATTGCCTTACTACTTGTCTTGTATTATTGTTTGATTAGTTTGAGACGTTGAACTAGTCGAATGTTTAGGAACCCGAACCTAAGATCGAAAGCCTGGTAAGGGTAGACTTACAAGTAAGTGGGTAGGATAATCTGGTAAGTTGCCAGAGCCCGTCAGAATCTATCCTAAGGTTGACATAAGATCCGAAAGGCCGTGTCTTTGCCCTAAATAACTGTGATTGATTGATTGAATGATTAATTAACTTTACCCAATTTAATTACATAGTGAACCATAAGACCCTAGATCCTTTTAATATTGTTAGAACCTCGTTATTTTACATAATCGCATTAGTTTAGATCAAAATTAAATGCACCGGAATTAAATAGTTTAGAATCGAATTTAGATAATTAGCGATTTTCATCTGTCTCTCTGTGGATTCGACCCTTACTTACTACTAGCTACATGTTAGTTGTTCGTTAGGATTATTTTGATATAGGTGATACGACTTTAGCCTTATCATCGAGCAGCTCGAACAAAGGGAGTCCCGAGATCCGGTAATCGAAGAAAGTAAGTCCATTAACGTGGGAACCAGTTTAGAGCCCCAGATGCTTAAGTTGGGCCTATCCTTAGATCCTGAGGAGAGAAAACAATTCACAGACCTCCTCCAAGAGTTCAAGGACGTCTTCGCATGGTCTTACAAGGACATGCCGGGCATAGACCGGAAAATAGCTGAACACCGAATACCCATCAAAGATGGGTGTAAGCAGGTAAAGCAGAAACTCCGAAGGATGAAGCCCGAATGGTCTCTCAAAGTCAAAGAGGAAGTAGACAAACAATTCAAAGCGGGCTTTATACAAGTGTCTGAATATCCAGACTGGGTCGCAAACATCGTGCCGGTACCCAAGAAGGACGGCAAGGTGCGGGTATGTGTGGACTTCAGGGACCTTAACAAGGCCAGTCCAAAAGACGATTTTCGTTACCTCATATCGACATATTGGTGGATAACACGGCTGATCATGCCCTTCTATCATTCATAGACGGGTATGCCGGATACAATCAGATCAAAATGGCAGAAGAGGATATGAGTAAGACCACCTTCATTACACCTTGGGGTACTTACTGTTACACCGTTATGCCATTTGGGCTTATCAATGCCGGGGCCACTTATCAACGGACCGCCACTACTTTACTACACGACATGATGCACAAAGAAGTGGAGGTCTACGTGGATGATATGATCGTTAAGTCCAAAGATCGAAGCGGACACATCGCGGCCCTAAGAAAGTTCTTCACCAGACTACGTAAATACAACATGAGGCTAAACCCTCAAAAGTGCAATTTCGGGGTAACATCGGGCAAATTACTGGGCCATATCGTTAGCCAACGCGGCATCGAGGTCGACCCAACTAAAATCAAAGCCATCACTGAGATGCAACCACCCAAGACCGAAAAAGAAATAAGGGGGTTTCTCGGGAAGGTCCAATACATCAGCCGGTTTATCTCAAAGTTAACCATGGTATGCGAGCCCATTTTCAAGAAACTGAAGATAGGAGAACGGGTAATATGGGACGATAAATGTCAAGCGGCTTTCGACAAAATCAAGGAGATTCTGTCTGCTCCGCCGGTATTAATGCAACCTCAACCCGGTCTGCCTCTGTCGGTATACCTAACGACGACCGAGACAGCCATGTGGGCTATGCTGGCCTAGACAGTCGATTCAGAAGAACGGGCTATTTAATACATCAGTAAAAAGTTCCTTGAATACGAATGCAAGTATACGATGCTCGAGAAGACGTGCCTAGCATTGGTTTGGGCCACTAAAAAGCTCTGACATTACATGCTCAGTCACGAGGTACATGTATTATCCAAAATGGATCCTATCAAGTACCTGTTCGAGAAGCCCATCCTCAACGGCAGGATGTCCAGATGGACTTTAATGTTATCCGAGTTCGATCTCAAGTTTGTACCATTAAAAGCCATCAAAGTCCGGGTAGTAGCCGAGTTCCTCGCTAATGCCCGATATCCGAAGAGGGCCACACCGATACTTGGGCCTTTCCTGATGAAGACATATTCCATACCTATACCGAGACATGGGATTTGTATTTTGACAGAGCATCCAACTTCCGAGGATTTGGGGTCGGAATTCTGTTGATCTCACCCCGTGGGGAACACACTCCTTTATCCATCAAATTGGACTTTGACGTGACCAACAACGCAGCCGAATACGAAGCATGCATTCACGGGTTGCAAGCCGCCGCTCATTTAAGGGTAACAAACCTCCAGGTCCACGGTGATTCATCATTGGTCATCAATCAAGCACTCCAAAAATGGAAAACTCGGAACGCCAATCTCGTGGTTTACCAAGCACGGGTAAGGGTTCTAGAGAAACAATTCCAGAAGGTGGAATATATCTATCTGCCTCGGGAAGAAAATCAATTTACAGATGCGCTTTCAAAATTAGCATCTCTTCTAAATATACCGGACCATCTTACCAGCATGCCAATCTGTGTTGAAAGGCGGTCCGAGCCGGCTTATATCCATGCCATCCAAGATATCGAGATAACTGACCCAGAACCTTGGTATCAAGCCGTCCTAACCTATTTGACAACGGGAGAATATACCCCGGGAACTGAAAACCGGGCCAAGAAGGCTTTGCGAAGATTGGCGACCCAATTTATTCGTAGGGACGACGGGTAGTTGTACAAAAAGACGGCACAGGGGGCTCTCCTCCTGTGTATCGACAAAATACAGGCCGAAAAGGTTATGGCCGAGGTACACGATGGTGAAAACGGTCCGCATATGAACGCCCATATGCTAGCCCGAAAAATCATGAGGCTCGGGTATTATTGGAACACCATGGAAACAGACGGCCAGTTATACGTCAAGCACTGCCATAACTGTCAGATCTTTGCCAACGTACAACATATACCATCTTCCCTATTATATACCATGACATCACCTTGGCCATTTTCGACATGGGGTATTGATATAATTTGAAAGGTGCATACTTCCGGGACGGGAGGTCATTGCTTCATTCTGGTGGCCATCGACTACTTCACCAAATGGGTCGAAGCCGAGTCATACAGTGTCTTGAACGCCAAACACGTGGCTAAATTTATCCAGAACAAGATCATATGCCGATACGGGATCCCACACGAGTTCATCAGTGATCACGGGACCCACTTTCAAGCTGAAACCGCTCCTTTGCTAGCGAAATATAAAAATCAGAGGCATACAACTTCACCTTACCGACCCCAAACAAATGGAGCGGTAGAAGCGGCCAATAAAACAATTGTCACCATACTTAAAAAGATGGCTGAGAATTACCGGGATTGGCCCGACAAAATACCCTTTGCCTTATGGGGGTATCGAACTTCAATTCGCACCGCAACCGGAGAAATTCCACATTACCTGACATACGGAATGGAAGCGGTCCAACCGGTCGAGCTAGAGGTGCCATCCCTCAGGATTTTACTTGAAAGCCAAGTACCTGAAGCAGATTGGGTCCAAGCCCGATACGATTAGCTAGTCATTTTAGACGAACGACGATCCCGGGCCCTCAACAATATCCAGATATATCAAAAGAGGATCCAACGGGCTTTCAACAAAAGGGTTAGGCCCAGGAACATCAAAGAAGGGGATCTGGTCCTAAAATCGGTTCGTGCCCTACTACCGGTTGACGCAAGAGGAAAATTTAAACCCAATTGGGCTGGGCCATACTTAGTCAAGAAGGTCCTATCGGGAGGAGTGGTGATGCTGACAGACCTGGACGGAAACGAGTTCGTCAACCTAACCAACTTGGACCAGTTGAAGCGCTACTACCCATAAACTGTCTTTTTTATAAATTTTCAAAATTATAGACAAGTCAATAAGTTAGAATTAATTATTCTACTGTCGCACATCTCGAATTAATAATCTTGATGTATTTCGAAAATTGCAAAAAAAATAAATCAATATTTGAACTACGTTTGGTTTGATTCCGCTAATTGTGGATACGTAGGCAACCCCTCAAAAGGGTACAACCACTGCAATAAAGGAAAGACGGGAACGGTATTCATTAATATGCCTTTTATTGAAAAACCGATAAACTCGGGATTACAAAAAAAAAAAAAAAAAAAAAAAAAAGGGCCAAAACGGCACACACACAAAAAACATCACACCAAAAAATAATAGTAATATTCAAATAATAAAATAAAGGAGACTAATAGCCGGGCATCTTGCCCTTCCTTTTGTCCTTCGGATCGCGCGGAGCCCAAGGTCGCCGGGGTGGAGGCGAGCGCTTCCGAATCACAAGGGGATCCTCTTTAGCACGAACCCGTTTCTTGGACAACGGGTCTTCTGCAACAGTCTTCGGTCCGAGTCGAGCTCGCACGTGCTCGGGTAGTCTATCCCGTGGGCCAAGTCGGTCCTGCACTGCTAATCTTGGGCCAAGTCTCCTCTCTAAGTCAGTCTGGGGGCCCACTCTCCCCCGCGCACCTCTAGCACTGGACCCTTCGCCTTGAGTCTTAGTTTTCTTTTTCTGACCTGACTTTAGTCGGACCAAAGTAGCCGAGATGTCACCTTCATCAAAGAAGTCCCTGTTGTCTTTAGCTTGCTCCCTTCGCAGCAGGTCGAAAGCTTCATCAACCTTCAAAGCAGCACGGGCCTTCGCGGAATCAGCTTTGGTCCACTTCACATAAGATTCTGAAACCAGATTGAATGGCGAGATTTGGGAATACGCCAGGTGTGCCGGGTGTACCACCTTTGCATCCAAGTGTCTCACATCACATCCGTCAGTTGGGTAGGGTCACTCACAACTGTTTCAACTTCTAGGATTCGCTGGGTCCATCCATACTGCCTTAGTATGCGATCCGGGTAGAGATAAATTGTCTGCCTGAAAGACAGGATTACCTGATAGCGGGCTCTGTCCCTCGGGTCCAAGCCAGTCCAAACGTAGATGGGCCACCACGGCACTACCCATCGAATCAACGAACGACCATGGAACGATAATACCTCGTCCCAATACTTCAGAGTAATTTGACGAGAAAAATCGATAGCCCGCCTCCTTGTCATCACTTGATTATGACAGTAGTTGCTCGAATCAAGGGGAGGATCTATCACCGATAACCTCTCATATAGCCAAATCTGAAAAAGGAAACAAAAGCATGAGTTCCCGAGACAAAATAGGCGTCCGCCTAGGGGCACTCGATCGACTGTCTAGAGGCCACTCGGTCGAGTGGTACCTCTAAACACGGACAGGGCCTTTTTACGAGGATACTCGATCGAGTGCCAAGGTGACTCGATCGAGTGCCCACTGCGACAGAAAATCTGCGAGAAAAAAAAGAAAAAATCAAAAATCGAGAAATCAAAAGAAAAATCCGACGTACTTGCAATAAACGGGTGCTCCCGGTAAGACGAACCGATGAATCCCTCTTGCGATTATCTAGACCTTGGATGATTTCTCCCGTAATAAGCCAAACTGGGATGTGCTCCGTCTCCATCAGATCAACAATGGTTAAAAGACGAGCATTACCCATACAAGACAATAAATCCATATGACCCTCAAAGACATAAACATGGAGCATGCAAAAAGAAATGGCCCTGCGGCTATGAATTGGTCTCACCCGGACGTCATGCGGGTTCATAAATTTCTCAGCCAAGTCGATAAGAGAAATATTACCATCCTCCATCATACGGGATACTTCGTTATGGGAGAGTCCTAAAAACTCTCGCAGCTTTCTCCTGGGGTCGTAGACCGAATAAGTTATGGCAGGTCGGAGTATCGGGTTTCATCCTCCCACCGCGGCAATCTCCTAAGGTAAAGGGCAGATCAGACTTCACCCCGAGGAAAGGCAAAGACATGATATATGTCATCCCAGTACGACAAGCATGCATCCAGAAAATAGCGATCAACCTGCATCTGACGAAACGGGTACAGCTGAGTAATGTCCGTCTGGTTCAAAGCCACCCTATCCGCGTCCTTGAAGCGCCGGGACCATTCTTGCAACATGACAGTCAATCGATCAACACCCATGGTGAAAATTCTTGAGAGGAATAAGAAGCTTTCTTTTTGAGAAGGATGATGTGTGAGGAAATTGTGAAGAAATTAAAGACAAGGGAGGGCTATATATAGCATCAACCTTACAACCTTCTTTCCATATCTTTCCTTGCACAATAGTTTCCTAATCCTAAACGGAATCAACCCACAAGCCTAGTCTCGATACTAGCACGGAAATAACCATCCCGAACTTTCCTAATTTATTTAGGAGTCAAAAACTCAAAAAAAAAATTGAAAATTTCAAAATTTCAAAAAAATTTCAAAAACTTTCAAAACTTTCAAAAATTCAAAAATTCAAAAACCATTTTTTCCCAGCACGAGTCATTTTACTACCTATGTGTTGCATGCAAATTTTATGTGACTTATAAAGGTACGACTCAAGCAGGGACATGCAACCCACTAAATCTCCCAGTGGAGGCCCAAGGCGGCATTCTCACGGGATGAGCCAACACATAGGCGTACCCGGGACTTACGCGACAAGTCCAAGTTCCCCACGGAGATATCATCATCAGCTCAGGTATGATTTCTGGCTTATGGCTGGCGAGCCCTTCACGCAAGTCTAATGGACTATAAACGACCCGATCGGAAGTCTACCAGGTCTTAATCGGCTTGGTAGCTACTCTGACGTTCGCCTTGTCCAAGCCTCAGTCAGAGTGAGGGCTCTGTAGACACCAGCATTTTGACTGCCAGGTGTCTATGGCAGTTTCCAAAAAATACTCGATGATGATCGGACGCTAACGTGTTTCTACGCGCTCGGATATGGGCTCAAAACCATTAGTTGCTGGCTAATGCACTTACGGAGTACAAATCTCACAAAACTAACCTCAAATTGAGGCCCAGTGGATCGTTTCCAGTCAAACAAGACTAATTTGGGTCAAAACCGACACCGGAAATAAAACCGACTTTTAGCGATTGGGTCAACCCCGGTCAAAGTCGTCTCCGAGACACATAAAAACAGCCACATAAACATCAAAAGTCCAATTCAAACTCAAAACCCACAAAATGTCCAACTCAAGGTCCAAAACAATGGACCCGCGCGACCCAGCTGAGCCAGTCAATCGAGTGGGCCCTCATTCAGGCCCGACTGCAGGCGCACTGTGCCACTCGACCGAGTCAGATGGTTACTCGGTCGAGTAACCCTAGCCGGGGGTCCATACCCATGCCTATATATACACCCCCGTGCACAACCTTTTACACATCTTTTTTCACCCTAATTTCACCCTAATCAAACCCTAATACTACACTAGCAAACCCTAAACCTAGCTTTAGGAATTCAAAACCCTAAACCACCACAACTCAACCCTACATCTCGAAACTCCCGTGCAAGTCGCCACTACGAGTCCCGTCCGAGCTTAAGAAACATGTACGTTGAGGGTGCCAAAACCTGATCTTTTCTCTCTTCTCCTTCTCCCTCGCGTCGCATATCGTCTACGTCGTCGCCGTTGTCTCGTTTTTTACTTCATTCGCGTCCTAATATCATTAATATCGTTAGTATTAACACACTAAAATACTTGTGAATTTGTGTCGAGTGTGAGGGATCTCGAAATAAGAAAACCCGAATATACAAGTGTACTGCACACAGTGTTGACGGTCGCTTATCCCGACACCTCGATCACTTGATTATTGAAACAAGTCAACTTAAATAATAATTCGTTTTATTTTTGTTTTCATCATCATTCAAATCGCATATTTGCATCAATTTTCGAAACAAGTGTTTCTTTTAATAAGGGTCGAAACCCGTTGACGTGGATCCGACATCACATAATCCTTAGGGATTCATTACGATGTCGGAGAAGCCGAGGGAATCAAGTTTTTTCCATTCAAGTAAAGTGTCGATCCGTTAGATTCGATACCAATTTCGTAATTGGATGTCGAATCTAACGATCTAGTCAAATAAATTAACTAATGCAATTTTCGTTGATGCTAAAATAATTGTCATACAATTCGTTAGAATTACGACATTATCAAACGCGGAGGAAATCTACTCATATCGCGATAGTTAACTTAAAACGACTTAAAGCAATTTTCTTTTATTTTCACTCTAGTATTCCACATCGATTCAATAATCGAATATGGGATATGACGAGTATCAAAGTTAAGTTTCGAGTATAAATTTCACAATATTTATGCCCGACTCAACAAACTCATCGAATTATCAAAAATCAAAAGCAAGTTCAAAATCAATAAGGAATTGCAAAACGAACACTGGTTCGTACAGAGGGCACTCGACCGAGTGGGTTCTCGGTCGAGTGGCACCCCAAAACCCGAAACAGAATGTATTTTCGACCTCCACTCGGGCGAGTCTCCTAGTGACTCGGCCGAGTGGCAACGTACTCGGTCGAGTTCGTCAATAACTCGATCGAGTAGGGTCCAAAATACGGGACATAAGCGTTTTCAGAGGTCTACTCGGTCGAGTCCTATAATGACTCGATCGAGTGGCCCTTTATCACGTCAGAACCGTGAGTCCTACACTGTTTTCTAGTTTCGGTAACACTTTTTTATGACTTAGATCAACACGTGTCAATCAATCACGTGGAATATCATCTTTCAAAAACCATACGGCATCTCATTTACATCATTCTATTTTTGCGCGAACCGTTATTACTGTTATACCGTTACTAACCGTTTGCTACTTTTCTTGTTGATTTATCGTTTGTTTTAATGTACTAAAATGAACCGGCATGCTAAAATACAACTTCGACGTTAATTTTAGTTGCATTAAATTGACATAGAAACCCTTTCAATTTCTCACATGCTTAGGGAAAACAATGTTTGCATAAGCATTTTCATCGTTCAACGCACGCGTATTCAAAAATCATTCGATATCTTAGTAGAGACCGCTAATGTGCGGGCGGGGTTGGGTGTCCTTTGTGGGTTTCCCAACACGTACCCTCACCCCTTACTCAGAACCTCGGTTTCCGGATGCCCGAAACCGTTGGCGCACGAGAGTCATTCAATACACGATAACCGGTAGTGACGGTATCGGTATCGCAATGCAAAGGGACGAGCCCAATGAACTCTGACATCGGAAATGGGCCGTATTTTGTATACGACCCACTATGACATAGAGTGGGTTCGAATGGGCCCGAACTCCCACAAAGTTCGGTGGCGACTCCTCTTCGATTTAAATTTCTATTCGATCCATTCTCATATGAAGATTCATTCGCCTCCCCAAACACGCGCATGGCCGCGTCGGGGTGGACCTATGTCATGTCCACAAGAACCCTTACTCGCGCCTGGTAGGCCACGAGATTGGCGTTCCAAGTTTTCCATTTCTGGAGAGCCTGATTGAAGACTAAGGATGCGTCGCCGTGTACTCGGAGATTTTTGACCTCTAAATCGGCGGCGGTTTGTAACCCATGGATCCATGCTTCGTACTCGGTAGCGTTATTGGTAACGTTGAAGTCCAGCTTAATGGATACAAGAGTATGCTCCCCTCTTGGCGAGATTACAAGAATTCTGACTCCGAACCCTCAGAAGTTGGATATCCCGTCAAAATATAAATCTCATGTTTCAGTGTTGGTATGGAATATATCTTCGTCTGGGAAGGACCAAGTATCGGTGTACCCTTTTTCGGTCACGCGACTATCGTCAAGAAATTTGGCTACTACCCGACCCTTAATAGCTTTTAGTGGTACGCACTTCAGGTCGAACTCTGCCAACATTAGAGTTCACCTAGAATTCCTGACATTGAGGATGGGCTTCTCAAATAGGTATTTGATGGGATCCATTTTGTATAATACTTGTACTTCGTAACTGAGCATATAGTGCTGAAGTTTTTTCGTGGCCCAGACTAATGATAGGCACGTTTTGTCGAGCATGGTGTACTTGCATTCATACTCTAAGAACTTTTTGCTGATGTAGAAGATAGCTCGCTCTTCCGAGTCGACCGTCTGCGCCAGCATAGCCCCCATGGCTGTCTCGGTCGTTGTTAGGTATACCGATAGAGGCAAACCAGGTTGAAGTGGCATTATGACCGGCGGGGCTGACAGGATTTCTTTGATTTTGTCGAACGCTGCTTGACATTTATCATCCCATAATTTTCGCTCCCCCACTTTCAGTTTTTTGATAATTGGTTCGCATACCGTGGTCAATTTGGAGATAAATCGGCTGATGTATTGGACTTTCCCGAGAAATCCCCTTGAAATCCTCTTATTTCTTTTTATTTTGGGGGGCTTCATCTCGGTGATGACCTTGATTTTTGTTGGATCGACCTCGATACCATGTTGGCTAACGATGTGACCCAGTAACTTGCCAGATGTTACCCCAAAACTGCATTTTTGAAGGTTTAGCCTCATGTTGTATTTGCACAATCGGGTAAAGAACTTTCTTAGGTCAGTGATGTGTCAGTCCCGTCTTTTGGACTTGACGATCATATTGTCCACATAAACCTCTACTTTCTTATACATCATGTCATGTAATAAGGTCGTAGCGGTCCGTTGATAAGTGGCCCCGACATTGATGAAGCTGTAGACACCCAGATTTGGACCTGGTGGCTGCAGAAGTGCCCAACAAACACCCAATGACGATAGGACTACAACGTGACGCGGGTTCGCGGTGTTTTAGGTAGTTTTACTATAGAACGGATCAAATAAATTACTCGGAAAAATTAAACTAACGTGATGGTAGCCTTAGTCGTGTCGTTACGGTCGCATAGACACTAATTAGAAATTGTAGACACCCGCATTTCGACTGCCAGGTGTCTATGTCAGTTTCCAAAACACACCCGATGATGATCGGACGCTAACGTGTTCCTACACGCTCGGATACGGGCTCAAATCCATTAGTTTCTGGCTAACGCACTTGCGGAGTACAAATCTCACAAAGTCAACCTCAAATCCAGGTCCAGTGTGCCGTTTCCAATCAAATATGGCTAATTTGGGCGGAAACCGACACCGGAAATAAAACCGACTTTTTAACGTTTGGGTCAACCCCGGTCAAAGTCGTTTCCAAGACATACAAAACAGCCATTCACAAAATCAAAAGCCCAAGTCAAACACAAACCCATAAAAAAACCCAAGTCACGGTCCAAAGCAATGGACCCGCGCGACCCAGCTGGGCCACTCGATCGAGTGCCCCACCCACTCGATCGAGTGGGCCCATATTCAAGCCCGACTGCAGGCATAACGGGCCACTCGACCGAGTCAGCTGGTTACTCGGTCGAGTAACCCTAACCGGGTGCCCTTGCCTTTGCCTATATAAGCAACCCCATGCACACTCAATTACACAACTTTTCACAATCTTTACAACCCTAATTCTACCCAAAGCAATACAACCCTCAAACCCTAAACCTAGCTTTAGGAATTCGAAACCCTAACCACCATAACTCAACCTCCATAAAACCTCGAACCTCCCGTGTTAAAGCCACGACTACAAGTCCGATCCGAGACAAGAACATGTAGGTTGAGGGTGTCAAAACCCCTTTCTTTCCTTATTTCTCTTCCTCTCGTCATCTTCCTCCTTTTCCACGTCTTTTTTTTTTCGTTTTTTTTATCTTGTTCATCGCATCATAATATCGATAATATAATTAGTATAAGACATTAAAATACTTGTCGATTTGTGTCGAATGTGAGTGATGGTGGGATAAGGAAAACCGAATATACAAGTGTACTGCACACAGCGTTGCCGGTCGCTTATCCTATCACCCCGATCATTTGATTATTGAAACAAGTTAACTTAAACAATAATCCATTTTATTTCGTTTTCATCATTATTCAAGTCACATATTTACATCGATTTTCAAAAACAAGCATTCTATTTAATAAGGGTCGAAACCCGTTGACGCGGATCCGACATCACAATGCCTAGGGATTTATTTCGATGTCGGAGAAGTCGAGGGAATCAAATTTTCTAATTCAAAGCAAGGTGTCGATCTATTAGATTCGATACCAATTCCATAATTGGATGTCGAACCTAGCGATCTAGTCACACATAAATTAATTAACGCGATTTTCTCATATCGCGATAGTTAATTTAAGACGACTAAAATCAATTTAATATTTTCACTCTAGTATTCCATGTCGATTCAATAATCGAATATGGGATACAACGAGTATTCAAAATTAGAATCGGGTATTAATTCAACAATATTTATATTCGGTTCAACAAAATCAATGATTCATAAAAAACCCGAATCGAGCATAAGTCATACAATATTTATGCTCAATTCGGTAAAACCGTCGAATTATCAAAAATCAAAGCAATTTCAAAAATCAATAATAAAATTGCAAGCGAACCTGGTTCGTACAGGTGCCACTCGACCGAGTGCCTCGGCCACTCGATCGAGTGACATCACAAAAATTGAGTAGAATACTTTTCCCGACCTCCACTCGGTCGAGTCTCGCAATGACTCGATCGAGTGGCGACGTACTCGGCCGAGTTGGTCAGTAACTCGGTCGAGTAGGGTCATGAAATCCGGACAGAACCCTTTTCAGAGATCCACTCGGTCGAGTCCCTCAATGACTCGGTCGAGTGGCCCCTTTATCGCGTCAAACTGCGAGTCCTACATGTTATTCAAATCTCGTTCATATCTCTTCACGAATTAGGTCAACACGTGTCTAATTAATCACGTGAAAAATTCATCTTTCAAAACCATGCATTATTTTATCTCATCTCATTCAATATTTACATAAACCGTTAAATATCGTTACATCGTTACTAACGCGTTTGTTATTGCTATTGTCAATTTTGGTTGTTTATTTTATTGCATTAAAATAAACCCGCATGCTAAAATACAACTTTGACGTTACTTTTAGTCGCATTAAATTGACATAGAAACCCTTTCAATTCCATCCACATGCTTAGGGAAAAAAATCTTTGCATATCATTTTCCCGTTCAACTAACGCGCGTATTAGAAAGTCACTCGAGATCTTAGTAGAGGCCGCTAAGTGCGAGCGGGGTTGGGTGTCCTTTGTGGGCTTCCCAACACGTACCCTCTTCCCTTACTCAGAACCTCGGTTTCTGGATGCCCGAAACCGTTGGCGCACGAGAGTCATTCAATACACGGTATCCGATAATGTCGGTACCGGTATCAAATGCAAAGGGACGAGCCCAATAAACTCTGACATCGGAAATGGGCCGTATTTTGTATACGGCCTACTACGACATAGAGTGGGCTCGAATGGTTCCGAATAATCACAAAATTCGGTGGCGACTCCACATAGACCTAAATTTCAATTCGATCCATTCTCATATGGAGATTCATTCGCCTACCCAAACCCGCGCGTGGCCGCGTCGGGGTGGACCTATGTCATGTCCACAATTTGGCGACTCCGCTGGGGATTAACTGATGCGTGACTTACCATCGACATCCTCAGGGTGAGACTCGAATAGAAATCATTTGACAAATACAATACGCATTTTAGTTTTACCGTTCATGCATAACCCATATTTTCCCGGGCCGGTACTCGCGACCGACGTCTCACTATACCGTTGATGTACTCCAATATGGATATGTCAAAAGGTGTCCATAGTCGATTCGAGTGGGTTTCGCGGCATGTTCTAAGATCAACTCGACTTAGGAAGTCCGTCCCGATCAACGTCTAGACTATGTACACTTGTATAAACCCTCTATGATGCTTGGCGTCGTTATGATGCTTGTGTTACTACGTGCTACTTGGTTTCCGAGTCGTTTTCAAAAACCGTCTTTTTTCAAAGATTGCATCTTTTTCAAACTATTCAATTTCAAAACCCGGGACACATAACGAATTTAGGACTTATGATTTTACTCAAAATAGCCTATTTTCTAGCCGGTATGCTGCCCAATTCAAAACTCAAAAACGTTTTTCGAACTTTCAAAACCCGCGGCCCAATACCCTTTTCGTATTTTTTTCGAAAATTGGGCCCTCAACCGAGTTTCCTCGGACCTTTCTAAAAAACAACCAGTTTTCAAAACCTCCTTCTCCTTAGGACTTCCCGTTTTTAGCAAGTGTCGGATCGTGTCTTAGGTAATGAAGGTCTTTAGCGTCGAAACTCTGTCGATCTTACATCAGGAGTTTCTTCCCTATCCCAGTCCGCCTTATTAGACTAAGGCAAGGTCCACCTACGTAGGACAAACCCCTACAAAGGAGGGCCCGTCAACACAATCGAGTCCATAAGTCTCGGGATGTCTCACGTGAGCCTTCCTTCGAACAGGACTAGGCCCACCCGCCGAATCCTAAGGAAGGCCCACATTTCACAAGTCACCCGTCTAGGTGTCTTTTCTGAGTCATTTCCTTTTTTAGTCTTGTTCGGGATGTATTTTCTATTCCGAGATTTTTGGCTAGTTTCTGATTACGTGGTGTTCTTACAGACAGGCCACCCGAAACCAGATACCAACGCAAGATGGACGAATTGAAAAATGCTCTGGCCAAGATCGAGACTCAACTGACTACTATTCAGGCTAGCCAAGCAACGCTAGCCACCCGCCTAAGTGCCGTAGAAAAGACGGCCCCAGTCGAAGGAGCTGAGCCCACCCATAGCCGAATTGATCAGTGTTGTTCGTAGGCTCGAAGAGCAAGTCCACTTATCGACGAACAACTCGATCCTTACCGAAAATGCTCGTACTTATTCACCTTTGAATGACGAGCTTCCTGCTAACCTCAACCTTACGGGAATTCCTATGTTTGAGGGTACCACATCCGGGCTTTCAAGGACTTCATGGCGGTCAAAGGGGTGAAGTCAACTATGTTCAAGCATTTATTCCCTTCCTCCCTGGAGAAGCATCCTAAGCCTTGGTTTTACAGGCTCGACCCCAAGAAATACAAAACTTGGGACGATATGGCGACCGAATTTGCCCGGAACTACGCCGATAACACTGAAATCCAGACTACCATGCGTACTCTGGAAGTCATGGCTCAAGAGCCCAAAGAAGGGTTCACAAAATATCTGCAAAGGTGGAGGGCCGAGAGTGTGAAGCTGGTCGACAAGCCCGGCGAGAAGGCCCTAGTGGAGGCTTTCGTCAAAAACCTCCTCCCATCCTACCGGGTCCACCTCCGGTACGCCATCATCCCATACTTTGCTGTCCTTACTGAAATGGGCACGAGAATCGAGGATGACTTGAGACTAGAGAGCCTGACTAAGGCCTCTACCAAAGGTTATCAAGGGGCTAGTTCATCTACAAACAAGCCCACACCTGCAGCTGCAGCCAGCAGCATTTTCGATGAGGTAAATCTGCTCGACACCTCATCCAAAAAGAATACACCAAATCGGGTATTCACAGATA
Organism: Agrostemma githago; assembly: GCA_958450325.1. NCBI lineage: Eukaryota > Viridiplantae > Streptophyta > Magnoliopsida > Caryophyllales > Caryophyllaceae > Agrostemma > Agrostemma githago. The sequence continues at coordinate 52,594,618 of OY288255.1, forward strand.
TAGGTACTACCTATACTTATGCCTTACAAAGGTTATCTTCGAAGGGCCTGATCCAACCGATAGGCCCAACTGCAGAGCCTCCAGTAGAGAAGAGGCCCAAAACTTATAACGCCTAGGCCTACTGCCAGTATCATCGAGGTAATGGACATGATACTGAAAAATGCTGGAGACTAAAGCATCTGATCCAAGATCTTATCGAGAGCGGGAAAATCCCATTGCCCGGAGACAAGCCGAGCAATAAAGAAAATCCGTTCAGTGCCCATGCAATATTCACGGGAGAAGTAATCGATTGTTCTCACCTCATTTCCCCTTCTATCCCACAAATAAATGGGATATGGTTCGATGACGAGGATGATGTTTACCTGACCAAAGGGGAAGCTGTCCCCATTACCCTTGAAGAGGTTCGAAAGGCTAAGTCCAAAGCTTTAGCCAGTAACCACCTCACCGCAGCTGGGCGTTCTACTCCAATAACCGTCACTGAACCTGCCAGGACAGAATCTACCCTCGAAGAATCAAGCACTGACACGGCTTTGGTCCAACAACTAAAGAGGGTTCGAACTGATCTAACTATATGGCAACTACTGGTTAGCTCACAAGCACATCGGGAAGCACTGACTAAGGCTCTCGATGAAATCAAGGTCGACTCACAGGTTACCCCATCTGAAATGGTAGCCACTATTATGCCTTTTCTCAAAGGCAAGTCAAAGGAGGAAGGCCCGCTCATAACATTCTCTGAAGCTGATCTGCCACCGTTTGGGCCCAATCATAATCTGGCCTTGTACATCACAGTCATCTGCCGAGGCAAATACCTCCCGATGACCCTAATCGACGACAGATCAGCTGTAAATGTCCTACCTCTAAGGACTGCTAGGGCCCTTGGCATCACTGATGCCTATTACCTCCCGACAGCACAGACTATCCAGGCTTTCGACGGAAGCCCAAAACCAGTGGCCGGGGCCGTCAAACTAAAGATCATAACGGGCCCAATCGAAAAGGAGTTGGAGTTTCAGGTGATTGACGTCACCTCATCCTTTAACCTACTACTAGGAAGGCCTTGGATCCATGCAGTCAAGGCCGTGTCCTCTACCCTACATAGGAAAGTCAAGATGCCACTTCAAGATCGCATCATCACGCTAGAAGCTACTCCTATCACCGTGGCTAGCTATAATGCCACAAGCCGGGCCGAACCACGAGGATTCGACTTCGTGGGTATTATTGAGGAGGCATATCTTTTCAAGCCATACTTCACTACTAGCATCGACATGATGCTACAAAATTTGGGCTACTTGCCGAGGGCTACCTCGAGACCATATCTTCCAGCTGGGAAGATCATCGAAGTCCTAAATGATGGCGAATCACAGTTCGGGTTGGGGTATGCTATAACCCCAGAAAATGTGGTCCGGGCCGGTATTCACAAGGCCACCAACATCCTTAAGGGTACTTATATAGGCCCTTATAGACCGAAGTTAACTGACTACTTCGTCACTCCCGTGTTTGGGGCGATCCAAGTGGGCCTCTACCAACCCACCATCACATATCCCGAGACCAAAACGGCTCGGGAATGCAACTTCATCCCTGATGATATATTCACCATAGTCCAGGCCGAGTCCGAGAAAGGTGAAAATAATGCCGAGCCCGTGCTGGGGCTCCTCTTTGAAGAAGACAAGGTCGTCCCTGCTCCAAAGGACGATTTGGTCAACTTGATCCTTCGCAGCGATCGGTTCGACCCAACCAAGCTAATCACTGAGGTCGGTGCCAACACCGAGACAAGGGCCTGGAGGAAGACCGTCAAATGGACCGACAGCCAGGGACGGATCTACAAGCTGACCACCGGCGAGGGAGACATGCCAGATACTGAGTCAGAGTCGGAGTCTGAGTCTGAGTCTAGAGGGTCTGGTGCTAAAGTCGAGTCTGTAACTCCCTTTCCCTTAGCCACATCCACTGAGGTCTCGGGGCCTGTCCCAAGACCTCTCCCTATCCCGCCACTGACCAATGATCAGATGGCAGCTCTATTCGAGCTATTTTCAAAATTTACCATTAATAATAATATCGAAAACCGTTCTACTTACGACTTGTCTTATTTCCAAAACTTTCTCAATTCCAAAAATTTTATATGCAATGACATTGAGAAACCCGACGAACAGGTACCTCTGTCCCCGCATCTGATCGAGCAGCTCGAACAAAGGGAATCCCGAGATCCGGTAATCGAAGAAACCGAATCCATCAATGTGGGAACTACTTTAGAGGCCCAGATGCTTAAGTTGGGCCTATCCTTAAATCCCGAGGAGAGAAAACAATTCGCAGACCCCCTCCAAGAATTTAAAGACGTCATCGCATGGTCCTACAAGGACATGCCAGGTATAGACCGGGAAATAGCTGAACACCGAATACCCATCAAAGATGGGTGCAAGCCGGTAAAACAGAAGCTCCGAAGGATGAAGCCCGAATGGTCCCTCAAAGTCAAGGAGGAAGTAGACAAACAATTCAAAGCAAGCTTTATACAAGTGTCTGAATATCCAGACTAGGTTGCAAACATCGTGCCGGTACCCAAGAAGGACGGCAAGGTGCGAGTATGCGTGGACTTTCGGGACCTAAACAAGGCCAGTCCAAAAGGAGATTTTCCGTTACCACACATCGACATATTGGTGGATAATACGGCCGATCATGCCCTTCTATCATTCATGGACGGGTATGCCGGATACAATCAAAGTAAAATGGCAAAAGAGGATATGAGTAAGACCACCTTCATTACACCTTGGGGCACTTACTGCTACACTATTATGCCATTTGGGCTCATCAATGCCGGGGCCACTTATCAGCGGATCGCCACTACTTTGGTACATGACATGATGCATAAGGAAGTAGAGGTCTATGTGGACGACATGATCGTCAAGTCTAAGGACCGAAACGGGCATATTTCGGCCTTAAGAAAGTTCTTCGCCAGACTACGAAAATACAACATGAGACTAAACCCCCAAAAATGCAGTTTCGGGGTAACGCCAGGCAAATTACTAGGCCATATCGTTAGCCAACGCGGCATCGAGGTCGACCCGGCTAAGATCAAAGCCATCACTGAGATGCAACCACCTAAGACCGAAAAGGAAATAAGGGGGTTTCTCGGAAAAGTCCAGTACATCAGCCGGTTCATTTCGAAGCTAACCATGGTATGTGAGCCCATTTTCAAGAAACTGAAGATCATGGAACGGGTGCTATGGGACAACAAATGTCAAGAGGCTTTCGATAAAATCAAGGAGATTCTGTCTGCCCCGCCAGTACTAATGCCACCTCAACCCGGCTTGCCTTTGTCGTTATACCTAACAACGACCGAGTCAGCCATGGGGGCTATGCTGGCCCAGACAGTTGAATCAGAAGAACGGGCTATTTACTACATCAGTAAAAAGTTCCTCGAGTACGAATGCAAGTACACCATGCTCGAGAAAACATGCCTAGCTTTGGTTTGGGCCACTAAAAAGCTCAGACACTAAATGCTTAGTCACGAGGTACATGTTTTATCCAAAATGGACCCTATCAAGTACTTATTCGAGAAGCCCATCCTCAATGGCAGGATGTCCACATGAACTTTAATGTTATCTGAGTTTGACCTCAAGTTTGTATCATTAAAAGCCATCAAAGGCCGGGTAGTAGCCGAATTCCTCGCTGATAGCCCGATATCCGAAGAAGGCCACACCGATACTTGGGCCTACCCTGACGAAGACATATTCCATACCGATACCGAGACATGGGATCTGTATTTTGATGGAGCATCCAACTTTCGAGGATTTAGGGTCGGAATTCTGTTAATCTCATCCCAAGGAGAACACACTCCTTTATCCATCAAATTGGACTTTGATGTGACCAACAACGCAGCCGAATACGAAGCATGCATTCACGGGTGGCAAGCCGCCGCTGATTTAGGGGTAACAAACCTCCGGGTCTACGGTGATTCATCATTGGTCATCAATCAAGCGCTCCAAAAATGAAAAACTCGGAACGCCAATCTCGTGGCTTACCATGCGGGAGTACGGGTTCTAGAGAAACAATTCTAGAAGGTAGAGTATATCTACCTACCCGGAGAGGAGAATCAGTTCGCAGATGCACTTTCAAAATTAGCATCTTTACTGAACATCCCGGATCACCTGACCAGCATGCCAATCTGTGTCGAAAGGCGGTCCGAGCCGGCTTATATCCATGCCATTAAAGATATCGAGATAAGTGACCTTGGTATCAATCCGTCCTAACCTACTTGGCAACGGGAGAATATCCCCCGGAAACTGAAAACCGGGCCAAGAAGGCCTTGCGGAGGTTGGCTACCCAATTTGTTCGTACAGATGACGGGCAATTATATAAAAAGACGACACATGGGGCTCTCCTCCTGTGTATCGACAAAACGCAGGTCGAAAAGGTCATGGCTGAGGTCCACGACGGTGAAAACGGTCCGCATATGAATGTCCATATGCTATCCCGTAAAATCATGAGGCTCGGGTATTACTGGAACACCATGGAAACAGACTGCCAGTCATATGTCAAACACTGCCATAACTGTCAGATCTTTCGCAATGTACAGCATATGCCGTCCTCCCTATTATATACCATGACATCATTATGGCCATTTTCGACATGGGGTATTGACATAATTGGGAAGGTGCACCCTTCCGGGACGGGAGGTCATTGCTTCATTCTGGTGGCCATCGACTACTTCACCAAATGGGTCGAAGCCGAGTCATACCGTGTCTTGAACGCCAAACACGTGGCTAAATTTATCCAGAACAAGATCATATGCCGATACGGGATCCCACACGAGTTCATCAGTGATCACAGGACCCACTTTCAAGCTGAAACCGCTACTTTGCTAGCGAAATATAAAAATCAGAGGCATACATCTTCACCTTACCGACCCCAAACAAATGGAGCGGTATAAGCGGCCAATAAAACAATTGTCACCATACTTAAAAAGATGGTTGAGAATTACCGGGATTTGCCCGACAAAATACCCTTTGCTTTATGGGGTATCGAACTTCAATTCGCACCGCAACCGGAGAAAGGGTACAACCACTGCAATAACGAAAAGACGGGAACGGATTTCGAATAATACGTCTTTTATTAATATCTCGATAAACTCGGGAATTACAAAAAAAAAAAACGCCAAACACGGCGAATAAAAAACAACACAAAAAATCACACCAAAAAATAGTAGTAATACTCAAATAATAAAATAAGGAGACTAATATACGGGCATCTTGGCCTTCTCTTTGTCCTTTGGGTCACGTGGAGCCCGAGGTCGCCGAGGTGGGGACGACCGTTCCCTAATCACGAAGGGAACCTCTTTAGCACGAACCCGTTTCGTTGATGGCGGGTCTTCTATAACGGTCTTGGGTCCAAGTCGAGCCCGTACGTGTTCGGGCAGTCTGTCTCGTGGGCCAAGTTGGTCCTGCATGGCCAGTCTTGGGCCAAGTCTCCTTTCCAAGTCCGTCTGGGGGCTCACCTTCCCCCGAGCACCTTTAGCACTAGACCCTTCAGCTTGAGTCTTAGCCTTCTTCTTCTGTCCCGACATTAGACGAACTAGAGTTGCCGGGGTGTCTTCTTCATCAAAGAATCCCCTGTTTTCTTTAGCTTGCTCCTTTCTCAGCAGGTCGAAGGCTTCGTCAACCTTCAAGGCAGCTCGGACCTTGGCATCACCTGCTTTGGTCCACTTCATATATGAGTCTGAAACCCAAATCGAATGGCGAGATTTGGAAACGGGCCAAGTATGCCGGGTACACCATCTTTGCGCCCAAGTATCGCACATCACATCAGTCATTTGGGTAGGGTCACTCACAAATGCTTCAATTTCGGGTATCCGTTGAGCCCGTCCGTACTGCCTTAGTATGCGATCCGGGTAGAGGTGAACCGTCTGTCTGAAAGACAAGATTACTTGGTAACGAGCTCTGTCCCTCGGGTCCAAGTCGGTCCAAACATAGATGGACCACCACGGCAGTACCCATCGAATGAGCCCACCACCATGGATTGATAATACCTCGTCCCAATATTTCTGACTAATTTGGCGAGAAAAATCAATGGCGCATCTCCTCGTCATCAGTTGGTTATGGCGGTAATTTCTAGCATCAAGAGGAGGATCTATCACTGATAGCCTCTCATAAAGCCAAATCTGAAAAGGGAAACAAAAGCATTAAATCCCGAGACGAAACAGGCGTCCGCCTAATGACACTCGATCGAGTGCCAGGATGACTCGATCGAGTGGCATCACTGGGAGCGAACAGGGGGCTTTTTATCGAGGCCACTCGATCGAGTGCCAGGGTGACTCGATCGAGCGCCCACTGCAGCAGTCAAAATCTCGAAAAAATAAAAAATCGAGAAATCGATCCGACATACTTGCAGCAAACGGGTGCTTCCGGTGAGACGGACGGACGAATCCCTCTTGCGATTGTCAAATCCTTGGATTATTTCACCCGTAATCAGCCAAGCCGGGCTATGCTCCGTCTCCATTAAATCAACCACGGTTAATAGACGGATGTGACCCATACATGATAATAAGTCCATGTGACCCTCAAAGGCATAAACATGGAGCATGCAGAAAGAAAAAGCCCTACGACTGTGAATTGATCTCACCCGGACATCATCCGGGTTCATAAACTTCTCGTCCAGATCGATCAAGGAAACTGTGTTGTCATCCCGGGCCATTCGAGACACCTCATTATGGGAGAGACCTAAGAATTCTCGAAGCTTCCTCCTCAGGTCGTAGACCGAATATGGGACGGCGGGCCGAAGCATTGGGTTCCATCCTCCCACAACTGCAATCTCCTCAGGTAAAGGGCAGACTTCACCCCGAGGAAAAGCAAAGACATGATATATGTCGTCCCAATAAGCCAAGCATGCATCCAAAAAGTAGCGATCAACTTGCATCTGACGGAAGGTATAAAGCTGGGCAATACCCGTCTGGTTCAAGGCCACCCTATCGGCATCCCTAAATTGTCGGGACCATTCCTGCAACATGACGCTCAACCTATCGGATTCCCATGGCTGATTTCTTAAGAGGATAAAGAGACTTTCTTTTTGCCTTAAGGGAAATAAAGAGACTTTCTTTAAAGAAGAATTGATTTGTGATGGGAGTTATGAAGAAATCAAGGGCAAAGGAGGGCTATATATAGCATTATCCATGAAAACTTTTTAGGAAAGTTTCCTAATTCTAAACGGAACCAACCCACAAGCCTAGTCCCGATACTAGCACGGAAATATTCATCCCGAACTTTCCTAATTTCTTTAGGAGTCAATTCTTTTCAAAAATTCCAAAATTTCAAAAAATTTCAAAATTTCAAAATTTCAAGAAATCTAAAAAATTTAGAAAATTCAAGCTTTCAAAAATCATTTCCCCCAGCACGAACCATTTTACTACCTACGTGTTGCATGCATTTTTTTGTGACTTATACAGGTACGACTCAAACAGGGACATGCAACCCTCTAAATCTCCCCAACATTTTCGCAGGGTGGGCCTACACACAGGCGCACCCAGGACTTACGCGAAAAGTCCAAATGCCCCACTAAGGTACTATCATCAAGCTCAGGTATGATTCCTATCTTATGGCTGGCGAACCCTTCACGCGAGTCTAATGGACTATAAACGACCCGACCGGAAGTCTACCATGTCTTAACAGGCTTGGTAGCTACTCTGACTTTCGCCCTGTCCAAGCCTCAGTCAGAGTGGGGGCTCTGTAGACACCCGCATTTCGACTGCCAGGTGTCTATGGCAGTTTCCAAAAAACACCCGATGATGATCGGACGCTAACGTGTTCCTACACGCTCGGATACGGGCTCAAATCCATTATTTGCTGGCTAACGCACTTGCGGAGTACAAATCTCACAAAATCAACCTCAAATCCAGGTCCAGTGGGCCGTTTCCAATCAATTAAGGTTAATTTGGGCCGAAACCGATACCGAAAATAAAACCGACTTTCTAACGATTGGGTCAACCCCGGTCAAAGTCGTTTCCGAGACATACAAAACAGCCATTGACAACATCAAAAGCCCAAGTCAAACACAAACCCACAAAAAAACCCAAGTCACGGTCCAAAGCAATGGACCCGCGCGACCCAGATGGGCCACTCGATCGAGTGCCCCACCAACTCGATCGAGTGGGCCCATATTCAAGCCCGACTGCAGGCGTAACGGGCCACTCGACCGAGTCTACTGGTTACACGGTCGAGTAACCCTAACCGGATGCCCTTGCCTTTGCCTATATAAGGAACCCCATGCACACTCAATTACACAACTTTTCACAATCTTTACCTCCCTAATTTCAACCCTAATTCTACCCTAAGCAATACCACCCTCAAACCCTAAACATAGCTTTAGGAATTCGAAACCCTAACCACCATAACTCAACCTCCATAAAACCTCGAGGCTCCCGTGTTAAAGCCATGACTACGAGTCCGATCCGAGACAAGAACACGTAGGTTGAGGGTGGCAAAACCCCTTTCTTTCCTTCTTTCTCTTCCTCTCGTCATCTTCCTTCTTTTCCACGTCTTTTTTTTTTTCGTTTTTCTTATCTTGTTCATCGTATCATAATATCGATAATATAATTAGTATAAGACATTAAAATACTTGTCGATTTGTGTCGAATGTGAGTGATGGTGGGATAAGGAAAACCGAATATACAAGTGTACTGCACACAGCGTTGCCGGTCGCTCACCCATCACCCCGATCATTTGATTATTGAAACAAGTTAACTTAAACAATAATCCGTTTTATTTCGTTTTCATCATTATTCAAGTCACATATTTACATCGATTTTCAAAAACAAGCATTCTATTTAATAAGGGTCGAAACCCGTTGACGCGGATCCGACATCACAATCCCTAGGGATTTATTTCGATGTCGGAGAAGCCGAGCGAATCAAATTTTCTAATTCAAAGCAAGGTGTCGATCCATTAGATTCGATACCAATTCCATAATTGGATGTCGAACCTAGCGATCTAGTCACATAAATTAATTAATGCGATTTACTCATATCGCGATAGTTAATTTAAGACGACTAACACTAGTAGAAAAAAACTCATTTGCGGCTCCAAAATATCTATCATTTGCGGCGTTTTAGGCTAAGAAGCAAAAGGCGGGGAAGCAAATAAAATATTATTTGCGGCGTTCTAAAAACGCCTCTAATAATACTTATTTGCGGCGTCATTATGAAAAAAAGCCTCAAATAACTGCATTATCTGCGGCGTCTTTATTAAAAAACCTCCTTAAATACTCGCATTATTTGCGGCGTTCTTTGTAGGAAACGCGTCAAATAATGAATTGTAAATGGTGCTTTGTAGATAGCTGACGCCGCAAATAAATATATTTGGCGCATCGAAATCAATTACAAATACGCCACAAATACATTTCTGAAAAGAAAACCTTTTCGTTGAGACTTTTGGTACCATCCTAATTTTCAATAACACCAAAGATGCCAATATACGCCTCAAAAGGGCATCAACAAATTGTCAAATCCAAATGATTCATAGTGATGCAACTTACATATTATCCACCATTCAAAAGAGCATTCTACTACAATCGACTTAGAAATCTAAAATTACTTAGCATTTTACGTACAACGAGAAGTAAAGTAAGAAGGCCACTTGTCCCGTACATCATTAAGCTCATCTTGGCTGTAGTTGCACCGCTGTTCTTTGCGTGAGATCCAAACCTAACATAATGCCACAAAATCGACCAATATTCATAATTCATATGCATCCATATTTACAAAATATCCAATTTCAATAACTTCAACATCCACAAAATTGACCAATCAAGTACAAGTTCACGAACCTAATTTCATAATCCATATTCATCCTATAATAGTTCACTCTAACTTACAAAGGGAAATTGAATTAGTAATTTTTCGTACGATCCCCTACCCCACCCCCTCCAGAAATTGTGACGCACCTTCAACTATTCCACAACTTACCAACCACCCTTCTTTCACATAGAGATTAAAAGTCTAGCAAACGATGCTACTCTCTCTGCCTCTCTCTTTCCTTTTCAAATGTTTAAAGTAGAGCCTACAGGGATTCAGCCATTTATAACACACTGTAACTTATTTCACGTATTATGTACATACCCTAAGCCTAGGAGGTAGAGCTATTGGCCTTGGACGCTCACTAACATCCACGGACAATCCATTCCATCCTGCAAATTCACCTAAATAACCAATGATTTTTCCTTCCTTTCTCTTCTACCGTTTCCTACACAAGGCTATGTTATAAAATGCGAGAGAATGAACTAAACTCAACTCAACTTTAGTTAATATAAATTAACCTGAATTAGGAGGTCGACCTACCCGCTTCTCCTAAACGGTAGTTAATTAGGAGGTCAACCTCAGATGCTGTTCCTCATCAAATCGAAAATAGGGCAAATTCAAATGGATCTTAAATTATGTTGGTTGAGGTTATTAAGTTGTTAATAGAGCATTAAATTGATTATGCAAAATAAGCGGGGTTGGATAATAAAGCTGTAATATTAGGGAGTTTGGTCAAACAAAGAAATGTTGGTCAAACAAAGAAATGTTGGTTAGAACTGTGCATGTGTTGAATACAGCTAAACCTCTAAATCTCACGTGGGATGAACTGAAGCTGTTGTACTCACAAATTACAGACAGCTTACAATTGCATCAGATATATACAATAACGTACTAGAACATAGAAGTTTCTCTGTTCGGTTGGTTGTTCCTTCTTCATCAGATGGGTAGTGCTTTTCTTTCACTTTACCTAATTTCTTTTGTCACAATCTCAAATTAGATGGTATTGCTAAAAATGTTATCACTCACTTCTTACTACTGATTACTACTCTACCTATTTTATCAATCAACAAATGAGGAACATTGTCTTAAAATATGGCTTAGCCACTCATCTTTCTCGTAGAAATGGATTGAACTAAATTTTATTGAAAGGAGTTCAACGTAACCCAACTGAACTAAATTGAGATGAATTAAGTTGGTGAATTAACTAAGGCACACTTAAATTAATGATTCTAAACCTAATTATTATAGCAAAAAAGGGATTAACTTAATTGATTTGAAGTGAAAAGAACGAAGTTTTAGGTCATGTTATACGAATGAAGTAAGTTTTATCGAACTAAATTAAATTGAAATGACTCAACTTAATTTAACTAAAAATTTTAGATTAATGGAGTTAAGTGCTCCCATCTAAATGATTTGGGCCTACATTGCGAAAAAAAATTTAAAAAAATACAGGTCCCCAAGTGGTGTTATAGTGCTGGTACAGGTCTGCAAAAAAAATTAAAGTAATAAAGGAGCAATAATCGCAACATAATTAAATGCCAGCATTACCTTACCTTATATATTAATCCCAATAAAAGAAAAACCCCGACTATTTTTCCACTTGATTGCACTAACTAAACTCTCTCCTTCCATCTTTAGTTTTCCCACCCATAGCCATAGGCCATACCACACAGAAAGCTTTAGTAGAAAGTTTGATATTGGCTATAGGTGTGTAAGCCAAGTTTCTTAGTAGTTACTTGACATTTACTGCAACCCCAATATTCAGAAAAAGATCTTACTAAGAAGATCTTATTGAATGTTAAAAAGAACTGGAAGATAATAAAAATAATGTTCAAGGTGAAGGTGGGGCGATGGAGGAACGAGAAGATCAAGGTTGTTTTCATGTTACACTTCCAAGCACCCCAGGTATCGTTTCTATCATGTGTGTCTCTATAGCTTCTTCTAACTTAACCACACAGCAGTAGGTAATGGGGAGAAAGTGTGATTCAAGAACAAACAGTTGAGTTGAGTTGAGTGACTTACCAAGTGCGTTAACAGTTGCCATTGTCGAAATCAAGGCTAATGATATCTCTTGTTCCAGTGGATGTTGGGCAACCGACTGTGAGATTGGGCAAGGCTTTAGTCCAAAATGGGATCTGCACTTGGGATAATCCTGTCTATGAAACAGTCAAATTTACCAGGGACACTAAAACTGGAATGCTTCACGACAAATTTTATCAGCTTATAATTTCAACTGTAAGAACTATAAACACCAAACTACTCAGATTCATTCATTCATTCTTCCCATTTCATCAATACAATACAATACATAACTCACTCTGACTTAATCTACACAAAAACTTATCAATCCATGGATTTGAAGGGATGAAGTATTATTCGAGAAACACGTTCACACGTTCAAATTCGAGAAACACAACAAAAAAATTACCACCAGTAACTGAGAAAACGCGGTTCAAATTCGAAGGAAAATGGGCAGGTTAACGAAGAACAGAAGACAGGGTTCAAATTCAAATTAAGGGATGAAATGGTGTTACCTTGATTCTAGTTGAAGTAAAGTGACTGCTGAAATGAAGAATGTTGAATGATTCCAGTTGAAAGAAGGTTGAAAGGAAGAAAAATCGAGCAAACTGATGGAAGAAAACCTAAACCCTAATTGAGAGGACGTGAGAGAGGGAGAGTTGAGAGGATGTGAGAGAGGGAGAGACAGTGAGGAAGAGGAAAGACGAGAATGAAGGCAAGAGTAGCAGGCCGGGTAGGGAGAAGAGCAGGGGCGGACCTAGTGGCTTATTGGGCTATAGCCCGAGTACTTAGGACAAATACAATTGAAATGCAATGTTTCATAAATATTGATTGTGGATCAGTGTATTATTTTTATGGGTGACCATTGCTAGTGAGGGCCCAGGTTCGAGCCTTGTTTCTAGCAATTTTCTTATTTTTTGCTACCAGTCTCACTTCTAGTGCTAAGAACACTTCTCTTATTTTAATACTCCGTATATTTTATGATAAAGAAAAATATATTTAAGTTGAGTTATTAGATATAATGGTCATTAATATGAATAAAAATTAAAGCATACTAACCCGACCCGAAACCGTTGGACTAAAAATCCGAAAAAAATCACCGAAATTCGAAACTAACACGACCTAATAATAACCCGAATATTTTGCTACCAGTCTCACTTCTAGTGCTAAGAACATTTCTCTTATTTTAATACTCCGTATATTTTATGATAAAGAAAAATATATTTAAGTTGAGTTATTAGATATAATGGTCATTAATATGAAAAAAAATTAAAGCATACTAACCCGACCCGAAACCATTGGACTAAAAATCCGAAAAAAATCGCCCAAAAATCACCGAAATTCGAAAATAACCCGACCTGATAATAACCCGAATATTTTGCTACCAGTCTCACTTCTAGTGCTAAGAACACTTCTCTTATTTTAATACTCCGTATATTTTATGATAAAGAAAAAAATATTTAAGTTGAGTTATTAGATATAATGGTCATTAATATGAAAAAAATTAAAGCATACTAACCCGACCCGAAACCGTTGGACTAAAAATCCGAAAAATATCGCCCAAAAATCACCGAAATTCGAAACTAACCCGATCTGATAATAACCCGAATATTTTGGTCAAAACACGCCCGAATCCATTACCCGTCCGAAAATAGATAAATTAAAAAATTATTGCTATTATACACTAAGTCAGGGGTACGACTTGGATGGTGCCGATTTTTTTGTTTTATTTTAATAATATATTAAATAATCCCCAAATTGATAAAAACCCTGTATTTGTTGCTTACAATAAGGTGGGCGAAAATTTAGAAGTAATATTATTTGCTGCTATTTGGCAAAGATGTCGCAAATGAGGAGCCGCAAATGAACCTTTTTCTACTAGTGTAAAATCAATTTAATATTTTCACTCTAGTATTCCATGTCGATTCAATAATCGAATATGGGATACAACGAGTATTCAAAATTAGAATTGGGTATAAATTCAACAATATTTATATTCGGTTCAACAAAATCAATGATTCATAAAAAACCCGAATCGAGCATAAGTCATACAATATTTATGCTCAATTCGATAAAACCGTCGAATTATCAAAAATCAAAGCGATTTCAAAATCAATAATAAAATTGCAAGCGAACCTGGTTCGTATAGGTGCCACTCGACCGAGTGCCTCGGCCACTCGATCGAGTGACATCACAAAAATTGAGCAGAATACTTTTTCCGACCTCCACTCGGTCGAGTCTCGCAATGACTCGATCGAGTGGCGACGTACTCGGCCGAGTTGGTCAGTAACTCGGTCGAGTAGGGTCATGAAATCCGGACATAACCCTTTTCAGAGGTCCCCTCGGTCGAGTCCCTCAATGACTCGGTCGAGTGGCCCCTTTATCGCATCAAACTGCGAGTTCTACAAGTTATTCAAATCTCGTTCATATCTCTTCACGACTTAGGTCAACACGTGTCTAATTAATCACGTGACAAATGCATCTTTCAAAACCATGCATTATGTTATCTCATCTCATTCAATATTTACATACACCGTTAAATATCGTTACATCGTTACTAACGCGTTTTTTATTGCTATTGTCAATTTTGGTTGTTTATTTTATTGCATTAAAATGAACCCGCATGCTAAAATACAATTTTGACGTTAATTTTAGTCGCATTAAATTGACATAGAAACCCTTTCAATTCCATCCACATGCTTAGGGAAAATAATCTTTGCATATCATTTTCCCGTTCAACTAACGCGCGTATTAGAAAGTCACTCGAGATCTTAGTAGAGGCCGCTAAGTGCGGGCGGGGTTGGGTGTCCTTTGTGGGCTTCCCAACACGTACCCTCACCCCTTACTCAGAACCTCGGTTTCCGGATGCCCGAAACCGTTGGCGCACGAGAGTCATTCAATACACGGTATCAGATAATGTCGGTACCGGTATCAAATGCAAAGGGACGAGCCTAATAAACTCTGACATCGGAAATGGGCCGTATTTTGTATACGGCCCACTACGACATAGAGTGGGCTCGAATGGTTCCGAATAAGCACAAAATTCGGTGGCGACTCCACATAGACCTAAAGTTCAATTCGATCCATTTTCATATGGAGATTCATTCGCCTACCCAAACCCGCGCGTGGCCGCGTCGGGGTGGACCTATGTCATGTCCACAGAAATTAGAGTCAATTCTGACACCGGGACCCCGAGTCGGTCCCGAAACTCAAACCGGCACCGCGCCAAGCGAACCTCGGGATGCACACCCGAGGCCCACTAAGCTCACGGCGCTAGGGTAACACGGGGAAGCCTTAGGCCCCAAGATACGTGTTATACTCCTCCCCCTCGGTTTTGGAAAGTATCAAAATCGTATCTTCGAAACTCCAACTGCCTCACCTCACGCGTCTAAGATTCCCCACGCCTGAACCCAGGCGCCTGAGTCTTGGTGCGCCACAATTCAGGCGTCTATATGGTTGACGAGGGCCGAAAACACCTATAAATACCCCCCCCCCCCACACCTCATTCATTCGACACAATTCTCTCAATTCTCTTCTCCCCCCACATTCTCGCTAAGGGCTCGTACTCCGACACCCGAGGCAAACGATCCACTCGATCGTAGTTCCGATAAAAGCGACATCGACGCTACTCCTCACATCGACGATACCGAGGTGCGTGTGTTCGACTAGCTCAAGTCTAGTAACGAAGTTCTGCCGGATTAGCCGTAGAATCAGCCCATAGTTACGATGCTCTGCCGGAATAGCCGCGGGAAGGGTCAACGGTAACGGATCTCTGCCGAAATCACTGGTCAAGCTAGGAGGATCCGGCTATTGAAGCCGAGTCGTCACTAGGTTGCCATCTAAACAAAACTTTACATTTTCGCACTTTCTTTTATTATGCACTACGACAACACTAGATGTGGACACTAGGTCCACAAGCGCTTACTAAAATAAGTAACGTCCCAACTTCAACCACAAGCACTAAAACACACTAAATAGACCCGAGTAATTCTGAGATCCGTTCTCAATTATCTATGCATCGTGTCCCGTTTAGTGTATACTCCGAGGGTGCAACTCCTCATAACGTGATTTATTTACATTTACATTTACAGTTTTTCGTATGATTTATTTCTTTTATGACCTTATAATCGCATGCTAAATCACCTAACACGGAATTCAAAACGTAAAACAACTAAAACTAAACAAAGCGATGGTTGGGTTCCGTAATAGTCCGAGTGCTCACCTTACTAGGTTCGACGCATCTCTATTAATACCAAACCGGCGCATCTTAAGCAGAATATCAGGTAAGGTATATCACGAGAATGACTAATATCCGTATTATCGCATTAAAACTGATTTGCTAATACGTATAACACTAGTACTCTCTACTCTCCTACATGCATCTTTTCATGGCCTGCTTGTCACGTGCAATCGCATGCAAAGAATGTAAACACAACAACTTTGACAACAAAACTTACTTGTCCCTAAACAACCGACGTAGCAAAAGGTATAGGGTGAAAACAACGGATGTTACAGTATTTCCACCACAACAAAAGAACTAGGATATCAGCTCACCGATTGATTAGTAGAGGCCGCTATAGTGCGGGCGGGATTGGGTGTTAACATCTATCGGATGTTGGCTTCCCAATACGTACCCTCACCCCTTACTCAGAATCGACGGTTTCCGAATGTCCGAAACCATTGGCAATGAGAGTCACTCCAGACATGGAGTGCTTAAGGGTACAAGTCTTTATCTTTAGGTCCCGTGCCCCTCAACTTTGAGCCGGCAAGGGATCAAAGTTGACTTGGACGGTTTCCGAGTCCCCATAATCGACTCGGTGGCGACTCCACAAATCGGCAACGAATTCAGTTCACTAAAAAGGTCGCCTTACCAAATGAATCGGCCTTTAAACATTTACAACCACGACTCGATCGATTCCAAACAGAAACACGGGTGCTCGCACCCGTCTAGTACAATTCCGGATCGTCATCCGAATCGAGGTCCACATCGCCCCGTACGCGAGATCGGACCGGCCCCCGACCGGGAGGGGGCCGCGTGGGTAGCCACCACCACACGTTGAAAAACCAGGTCGGTCCCGCGCGGGCGCGCGCGGGTTGCCCGGCGGTGCGGACGGACGTCCACAGTTTGGCGACTCCACTAGGGATTTGGAAACAGGTTTCCAGCGGTGGTGTAACTTGAATGAGGTCGTTGAAGCTCAGTTCTTAGTTCCTAGTTGTGGTCACTACAGGTTTCGGCCCTGAAAAGCCCACCCTAACCGATATCAGGACCAATCGACCTCTTCGCGGTAAGATCTTTAGGGACACGCGAAGAGATCCTCGATTGACGCTCCGGCCGCCTAACGCGTACCCCGTGGGAATAATAAGCCGATAGCTCCGAACGAACGGTACGACACACGTCTCCCCAGATGATTGGTCAAATACCTAAGTAAAGACTATTCGTGGGCGATAGCCTACCATAACCTACCCGTGTCTGCATCCTGCATGAATGTATATATGCATTCCTAGTTATGTGTAGCGTGTTTGAACAACCCAACCCAAATAAAACACTAAAAATCTGAATTCAACCACGCGAACATATTTAACCACACCCAATTCCGTTTTCGAAAAATACCTCCTCTTTTTTTCAAAACGACCTTTTAAATGCCGATACCCCAGTCAAATCATGATTTCCAAAAAGGAGAAAAACATATTTAGATGTCGTTATCATGGCAAATTTTACACTCATCACTTCAAAAAAAAAATTTAGTGCCATCACTTTGGCCAAAATAAAACAACAAATACCCACTGAAACTCCTAATTAATGGGATCAAGGTACCTTAAACGGTTAGATTTTATTTTCAAAAAAATTTTTTTTACACACATACCGTTAACACAACCGAAGCTTCAATTAACGAAGTCAAGGAACCCAAAACGGTTACACCCTCGAAACATTTTACATTCCCGCACCGTTAAATGGTAGTTAACGCAACCGACGAACGTGGGTCGCTAGTTGTAAAAGTTTTTCTGAAAAAAACGAAAGCTTTTCTAAAGACACTATTCATCACCTAAATTCTTTAAGAATTTAGTCTCACCTCTAAAACACCATCACTAGACTTCATTCTCTACCACGAGCCCCATGTACACCACAAGTATCGAACTAGCTAATTAATAGTAATCTCGATAAAGGCATCACATCATTATTTTTCAAAACTGGTTCCCCAAAGAACCATGGTCCTTTAAAAAAAACATTTACACTTTTGCTATCGCCGGGTTCTCGACGCATACATAGCAATACACTTTCACGTCACGACATCGTCGCACTATTTTAACAAGCCATCCTTTTAAAAAAAAAATCGTCTACAGAGATTGGTCGTTTTCGAAAAAATAAAAAACTCTTTGATCCTGAGCCGGGATCGCGATCAACTTCTTACGTCGTACAACTGTGTGATTAACTGTCTGCGTTAGTTACTAGGATCACCTCTACTCGAGGTCTTATATTTTGGGTCATCTCATTTCGAGAAGTCTTCTTTAAACCTCACCTCCGGGGTTTGTGTCAAATCGTCTCGATACAGAGACATAAGTTCATTAGGCGTTCCGCCGAACACACCAAGAGTCTAAAGCACCCGAGTCCCTAAGCCGGTGACTGCACACACACGCGAATCAAGGGTCTCATTTCCGCGTCGCTCAGTCGTGAGCATTCCTCGAGTCCTTAAATCGTCTGCTGGACCCAACCTCATGTTCCTTTTTTTTTACCTAGGAATGGCGCCAAGTGGCAACGAAAGTAGCATCGATCAGCTCAATGCCTTGATGAACGTGGTCCATGGGATACTGGGGATAGTATCGTTGATTTCCTCCTCCATCAACGATGTTAGGTGTCGCCTTGAGTCCCTCGAAGGCCCCGAAAAGAAACCCCAAGGGGAACCGATAAGTCAGGAGTTGGTACTCAGTGGGGACCCATATGTCGAGTCTGCCAGGCTTGCACACCCTGTCGAACCCGCGGGCCTTCGTCGCCCCTTTAGGCAATTTACTGAGTTAGGAGAGTCCTACGCCGAAGCCCTCAAAAAATTGAAAGAGGCCTTGCTATTATGGCCAATAGGACCTACCCCAGACCCGCCCATAGAAAAAAGGGGAGCGACTAGGAATCCAAACGCTTACTGCCTATACCATCAGGGTCGAGGGCATGAGACCCAAGTATGCACCGAGCTCAAGCATGAAGTAGCTCTAGGGGATCTATGCACCTGTTGGGTGTCTTCGAGGGAGGGCTGGCTCCAGGTACCAAGCCCATCAAGAGGGCGACCCCCGTTAGCACTGAGAGCCCAACCAAAGGAGGTTCTTCTAAAGGCGCGTACAGCCGGTCTTAGATAGAGTCTAGTCCATCCTTGGGCCTAGACTGAATAAAAAATAATATTGTCTTTTTTTTCTCTTTCTTTTCGAGTCTAGGGAGGTGAGAGGGGACATGTCCTCCACCTCCCCCAAACCTAATCATGGGCATCTAGCCCTTTCTACTATCTATCAGTAAGACAACTCTCTTCCTTTACAAACATGCCTTGACAATCACTTGATTTTTTTAATAACTTACTTTAACGCTTAAAGACTCGACACTGTGCCACTTATCGATAACAATTGACTAAAACGCAAGGACTACCACAAACGGCCCACTCAACTTCGCCTTAAAAACAGATCGGGAACAACAATCCTAGGTTCAGCCCATTATCGACCCCTCGACCAAACAACAATGAGCCTGTAACGAAAAACCCGCAGCAAACTAGACTTCCCCGTTACCAACAACGCAGCTGAATATGAAGCCTGCCTAATAGGTCTAAAAGTAGCCATATCTCTAGGAATTTAAAACCTTAGAGTACACGGAGATTCATCCTTAGTAGTTAACCAAGCCACGGGTACTTGGAAGGTTTACAGCGAAAGCCTAACCCCATACCAAACCAAAGTAGAGACGATATCTCGAGAATTCACCGAAATCGACTTGATGCACATACCCCGTGAGGAAAACCAATTTGCCGACGCATTATCCAAGCTAGCTTCACTAATAAATATGCTCGATCACCTTCTCTCTATGCCTATCTGCGTAGAGAGAAGCAGACAACCAACCCACATCCATAACCTCAAAACCGACGATACCCCTGAGGAACCCTGGTACAAAGCCATCTTAGACTTTAAAACCCATGGGTCATACCCACCCAACACTAACACCAAGAACAAAAGAGCCCTACGAATACAAGCCACCCATTACATCCGAAATCAAGGACTACTATACAAACGAACCCCACAAGGAATCCTCCTTAGGTGCATAAACAAAAACCAATCTGAAAGAGTCATGGAAGAGGTACATGACGGAGAGTGCAGACCCCACATGAGTGCACACCTACTAGCCCGAAAAATAATGAGACTGGGCTATTACTGGATTACCTTAGAGGCAGAGTGTCGACGTTACGTTCGTCACTGCCACAATTGCCAAATATTTGCTAACATCCAACATCTACCGCCATATCCTCTACACACTATAGCCACACCCTGGCCTTTCTCTACTTGGGGAATAGACATCATAGGAAATGTACACCCATCCGGGACCGGCAGACATTGCTTTATATTAGTGGCCGTCAATTATTTCACCAAATGGGTAGAAGCTGCCTCTTACACCGTACTAACCTCAAAACAAGTAGTCAAATTCTTACAAAATAACATCATCTGCCGCTACGGTATACCCCACGAAATCATCAGTGATCAGGGGGCTCACTTCAGAGCCGACACCCAAAAAATCCTCGACAAATACAAAATCCAAAAACATAAGTCATCACCCTATAGACCACAAACAAACGGGGCCATAGAAGCAGCCAACAAAACCATCACCGCATCCTTAAGAATATGATAGACAATTATCAGGATTGGCCAAACAAAATCCCCTTTGCCTTATGGGAGTACCGAACATCCTATCGAACACCCACCGGAGCCACACCATATTACCTAACCTACGGCTCCGAAGCCGTACAACCCGTAGAACTAGAAATACCGTCACTAAGGATATTAGATGAGAGCGGTATTCCCGAGGAAGAGTGGAGCCAAAAACGATATGACGAGCTAGTACTCTTTGACGAGCGTAGGATACATGCCTTATCCAACATACAAGCTTACCAGCAACGCATCCAGTGAGCCTTTAATAAACGAGTGAAATCCCGAATCATACACGAGGGAGATTTAGTAATCAAATCCATTAGAGCACCCCTTCCCGTCGACCCTAGAGGGAAATTCAAACGAAACTGGGCGGGCCCCTACCTTGTTAAGAAAATACTCTCGGGGGGCACCGAAGTCCTCAGCGACCTAGACGGTCAAGGGTTCTCAACCCCAACCAACATGGATCAACTCAAACGATACTACCCATAGACACCTCTGCAACCACATCCCGACCTCCGACTTAGGAGGAAGCCATGCAAAATAAAAAAAATCAAGTTCGTAACGATAATTAGCATAAACGAGTCTAAAGCAAAATCACTCACATTTTTGAAAGAACTACGAACATGGTTTGATTTCGTTTAAAAGTGGATACGTAGGCAACCCTCCTCCGGGTACAACCAAACAGACAAACAAATAAACCAAAAAAATCGATTACTCGGTTCATGTACAAACCGGGACTCCTTCCACGTCCCGGCTAATGAGTGATTTAAAGTGACGAAGCACAAACGACGAGCCAAGGATAGGGTGAAAACCCGAAAGGGTGCCCCGGGCAAAATGAAGAAACGAGTTGCGAACCGTCGTCAAAAAAAATGAATGACGATTCGAGGACGGAGTGATGAAAACCCGAAAGGGTGCCCCGGGCAAAATGAAGAAACGAGTTGCGTGCTGTAAAAAAAAGAGCAAAAATAAAGAAAAAAAACAAGGAAAAGAAAAAAAAAACAAAAGGTGAGCCCAGGACGGAGTGAAAACCTGAAAGGGCGCTCCGGGTAAAATGAAGAATCGATTTGCGAGCCACCACAAAAAAAAATAATAATGACAACGTGCTTCTCATTAATAATAAAATTTGGTTAAATCAAGCCTTTGTCGAGGCGTTTACATCAAGCATCTGAAACCCGGACATCCCGGAAAGCAACAACGTGACAAAACCCCACAAAAAACTAGTACTAGTACGTCACATAATTTCAACTAATAAGACATAATACAAAATGGCTAAGCTCTACCGGTCCAACCTTTCCTTCCCCTTGTCATTCGAGTGTGCCTGCTTGCGTTTCTCATCATCGATCTTCTGAATGCTAGCCTCTACCGCCCTAGCCAAAGGCGAGCCCAGCCAATCCCACTTTCCTTCGTCTCTCACAATTTTAATATGGGTCTCGTTAGTCGTGGCCCGCTTAGATGAACTGACGGAACTAGGATCGGTAACACTGTCTTTGGTCAGGCGCTTAGTGACAGTCTCTCGAGTCACTTCCTCGCCCCAGAGCGGCGCTGTCTTCCTAACTTTTGAGTTGCTCTGTCCTGACGGGTGTTCACAAACCCACCGCCGGACGGAAGCAATATCGGTCGGTCGAACACTCTCAATAACGACGGGACACGAAAACCTCTGTTCCCAAGACGCCCTTAATTCCCTGAGCGAATCCTCTATCCATGGGTCAAAACTAGGAATAACCTTAGCAACCTTCGAAATGGGATGTTTGACACCCATTTGATCCGACAACCCGCCTGGATAAATATAAACCCGATCCCTCATTGATAGTATTAACAAAGCCTCGGTTGAAGACGAAAATGGAAACCCGGTATGCCCACTAATTTTCCACCACGGGATAGACCATCTGATGACCAACTACCTTTTAGCCAAATAGGAAAGCCACTCCTTTTTCTTTGTGCCCTTGGCTCCACGCCTGCACCGTCTTCCGACCCGTGAAACCCCTGTAGTTATAATCTTTGAAGCCCCGCGGAGGATCGACCAAACCAAGCTGCTTCTGTAACCAAACTTGTACAAACCACCACAAAACATCAAACCTCCAAACCAAAGCAACCACAAAAACAAAACAAAAAAAAAACAAGCTACGATGAAACATGGGACCAAAAACACCTGTAAAATGATCTGGGAACCCCGAAAAGTTTTTTGGTGGAGTCGAGCACGAGCATCGAGACCCAGAATGAGCTCACCCAAAATAAGCAAAGAGGTTGATCGTCCATGTTCCATTGCCATTGCCACGTCCAAAACCTGAGGGTTACCCAAGCCTTCACGCGCCCTCGCATCCTCGAAAAGATAATAACAAGCCATCGCGATGTTAAAAGCACGCCTACATGCTAAGGCCGAAACATGATAAGAACCAACCTGTGAGAATGTCCTAAAAAGCAACTCTAAGTTAATGTCATCTCTCCCAAAGAAACCTTTAGCCTCCTCCAATGAAGAAAGATCCAAAAAGTGATAGAACCGCTCCACATAAGCATCATCCCCCGAAGGCACGCAAGGCCGAACCGAGTTCCACCCACCTATAGCGTCTCTCTCTTTGGGAAGAGAACAAATTTTACCCCCGGGGAAAGCAAAAACATGGTCTTTTGAGTCCCAAAACTTAGAACATGCCAATTAGAAGTCATCTTGTATCTTGACTCAACCCAGCGCAACGACCATTGACAAACCATCATTTGAACAAAACTTGGGGTCACATTTCTTAAAAGAACTGACCCAATCGGTTAGGATATTCCCGAAACCCGACATGACCCTAAATATGGATGTTCTAGACCCTATGGATATTCTAGTATGTGTAAAACGAGCACCCACAACCCGTATATATAGCCCTAATCCCACAAGAATTAGGAAACAACGAAAATTTTCATAGCCCGGACTCCAACCGCCCCGGCCCAGGCGCCCGAGTCTCTAGCCGCTCTAGCCCAGGCGGCCCAGAACTCGAGAGCCTTAGCCCAAGCACCTATACCTAGGAAAACAGCATCTAGAGAAACCCAAGAATAGAAACATCAATCCCGCGCTATCACTATGGCTACCACACGACACCTCGGACAACGGGAATGACTTCCCGAAGTCACTAAAACCCGCTCCGGAAACCGAAATACCCATGCAGGAGCTGCAGGAACGCCAATTCATCCGTCGGACACACGAGACTTAGACTTTTTTTAAGGGGATAAGCTACCCCACCTAGGCGTGTTGTAGCCTTTTAACGATTATTGCCAAGTCGCGTCTGTAGCGTAATAAGGCAATATTATGAGTATGCAAAAAAGTGGTGTAACTTTTATTTCAAAAGATGCCCGAATTTTTAACTTCGGCCTCATTCTGAATGTCAAAACAACTACACTCGTCTCCTAATACGCTCGGTCAGAACACGTTAATGTTTAACGTTAATATCTTACATCTCGTCCGCCTCGAGTCAAAACATTTTTAATCGACGTACTATCTGATTCCGATCCCCGGCTCAAACTAACGCATTTCAAAACATCCAAAAGGAACTGTTTTCGTACTCCTATGCAATGCCAACGCACCCTAAACTAGGTCAGATCGCAAATGAATGAACGCAAAAGTGATTACTTGTCAATCTAGGTAGACAATTCACCAAACGAAAACCCAAGACTAATTGAACTAATTCAAATACTAAAAATCTCAAGAAAATATACAAACATACAAATCCATACACGAATCGAGGCTAGAGAGGACCCCTAGAAGCCGCACTAATGGCCATCAAAACCTCACAAATGTTGTCGTCCAAACCTAGATCCTCCAGATCCAGAAGAGGAGACTCACTACCGTCCATCCCCGACAACATATGTAGGGTAGCCGTCTCGGAGGCTCCTCCAATCTCCTCGGTAGCACCCGTAGCTCGACCCATAACCTCAGCCTCAGCCTCCCTCTCAATCTGATGCCTAGCCTCACCCTACGCAGAGGTATCACCTCGAGACCGAGCTAGCTGCTCCTTAAAGAAAGCGATCTCGTCAGCCCGAGATTGCAGGAGCCGTTGTGCCTCAGCCGCCTTCGTCTTGGGTTCGGTCACCCGAGTCTCCAACTGCCCCACCATATCCGGGACGTCCTACAAATACACTTAAACATTAGGAAAACACACAAGCAGCCTAGAAAACCACCCTAGTCACACGAACTCACCGATCGAGGTCCCGAAGTGTCACGATAAACCCTCGAAGCGTAGACCCGGAAGTAGTTGGCAGCCTGCCACAACCGCTGATGGCAAGCTGACGAAACCTGAAAGTTGAAACCACAGAAGTTAGACAAACAATTGCTAACCCTTAGAACCCACACCCAAAACGAAAGCCAAAACTCACCCGGTATACCCGGTCACGCCACTCTATCCCGGCGTCCATGTCCTCGGCAGAACACAGGGGGAAAGGCTTAGTGAAAGGTATCCCAGCCGCGTCCACCCTAAGTAGCGTCAGGGGAAAATATAGGGGCTGAACAGCATCAGCCGGATCGGCCAGCTGAGAAAGCAAGAAATTGGTCAGTCATAGGGCAAGAAAACGCTAAACCATGAAGCAAACCTTAGAACCAAAAATTAGAACCTTACTACAAGGCGGTGGCAAGCTAGCCGGTGGCTGACATGAGATAGATAGGAGGCACCAGGCACCAAGAGCGCATTGCCTCCTTCTCCATCCCTATCCTCGAGGACCTCTGCGGTGGTCTGAACATGGTCCGGGGAGGATCAACCGACACCCTGAAATCATCATACAAGTACTGACACACCAACCGCTCGCCCAGATACCAAACCGGGCGAAACAACGCTGGAAGGAGTATCCTCCTATAACTCCGAGGCCTCAACTCCGCAGCCACATACCTGGGCACGTCCTAATAATCGGCCCAAGGGCGGGCCACAAACTACACAAATAAAACCAACATCTCAATAAATCCTGAACCGTAGGGGCTACTAAACGAAATAGGACAAAAAATGAAAACTTACATCCTCGAGTTTTAGCCGGTTGACTAGTGCATTCTCCGACGGATAATGGCTAATTGTACTCTTAGGCTGAGCTAACCTCCACTCGATCCCCGCCGGGAATCTCTTCGGATGAACCCGCACCGTTTTAGGTGCCAAACAAGGAAAATAGGAATAGATCCAAGCCTGCAAAAATCCCAAAATACCTTTAGCAACACTAAGCCATAACTAAGCAGAACTTGAGGGCAAAAGTGAAAATAGCAACTAACCTCCAGTATAAGGCCCGGACCCACAATGGGCAGAGCAGAGGCCGACTCTATCGCCAGCGGCCTCACCATGACTTGCAGGCAGCGAGTCATCTTCGCGAAATCCGCGGTTACCCAATCATAACGTCCTAGCTGTTCTAGATCATCTAGGAGAGGCAAAATCCTAGTAATAAACCTCTCGCCCTTGTCCGAGAAGTGGGTCGACCCTAGGAAGTACCACAACCACAACCGGACATCCTGCTCCGGCGTGTTGGGTGCTCGACCCTCTAACACCGCCACCCGCTTGAAGTGATCGGAGATGAACGAGCTCACCAGAGCATGAGGCGCACTATATGCCTCACGCTCCAAACAATCTCCGATGAGGCCCCACACCTCATCACTATCTAGCCTAGGGCCCTCAGTAGCCTACCTAATCCTATCCGGACCCCAGGGCAAACCAATAATCATCCCAAAATCCTCTAGGGTCATCTCGACCTCCACAAAGGCCATGTGGAAGGTCGAGGTAGTATCATGGAAGCGATCCATCACCGCTCTAATCACCATGAGATTGCACTTAGTCTTGCAACCCACCAATTCAACCCGACCCACTGCTCGACCACGGGACCTAGATCAATCCTCGCGATAATTTCCTTCACCGCGGGGGTCAACTTCTGAGAATAAATCTCGAGTCATGTAGTAAAGCCCGAGAAAGTCCTCATCGGACCTAGGGACTGCAAACCAAAACAATAGAAGTATAAACAAAACAAACCTAACCCAAGCCAAAACCCCAGACATAACTAATAAACATGAATAGGACACTCACAAGACCATGCACGATGCGGTGAGAAACGTGTAGGTCGAGGTGAAACAGCAACTGATGACCATCCCAATCCCGAGCCCACTCGGGATCCTCGTAGCCAATCTCCTCATTCTCCGGTACGGGAACCGGAACATGAGCCCTCCTAGCCACTGTCTCTGGAAGCCTGCGCTTCCTCACCCTATCAAAGTCGGCCTAATTTATGGCCTCCGGATCACGACGCTGAGATGAGATACTCCGTCGTCTCCTGCGAATCCCTCGGGGAGTCTGTGAACTCGTCCCGGCAACCTCACCACTAGTACCAACCGAGGGAGCTCCCTCGGGACGCTCAGTGTGACCTCTAACTACAAAATCAAACAAGACACATAAGAAATCCATGCCTCAGGTCGGACTAAAGCAGCTTAAACAAGTCAAAATAGGGCCAAAATTTCGGATAAGGATATCAAAATTCCGAAAAGGCCGATAGCACCTATTTTCGATCCCGGTCACGATGGAAGTAGTTTCGGGAAAATCCAGCATCATTACGACACCTTTTGGTCCGTCTTAAGACACACAAAACCTCACAGAGATCCCTAAAAGCCATCCTAGCCCATAAGAATCGACAAGGGACCTACCCACATCCTCACAAACATTATTTGAGCAAGATTACGCAAAACAAATGCGTTAATATTCTGAAAATTGGTCCCTAACCTTAGCATTCCGAACTTATCACCATAGGGAGCCATTGTCGTACATCGAAAATCCATACCAAGCATATAACTACCTTAACAAGCTCTAATCGACCCTAATTTAACAATGGGATTAAGCACAAGCATCGAAACTTGGTAAATTAAAAACACCCAAATCGGTTTTCTAGGGTTTCAACAAAACAAATAAACAATCAACTAAATCAAGCAAAACCGACAATAAACAAGTAAAGAACACATACCCGGAGTCGACATTGTCAAGTATGACGGAAATCGAGACGACAAATGGCTAAAAAAATCAAAAAGGCGACCTTGGAGCGAAAGGGGCGACGCGTTCGAAATTTGGGTTAAATGAACGATAGCCCCAACTTTCGTTTACTTAAGCAAACCCGGTCCACGAGAACCCGACCGCCTCAAGTGACGCGCCCGGATCCTGAACTGCCGGGGGCTAGGCGCCTGAAGATTGGGGCGCTGATGGGTGCGCGTCTGAACAGTCCAGCACAGATTAAAATAAAGCGAAACGAGGCTTAACATTTGATACACATGAAACACACACCTTTTAAGACAACCAAAGAAACAATAATGGAACAATTACTAATCGATATCGATAAAACACACTTGATAATGAAACAAGCATAAGAGCCGCACCTAACATGAACGCTGCACCCGGACGCGTAATGAAATAAACCAAACCGAACCAATCTAAGCAAACTCCGAACAAATCTCAAATACATAACGAACCAAGACAAAGCAAAAGCAAACCCGAACGAAATAAGACAAACCCGCAAAACGAACTAAAACAAATAAACAACAGCAATTTTTGCCCGAGGGGTCTTAGTTATCCCGGAGGCACAGCAACAACAATTTTACCCGAGGGGTCGTAGTTATCCCGAAGGCACAGCAACATCAATTTTGCCCGAGGGGTCTTACTTATCCCTGAGGCACAGCTACAACAATTTTTGCCCGAGGGGTCTTAGTTATCCCGAAGGCACATCAACAACAATTTTTGTCCTAGGGGTCATAAGCATCCCGAAAGACAGCTATTCGAGTGGAGACTGACGCCCTCGAATAGTTTTATCTCATCTTGTTTCGTCCTAGGGTCAGAGGCATCCCGAAAGACAGTTACTCGAGTGGAGACCAACGCCCTCGAGTAGTTTATCTTGTTTTATTTTGTCCTATGGGTCAGAGGCATCCCAAAGACAAGTGTTCGAGTGGAGACTGACGCCCTCGAACATTTCATTTTGTTTTTTCGCCCAAGGGGTCATAGTCATCCCGAAGATGACCGCTCGAGTGGAGACTGACGCCCTTGAACGTTTTATTTCATCAAGGATTCACAAGCATCCCAAAAACATTTGTTCAAATGTAAGCCAACACATATGAACATCCCTTACACTTACGCTTAACGCATCGCCTACACACGAAAACATTTTAAACTGAACAAACTTTTAAACAAACCGAAGAAGACAAAGCGCGCGCATGAAGATTCGAGAACGAGATGTCAAGCAACGGCCCGGGCCTAAGCAAGCAACCGTAAGCAAACATGCCAGGTACGATCTCTAAGCCTTTGCTGGCGAGCCTCAACACGTAGTCCAATGGACATAAAACGACCCGACCGGACAGCCATTAGGTCGTAATCGTCGATTGACCTGGGTGGCTATACTTTGACTTTCGCCCTATCCAAGCCTCAGTCAAAGTGGAGGCTTCTATAGACACCCAGATTTGGACCTGGTGGCTGCAGAAGTGCCCAACAAACACCCAATGACGATAGGACTACAACGCGACGCGAGTTTGCGGTGTTTTAGGTAGTTTTACTATAGAACGGGTCAAATAAATTATTCAGAAAAATTAAACTAACATGATAGCAGCCTTAGTCGTGTCGTTACGGTCGCATAGACACTAATTAGAGTTAATACTGACACCGGGACCCCGAGTCGGTCCCGAAACTCAAACTGATTCAACACCGTGCCAAGCGAACCTCGGGATGCACACCCGAGGCCCACTAAGGTCACGGCCCTAGGGTAACACGGGGATGCCTTAGGCCCCAAGATACCTGTTATACTCCTCCCTCTCGGTTTTGGAAGTATCAAATCGTATCTTCAAAATTCCAACCGCCTCACCTCACGCGTCTAAGATTCCCCATGCCTGAACCCAGGAGCCTGAGTCTTGGTGCGCCAAAACTCAGGCGTCCATATGGGTGACGAGGGCCAAAAACACCTATAAATACCCCCCCCCCCCACCACCTCATTCATTCGACACAATTCTCTCAATTCTTTTCTCCCCCCACATTCTCGCTAAGGGCTCGCACTCTGACACCCGAGGCAAACGATCCACTCGATCGTAGTTCCGATAAAAGCGACATCGACGCTACTCCTCAGTTTCGAGCACCCTACTCGATACTGAGATGCCTGTGTTCGACTAGCTCAAGTCTAGTAACAAAGTTCTGCCAGATTAGCAGTAAAATCAGCCCATAGTAACGAAGCTCTGTCGGCATAGCCGCGGGAAGGGTCAACGGTAACGGAGCTCTACCGAAATCACTGGTCAAGGTAGGAGGACCCGCCTGTTGAAGTCGAATCGACACTAGGTTGCCATCTAAACAAAAATTTACATTTTCGCACTTTCTTTTATTATGCACTACGACAACACTAGATGTGGACACTAGGTCCACAAGCGCTTACTAAAATAAGTAACGTCCCAACTTCAACCACAAGCACTAAAACACACTAAATAGACCCGAGTAATTCCGAGATCCTTTCTCAACTATTTATGCATCGTGTCCCGTTTAGTGTATACTCCGAGGGTGCAACTCCTCATAACGTGATTTACTTACATTCGCATTTACAGTTTTTAGTATGATTTATTGCTTTTATGACCTTATAATCGCATGCTAAATCACCTAACACGGAATTCAAAACGTAAAACAACTAAAACTGAACAAAGCGATGGTTGGATTCCGTATTAGTCCGGGTGCTCACCTTACTAGGTTCGACACATCTCTATTAATACCAAACCGACGCATCTTAAGCAGAATACCAGGTAAGGAATATCATGAGAATGACTAATATCCGTATTATCGCGTTAAAACTGATTTGCTAATACGTATAATACTAGTACTCTCTACTCTCCTACGTGCATCTTTTCATGGCCTGCTTGTCACGTGAAATCGCATGCAAAGAATATAAACACAAAAACTTTGACAACAAAACTTACTTGTCCTTAAACAATCGACGTAGAAAAAGGTATAGGGTGAAAACAACGGATGTTACAATATTTCCGCCACAACAAAAGAACTAGGATATCAGCCCAACGATTGATTACTAGAGGCCGCTACAGTGTAGGCGGGATTGGGTGTTGACATTTATCGGATATTGGCTTCCCAATACGTACCCTCACCCCTTACTCAGAATAGACAGTTTCCGGATGTCTGAAACCATTGGCAATGAGAGTCATTTCAGGCATGGAGTGCTTACGGATACAAGTCTTTATCTTTAGGTCCCGTGCCCCTCAACTTTGAGCCGGCAAGGGATCAAAGTTGACTTGAACGGTGTCCGAGTCCCTATAATCGACTCAGTGGCGACTCCACAAATCGGCAACGAATTCTGTTCACTAAAAAGGTCGCCTTACCAAATGAATCGGCCTTTAAACATTTACAACCACGAGTCGATCGATTCTAAACGGAAACACGGGTGCCTGCACCCGTCTAGTAGAAGTCCGGATCGTCCTCCAAATCGAGGTCTGACACATCACCCCGTACGCGAGATCGGATCGGTCCCCGACCGGGAGGGCGCCGCGCGGGTGGCCGCCGCCATATGTTGAAAAACCTTGGTCGGTCTCGCGTGGGCGCGCGCGGGGCGGCGGGCGGTGCGGACGGACGTCCACATAAGCCAAATGGAATGACGGTACATCAGTAAGTACCCCAAGGTGTAGTGAAGGTGGTCTTACTCTTGTCTTCCTCTGCCATTTTTATTTGATTGTGCCCGGCATACCCGTCCATAAAGGATAGAAGGGCATGCTCAGCAATATTATCCACTAAAATGTCAATATGTGGTAATGGAAAGTCATCTTTCGGTTCGCCTTATTAATATCCCGAAAGTCCACGCATACACGCACCTTACCGCCATTTTGAGGAACTGGCACGATGTTCGCAACCCAGTCCAGATATTCGGACACTTGTATGAAGCCGGCTTTGAACTGTTTATCGACTTCTTCTTTGACTTTAAGACACCATTCGAGTCTCATTCTGCGGAGTTTTTGTTTGACCGGCTTACACCCTTCGTTGATTGGTATGTGGTACTCGGCTATTTCTCGGTCTATCCCCGGCATGTCCTTGTAGGACCATGCGAAGACGACTTTGAATTCTTGGAGGAGGCTTGTGAACTGTTGTCTCTCCTCTGGATCTAAGGATAACACTATCTTAAGCATCTGGGGCTCTAGTGTTGTTCCCACATTAATGGATTCGGTCTTTTCGATTACCGGATTCCGGGTTTCCCTTTGCTCTAACTGCTCGATCAAATGAGGAGGTAGGGGTACCTGTTCGTCGGGTTTCGATCTCAATGTCATTATATAAAATATTTTCGAAACCAGAATTGCAGTTAAAAATAGACAAGTCGTAAGCAGGACGGTTATTATTATTGATTGAAAATTTTGAAAATAGCTCAAAAAGAGCAGTCATCTGATCATTGGTCAGTAGCGGGATAGGTAGGGCACTCAGAACAGACCCTGCGCCACCAGTAGGAGTAACTAAAGGGAGAGGGTTTACACGTGTGTGATTGTCATACCCCGTGGTTTCCTATGGTATGTATGCGTAATGATCGTGTCAGTCGCCACATAATAAGTTGGAATACTTGTCGTTAGTCATTACTACACACAGTAGTGCGTAATGCGGTAACAACAATTAGTTATGTGATGAGTCATGTGATGTATTCGATTAGCGAGGTGAATAGTAAGAGGCGTCGTTAGTCGAGACTGGTTGAATCCTGAACTTCGGGACGAAGTTCTTATAAGGAGGGTAGATTGTAATACCCGTATTTTATAGAAAGTCAATTTGTAAGTCTGACCGAGTCCAACGATTCAATAAAACCCGAGCAAATATATATAGGTCGTTTAACCATTCCTATACCCGTCTTCTAGTTCTATCGAGTCTCTAAGGAGAACGTTAGTGGATAAAATCAAGGTCTCGTTCTATGTAAATGTAAACCAAACTCATTTCTGAGCCCAACTTATTACGATTCGCGATATAATATTAATAAAAATCTAATAGTGGCAATATTATAATAATAATAATAATAATAATAATAATAATCAAGTGGAGTGTGCGTATAAGTTATAACCCTAATCTAGTAAGCCAGCACCTTATTCATTTCCTTCGTCATTATAGCTCCTCCTCCCCTCTTTGTTTGTCGGCAACATCATCGTCCTCAATCAACAAAAACACCAACAATGGCTTCCTCCATCAAGTATACCATCATCAACCAACAGCAAAACCTACCCTGTACCTTGTGGTGCGTCATGTAAACACGGACCCAACGTCGATATGCCTCGACAGTCATGTTTAATCTTCTGTTTGGTCACGCCTAAGCACCCACGCGTCCTGTTCCATGTCCCTGGCCGCACTTGGTTGCTCTAGTAGTCATTGACGTCGAGGTACGGTTGTCTTGCTTGTTGTTGAAATTATCAGATCATTTTTTAGTATCGTATTGTTACTGTGTCGCACTACTGCTATAGTGGTGTATGTGCCTGTAGTCGGGGTATTATGGACTGCTGATGTCGGGCCTATTAGCTTAGGAGTAGGCGTACGGTTGTTATTACGAGTCGTGCTACTGCTAATAGGGTGGTATGGTGTTAGTAGAAGTCGTGCTATTGTATCAACGGGTTGTTATTGTGGTATATTATTGTTAGTGTCGTATGTCGGTGGCGTCACGCGGTACGGGCTGTCAGAGGTGTAATTTTGTTGTTAGTATCGTATAATGCTATTTGCTATTACGTTTGTAGTGAGGCCGGGTAACGTCGTTAGCACTCATAATGGTCTGATTTAAATAGAACGGTTTCGGTCTTAGTTTATAACCTAATTAGGTCAAGTCGGTCTCATTTTATAAGTTTGTTAGGTCGATGTCGATTTGACTTTATAATTTAACTATTTTAGAATCGATATTAATTTAAGTATATAATATAATAATATATCAGGATTCAGTCGGGTCGGATTTCATTTTATTTTCCTAGGTTTATTTATTCAGGCTCCAAGATCGATCGCTCTGATACCACTTTGTAACACCCCCATTTACCCAGGAGCCTTATCAAGACATTCCTGAATAAATAAAGGTGTTACCATCTCGGTTTTTCCGAGGTAGTAGCTCATTAAAACACAACATGGAATGCCAAACCGACCATTGATTTAAACATTAGAACTTATTAACTATTACCACTCTGGTTATACAGCGGAAGCTATACAATCTATATAAACGGGAATGCCTACGCATTAATCCGTGCTACGACCAAGATCATTATCGCGTTCACCCCAATCCCGTACAAGCATCCCCGCATCCAAACACATCACGATATACATAACCTGTATCATAGACTGCTCCTCAATTGATCGGAAATATCAATTGGATCATCACAGGCCCCCAATAAGATAGGGTGACAATTCAGACAGAGAAAACAGTTAGAACATGCTAACATTATAACACAGATACGCAATATAAAACATTCGGTCTCAACTGTCCCAGTAACATCATCGGTACCAATCAATAATATCTTCTCCACATTCCCGGCACCATCACGGTACCAATAAATAATCTCATCCTAACATTCAGTACCATCACAGTACCATATCAATAATCTCATCTCAACTCTTCTGGCAGGCCCTTTCATTCCGAGTGTGCACACCCCCGCAGGTTCAACAACCCGCGAGGAGAAATCAGGGAGGGGACCGTGATCAGAGGCCCCGACTAGGTCTAAAGCTAGCCTCACCAACTCCAATATATCAATATTCATCAATCATTCTCCCATCATTATTCAACATTGTTCTCATTAGCACGATATCACATCGTACTCGTAACTCATACATTCATAATATTATTAACGTATTCTAAGTAAGGAAAACCTTACCTAGTCAGCAAGTCATCATCACGTCGGCGGTACAAATCAGCAGAGAAACCCTACGGAGTGCGATCCTAATAAAATATTATATAATTAAATTAATATTGACCCTAACATAGCTAAATGATAAAATGAAACCCGACCCGACTGAATCCTGATATATTATTATATTATATACTTAAATTAATATCAATTCTAAAATAGTTAAATTATAAAGTCAAATCGACACCGACCTAACAAACTTATAAAATGAGACCGACTTGACCTAATTAGGTTATAAACTAAGACCGAAACCGTTCTATTTAAATCAGACCATTCTGAGTGCTAACGACGTTACCCGGCCTCACTACAAACGTAATAGCAAATAGCATTATACGATACTAACAACAAAATTACACCTCTGACAGCCCGTACCGCGTGACACCACCGACATACGACACTAACAATAATATACCACAATAACAACCCGTTGATACAATAGCAAGACTCCTACTAACACCATACCACCCTATTAACAGTAGCACGACTCGTAATAACAACCGTACGCCTACTCCTAAGCTAATAGGCCCGACATCAGCAGTCCATAATACCCCGACTACAGGCACATACACCACTATAGCAGTAATGCGACACATACAGTAACAATAAGATACTCAAAAACGACCCGATAATTTCAACAACGAGCAAGACAACCGTACCTCGACGTCAATGACTACTAGAGCAACCAAGTGCGGCCAGGGACATGGAACAGGACACGTGGGTGCTTAGGCGTGACCAAACAGAAGATTAAACATGACTGTCAAGGCATATCGACGTTGGGTCCGTGTTTACATGACGCACCACAAGGTACAGGGTAGGTTGTGGTGTTGGTTGATGATGGTATACTTGATGGAGGAAGCCATTGTTGGTGTTTTTGTTGATTGAGGACGATGATGTTGCCGACAAACAAAGAGGGGAGGAGGCGCTATAATGACGAAGGAAATGAATAAGGTGCTAGCTTACTAGATTAGGGTTTTAACTTATACGCACACTCATTATTATTATTATTATTATTATTATTATTATTATTATTATTATTATTATATTGCCACTATTAGATTGTTATTAATATTATATCGTGAATCGTAATAAGTTGGGCTCGGAAATAAGTTTGGTTTACATTTACATAGAACGAGACCTTGATTTTATCCACTAACGTTCTCCTTAGAGACTCGATAGAACTAGAAGACGGGTATAGGAATGGTTAAACGACCTATATATATTTGCTCGGGTTTTATTGAATCGTTGGACTCGGTCAGACTTACAAATTGACTTTCTATAAAATACGGGTATTACAATCTACCCTCCTTATAAGAACTTCGTCCCAAAGTTCAGGATTCAACCAGTCTCGACTAACGATGCCTCTAACTATTCACCTCGCTAATCGAATACATCACATGACTCATCACATAACTAATTGTTGTAACCGCATTACGCACTACTGTGTGTACTAATGACTAACGACAAGTATTCCAACTTATTATGTGGCGACTGACACGATCATTACGCATACACACCATAGGAAACCACGGGGTATGACATCCTACCCTCCTTATAAGAACTTCGCCCCGAAGTTCACCAATCCTATACTCACGTTAGCCAACACCTCTAATATATTACGACACTATTTTTACACTAACGAGATAACTCTTTTCTCGACCTCTTATATAACATGTTATTTAATTATCAACGACATCACGACAGACTTTTCGAACGAATATACCTGTAAGCCCTGACCATGGGTGAGTAATTCAGTAATATCGGAAATCAATTCATGTGATCCAGCATAACGATTTTCTACACATTTCTCATATACATAACATCACTTGGTCAACTCAAGATCTCTAACTCTTTTGGCATCACGCCTAACGCGGCAGCTCATTCATGTTTCATCTGTATTACTCAACTTACTCACCTATCCACTGGTTGCAAGGGCTTTTATCCCCGCATTCATCCACGGTTGAAATCCTAAATTCTCTTTTTACTAACAACTGTCGACATTCATACTTAGATTGTTCTCATGGTTCATCATAAGTGCCAACAAAATATTCGCATACTTACTCTCATGTCACATTTCACATAATCTAAGGTGAACAGACCGCTTATTAGTACCACAATGTTTAACCTCAATATGCTTGTTAGGACTCATTTCATATGCTGGCAGACAACAACTAATACACTTGTAACTTTATAGACTTACGCGAACCCTCCTTCCAACACATACTTACGTGCATGGACACCACTATTATCACCCAAGTAAAACAATTAAGTCATACAAAGACAGTTTGCTAAACCTACGGGACGTGACACCTAGTGACATGCCACTTTACTGCATGATGGACTCTTGATCGTAATGTTACTACCTTTAACTATAACCCGACATGATGACTTCGAAACATAAGTGATGACGCAACGAATTGACGGGTTTACCTTGAACCTCCAACTGTTTTAGTTGACGCCATTCTCGGCCCTAAAACTTGATGACACAGAGCTCAATTCAAATAATATAGTTATTCTGACCGGATTTTATAGCCTGGACCTTTCAGAGATGGAAGTTCGTATGCCTCGCTCCTCACAGTTTTGTTACCACTTCTTCATCATCATGTATTTCTTTGACTCTTCAATGTTCATTAATCTAGATCATCCTTGTACCATCATTATATCTGTTATTATTCTTCCCTTTCTCTTATTTATACAGTTAGACTCTTTAATTACCATTTTTACGAATTTATTACAAGTAATTTAAACTACACCAATCTTCGTGACATCTCTTTACTATGTCGCACTACTCAGTTCTATCATTAATGCACATACACTCAATATTATATGATGATAACTCGATGACACTGTTGCATTTATAACATGTTCAGACTCAAATGTATACATACATGCAAGGAAAACATTTAGGCAAGTAATATAACCATCACAACAAAATAGAAGAAGATTGAATATGTTTAGATGACCACGTTAATAATATCAAACCCTTGAGACAAGTGACCGGTGACATATATTTATCAGGGTTTCCACAATTCATCAAGTAGTCCATCATGTCTTATGCTTGCAAAGTTTTGATTTAAACACTAGTACGTGACTTAAAACCAATAATCACTCCACCGTCATCATAACACGTTCATTCTGACCATATGTTACTCATCGACTGCCTGTATAAAGACAGAAGCTCATCATGAATATACATGAGCAGTTAATATTGACAATTGACAGGTTTACCAAGAATATCCAATTTTTTTTTTTTACATTTATTACGACCAAATCGGGAAACAGACATCACATTTACTTAGATACAGACAATATACTCGGTTCATAGTTTAATGGTTAGACTTTCCCTGAATTCCCATTGTATCGGCTCCCACTTATTGGATACGCCTAACAATATTCTTTATCATATAAGCAATGACTTATTACCATGACAAATTTATCTGTTAACATGTCTAATCCAAATAAAAGGTCCACGTTAAAATAATTATGCAACCCAAATAAACACTACATTTTTATAAGCCGAATTCACCTTAACTCATCATGAACATATAAGTATGACTCCTATTACGTGATACAATAAGGTAGGCACTGTCACGTTTGAACTTTCACTTGAAGGCAAAATGATTATTCAGTGAATTTAGACACGTTTTCAGAATATTGCAGTCATGATAGAAAAATCATAATTAAATCGTTGTAACTCACAACAATGTGAAACTAGTGGTCTTAGACTCTCAAGACAGTCCCGTACAACTTTTCAGTTAAAACCATTTTCAAATTTCAAACATAACAGTGATTGGCAGAATCATTTTCCTGAACTGACAATAATATTTTTTTTTACTTTAAAAAGTTTCAATTGATAAAACGAGTTATTTCAAATCATATTTTCGAGCAAACCAAATTCCAACATTATCCAAACTCTTCAAAATGATCTTGGTAAAATCCCAATGATAATTTAATCACTAAGTAAGGTGTGTAATGAAAATGCGACCACTAGCATATAAGTTGAAGTACTTGGGTTTAAATACCGAAATTTTGCAGTGAAGAACTAGACTTAAAGTAAATGTGAGTTTCTTTTCAGACTTTTGTGAAAGGGACATTGTAAAAAGGTGAAACAATTCAGTAACACATTATTCCTGTTAACAAAGGTGTTTTAAGTTGTTCTGACACTATCTCGACACGATTAGCATGCATGTTTGTTTAGGCCATCAAAACATAACTCAGTAAAACATTATTGAGGTTATATGCAGTGTTGTAAATGTGTATGTCATTAACTCAACACGAGTTTTTATAAAGACTCAGTTAAACCATCAAGAATAGAAATTAATAACAAGGTACGACTCAGAACCTATTACATTAACAGGGAAGTATATAAACTCGGAACGAAACACAAATATTCAAGTGACTTGATAAAAATTCACGTTAATGAATACAACACCAAAGTATCATTTTAAATAACACGTACTCAAATTCGGGTAATAAATAGTTTTTGATTTCACACTTTACCTTGTTAATCACATTGTATTAATTCAGGGTAAAATAGAAACGACGCATTTATCTATATTGTTGCTCCCTATAATAAAAACAGATACACATAATTCCGGATACCACAAACGCTTTTAAGAACCGATTAATAGACAAGTTCATTTATGTCATTACGAGAGAAAGATGAGGACCAATGGGGACTACTCAAATCGATATAAAGCAAGTAACTCACAGTAACTCAAAGTGGCCTCAACTTGTTCTTACATTGTTCGACATTTAGTCTCATTAACTCGTACTTGATTCACATGCGGTAAAGGTCCATTAACATGTCACGACACCATTAAAATTCTTGATATCGATCCTAGTTAACATGAAGGCATTTGATACATTATATAACAAGGAACCACATAATACGCCAAACAGAACGCATGTATCTGGGTATTTTTGAATAACATTCACATTACGGCACACTTAAACAACATAAGTTATCGTCTCTCCTAACATATTACGATACCCGTACTATCATCGATATCAACCCCATTTCCACTATGTTAGACGACTCCGGTATATTATTGATTGGTACCGATGATGTTACTGGGACAGTTGAGACCGAATGTTTTATATTGCGTATCTGTGTTATAATGTTAGCATGTTCTAACCGTTTTCTCTGTCTGAATTGTCACCCTATCTTATTGAGGGCCTGTGATGATCCAATTGATATTTCCGATCAATTGAGGAGCAGTCTATGATATAGGTTATGTATATCGTGATGTGTTTGGATGCGGGGATGCTTGTACGGGATTGGGGTGAACGCGATAATGATCCTGGTCGTAGCACGGATTAATGCGT
Organism: Agrostemma githago; assembly: GCA_958450325.1. Classification (NCBI taxonomy): domain Eukaryota; kingdom Viridiplantae; phylum Streptophyta; class Magnoliopsida; order Caryophyllales; family Caryophyllaceae; genus Agrostemma; species Agrostemma githago. The sequence goes on from OY288255.1 coordinate 52,634,457, forward strand.
AGGCATTCCCGTTTATATAGATTGTATAGCTTCCGCTGTATAACCAGAGTGGTAATAGTTAATAAGTTGTAATGTTTAAATCAATGGTCGGTTTGGCATTCCATGTTGTGTTGTAATGAGCTACTACCTCGAAAAAACCAAGATGGTAACACCTTTATTTATTCAGGAATGTCTTGATAAGGCTCCTGGGTAAATGGGGGTGTTACAGTGACTCTAGCACTGGACTCCCTAGACTCGACCTTAGACTCTGACTCAGACTCCGACTCAGACTCTGTATCAGAATCAGTATCAGGCATCTCCCCTTCACCAGCGACGAACTTGTAGATCCTCCCTTGATTGTCAGTCCACTTGACAGTCTTCCTCCAAGCTCTGTTTCCCATCTCGAAGTCAACTTCCGAGATCAGCTTGGTCAGATCAAACCTATTGCTGCGAACGATAAGGTTGAGCAGGTCTTCCTTGGGAGTCAGGGATATCTTGTCTTCACCGAGTAATAGCCCTATCACGGGCTCAACATTGTCATCATCCTTGGACTTGATGAGAGTGAACACATCATTCGGGATATAGTTGCAGTCCCGGGCTAATTGGGTCCCGGGGTGCACAGTGTTTGGTTGGAATAGACCAACCTGGACGGTCTCAAATACCGGCGTGACGAAGTAATCGGTTAGTCGTGGGCTATAAGGGCTCAAGTTGATACCCTTAATGAGATTGCAGCCCTTCTCGATGCCTGCCCGGACAATATTTTCCGGCATCATAGCGTACCCTAGGCTGAAGTGAGAGTCTTCGTCCTTTAGGACTTCGATAATCTTCCCAGTCGGAAGATTTGGCCTAGAGGTGGCCCCCGGGAAATATCCCAAGTTCTGCAGCATCGTATCGATGCTAGTGGTGAAGTAGGGCCTAAAGAGGTAGTCCTCCTCGATCATTCCCTCGAAGTCCAACCTCCAAAAGTCCGTGTTCAGGTAGCTCGAGGCGTTGCAGCTACCCACGGTCATAGAGGTTGCCTCTAGGGTGATAACACTTTCATGTTCAGGCAATTTGATTTTTAGGTGTAGGGTGGAGGACACCGCTTTCACATCATGAATCCACGGGCACCCATAGAGCAAATTGAAAGAGGAGGTGACATCGATCACTTGGAACTCCCTATCTTTTTCTACTGGGCCCATTATGATTGTCAGCTTAATGGCCCCAGCTACCGACTTTGGGCTCCCATCAAAAGCCTTGATGGTCTGAGCAGTCGGGATGTAGTTATCCTCGGTAATGTCGAGGGCTTTGGCGGTCCTTAGGGGAAAGACGTTGACAGCGGACCCGTCGTCAATTAGGATCATGGGAAGGTAACCGTTGAGTTTATCTTTATTTAAGAGAGAGACTTAGTAAGTGCCTCTCGATTCTCTTGTGAGCTGACCAAGAGCTACCATATAGTGGGGTCAACTCGGGTCTTCTTCAGTTGTTTTATGAGAGTCGTATCAGTAGTTGGCTCCTCGGGGGCGACTTCCATCCTGACTGGCTCAGTGACGGTTGCCGGAGTAGGGATGTCCCTAAAGCTAGTAGCTTGATAGGGACGACCAGATCGGGTGAGGTGGCTACTGGCTAAGACTCTGGATTTAGCCCTTCGGACTTCCTCACTAGTAATGGGAACGATTTTCCCTTTGATAAGGTATACATCGTCTTGATCGTCGAACCAGATCCCTTTCACTTGCGGGATAAAGGGACAGATAAGGTGAGAACAGTCGATCACCTCCCCGGTAAAGATGGCGTGGGAGCTGAAGGGATTGTCCTTGTTACTCAGTTTGTCCCCGGGCAAAGGAATCTTACCACTCTCGATCAGGTCTTAGATAAGATGTTTCAACTTCCAGCATTTTTCGGTATCATGCCCGTTGCACCTATGATATTGGCAATAGGCCTGAGCATTGTAGTTCTTCGAGCGTCAGCTGACTGGAACTTCAGGAGTTTGGCGCACAGTTGAATTAGGCCTTTAGAAGAGAGCATTTGTAAGGCGTATGTATAGGTAGTAATGATGCGCGTCGAATTGTCGCCTATCCAACGCGGTCAAACAATATTTATAAACTCCGAAATACTACTACGTAGTAGCGGCAAGTCGGGATCGATCCACAGGGACGGTCGAGGGGTAGTCGGTCAAGTCAAAGTCTAGAGTCAAATCGTGGTTGGGATTGAGATGGGGGTTTTGGGTCGAGAGAGATCGAGAGGGGTCGAGAGAGGTCGAGAGATCGTCGGCTAGGGTCAATAAATAGGAAAGGTGTTGGGGAGAGTCGGGATTCGGAAACGAGGTCTTAGAGTCTCGGGATCGAGTTTTTTTCACAACGATAAAAAGGGAAATTTCCACCTTTCGGTTTCTTCACCCAACCTACCTAAACCCGCTTTCGCGACGAAATGGTAGGTCTCAAATTAAGGCAATTTCTACCCCGAGTTTCCTCATATTGGTAGAAATGAGTCAAGGTCGGCCTAGTCGCGATTCTAAGTCAACAAAGACACCAAAACCTTAAAATTGATAATTATCAAGTAAACAACCCACCAACATCCCTTACATCAAATAATCCAAATCCTCCTCCCTAATTCCCCAACAAAGAAATCTACTCACTAATCATGATGATTAACAATAAAACACTAATAAGAGAGAAGTTGTCTAAAGCATGCATAAAAACTACACTAATAAATTATACTAATGGAGAAAAGGGAGAGGAAAGAATTTTACCAACTATAGAGGAAACTAAGATAGAAAATGGAGATTAATAATAAAGATTGAATCTTGGAGAAATACACAAGAATTTGTCACCAATCCATGCATAAATCTTCAATCTTCAATACAAGAAATAAGAATCTTTAAGAAATAAAACAAGGATCTTTGTCACATAAACCCTTGTAAAACCCTTGAATCTTCAAATTAAACCACAATCTTCAATAAAGATGGATGCTTTACTACTAATTATAGGAGAATTATACTAATACTAAGTAGATCTACTAATTGCTTTGAGAATTTTCTAAGAGAGTTTTTCTACAAACTACTATTAGAGAGTTTTCTACCCTACTCCTAAGAGGCACACCTAAGGCTCAAATTGAAATGTAACCCTAGGTAATCTATATATATACTAATCCCTTAATGGGTCACACAATCTTAAAGCCCATAATCTAATCCTTGCCCATTAGTGAGACTTTGTCCTTTGAGATGAAACTTTGCCCAATGAGTCTTCATAGGGTGAAGTTTTGCCCTGCGGTTGACGACATTAGCACCACCGGGTGAAATTTCACCCGGTGAGATTTTCTTCTCGAATCGCCATTTTTTGCGCTTTTCTCCATCGGGCGAAATTTTGCCCGGTCGTTTCGCCCGGTCATCTCATAGGGTGAAATTTCACCCTATGAACTTTTTGTCCAAAATGGCAATCTGGGGAGGAACACCGTCGGGCGAAATTTTGCCCTGTGACACTTCAGAGGACCATAACTCTCTTGTTTGATCTCCGATTGGAGCGTGTGATATGTCGTTGGAAAGCTAAGAAGATAAGCTTTCACCTCCAACTGTAATCGCTACGATCCAAGGTTTAGAACTCTAGACATATCCATTTGAAGTTCGACCTCTCCGGTGAAGATGCACAATGGACTATACTTTTTTTCCTTTTTGCTAAAGGTTTCACCTCTTGGGTTTGGACTTTGGATTTTAAGTTGTGTTCTTTTCTTTTCAGACGATCTCCCTCTCTCTCATGCTCATAAGAGCTCAGACACGTTTTTGGTCGAAAATCCTATCAAAATAGACAGAAAACTACCAAAAACACGTAAAATGCAAAACAGAGATGCTAATGCGAGAGTTACTCAAAATACGGCGATAATCTCACTTTATTCTCGCAAAACAAAGGAAAAACGGGTCTAAATGGGAGGAAAAATGGTCCAAATTTGGCACACAACAAGTACCTATGTCGGTGAATACCCGAGGTGGGGTATTCTTCTTGGACGAGGCATCGAGTAGATTGACCTCATCGAAAATGCCGCGGGCTACAGCTGGGGCCTTAGCAGAGGAGAAGGATGCTCCTTGGTAAGCCTTGATGGAGTCTTTAATTAGGCCCTCTAGCCTCAGGTCGTCTTCGATTGTCATACCCATTTCAGTAAGGGTGGTGAAATTGGGTATGACAGCATACCGGAGATGGATCCGGTAGGAGGGGAGGAGATTCTTGACGAAGGCCTCAACCAAAGTTTTCTCGCTAGGCTTATCGACCAGCTTGACACTCTCGGCCCTCCAACGTTGAAGGTATTTAGTAAACCTTCCTTGGGCTCCAGGTGCATAACCTCCAAGGAGAGCATAGTGGTTTGGATCTTGGTGTTATCATCATAGTTCCGAGCAAATTCCGTAGCCACATCATCTCAAGTTGGGTATTTTTTCGGGTCTAGCCTGTAATACCAGGCCCGTGGATGTTTCTCGAGGTACTCAGCAAACAGATTCTTAAACATACTAGAATCTACCCCCTTGATAGCCATAAATTCCTTGAAGGCCTATACATGTAGTAACGAGTCTTCAGTCCCCTCGAACGTTGACAAAGCCGTCAGATTCAGGTTTGCGGGCAGCTTGTCATTCACCGGGGAGTAGTCACAAGAATTTTCCATGTAGATATTGTTACCCTCGAACAGTTGGATCTGTTCCTCTTGTCGGCGCACCGCGCTAACCAGTTCAGCCATGGGTCCAATGTTTACGGGCCCAGAGTTTGGACTCCCTTGCTCCACAACGGTCAGATGAGCATTCGTGGCCGCCTGATCGGTCCTTATTGCTACAAGTTAAGCTTTGACTTCAGTTTGCTTGAAGATCATGGTTTCCATCTTGGCTTTCAAATCGTTCAAGGCTTGCTCCATTCTTAGCCTAGTTGAAGGTGGCCTATCTGGAAGAATACCACGTAATCGGAAACCTTGAGCCTAGACCTTGGAATCAAAAACAGTACATCCCGAGCAAGGAAAAGACTGAATAAGGGAAAAAAACTCGAGAAAGACAACTAGACGGGTGACTGGTGTGTGGTGTGACTTCCTTAGGATTCGGATACGTGGGCCGAGTCCTGTTCGAAGGAAGGACCACGTGAGATTTCCCCAGACTTTGGACTCGCGTGTCTAGACGGACATTACCTTGTAGGGGTATGCCCTACGCAGGTTGGTCATGCCTTTAAGATAAGGCGGACTTAGGATAGGGAGGAAACCTGTGATGTAACATCGACGGAGTTTTGACGCTATAGACCTTCAACGAATTACGAAAAAACCCCACACATGGATTACGGTATGTCCTATAATAAGGAAGATTTTTGAAAAGGGTTGAATTTTGAAAAAATGCAGAAGACGGTCCTGGCTTTTGAAATTGGCAGCATGCCGACAGGATCGAGCTTTTTTTGAAAATTCGAAAGTTTTTGGGTTCTGAAATCGACAGCATGCCAGCTAAAAATAGTCTTATTTTTGGTCAAATCCTAAGTCTAAATTTCAGCAGCATTCCAAGTTTTTGAAAACTTCACATTTTGAAAAAATGCATTTTTTAACTGACGGTTTTTGAAAAATGACACGGGAACCACATAGCACGTAGTCACAAAAGAATTATGACGACATCATGTATGCTTTATACCAAGTCACGGTCGGTCTAAAGAGGGTATATACCAACACCGATGGCTCTCTCGTAAATCAGGACGGACTTCCTAAGCCGAATTGGACTTAAAACATGTCACGAAACACATACGAGTTCGGCCATAGATGTCTTTAGCGCACCCATGTAAGAATGCCCCGCGGTAATGTGGGACGTCGGTCACAAGTAACCTGCCTGGGCAAAATTTAGGTTATGCATGAACCATCGAACTCGTAATATACGTTAATAACCGAACGATTTCTCTTCGAGTCTCTCATTGAGAATCTTGAAGACAAGTGGTACATCAGGTATCCCCAGCGGAGTTGCTAAATTGTGGACATTACATAGGTCTACCCCAACGCGGCCACGCGCGGGTTTGAGTAGGCGAATGAATCTCGTGGTAAATTTTTCTCAGGTCGAAATTTGAATCAAAGTTGGAGTCGCCACCGAACGTTAAGGGAGTTTAGACCCGTTCGAACCCACTCTATACCAAGGCATATCGTGCACAAAGCACGGCCCGCTTTAGTACTAAAGCTTATGAGGGTTCGTCCCTTTGCATAACGACACCAATGCCGAGTTATCTGCTATTGTGTATCGAATGACTCTCGTTCGCCAACGGTTTCGGGCATCTGGAAACAAAAGGTTCTAAGAAAGGGTGAGGGAACGTGTTGGGAAGCCCACGAAGGACACCCAACCCCGCCCGCACTTAGCGGCCTTTACTAGGATATCGATCGGTTTTCATGTACGCGCGTTAGTAAGACGGTTAAATGATATGCAAACATTATTTTTTTAGCTATACACGCGAAATCTGTGTTTAGCTACGTCGTTTAATCTATCTTAAATTATGTCAAAGTTTTTTTTAGCATGCGATGTTCATTTAGAAAGCGGTAAATGGCAAACATCAAAAATAAATAAACTTGAAAATAAATTACAAATTACACGGGCGGAAATATAACCCGGAATTCACAATACTCGAACAAAACTGCGATAATAAAAAGAATTAGCAACGGTAAATGTAGTCCATAAACGGACACGTAAATAGAAAACGTAAATGAAACCGTAAATCGAAAAATTGGAGGAACTACAATCGCTTACACACTGCGTTGTACATCGATCGGAGGACAAACGGCTTTAATACGCGTTTAGCGTACGTGACCGAAACGTAGTGCTAGGTTGATCGAGGCCTCGAGGTCTTGTCCCGACTTATCATACTGAAAAAGAAAGGTCTTGACTTATCAAATATCGGATACGACTAAGGAGTCATCAATATGGGATTAGTCGTATAGACGTCACTCAAAGTCGTAAAGAACGGAGTGATAATAGATTAGAGGCGATGTAATATGTGTGGGTTTTTGGAAGCCGCTTAAGTGATCAATTTAGCACGCATCGACCCAGAGTCGTAAATGTGACTCGATGGAACCTTATGTCGTCTTTTGATCATCATTGGAAGGCTAATAAGGGTCACTCGACCGAATCATTGAGGGGACTTGATCAAGTGCCCTGGACGAGGACCCCATGCCCATTTTTGAGGGGGTTGCTCGATCGAGTAACCAGGTCACTAGATCGAGTGCCCTCTGTAACGGGTGACAATTTGTTTCGAAACGACCTGTTTCGTGAACTTGTGATTCAAATTGAGACGTGTTTGAGCTAAATATAAATACCACGTAATTTATACTAGCTCGTTTCTCTATGACTCGTTATGCGCGATGCTCGGTTAGAGAACCGGTATCAAGCATTTAGATTGAAGTTTGTGAACTCGAAATTAATTGAATTAGAATGAATATCAAGTCCCTCCGCATCACAGTGTCATTGTCGATCCTTACGGACCGTATGATGATCGATTAGACGTCGGATTTCATGTTACATCAATAATAGATAGCTCTTTTACGCGCCACATTCGATTATGGAATCGACATCGGGCCTTAGAGCAACTTTTTTTAAATAACAACTAATACGTTTGATAATAAATTACCGCGATCGCGCTACAATCCGACGGTTATGCGTACGCCATAAGGCGCCCTAACCATTAAGTGTCTAGGGCAGCGCGCCTTGAAGACCTCCACCTCCAATACAACTTGTTGAGGATTTTAACGGACTTTAGGTGGCATTTAATTGTCAAATCTATTCGATACAAAAATCCGATTCATCATCACAAAACTTAAGCCCTTTGCATTTTGATGTCATGATTCGACTTTTAAAGCCTATGACGATCAATTTAGCATCATTGGGCGTTGCTCGAATCGGTGTAAAATAGTTTTTGTTAAATTATAATATACGCGGAATTATATACATATAAACAATAAAACGAAAAAGATTGTCAGTAACGAAAGAGTTAGATGCAAATATCTAAAAAGTTTGAAGTTAGAAAACAAGAATTAAATGTTAGTGGAATGATAAATAGAAGTTAAGATTTAGTAATTAGTATGCAAAAACGAAAAGAAGAATTAGAGATTAGAGAAGATGGGATTTGGTACACCCTCAGCCTACATGCTAATAGTCTCGAAAAACAGGCTCGTCAAGTGTCGGCGTAGGCATGGGAGCGATTGAGAATGTAGGGTGAGTTAAGGTGTATGAGTAGGGATACGGTATTCTCAGTTTTCGGGAGGTTAGGTCCCGGAAATGCTTTGTGTGTAAAGTTGGTGGAATATGAGGGTTCCAAAAGTTTTGTAAAGTTGTGTAAAGTTGTGCAAATGATGAGCCAAAGGGGGGTATTTATAGATTTTACCACCCCGACTGGGGTCACTCGAACGAGTGGCCGTATGTTGCACTTGATCGAGTTGTTTTGAAAAAGGGCTTGGTCGTTTTTTGGAGGGTCACTCGATCGAGTGGCACTTAGGCACTCGATCGAGTGCGGTTAGGCGAGGAGTCAAAGTAGGAAGGTTGTGATCTTCCTTTAACTTGAGATTTGTTTGTTTTGTCTTTGTTTATTTTGTGTATTTGGACGCAGTGTGATGTCGGTTACGTCTTGGGTTTCAAATTTGACCGGTTTCAGTTCGGTCACAAAAGATGGTTTTACCCTGATGACGGTTTTTGCTCAAAATAGCTTTATTTTATTTGAAACAACCCACTGAGTCTTAATTTGAGGTCGGTTTTGGGAGATTTGTACACTGCTAAGTGCCCATGTCGGATACTATTGATTCTGAGTCCCGTATTCAAGCGTATTAAACCATGTTTACGTCCGATCATCTTCGGGTGTTTTGTTGGAGACTACTATAGACACAAGCAGTCAAAATGCGGGTGTCTACACCAAGGCACATCAAAGAAGGGGAACTAGTCCTCAAATCAGTCCGAGCTCTCCAACCATTTGACCCAAGAGGGAAATTTAAACCTAATTGGGTCGGGCCATATTTGGTAAAGAAAGTTCTGTCAGGAGGGGCCGTGAAGCTAACTACCTTGGATGGGAACGACTTCCTCTATTCCACTAACATAGACCAGCTGAAGCGTTACTACCCTTGACCATTTTCTCAATGTCATTTGCAAAAACTCATTCAAAATTCACATTTTAACAAATTTCTAAAGACCTATTAATTGGCTGAAATTATTTGTCCTACTAACATATACATCTCGAACTTTTAGTCTTGATGTATTATTTCAAAATTGAAAAACTCTAAGCCCGAACTATGTTTGGTTTGATTCCACTATGTGTCGATACGTAGGCAACTCTTTAAAAAAGGGTACAACCACTGGAATTGCCAAATGATAGAGCTGGTTTAACTAATAAACTTCTTTATTATTACCAAAATTCCGATAAACTCGGAAACTTCAAATACAAAAAATTCAAAAATTGCCAAAATTCAAAACAAGCACACGACACAATCAAAAGTAATTAGTAATATTAAATAATAATATCAGGAGACGATCCCTTCATGGCATCTTCCCTTTTCCCTTGTCTCGGGCATCTTTCAGAGTCCACTGACTACGAGGCGGAGACGTGCGTTCCCGAATCACCACCGATACTTCTCTGGTTCTAACCCGTTTCTTCGGAAGAGGATCCTCCGCCACAACAGTTGGCCCAAGTAAAGCCTTCTCTTGTTCAGGTAGCATGTCAGAAGGATCAAGTCGGTTCTTGACTGCCAGTTTCGGTCGGAGCCTCCTGTCCAAATTTGTCTGGGGGAATAGCCTACCATACACACCTCTAACACCAGTATCTTTAGTCTGGGTCTTGGGCTTCGCCTTAGGACTCGACATTAGACGTATAAGTAGCCAAAGTGTCCCCGTCATAAAAAAACCCTTGTAATCCATTGCATACTCTCTACGGAAAAGGTCGGAAGCCTCGTCAGTCATCAAGGCTTTGCGGGCCTCCTCAAATTCCTCGGAACACCACTTCTCGTATAACTCCGACATACAAACTGAATGACAAGGTGTCGCGATGGTCCAAGTAACACGGGTATGCCAGCGCTGATACCAAGTATCGCACATTTCATCTAACGGCTGAAGAGTGTTGTGTGCTAAATTTAGACCGTTTTTCCTCCCATTTAGACCCATTTTTCCCTCGTTTTGCGAGTTTAGAGTGCGATTATCGCCATATTTTGTGTATTTCTCGCATTAGCGTCCCTCTTGTGCATTTTACGTATTTTTGGTAGATTTTCTATCAATTTTGATAGGATTTGCCACCGAAATCATGATCGAGCTTCCACGAGCACGAGAGAAGGGAATACCGTCCAAAGAGCAAACCACACAACTTAAAGTTCAAAGCCATCCAATCATACGACGAAGAATGAGACAAGAAAAGAGGCCATAAAATGACCGAGTGAAATTTCACACGTTGAAACACCACCGGGCGAAGTTTCGCCCGACGGTAAATTTGCCTCCCCGAAGATTTTCCGAGACTTCTCCACCGGGTGAAATTTCGCCCGATGGTGAAAGCGTCCAAAAATCGCAAAACTGGAAGAAGTTCACCGGGTGAAACCACCGGGTGAAGTTTCACCCGACGGTGTTGGTCCATGCACGATAGGGCGAAGTTCCACCTCTTGAAGATTAAAGGGTGATTGTCTCACTAATGGAGCAAAAAGTTCGATTTGGGCTTTAGGTTAAGAGACCCATTAAGGCATTACTATATATATGTCTACCCTAGTTTGTTGCCCAAGGCATCCACATCTATCCTACTCCATCCACCATTAGTGTAGTTACACCATCACATTATCATCCTTTTAGTAGAGTAAATAATGTAGTATTCTAGTAGTAATTCTCTATAATTCTAGTTGTTTACATATTAATTTAGTAGTAGATCTTTCTAGTTTTCATCAACAATTCTCTAGATTTACATCCAAGTTTGTAGAAGATTATTATTTCAAGTTTTATTTGAAGATTTTTGGGGTTTATCAAGGGATTAGTGACAAATCTCTTTATTCTCTCCATCAAGATTCAACCTTTATTTATGCAATCTGCTTATTTATTGTAGATCTTCATTGTTGGTATATTTCTCTTCCACTCTCTAATCTCTAGTTTAGATTTATTTTGTTGTTCTCTCATTATTGTCTTGTTTAGATCATCTTTGTGTTGTTAGTTTCTCTAGATTTTATTTATGTTATTCTAGATTATTCTCTAGTTTATTTTGTTAGATCGTATTTCTTTCATAGTTTGGTGGTTAATTGTTAAATCGTAGTTTCCTTATTGTTTTGTTGTTAGTTTATTTAGATCTAGTTATCATGCATGCTTTAGTTAATCTCTCCTTAGTTAATGTTTTGTTGTTTTCCATTATGAGTAGTGAGTAGATTTCTTGTTGGAGGGTTTGGGGATGAAGATTTGGATTATTTGAATTGAGGGATGTTCGTGGGTTGTTTGCTTGTTGGTTTATCTTGTTTATGGTTGTTGTGTAATTGTTGTTTTAGTCCGACCAACTAGACCGATCTTGACTCATTTCTATCAATATGGGGAAACTCGAAGTAGAAATTACCTTAACTTGATACTTACCCTTTTTCGCCACGAAAGCGGGTTTTTAGGTGGGTTGGGTGAAGAAACCGAAATGTGTCATTCTCCCTTTATCAATGTTGCGACTAAAATCCGATTCCGACCTTCTTAGACTCCAATTTCTGATTTCCGACTTCCCCCTAAAACCTTTTCCTAGATTGATCACCTCTAGCTATTTTTATCGTTATTTTTCTAGTGTAGACTCGACCCTCAGAAACACCCCCCCCCCCTCTAGATTCCAAACATGTTGCTTTTAACTCGATACTACGTTCCGTTCCCTGTGGACCGACCTCGACTTACCACAATTACTCTAGTAGTTTTTGTGTTATTACGAGTCTATAAGTATTGTTTGATCCCCCATCCTTCGCTAAACGACGGATCCGATTTGGGGAGCCGTCGAAGAGGAACACTGATGATATCCTCAATCTTGGGAATCCGTTGGGTCCACCTGAACTGCCTCAAAATACGATATGAATACAAGTGCATGGTCCACTTGAGGAACAGGATCGCCAGATACCGAGCATGATCCTTCTTGGCCAAACCGGTTAAAACAGAGAGGAACCGCCAGGGAATAGTCCATCTGATCAAGGGACCCCCGTGGAACGTAAGCTCTTCCTCCCAATATGCCTGGTTCATCTCATGAGTCGGACTCGTACGTCGTTTCCTAGAGCTCACCTGACTGCTACGATATTTATATATATCTAGAGGAGACTCCATAATTGACAGCCTCTAATACAACCAAATAGGGCAAGAAGGAAACTCCGTACGATACTACACGTGACGGGCAAGACGGAATTAAAAAATTAAAAAATTACGTGAACTTCGAAGAAAACACTAGAGGAAAATACCCACTAAAGATTACAGTTGCCGTCAACTGCCTATCAAAATCGATCCTCCTAGCATCCAAACCCATAATAATCTCTCCGGTTATCAGCCAAGCAGGAATGTGCCCATCTCCATCTTGTCCTCTACCCCGAGCACCCGAATGTGGCCCATACATGTATCTGTATCCATATGCCTCTCGAAAGCATAACAGTGAATCATACAAAAGGCGAAAGCTCTACGCATGTGAGAAGTTCTAATCTGTATGTCCCTCTCATTCATAAATTTAGCAGCTAAGTAAAAAAGGGATACGAAATTCTCCTGCACCATCCGTTTTTACTACCTCGGCATGAGATGAACTTAAAAATTCTCTCAACTTTCTCCTTGGGTCAGGATAAAACGAAGTAATAGCTGGACGAGCATTAGGGCTCCATCCTCCAATACCAGCTGCCTCCTCAAGAAGAAGACATATTTCTCCTCTTGGAAATGCGAAAAAATGTTAAGTTGTATTCCAAAAAGATAGACAAGCGTCTAAAAAGTTAGAATCTACCCTCAAACGCTGCAACGAAAACACGGAAGAAATACCCAATTGATTCAAGCTAACATTCTCTTCATCTTTGAAGCTCCGGGACCAAGCCTGCAGTAGCGCAGTCAAATTTTCAATACCCATAACAATCACTCTTAACGTTTTTTAGAATTCAAAGAGGTTTTTCTTGAAAGATTAACGAAGTGCGAATGATGATAAATGAAACAGGAAGTCGCGTATTTAAACGTGAAAACCTTACCGCCCCTAAGGCTTCGCGCCGCGTCAAAAATGGGAAAGTCAATGGCTGGGGCGAACAGGCTCTTGCGCCCAAACATCGGGATGCACGATCCCCCGCGCTCAAAAACCCATGCGCACGGTATGCCGCGCCTATGGAGATAGGCCTAGACGATCCTCACTTATCCCCAAATTCCAATTCAACCCAAGCATATTCAAGCTTTAAAAAATCTCTTCGTGTCAAAATCTTGATTCCCCAGCAAGTCGTTCGATCGAGTTTGCATCTAAACTCGGAACTTTAAAAACATACTCTTTTCAAACTTTTTTGAAGATCGCAATTCCGTCATTTCAACCTCAATTTCAAATACACTCAAAACTCTCTTTTTGAAGATCACAATTTCGTTATTTTGACACTAATTCAAACTACACACCAAATGGTTGTTTTTAACATTGTGCACGCTTGCCTAAAATGTAACAGGTTTAAGGCAAGACTGTCATCAAGACACTATCAATACAAGTAGAGGTATCATCTCTTACTGATGGCGGGCGAGCCCATATATATGCAGTCCACTGGACTATAAGCGACCCGACAGGAAGGCCGCCAGATTGTAATCCTCGATTGACCTGGAGGATATTTCTGACCGTCGCCTTGTCTAAGCCTCAGTCAGAGTGGGGATTCTGTAGACACCAACATTTTGACTGCTCGTATCTATAGAAGTTTCCAACGAAACACCTGATGATGATCGGACGTCAACGAGTTTCAAAACGCTCGAGTATGGGCTCATAATCAATAGTATCGGACTCGGGCACATAGAAGAGTACAAATCTCTTAAAACCGACCACAAATTCAGGCTCGGTGAGTCATTTCTATTCAAACAAGCCTACTTACAGCTAAAACCGCCATCGGGGAAAACCGTCTTGTATCGGCCCGGTCAAACTCGGTCAAAGTCGAAAACACAAAACAAACCGACACATCCAATTGCGTCCGAATACATCCAAAAATCAAAAGTCAAACGTGTCAAATCAACCCCAAATAAACCGGATATCAATCCCGCATTTTGGCAACTTCCTATCAACGCGAATTCAATCACAAGGAATGTTGTGCATCGAAATTGGGGAGCACAAGGTGCTGCTGTAACACCCCGGCCCAAACTAGGACCGACAATGTTAGTCAAGGTAGCTCACCGGGCTCTGCGCTGATCCCACAGACCAACACGAGTCCTTTCCAGCACATTTTCTCTTCACTCAAGCGAATCTCATAAACCTTCCCCGAAGGCCACCCATCCTAAGATTACTCCCACTCAAGCACGCTTAATGTGAAGTTCTTTTGCATGGATGACCAGAAAAGAAAGTGCACTTTGTTGATATGAGTAGTACTTTCAATCCCTTTAAGCACTAGTCATTTAAGCTCACAAATAGGACATCTTTGATCAATGTGGGGTGTTTCAATCACTCCCACTTGAAGAACGCAACGTCCTCGTTGCGCTTGGAAGCATAATCGCTGACCCAGAATCCACCCCCGTTAGGTGCCAATACACAGTCGCGGGGTTGCTCTAATACCATTTGTAACACCTTTACCCAAACTAGGACCGAAAATGTTAGTCGTAGTAGCTCACCAGGCTTTGTACTAGTCCCAAAGACCAACACAAGTCCTTTCTAGCGCATTTTATCCTCACTCAAGCACATCCCGGAATTCTTCACAGGAAGTCATCCATCCTAAGATTACTCTCACTCAAGCACGCTTAACTGTGGAATTGTTTTTGCATGGATGACCAAAAAAGAAAGTGCACTTTGTTGATATAAGTAGTACTTTCAATCCCTTTAAGCACTAGTCATTTAAGCACATCAGTAGGACATCTTCAGTCAATGTGGGGTGTTTCAGCTGCGCTTCAGAATCAGGGTGTGAGCCCTGTTGCGCCTATGTTTCGAAATCAGAAACTAGGACTCGGCGCTCAAACACATTTTCAAACTCCACATTCTCGATATATACGAGGCCTCGTTCTCTATTTCAGGCATCATCAACTTGACTCTTTAAGAGCATATGCAAAACCAAGAATTCTACAGACCCACTCAAACCTTTAACACACCTTGACTCTGCTTACATACCGAAAGACTCTCCATGTCCGCGTTGATACTCTACGAGACCATACTTAGAACCATTGAACATGTAAGTTGAGGGTGTTCCAATCCCCATTTCTAATCCCTAACTCTTATCATTTCTGTACCAAACAAGTAACATTTATTTTTCGCATCTAACTACTAACATCTACGTTATCTTTACTAACATTTACTTTCCTGTATACTAACATCTACCTTTCAATTATTGTATTTACATTTTTAATTATACAATACCGTTTATATGAACACTCAAAACTATCTTATTTTATACCCCATAACTAGAATATTAAATCGAATTATATTAATTGTAGCTTGTGGGTTCGAGGAGAAAGAATTTTTTGAATAATACTAGCTGAGATTTGGCCATCTTGAGAGGTAAGGTCGTTTTGCGCTTTTCACCTTTAAGTAAAGAGCATGTTCGGTTTAAATTATATTTTTAAATCGGTTTTGTAAATTATTTTGTGAATGATGAATTTTTATGGTACTAGTAATATTTTAGATATTAAACTTGTGACACGAGTCAACCATTGTTATTGTTTTGGTAAATCTTTTGGAGGTTATAACAAACTCTAGGAGCTCTGTTGGTCTAGGTAGTTTAAGGCGCGTCTACGACATCCTTGGGACCTCTTCCTGAAACTGAACTCTTGGCCCGAGTTATATTTGAGTGGGGTATCCGACCCCCACTTGCTAGGTAGTTAGACTTTCTCCATTGGTAGCCTCATCCTACCGACTGTCCAAATGCGGGAGGTGTGCACTATATAATTCGAACTAAGCACAGGTGGTTACCTCTAGACCATGCAAGGGTAGGACCTTAGCACACAGGTGGTGAAAATATATTTTGGTTGGTTTTGACTACGATTTTTAAAGTATTGTTATTTGGTATTAATATGGTGACTTTTAACTTTGGTTTCAGTTTACTCTTTATTACTATTATACTATTATGTTTTTATGTTTTTATTATTTTATACTTTTACTCAGCTTTATTAACGTCCTTTTCTTTTGGGTCGTTCCCTCACTGGAATTTGTACCTATTTGTGATTTTGGGTACAGTTGATAGGTACACTTGTTATGCTGCATGGGTACATTCTGGTTTCGGGTTTTGCTGAGCGAGGAAGGATTTTGATTATTTAACTTTGGCTCCGCGAGCTATTTATATTTATATTGGATTATTGATTTGACATTGTTTTAAATGGTTTTGTATTTTGTAAAACTTAAGTCTTCCGCTGTAACATTTTTATTTAGTCAAGTATCGAAATTCTACTTCGTTTCAATTAGTTTCTTTTAAATTGCTTTTTTTTGGTTGATTTATCTTATTTTATTGGCCTTGCACTTGGCTTCGTGAGCTAAGTGCGGAGTAACAACCTTGAATTTTCCATTTTCGGCCGCGAAAATATATTTTGGTCGCGGAACATTAGGGTTGTTACAACGACGACGAAATGCGAAGGACTTAATGATTGCGAGAATGAGTCATAATCATTTTCGAGCGAGTATCCGATGGCGCCAATTTGAACGTCGTAGGCAAGTAGCCAAATGATTACGTCAATAGTGCAAAAGATCTAAAAACCGCTAATACAAATCAATCCTTTTTAAGCAAACGCATTCGATAATCGAATCTGTCCAAAGTCCGATCAATAGCCAATCAACACTTGAAGGCAATGTTGCCTCAATATTGTGGCACGCGGCCTTCTACGCATAAGGATTAGAGTGCCTTGTGGCGTGCGCCTGATTCCTAGGTTATATCGTGATATTAGAATCGATTGTTGTACGTTTTTGATGCGTTATTTACGTCGTCTCCTGAATGTTTGATATCGATTCTGTAACCGAGTGTCGAATGTTAGGAATTGTCGGAAATGGATTTAGTATAGAACCCTATGATGCCAATATGAGTATCCTAATGTCATCACAACCAAGTAATTATACCGAGACGCGAAGGGTCACGATATTTGTGTTAGGTCCATATGACGATTTATTGTAAAACTAGATGGATTATGACAAGTACCCATTTGAGGTCGACATGAGGTATCGTAGACTTTCAAAGTAGTCAAACGTCGATGCTCGTCTCACCAAGGGACTTATACTGGCGACGTAAGTCAACGCGCGCCCATTAAATGCGCGTCTTCTTCGAACCCCCGTCCCATATTCATTCTCAACCTATTTTATCCTTTACGCCTTTTAACGTTAATACGATGACTCTTTAGTCGGACGGGTATTCGTTGAACGTAAGTGCATCAACATTCGTTGAGATAAGTCGGGATGAGACGATTACAAGGTCCGGATCGAGCTAGCATAACGGTATGGTCCTGATCTTCATCAGTTAGGGCGCAGCAAGTCGTGTGCATGACTTTCAAGACGCGAGGGGTCCTGCGCCTATATATGTTCCAGGGCGCATGGATCCCCGCACTTGAACTCTGTCATCTGATCAATGCGCAACGCAATGCGTAGCCAAACAGAGTATGTCCATTCTTTGATTTAAAGTTTCGGTTTACATTTTCTATCTTCAAGTCCGTTTAAAGTTTACGTTTACCGTTCTAAGTTGATTATATGTTTGTTCAATTACTCGTTTAAGTCCTATTGTGAAATCTAGGTTGTATTCCGTCTGTGTAACTTGTAATCTATATTTCAAGTTTTTTATTCATTGCTTAGCAATTTATCGCTTTCAAATGAAGATCGCATGTTAAATTCAACTTCGACAAATTCTAAGATGCAATAAAACGATGTAGTACAACATACTATTCACATGTCTAAATTCAAACACAACGGTTGTTATGCATTCAATCATCCTACTAACGCGCCCACTAAAACACCGATCGATATCTTAGTAAAGGCCGCTATGTGAGGGCGAGGTTAGATGTTCTTTCTGAACTTTCCAACACGTACCTTCACCCCTTACTTGGAATCTCCGGTTTCTGGATGTCCGAAACCATTGGTCACGAGGGTCATTCGATATACGATATTCGATATCCTTATGCAAAGGGACGAACCCACAAACTCTAGTGCTATAAGGCAAACACTATTTTGTGCACGGTATGGTCTAACAACAGAGTGGGTTCGAATGGCTCCGAACTCCCACAAAGTTCGGTGGCGACTCCACTTTGATTTTGATTTCAATTCGAGAAACATCTCACCACGAGATTCATTTGCCTACCCAAATCTACGCATGGCCGCTCCTGGGTGGACTTTGCCATGTCCACAAATACGTATTATTGGAGTAGTTAAACTAGAGTAGTATAGGTGACTGGCTACCGGTAAAACCCGGGGAGAGTAATAGAGAACACGGATTGGCATTGGTTGGACGAGTGATGGCGGATGGTACAGCTAAGAAGGTTCATTCTCCTCAATTAATGAGATATGAAAATGAGTCTTTTCACAAAACAGAGGGGATTTACCAATCCTCAGTGGAGGGACCTATCCTCTTCCTTTTCTTTTTTGCCTTTACTTTATTTCATATTATTTCACTCTCTTTCACTTACACAGTGTACGGAACTAAACATTATTAATGTCCTCCGCTTTCCTCTTCCTTCAACCTCACCAAATCTAGCTAACAACACAATCCTACACCAAAATCAACACATTAATCTAAACGAAATCTACTTTCTTAAGGCCAATCTCAAGCTCTATCATAATGGTATCCAAATTAAACCTATTAAGTAATAACAGATGTCAAAGCTCGTATACCATCCACCACCTCCACCAAACCGGTTGTTTCCTCCAGCTATTGAACTCATCGACAACACTCCCCCCCTGCTCCCTCCTTCCCATCTACAACACCAAGGAGGAGTTGAAGCGCAATTTTGAAACCCATAAATTTGTACACTTTTTTTTGAGATGCACATCTGCCATTACTGAAGAGAATGAGGAGGGTGATTGAAAGAGAGGATGAAGGAGAACTGAGGAGGATGGAGTATAAGTAGCCTGTTGAATATTTGTATACACCCACATTTTGACCGCCAGGTGTCTATAGCAGCTTCCAAAGAACACCCGGTGATGATCGGACGTAAACATGGCTTAATACACTCGATTTTCGGACTCGGAATCAATAGTAGTTGGCACGAGCTTTTAGCAGAGTGAAAATCTCACCAAACCGACCTCAAATTCAGGCCTAATAGGTCGTTTCTAGTCAAATGAGACTAATTTGGGTCAAAACCGACACCAAGGGTAAAACCATCATTTTGCGACCGAGTCAAACCCCGGTCAAAGGCGTTTCCGAGACATGAAATATGTCACACAGCTTTGGAAATCCGATTCAGAGTCAAATACTACAAAAAATCAGCAATGAAGAAGAATTAAGCAAGCTTTTCCTATCCAAAATCGGATTCCTTTTTCTATCCACAATCGGAATCCTTCTTCACCTCAAATCAGGTGTTTCCCTTCACCCCAACCGGTGTTTCTTCCCCTAAAAGCAACCTTTTCCTATCCAAAGACGGAATCCCACTGCATTCAAGACTACTACCTTTCCTAGCCAAAGCCGGAAACCCCTCCTATAAATACCCCCCTTTGCACAACACATTTAGAACATCGACAATTCAAGTCACATCGACAATACACAACACAACGATTACAATTCCTGACACATATCATCAATTATTAACAATAATACACAACACGACAATTCCAATCCCGACATACACAAGTTACACCCCAAAATTACAACCCAAAATTACAACAATACTAGGCTTATTATATCCCGATGTTCCCTCTAGAAATCCTATAGGATTCCCGACCATTCACAACCCGAAATTCTAGGCAATTTTAGGCAAACCATATACAAACCCGAGAGCAAAACTCGCCAAATCCCCTCCCTAACCATACACACCATACCTCATCTATATACATCTTAACGCTCCCGCGCCTAGGCTTCTACTACGAGTTCGTTTTTGGGATAATCAAGCATGTAGGTTGAAGGTGTTACAAATCCTAACTTCTCCCTTTTCTTCTTTTTCTCTCGTCTGTCCGTCTTTTTATACGGGTCGTCGTCGCGTCTTTTATTATTTTCTCATTCCTAATATCGATATTATCGTACTATTTTCAATAAAGAGTCCTCCCTAAGGATTCGATATCGACTCTATAGTCGAATATCGGATCTAAAAGGAATCAATCATTAAAACTATTTTAAGCATAATCTCGTTGATGCCGAAATAATCGTCACATAGTCCAAAAAAGACTAATACGACATTACAACGCGGAGGGATTTATTTTAATTCAAAACAATTTCTAGACATCTTTTTTTCCTAAAAATTTCTCTAAGTATTGGATATTGATTTCATAATCAAATATAAAATATTGACGAGTATCGAAAATTTAAGTCGGGTATAAATTATGCCATATTTCTACACAACTTAGCGAAATAATCGGTTTTCAAAAATTAAAAGCAATTTCGAGATCAATACTGGAATTGCAAATCGAGTCACCACTCGAACAAGGGGCACTCGATCGAGTGCATAGCCACTCGGTCGAGTGACACCCCAAAAAATTGGCAGGAACTTTTTTCAAGGGATACTCGACCGAGTCCCTCCATGACTCGGCCGAGTAGCCCCAATTACGCCTAAATAAACGCGTCTTACACGCTACAAGTCTCGACAAACCCTTTTTTCAAACGATTTCGGTCAACACGTGTCAAGTCTATCATGTGAATCTAGTCCTTTCAAATCCGCATCATATCATATTTAACTTATTATCGCAATTGTTGTATATTATCGTTTGTGGCATTGTATTTCCGGGTGGTATGCCGCTCGTATATTGTAATCTGATGTCGCTCTTCTCTTTTTTCGTTGTTTGTTTTATTGTACTAAAACGAACCTCGCATGCTAAAACAACTTCGACATAATTCAAAGATGCATTAAACGACGTAGCCAAACGTAATTCACATGTTTAGTCAAAACGCTGTTTGCATATCATTCAACCGTCAAACTAACATGCGTACACGAACAACGAACGATATCTTAGTAAAGGCTGCTAAGTGCGGGCGGGGTTGGGTGTTCTGTGTGAACTTCCCAACACGTAGCCTCACCCCTTACTCAGAACCGTGGTTTCCGGATGTCTGAAACCATTGGCATACGGGAGTCATTCAATACACGATTACCGATAATGTCGGTATCGGTATCGCAATGCAAAGGGACGAACCCCATAAACTCTGAAATCAGAACAGGCCGTACTTTGTGCGCGGCCCACTACAACAGAGAGTGGGTTCGAACGGGTCCGAATTACCACAAAATTCGGTGGCGACTCCAACTTCGATTTAAATTTCAATTCGAGATCCATCTCCCATGAGATTCATTCGTCACCCCAAACCCGCGCGTGGCCGCGTCAGGGTGGACCTATGTCATGTCTACAATATTAATTCGGTTACCTGGTGTAGCAGATTATAAAGACAATAATACTACCTTGGTTTAACTACTCCAACAATACGTATTATTCTCAGATTTATTGAAATTAGTACTCGTATTATTTTGGGAATACGCTCTATAGATGCTATTATTGTAGTTAAATAACCCTATTTTTTAAATCTATTAAATCGTAAAAGTTTAATACCAAAAATTGTAAGGATTATTAAATGAGAATAATACCGAGGTCATCTTCTTAAAATAATACTCATATCAATTTTATTTAATCTGAGAATATAACGTTTTTCTTCATCCTTTTACATCTCTTCATTAATTGGAACAAAATATTGATGTGAAAAGAGGCGAATAGATGAAAAAATTAATTTACTGATTGGAAGAATTAATTTGTTGAAGATGAAGATGAAGAAAGAAAAGGTCATTAATGGAGGATGAAGTTAGATTGCACCGTACAATGAGAAGAACGAGGAGATAGTGATGAAATATGATCTATCTAAGTGTATTAGGTCTAAATTAATTCAAGTTTATAATCATTTTTGGGACTGATTTCATAATCAAAAACATAATATCTCTTACAAGTGGTGGATTAGAACGGATCCTACTACGGATTAATAAATAAAAAAATGGTATGCAATATTGCTTTATGGAAAGTGTTATATATATGGTCATGCAGATTTGGTAATAAAAAATGACAAAAAATTTCCATGTTTGAAGCATTTTCTACTAAAAATGACTGCATTTATTGATCTTGTGACTTAGTTAAGACTATAGTTTATTAGGTAGATATTTTTTCACAACCGTTATCATTGAAAATAACAATATATATAATTTTTGTTTCAATATATCTTAAAACTTCATTACATGATTCATTGACTTGAATATATATCACTCTCATCTTTCTGATTACTAGTTTCAAAGATTTAAATAGAGTGTAAGACAAAATGAGAGATTTTCAGAAATGGAGATTTGTGGTTGCCTTTTTACTGATGGCTTTATACATTGGTGTTGAGATAACGTTGGGTAAAGGTATATCTGTAAACCTTCATAGCAAGCTTAAGGCTATGAGAAAACATGCCATCAAAAGCATCAAGGTATGTTTGTAGTTGTCTTTTAGTGAACATTTTTTACTCGAATCTAGAAGTTAGAAGTTCAATTCTTACAATTCTTTAGTGCAGCCATTTGAAGTTTTGAACCAAAAAAATATATTGAAATTTGTCTGCAACTTACCAAAGATAATTGATAAAGCTTATTGTGGGTTTCTTACAATATTTAGAATAATATTTTATGAAAAATTAAAATATTAAAAAAAAAAAAACATTATTTCGCAAATATAAAGGGATTTTTTACATGGTGCCCCTATGTTTTTAGCTTTTCTATATGATACTCATGCACTTTTATAATCACACGTGGTACCTCTTACTTTTAGTATATTCTGTCTCTATACTCTTAATGATGTTTTCCGTCTTTTTTTATTTTCTTTTTCCCTTAATTGTGTTGCTTATACAAAAAAAAAAGGTTTAAGATTAATATAAACAACCACTTAACCATAGTTAAAACAACACAACTAATGAAACGAGGAAATCAAAGAAGACAGAAAACGTTATTTAGGGTATGGAGACATAATACCCTAAAAGTGAGAAATACAATGTGTGATTATGAAAGTGCAGGGGTACCATATAAAAAACAAAAAAAATGGGTGTACCACATAGAAAATCCTTATAGTAAAAGTGAACTACTAAAAAAATCTGATTTTCCAGTGTCCAGGAAATCTACTACTCCATGTGGATCCGCACATGCATGTTACGTGCATGTTTCAAAATTTTGCTGCCGATAGAAATCGTAACTTTTTTCCATCCATTAGCCTTATCTTATCTTAGACATTGTACTATTAAATTTTAATCCCTTGTTTTAAAAGTGAATGTCATTTGGAGGAAAATCATTGATCTTCAATAGAAAAATGTTAATTTGTCAGCCATGAGATAAAAATATTAATTTCAAAATAACTAACGGTTTTACACTAAAAAATTAAATTCTTGCTATGCTATAGTGTAGTCATTTGAACCCAAAAAAATTGGAATTTGTCTGCAAGTTACCAAAGATGATCGATAAAGCTTATTTTAGGTTTCTTAGAATAGTTATAATGATATATTATGAAAATGAAAATATTAAAAAAAAAAAATTATCATGCAAATATTTTAAAATTTAAATACTAAAAAACACTGATTTCCCAGTGTCCAGAAAATCCATTATGTGGATCCACCAATGCATGTTAAGTACATGCTTCACAATTTTGCTGCCGAAATCGCAAATTTTTATCATCCATTAGCCTTATCTTAGACATTGTATTTTTAAATTTTAATCCCTTAATTTAAAGTGAATGTCATTTGAAAGAAAATCATTGATTCTCAACAAAAAAAAATGTTTATTTGTCATCCATGAGATGAAAATATTAATTTCAAAATAAATAACAGTTGTAAACTAATGAAATTAAATACTCAGTACTATTAAAGATGAAACGTTAATTTAAAAATATATTTACATCAAGAGCATACTCCAATATAAAATTTAACAAATTTATCATCATTTGTATGGAATACATCAATGGAATCAGGGGCGGGTATTGGTTGTGTCGGGCGTGGGGCCGCCTCCCATCCCAATCACGCAACTTGTACTGCCTTTGTCTTTTAATTTAAAATAAAAACAAGTTACTTAGATTCTTTATTACTCCGTATTTGTCTATTGTGTCACATTTGGTTTGGAGATCTTATACTAATTTATTGGTGTAGGTTCAATTCCTACCAAGACCTTCTTTCTTGTTCCCATGTATTATGAAATCTTTTCGTACCCACTTTAAGTCCTTAAATAGTCGTGTTTATTCTCAATACGTAAATGTATTATTTCTCATTAAAATATTTATTAGCATAATTTCATAATTAGTACTCCGTATATTTCCCAATAAAAAAATAGTACTCCATATATAAACTCTATCGATGTTTTTTTTATAAATGTTATCCGTTTTTGTGATTTTTAAAAAATAGTATATTTCATGTGTCTCTTAATATAAATATGTTTGCAAAGCTAAAAAAAATTATTACGTGTGTAAATTTTAACTTATACCAAAAATTAGAAACTTAAAAGATTGATTTCATACAAATAAATAGAAATTTAGATAAAAATTTACGGAGTGATAATTTATGAACAATAAATACGGGCTCCTTAATTTTTTCTCAAGATCCGCCACCAATTGGAACGGTAAAAACAACTCATAGAAAATCAAAAGATTATGACCAAATTGTTTATATCTTACAGAAGGACAAAATCATTGAATGCAAATTATTTAGTTTTGCATGGGTTAACATTAATAGTTACGGAGTATTTAGTAAGAATAATGATAATATGCCATCGGGTGACGCTGAATCTTGGTGCCACCGGAATAAATTAACAAAATAAAATAAAATATTGAGAATCTTTATTTTGATTTTGTGTCAAACTTGAAAGGATAGACATGTAATTTACCATTTATTATTAATTATAAATTATTTAATTAAAAATATTTTAAATAAATTAATATTCACTAGTATATCTTTTAAATGATTCTTCATCATTATTTTTTGTATTACCGATTCACCATTATTTTTTGGAATATTTTTTCACCATTAACACTTTAAAACTTGGAAAATGATCGGAAATTAGTTACGATTAGAACACTATCCTCAAATTTCGGTATGTACGTGTTTATCCTCGTAATTTTTCAGTTTGGACTTTAATAGTCAACACAAAAATAATCTAACATTTACAAGGATAAGTCAAGACGAGACAATTCTCGAAACCACATACTCTTATCAAGCTAGAATGAACGGTTTGGTATGTGCGCCCCGGCCCCATAATAAAACTCATGATATATACCAGACGCCTTTATTAAACACGCTATCATGCGGTTCTCCCCCGTCCCTTTCGTTTTATGATGATGATCAAGACATACTCCGTATATAAATACGAGTAATTGATATTATAAAGAATAGATTGTTGTAATAAAATTTAGAGTAAATTAAAAATTACTCTCTTTTAAGATATCAATTTTAAAATTTACTCTCTTTTAAAAATTTTGTTAAAAATAACTCCCAAAATCTATCAAAAGTTCAAAAATTGCTCCAAAATATAATATTTGGTCGAAAATGCCCCTAACTTTTTTATGCCATATTACTTCAGCTCACCCTTTAGCTAAGGGCATTTTCGTCCTAAAATTAAATTTGCTCTCTATATATATATATATACATATATAACTTATTTTGTGAAGTACCAATTTTACCCTTGCCAACTAACTAATTTTGAAATAATATTTTAAAGGAGAAAAATAATATAACCCTAGTAAATTACTAAAATATCCTCGATGACGTACAAATTCGGCGCCACCCGGTGGCGCCATCTCATTATTCATTTAGTAACCACTTCAACTCATTACCAAACAATTTATTTAAATTAAACTTGCAAAATACTAACCTTAATTATATTCTATTAAATAAAAAGATATTTTATATATAAAGTTTACATTAATCATTAAACAAATATTTGAGAATAATATATTTTAAACGCAAAAAGTAGTTCCTCCATCACATCTTAATGTTTCACATTTATTTTAGGAAAGATTTTAAAATGGTTACGGAGAATGATATGATGGTAAAAAAAAAGATTTTCATACTAAAATAGAAAAGAGACCATTAATTTGGATTAATCTATATCTATGTCTATCTATCTATCTATATCTATATCTATATAATAATATTGTATAGATATAGATATAGATAGATAGATAGATAAATAGATATAATAATATTAAAATGCAAGATGAGTATTCTTGTACAGCTACGTAGCACAAACTAATCATCTCTCATTCACCATTTGTTTCTCTTATATACTATAAAAATGAATTCATGCTTTCTTGAAGTAACTTCAGTACACGTTTGAAAGAACTAAAATTCTAAATTATTCTATTTACTTTGTTAATCACAAAAAAAATCATCTCCTTCTCTTAAATCCGGGTGAGTATTAGTTTAATAAGACTCACTCTTACTCATATATACTTAATAAGTCTCCATTTTTTCTATTTTCTTTTGCCACTGTTTTGTTTAAGGCAAATTAACTGTTTCGGAAAATGATTGATGTACCAATCACAGATCATTTTGAGACTGACACTATTATTGTTGTTGTATTTTGTCACTAATAGGCGTGCTTTTTATGACTAATTACTCCCTCCGATTTTTTTTGTTTTCCTTATATCGTAATTGAGCTGAGTCACCTCTTCTTCCTTATTTCTGTTTTAGACCATCAACATGTGGTCTATTATCATTACATTTCTCTCTCCTCCTCCTTTACTGAGTCACACATTCTTACACTCTTACCGAAGATGTCTAAGCCTAGTGGTTAAGATTAAGTGCTGTGGGACAGTAGGTCTCAGATTTGAATTTTCCTTCCCCTGTATTTTAATGTGACTAAGTGCGCTCTTCGTTTAACAAACAAAAACATTCTTACACCCTTATTTTTAACCAAAAAATGAAAGGACGGAAACAAAAAATCGCACAGAGTATTTGTTTTCTTATTCTTTACTTTACTATTTATTGTTTTCAACTTAAGTTTTAATTTAAGACTTACTTTCTTGATGGGTTAGAGTGCATTAGGATTCACTATTAAAAAAACGACTTCGTTTTGTTTTGTATTGGATGTTGGAAGATAAAGTGTTATTGATCTTTAAGGGAATTGATAAGGTACCAAACATGTTGAGTTTTAGATAGGTCAGAGTAATACGTATAATCTCATTAATCTTCGATCATATGCTTTGAACTTTAGGATATTTTGTTTTGAAACAGGTAATCTATGTAAATTAAACTTACGGGAAAATAGAAGTAAACAAATATACATACAAATTTGTGAATGTTAAATAGATCACATATCGCATCAACTATTGATCAAGATTCATTTGCATAAAGGTGTAAACTATTTTTATATGAATAAATAAAATGTTGGTTTAATATCTTTTTTTAAACAATTTGTTTTATTGGAATTGGTGTTTTTTTTAACATTATGTTTTTTTTTGCCACAATAAATTAATTTACTCTTTCTACCAGTTATCCCTAACTAGCTATTCTAAATGGTCACCTCAATGATTTCGTATATGTTAAAAAACCTTTCGATAACTGTATGAATATTCCATGCACTACTCAACCACCCTACACATGTCATATCCGACTATTATTATTGTATATCATAATCAATTACTCTGTTTCATTTCATTCTTTAACTTTTATATTTTTTTGATAAGAAGTTTAATCAATGATAATCAAATGACTTTTTTTGTTAAAGATAAAGTACATCATACGAAGTAACATTTAAACAACAAAATCAATGTACATCCATGTCACTCGCTAGCTCCAACCAAAACCCGGAACAAAGAATATCTGTCATGTTATAAACATAACGGCCACAATTCAATAGGGAGTAAGTCAGGCAGTTCTCTCAGTCATATTACTTAATATATAGGCAACAAAATCATAATATATGAAAATAGATTAAAACTCAAAACATTATATATTAAAATAGATTTAAAACTAGAAAACAATTCAGCAGTCTAACAATAACATCAAAACGAATAATGGAATATGAAACCGATTATTAGTACAGCTTTCACTACTAGAGATATGTCAAAATAACACCGAAGTGTCACTAGATAAGGAACTCAGTACCTACAAAGCGACTCCTAATAAGGCTTCTCACTAGGCAACTCAAACTATAATAGGACTGCGTGCATCGTGGTCCTAGCCTAAGTACATGTGCATGACTCCTGACATAAATGATACCATTTCGACAATCAATGTATCCCTAACTCAGATACACCAACCATATAGCTGATGACAACACTACATATCATAAACTTATATACTATAAATTCTCATTTCTCACATTATTTCATATCCAAACCAATTTATGTGTATTTTATTTGATGATATCTTAGAATATTTCCAAAATAATAACCTTCCAAATATAAAAACTTTCTTAAAATATTAACTTTGAAAAATAGGTGTTATTATGATGAGAAATCGTTTAACATAGGATTTATCTAAAATAGCTAATATTAGGTCTCGAGACTAAACATTTCATTTATATAAGAGTAATTTAAAAATTACTCCCTTTTAAAATATCAATTTTAAAATTTACTCCCTTTTGAAATTTTTGTTAAAAATAACTCCCAAAATCTATCAAAAGTTCAAAAATTGCTCCCAAATTTATTTTTAGGACGAAAATACCCTTGGCTAGAGGGTGAGGTGAAGTAATGTGGCATAAAAAAGTTAGGGGCATTTTCGTCCAAAAATTATATTTTGAAGCAATTTTTAAACTTTTGATAGATTTTGGGAGTTATTTTTAACAAAAATTTCAAAAGGGAGTAAATTTTAAAATTGGTATCTTTAAATGGAGTAATTTTTAAATTACTCTTTATATAAATGTATAATTAATTATTAAACGTCAACGAAAGTCAAAATCATAATTATTTCTCTAAAGGTTGAAGTTTAAGTAATTAAAAGTATTAAATTATAAATTTACAAATTTCCCAGAATTGTACCGTCTTACTATAAAATTCATAATTAAATCATTAAAACTCAAAATGTAAGACCAGCGGGGTTGAAAAACTTTAGAATCTTAGCTAAAACTTTCGTGTTCGAGCAAATCCAAATTCCCAACTTAACAGAGCTTTTTATTTGTACTTTTACAAACTGTCAGAATTAGACACCCGATTGTATCTCATCGATAAAACACATTTAAAAAATTATTTTCAAGCAAGTCCAATTGGATACGTTATACTCTTCAAAATTTATGTACGTAAATTACCCAAATTAACTTCAATGTTTATCATAGACTTTACGACAAATGACAGATTTGCGGACTAATCCGGCATAGCTTCATAAATGATTTATTTTGATCAGACTAATTGGAATAAGTCTAGAAAATTTAATCAACATAAACCAGACATAAAATAAACAGTAGTCTTTTTTCAAATTTTTCGAAAGTAAAGTCTTTAAATAGGATTAATAAATCGTACAAAAACACTAACAGGTTCCGAAACATGATGTAACTTTGTTAAAACAACAAAAACATTCAATTTGATACTTTATATTAAAAATCACAAAAATTAAGAAATAATTTCTTATTTGAATGTTTTAGTCTCGGCCTGATAATACGGATCCAATTTATAATAAATTTAAGCATGCGATTTCTAACTTTCCATGGAAACATGTGAAAAATCGATTAAATTATATTATCATAATAATATAGTAAAAGCACGTCTTTTAGTATAAAGATTCGGTTTTTAAAATAATAGTACAAGAAACTACAACATACATATCATGCAATACCGAGTCATCCCATCATGTGTTACCTTAATCGAGATCCGTATAAATTATGATAATCGTCTTCGTTGGAACTAGCACTATAACCGCCTACGAAATAATTAAACATATGATATTAAAACCAGATACATAATAAGTTAATAGAAGAGGGAACCGAAACGAACAATAAGAGTAATTAAATTACTCTCGAGATCGGAAAGAATCAAAGATGAATTAAGACCAAATTGATGAACTAAATAAGATGAAAAGAGGATGCTTGGTACAACAACAACAATATAACCACAAAACTGACGAGACGAGACGAAGAGCATGGGATCTAAAGCGCGAGGCGACTGCAATAACCATAGTAGAGAACAGACGACAGTAGTATCGAAACAATACTGATAGCAACGTGTGACATTAGCAGGTCAGCGACAAAAAAAGGAGAATAAGAATAAGAATAAGAATAAGAATAAGAATAAGAATAAGAAGAAAAAGAAAAAGAAGTAGAAGATGGGGGAATGAATATTAGTAGCAACAACAACAGCACGCGAGACAACAGCATCAAAATGCGGAATCAGCCGCATTATGTAGCCGCACCACGCAATAGAAGTACGCAGCAACATCAATGGCAGTAACATGCAACAACTCGACAACAACATGACAATAGCAACGACAGGGAGCAGACACATAGAAGGAGAATGAACGAGAAGAGCGAGAGCAGTAGTAACAATGAAATCAGAGCTAGAGGAGTTTAACATAAAGTGGATGAAGCAAATTAAGAGACTTTGAGGGGGTAAATAAAAGAGAGAAGCAAAGTAATGTAACACCAACAACAACAACCAAAGAAATAGGATAGGTAATTTGACATGTGCTTAAAAAAAATTAAACTAAAAATATCTAGTGTGAGATGAACAATCAGCAGGAATTACAGACCTATTGGACTTGATTCGGGTCAAAAATAATTTACGGGTTGATCGAAAACCGTTTGTAAAATAAATAATGGGTTTACGAAGAAATCAAGTTAAAAGTCGCACTTTAGGAAACAAACGCATTAACCGTTGAAAATGAGATAAAATATTATCTTGTCCTAAAATTAAATATTTGGGTCAGGTTCGGTGTTGATAAAAATAATAAGCTGACTCGAGAAATCAAATGGGTCAATCTCAAGTTTAAATAATTATTTGTAATGAAATAAAGTTCCTCGAAGAATAAATAGTTTCCAACAAAACTGAATTAAATTGATCTCTTGAAGCAAAATAATGTTTTTTCAACGAAAGTTTAATAAAATGATTTCTCGAGAAAATAATAAATGTTTTAACAAGTTTCGAGTTGAAAATAAAAATTCGAGCTAAAATAAAGATTTTAGAAATCATGACGAAGTCAAAGTATATCCAATGAGAATTAAAATTAAGGATTACCAGTTAAATTGTAAACAAAAATTAAAATACGAATACGAATTAATTTGCAAAATCAGGGGTGTTACATTAACTCAATAGTCAATATCAAGATTATATAATTTTATTATTAGTGATCAATAATATGTTATTACATACTCCCTCCGGTCACAATTTATTGCACCATATAGTCTTTTCACATAAACTAAGAAGACCAATATAAAATGTTAAATAAATCAATGGTGGGCCTAGTAAACAAAATATTACTCAATGGCAAATTCAATGGTTAAGTGTAAGATGGGAAGGTTAATTCAATGGCAAATCTTGTAAACAAAAGATAGAAACAAGGAGAGTATGGTAATTTGGGTAGGATATAAAAGAGAAGTAGAGAAGTGATGACCAAAAAATAATAAGCTACCAAATAAGGAAAGCGGAAAAAAAAATAGTGACCGGAAGGAGAAGCATTTTCAATCAATTTCTATATACAAAAAAACATTTTGTATAAGTTGTGCTAACAATTTTGATATCACAACTTTAATACCATGGTATTTTAACTGGAAACTACATCAATATAATTGTTACAAGTCATTTGGTTCACTTATTCTAAAATTATTGATCAATTTTTGTTATGTTATCACTTCATGATTTGGGATTTTTTTTTTCTTTTGCATACATTACACAATCATTTCATAACTTCACACAATCATTTCATAACTTCAGAAAAATATGAGTACAATCTCAAACTTCATACAAAGAGATCAATATTAAATATTATTTAATGTGACATGAGCAATACAAAATATAAAGTGATGCAGTAATAATGTGAATGGTCTTTCACAATTTATTATCGAAGTATATGATTCGTTAGAAACTAATAATGAAAGTTTTAAAGCAAATGGCTCAAGTAAAGTTAACTTGAGCGTCGTATGGCACAAACAAAAATGATTTAAATTGCTTTATTAAAATGTCCACTAAAATTGTTTATCTTCCACTCTCAACTTGGGTTGTGTATGTGATCTATATTCTTTGGTGACGAAAAGGTTATTATGACGTCGTTAAATAGCAAATCTAATCAATAAAAAATATTTATAGCCACTTAATTAAGACTAAAACACCAATTAATAAAAAATATGGTATAATGGTTAAGAAAGAGATGAAGAATTTTTATAATGGTTAATCAAACCACGTGTAAGGGGCTGTTTGGTTCGCCTTATGTAGGAATCAGGTATGAGTTTGGAATGACCAAACCCCATACCTTGCGTTTGTTTTGCATTTTTTTGATTTTCATACCCATACTTCAAACCCATGAGGTATGAGTTTCTCATACCCAAGGGTGGAGGTGGGTATGACACTTGATACCTTGGTATCAAATTAATACTCCGTAGCTCTTTCTTTGGTTTTTTTTTTCCGAACTTTGTATGTTTTTATTGTTATTCAAATATTTTTCTTCCAATGATGAAAATATGCGTAAAATATTGTGTCACAAATAATAAGGATTTTATTTGGTTTAAAACATTTTTTCGTAAGATAACAAAATTTTTAAAAAATCATTATTGTTCAATCAATTAAAAATGTCTAAAAAAAAATTTCTTTCTTACAATAATAATAGATATTTTTTAATTAACAGCCTTTTTCCTATAAGATTACGAATATTTTTCCCCGAGATTACTCATTCCAAAAATGAACCAAACGCAATGTATCAGGAATGAAGTTCCAAACCCATACCACCCTAGTATGATTCCTTATTCCAAATCGATACCTTTTTGCGAACCAAACGGCCTAAAGAGATTAGCCAGGTACGCAAAACGCAAAATTACACAAAACTAGCCAAAAAAATGAAGCAAGAGGGAAATGAAACCCAAGTAATATGGGGTTTGAATTTGTGGAGATTGATTAAAAAAACTTAGACTACTAGGCCAAATAAAAAACACTTGGGGTTAAACCAATATGTGTGAAACAATTGGTATACAGAACTTAGGCTAGAACTTGACTTTCATCCAACATACAAGATATGTTGGAAATATTGAGTCACTATAGGGACAAAAATATATTTAGATAATATATGTTGTTGTGTCATGGTATAAAGGCCACTAAATGAGAAACGAAATAGCTCCGACTACGGTACAAATTGATATGAGCATTGTCCTCTAAGGTGACACAACACTTCTCTAGGTTGTGTACTCAACCACATGGAGTTGGAACTCGATGATATACTCAGAATTTATCAAAGAGATTTGGATGATGGAGTATTTGATGATATGACTCATACTCATTCTCTTATATCACTTTTATAAGGCTAATATTAGACTAAAATCAAAGGGTATCCAAAGCAGTTTATGATAGAAAATGAATCTCATTACAATAAAGATAATGATATTCATAACCATCATAAAAATTGGTATCAATATGTTACTTAATGGAAAATACCCTTACTATGAAACAATGGTCAAGATTTTGACTTTGTATTATTTCTAACAATAATCCTCCATTAATACAAATGACAAACCAAAAACAAAAATCCTGAGCACATGGAAAGGTTGCCACTTAGACCTTAAAATCTTTCGATTTGAATTAACATACTAATAATGAATGAGTCAACAACTTACTTACAACAAGAGAATATCTTTTGATTTGAATTCCTTGTTGAACATTGGTTGAATAATTCTGACAACACATATCATACCTTAAGTTCCAAACGAGTCCCGCGATACGAATCAACAAATATATGGCCAAGTGAAGCTTAGGATTCTCATGAGCGTTCTAGAAAGATATCAGTCTCTCATAGTAAGAGGTCAACCCTTCATACTCACGAAGGTGATTTTATCAAGGCTATCTCCACATAACTCACTCACTTATAAGTTATAGAATCATTAAGAGCTCTAGAGCTCAACCTTTCAATACAACGGTGAATCCATCAAGTCATTCACAACAGGACCACCCAAACATAAGGATATAGATTCATTAAGAGAAGCATCTTAACCTTCATCATTACGGTGATCTCATCAAGTTCATCTCACAAGGATCGCCCAAATTTGGGCTATAAGACCATTAAGAGCTATATGCTCAACCTTTCAAATACACAAAATCATTTATGATAATTTCAACTCTATCAAATTTGCATAATACATGTGTGTTTGTAATTCACTGTACATCATTTTTAACAATGTGAAGTTGAAATTAGCATCAAACATTGAATAACAATTTATGCCCCCAACAATTACGCAGGAAGGTACGTCACTGAAAGAACATCTAGACCGACTTCACTCTAGTTTACTTGATTTTCTTAATATATATCTTAAGATAGATGATGAGGATGCTGCCTTAATTTTATTATTTTCATTGTCTCATTTGTTTGAGACTTTCGTTGAGTCATTTGTGGTTGGTAAAGAAACTTTGACCCTGGAGGAAATGAGGCCAGGGCTTCACACTATGGATTTGCGCCGAGTAGCATCGGGTAGTGTTGTAGACATTAGTCCTATAAGACTTGTTGTGAAGCCGCAACTACTATAAGGAAGATGATCATTGGAAATATAAGTGTCCTAGGTTGAAGGATGTTGGAGTTTCTGTTGTTGTACATAGAGGTGCCGAGTGCGACTCTAAGGAAGATTATGTTCTCGTTGTTGATGTTATTCCACGTCCTTTTGATAGTTCGATTCTAGACACGGGGTACGTTTTTCATTTGTGTCCTGTTAGGGAATTGTTCGAGTCTTATGAAGCTTCACATGGGGATAGTGTAGCCATAGGTGACGGGTCCATATGTGAAATGGTCGGAACTATTCGGGTGAAAACAAATGATGGTCTTTTTGCCTTCTTAGAGGATATCAGGCATGTTCCACAGTTGAAGAGAAATCTTCTATCATTGGGATGTTAGTCGATCAGGGCTACAATTTTCAAAGTGATAGTGGAACTTTGTGCATTGTTAGAGGTTCATTGACTACTGAAGGGTGTCAAGGAAGGAGCTATTTATGTCCTTCGTGGAACTGTGCTGATCGTTGGTGTATCGAGTAGTCGTTCATCTTTGTCTCTTGGGTCTATGTTCGGGCATACGCGACTTTGATGTTTGGGCAAATACATCAAGGCACATCTAGTTTGGTTAATTCGATGATCATCTGGATAATTTGGGGTTGATAAGCTTGTGTGAGGATGGTTTTGTTGACAGTAAGGTGGAGTTTTTGCATGTACGGCTCGAACTACAATATTCTCAAGATAAGCTACCAACTGTTGTTTCTTCACCTCAATGAGGTGGTTTGTGTCCGCGTGGTGGGGCGGTTTGGGGCTCCAGGTGGAGCTATTTTAGCTCTTGAAAGAGAGTTGTTGGACCTCCAATGATGTCATTTGAAATTTCGATGGGAGTTCATTATTTTGTATTCTTTGGAGTAGTTGGGTTAGACTTGGTAAGTCTATCATTTACACATAATGATGGTGCTGATTTGGGCTCCCTTATAATGTTAGTATTGTTTGGTTTCGACTTGAGTTGTTGTGCGTTGGTGAGGGAAAATTCGTGGTGGTCATGACACCGTTGCTGACTCAAGTGAGATGTTGTTTTGTTTATGGTGTTGTGTCCTTTTTGGCAAATTGGTACGACGATACATTTTGCCATATTTTTTTTAAAGGAGAATTTGTTCGGGAGTCTTGTGTGCATTTGTTACGGAACACCATTCCATCATTTGTGACGTTGGTGTCTTATTCATTTGTTTTTGGCGTTTGGTCGTGATCTTGCTACGTTTGGCCATGTTGGTATGACGATGTGGTGGGTGCTTAAAGTATTCATCTTCCTACATTTTGTACATGGTACATTTTGGTCATGTTAGTACACTTCAGTCATTTGTCCACTTTGTTTGTTGAGTTCAAGTCACTGTGGAGACTACTGGGACAACTAGTGAATGAAGAATCGACAATTTGAAGTTGATTTGATTGCATAATTGTGAAGCTTGGTTCGTGTCGGACAATTCAAGTCAAGGTGGAGATTGTTATAAATAATAATGATAGCAATTGTCCGTATTCGAGACTCGGGTTGAATGTCGAACTAGGTGCGGAAATAAGATGATGTATTTTGTTAGAGTGTGGTTTGTCCCACATATAAAGATTAGTGGAATGTGGTAGTTTTTCTATGTATAAATGTGAAAAATGTCCCACATAGAAAGATTAACTAAGGAGAGGTAATTCTTTTCTTATAAATAGAAGTCACCATTTCACCTTAGTAATCAACCCAAAAATTGGAGTCTCTTAAGCATCGTCTTTGAGAGAGTTCCTCGGAGGTTTTGTAGTATTATCTCCACAATAGTGAATTTTCTTCTCCTTGTCGGTGTCGACGTAGCCAGTGATTTTTCTGATGATGAACCACGTAATTCCATGTATAAGTTTAAATATTGTTTGCTCTATATTCTTCTCTTCTCGGGTAGTCAACAAACTGTTGGTGATGGGACTCCTCAGTTACAACACATTCCTCCTACTCATTAAAAGGTAAAATAATGCATTCTTGCATTTTGCTCTTAGCGACCTTGTCACCTTTCAACCATTACCTCTTAACAAAATATCACATGCACTATGAAGGTGAAGGTTTTTTATTGATTCAAAGTGGGTGTCTGTGGGTATTAGGGCGTCGACAGAATTTCATGTCATAGGGGTGGTTAATTAACAGGAACATGTTGATCAGCAATATAATTAACATATTGATTATATACTATTGATCATGGTGGGATGATAATGATGTAGTTGGAGACGTTGAGGGAGAGAGGTCAGAGCACAAGGATTGTGTTTAATGATGCGAAATATCAGAAATGGGTAAATGTTGAATTATTATTATTATATATATTTTTTAAACTAGAACTTGTATTAAGATCGAAACAAATAAGTTAGTGGGTAACCGAGATACTATCTGGGCACCCACTCCCTTAGCAATAGAAAAACTAAGACGAGTAAAAATAAAAGCAGCTGCCCGAGCTTCCGCGAAACAAAAGAAGCTGACGAGTAAATAATAATAATAATAATAATAATAATAATAATAATAATAATAATAATAATAATAATAATAATAAACTAGGTGGTGGGGTCCGTCCTATTGCTGTGGGCACGGTTTGGAGACGCCTTGTCTCCAAGGTTGGGGCTGCTCTGATTGGTCCGTCGCTTTGCGGGTATTTTGAGGGCCTCCAGTTTGGGGTCGGGGTTTCCGGTGGGGGAGAGGCCATTTTGCACGCCTTGAACCGGTTTGTTGAGGATCGTGGTGGGGACGTGGGCCTTTCCATGCTTTTGGTTGACTTCCAGAATGCTTTTAATTTGGTCGACCGGGAGGTCATGTTGCGCGAGGTTCGCCGTTGTTGCCCTGTTCTTTCCCGCTGGGTCGAGTTTTGTTACTCTCGGCCTGCCAGGCTTTTCTACGGGGAGCACAGCCTTTGGTCTTGTCAGGGGGTCCAGCAGGGTGACCCTTTGGGCCCTCTTCTTTTCGCTTTGGTCTTGCATCCCTTGATTTGCAAGATCCGGGACTCTTTTCCCTTGAGCTTGCAGGCTTGGTACTTGGACGATGGCACCATTGTTGGGGATACCTTGGTCGTGGGGAAGGTTTTGGAGCTGATTATGGAGGATGGTCCTCGCTTAGGCCTTCACCTTAATGTCGGAAAAACTGAGGTTTTTTGGCCTAAGGAAGACCCTAGGAGTCGACTACCGGGTGTTTTCCCTCACGATATTTCTCGACCGCTACGTGGTGTCAAGGTTCTTGGTGGCCCTGTCAGTATCTGCCGTGCTTTCAGCAGTGAGCTTGTGGCGAAGAGAGTTTCGAGAGCCATTGAGCTTATGGATTCGGTTGCCAGGATTGAGGACCCTCAGTGCGAGCTGTTGTTACTTCGTGCTTGTGCCGGTATTTCTAAGCTTTCTTTCTCTCTGCGTACCTGTCCCCCTTCGGTCTTCGACTTGGCTCAGACCTTTGACGCGGCTTTGCGGTCTAGCCTGGAACGCATTGTCACCGCGTCCGGCCCCGGGTTCGGGGATTGGCAGTGGCGTCTTTCCACACTGCCCTTTAATTTGGGAGG
This sequence comes from Agrostemma githago, assembly GCA_958450325.1. Lineage (NCBI taxonomy): Eukaryota > Viridiplantae > Streptophyta > Magnoliopsida > Caryophyllales > Caryophyllaceae > Agrostemma > Agrostemma githago. The sequence goes on from OY288255.1 coordinate 52,672,792, forward strand.
GTTGGGTGTCTACAGCGCCGGGGATGTCCTGCACTATGCCTTTTTGGCTTCTCGCCTTCAGTCCTCTGAGTTGCAGGCTTTGCTCCTTCGGCCTTCAGCCGTCTCTACTTCCGGGCCGACCTTCGATGCGACCTTGGCTCTGTTTAGCGAGACCACCGGTTCCAACCTTTTTCGTAATCCTAGTGAGATCGCTGCCCCCAAACTCATGAAGAAATTGGCAGATATATATTTCACGAAGGTTGCTGCTTCGGTAGAATCGGTTTTCTCCTTGACTCGGCGACAGGTGGTTTTATGGAAGTCTCTGCAGGGTGCCCACGCGTCTGACTGGTTGCGCGCTGTACCCATCTCTGGGCTGGGGCAGACCATGAATGGGAGGACCTACCGCTCTGTCCTTAGCTTTCGGTTAGGTGTCCCTTTGTTCCCGGTACCTAAGCCTTGCTCTGCCTGCTCCCGGGTTTGTGTTGGGGACATTTTTGGGGACCATGCTGTGTCGTGTGCTGGTACCGTTGGCATTAAGCATAGACATAACCTGGTTCGCGACACCCTTTTGGATATCTGCTTCCGATCTGGTATTTCGGCCGGTAAGGAGGTGGATATCGGTTTGATTGATGGGCACGACAAGCCCCTTCGCCCGGCGGACTTACTTCTGTATTCCTGGGATAGGGGGCGCGATGTGTGTGTCGATCTGACAGGGTCGTCCCCTTTGACTCAGTCCGCGATGTCTGATTTTCTGCCTGGCCGCGCGGTCGCTGATGCTGCTCAGCGCAAGTGCGCCAAGTATGGAGATTTGTGCACCAAGACTGGGTACGGGTTCCTACCTTTCTCTTTCTCTTCTCTAGGGGAGCTTGACGTGGAGGCAGCTGCTTTACTCAAGCGGATTCAGAAATTCTCTATCTCTCAGGACGCGGGAGCTCGAGCAGCTGCTTTTATTTTTACTCGTCTTAGTTTTTCTATTGCTAAGGGAGTGGGTGCCCAGATAGTATCTCGGCTACCCACTAACTTCTTGTAATTTGTTTCGTTATTAATGCAAGCATAATAATAATAATAATAATAATAATAATAATAATAATAATAATAATAATAATAATAATAATCATAGCCTATGGACCAGCTGGTTTAGGCATTATGTAGTGAAAGATAGTACCATTTGGGACCTTAATAGTCGAGACGCTTTCTCTGAGACTATTAGAAGTATGATTAGCCTAAAAAATGAACTGATCCAAGTTGAAGGTGGGATTGCAAATGGGAAGAAACTCATTTTGAGCTGGACCAAAAATGGTAGATACCACACACGAAGAGCTTATGACTGGTTTCGAATCAAGCATCCTCAACTCCAATGGTATAAAGCTTTGGGTGACTCTGTGGTCATGCCAAGACATAAAATTATCTATTCCATGGCAGGTCAGAATAAGCTTGCGACTATTGACATGCTACAAGCTAGAGGCCTCTTCATTCCTAACTGGTGTGTGCTGTGTCGGAACGCGAATGAGAATCACCACCACCTGTTTTTCTTGTGCCCATTCTCTGATGCCCTTTGGCTAAGAATCGCAGGTTGGTTGCAGATCCAGAAGAAAGCTAGTTTACTGGCAGATATGCTACGCTGGGTGAGCTTCTCAAAAGCTAAGTGCACCTGGTACAAATCTTGGCGGAAGGCTGCCATTTGTGCGATGGTTTATGAGCTCTGGAAGGAAAGGAACTATCGGATATTTGCAGGTAAGGAAAGAACGGTGGAGCAGTGCTTTCATGCTATACGAGGTGACGTCAGTCTCAGAATGATACATAAATTTCCCAATTTGCATCAGTTTGTATAGTTACGATTAAGCGGGGAAAAAAGATTGTTTGTATAGTTACGGTGGAGCAGTGTTTTTGATTGTTTGCCTTGCAAACTATTGGATATGCTTGTAAGTGGTTCTCTTTTTCTTTCCCATATATGGATGAATAAGAGATCTAACCTTCTTACAAATAATAATAATAATAATAATAATTATTATTATTATTATTATTATTATTATTATTATTATTATTATTATTATCATTATTATTATTATTTAAGGAGAATTTTATTGATGAATCAAAACGCAGTTTACAAAAAATTGATGGGCAGCCGAGATATTATCTGGGCCTCCACCCCCTTAGCTATAGCAAAGCTAAGTCGAGTAAAAATAAAAGAAGCAGCACGTGCTCTGACATCCTGCGCTATAGAAATATTTTGAATCCTTTTGATAAAGCTGATAGTATCTGCCTCCAATTCCCCAGTGAAGAAAATGACAAAGGCAAGAACCCATTCCAAGTCCCGCGCACAGGCCCGGTACTTTGCGTACTTGTGCCGAGCAGCATCGCCCACAATACGACCTGACATGAATTCGGAGAGCCCAGACGGAGTCAAAGAAGAAGACCCGGTAAGATCCACGCTTATGTCACCTGCCGAGACTCCAGAACGGAAAAGATATCCAAAAGTGTGTCACGGACGAGGTAATGTCGATGCTTTATATCGATAACCCCCGCACATGACACAACATGGTCCCTATAGATATCGTCGCCAAAAACCCGAGAGCAGGCAGGACACGGCTCAGGTAGGGAAAACAAGGGAATACTCAACCGATTGCTAAACACACATCGGTACGTCCGACCGTTCATAGACTGACCCAACCCTGAAATAGGGAGAGCTCGCAACAAATTAGAAGCGTGATTGCCTTCCTAAGACTTCCACAACGCAACTTGACGAGGGGTCAAAGAGAAATTTGATTCTATAGTAGCAACAACCCTCGCCAAATATATATCTACCGAATACTTCATAAGTTTGGGGCTAGCGATTACACATAACAGAACCCGGAACCTCCTTAAGCCTACACAAGGCCGCATCAAAAGCAGGGTCGGGGGCCGACACACCCGCGACGCGAAGAAACGTAGCCTGCAAACCCACAGATTGCAGTCATGATGCCACAAAACTGTAATAAAGGACGTCCACCACGACATACACCCCAAGCCCTCCAAAAGAAAAGGGAAGGGTGGCAACCCGCCACTGCCAGTCGCCTAACCCAGGCAAAAACACAATTACAATACGTTCTAAATGAGAACGAAGTACCGCGTCAAAAGCAAGCTTATTCGACTCAATAACGGTTGGTGTGCAAGTACGTAAAGCAAAATAAAGCTTGGAAATACCAGTACAAGCCCGGAGCAACAGCAGCTCACACTGCGGATCATCAAGCAGAGTGACGGAACCCATAAGCGCGATGGTTATGGTCACTCTACTCATCACAAGATCACTACTGATATAATGGCACGCACAACAGGCCCGCGAAGGACCTTAACACCACGCATCGGTCTGGCGATAGCAGGAGAAGACACCAGGGAGCCTGCTCCTAGGATCTTCCGTATGCCAAAAAACCGCATTTTTACTTACATTAAGAAGAAGTCCCGATCGAGGACCATCTTCCATAACCATGTCCTGAACCTTTCCCACGACCAAGGTATCCCCGACGATAGTGCCAACATCCAAGTACCAATCGTGTAACCTCAAGTCAAAAAGAGTCCCGGGTCTTACAAATCAAGGGATGTACGAACAAAGAAAAAAAGCAAAGGACCCAAGGGATCACTCGTCTGGACCTCGTGACAAGACCACAGACAGTGCTAACCATAATATAATTGGGCAGGATTAGAATAACAAAATTCCACCCACCGGAAGAGAACAGGGCAGTGATTACGAACCTCTTCGAACATGATCTCCCGATCGACCATGTTAAAAGCATTCTGAATGTCCATCACGAGCATGTAAAAGACCCACCACATCAAGAACAATGTACTTACCCCGACAATCCTTACACCCACCGAGGTCCAGAAAAGAGGAGTGCAACCGAACAAACTCGAGCATAACGGAAGGAAAATCGACACACCAAAGCAAAACAAAGCAAAAACGGAATTACGACAAAGTGAAATCGAACAGCAACAAAACAAATGAAAATGGCAAGGGAAGCGAAGGCCATTAAATCACACCGGAAATCGACCAGCCAACAGGCAGCAAGCCTAATCAGGCGCAACTGGCAAAGGCAACCAACGACCACCGGAAAAGCTGAAAGGAAAGAAAAAAGGAACAGAAATGGAAACGGAAACTACCAAACAAGGGGACAATGTCGAACCGGCAAACAAGACAGGGGTTGATCAGGGTTGTCAGACGAGCCCACACAACCAACAACCGCGACCATCAACGGCGTCGTCAAAGCAACATTAGCCACGTATCACAACCAGCAACCGCAATCCCTCGCTCAAACCAACCAGCAACGCAGAATTTGTGGTGGGGACGTGGCCAAGACTCACCCTCAAACCAACATTGGTGTTAAAGACGGCGGCCAAGAATTGGAGGAGCGACTGACGGTCGATGGCAGAAAGGCGGCAACAGAACACGCAGATGCCCTACCCCCACCCTCACTCTCACGAAGCATGAACACTTTTCATGCGCAATCGGCGACGTTAGGTTTGGTTGTCGGCGTGTATTGGTGGCAACGTGGGGTCGTGCGGTAGCGCGTGCTGGCCGTAGGCAGATGCAGCAGGGGAGCAGCAACCTTTAACGCCCTAATTGCATCCCTATCCGCTTTCACGATTATTATTATTATTATTATTATTATTATTATTATTGTTATTATTATTATTATTATTATTATTATTATTATTATTTTATTTTAATTTTATTTTATTTTAATTTTAATTTTAATTTCATTATTATTATTATTATTATTTATTATTATTATTATTATTATTATTATTATTATTATTATTATTATTATTATTTATTATTATTATTACTACTTTAAGAACCACATCATACCCACGTTTGCGCGATATCGACATCGACATTCACCTGTTATACCAAGTTAAAATTTTAGTGAGTTTAATTTGGGAAGATGGGAGCTAAAGTAGGGGTTATTGTTGGATTAATTAAAAGTTTGATTATTACCACAAGATAGGTAATAATTGGAGTACTGTTATTAAATTTTTATCATGTTTTATTTGTGATGAGATCATGGAGATATATTTGTTATTATAGTTATTTTTAATTGTTGTAGTTATTTGCCACCTAATACGTTGTTTACATCCCAAATAATTATAGTGTTGTGGCCTCATGAAATCTGATGACAGAGAAATTAATCACAAAAGTTACATTAAAATAACATTTTTATACAAAGTAGCTAGCAAATAAATGAATAGAGAATAATGATTTACTACTTATGCCGCTCATGTGAAACACAAATGGTACATATATGAGTCTACTGTACTATATTACATTATTTACATTCCTTATAATTAATGTTGTAGAGTTCAGATGGTGATGTAATTGATTGTGTCAACATCTTCAATCAACCGGCTTTTGATCACCCGGCCTTGAAGAACCACACCATTCAGGTGCTCCCTCTTTTGCTCATTCTTGATTCTTCAATTGGCATTATTACATTATACTTCCTCTGTTTCATTTAAAATTTTATGTTTACTTCAAACACGTAATCGTTTTCTTTTGTCAATATTTTTTTCGTTACATATTTATTACTAAATATTATAAAACCTTGATATTCTTAATGAACTCATTTAGAAAATTTAAACAATATCTCGTATGATTATCTTTTATCTTTTATTTTCTATCTTATTTTTTTATTTTTTTTACTCCTTTTATCTATCGACATATTTCATAAAAGAAAAATTACGTGAAGTATCTTACAACCTTTAGTAGACCCCTCATATTTCAGCTATATTATTAATACACTTTGTCCTAAGTTGAGATTTTATTTCTTGTTGTCTTAATATAAAATATAGGTAACTGAATAGACTGGTCTATAAGATAAATGAGACAAAAAAAGGTAAGTGTATTAGAATATATATATATATATATATATATATATATATATATATATATATATATATATATATATATATATATATATATATATATATATATATATATATATAGTAAATTAGAAATTACTCCCTTCAAAGATGTGTTTATTAAAATTTACTCCCTTATGATTTTTTTTTTAATATTTTACACCCAAAAAGATGCAAAAGTTCAAAATTTACTTGCAAATCACTATTCCAATGAGTTTATGATTTTACTGACCGAAATGCCCTTCATTAATAGTACGCCCCTCCCCCACACCACCTCATACTCATCCCGACTTTCCCAACTCTTTCAGTCTCAATTCCAGGAGAACCATAAATTCCCAAATCGAAAATCACAAAACCTAAAACTCGAGCCTCCATTCATCAATCAATTGTGGGGATTTTTTACAAGTCTGCAGACTAAATGAGAGCACAAGAGAAGGGGAAAAGAAGGGTAGGAAGAAGAAAGGGGCACTTTCGGTATAAAAAATAGGAAACAAGCAAAATAATTCAAACTCACCGGATTAACTCGTCGGAGTGGTGATTTGCAAGTAAATTTTGAAGTTTTGCATCTTTTTGGGTGTAAACTATTAAAAAAAATTCATAAGGTAGTAAATTTTAATAAACGCATCTTTGAAGGGAGTAATTTCTAATTTAATAAACGCATCGATTAGATACTAAGATAATAACATTTGCTAAAAACTTCTCTCTAAACTACACTATTTCTAAATAAGAAAGAAAAAAAGAACATTTCATGAATGAATGATTTTGATATATTAATAGGAGAGGTGAGTATTTCGAAATACGAGATGACATATTGCATAATGACATTTCAAAATATTTTCCAATTATTTTGATTTGTTTTGCAGTTTCAAAAATATTTTTGAATTTCTACAATACATGTACCATTGTTAAATATAAAAACAAAATTATAAATTAATAACTTAAAATCTAGATTGAAATATTCTATAAAAATAAATTTATTAATATCGTGCATCAACGCACGAGGTCTGTGCTAGTTAGTTTATTATACCGTTTCATTTTTTTATGTGATCAACAGACATCTCACAATGTTTAAACCTCTAGTCTATATATTAACATATCTTTTCGAGGAAAGTCGACATGGAGTTAACGTTTATATTAGTACGCCCAGAGAAGCCCGAACATTATATGTCGGGCCCAAAAACTAGTACTCCCTCCGTCCCAGTGAATTCTTTACGTTTGGTTTTTGGCACTATTCATGAGGTGGAATGATCTCGAATATATATAATTTCTAATATATAATGTAAAACATAGTCATGTGAGATCTTTTTTGAATGATCTTAATAAGTACATTGAGATTATCAAATTTTTAGAATTTTTAATAACACGTAAATAAAGATATGAACGAAATAAAATATACATCGACAAGTGTGAAAAAGCAAACGTAAAGAATTCATTGGGACGGAGAGAGTACTATAAAGGAGGCTATATGGTCAACAACTCAACAAAAGTTGGACTTTGAGTAAGTTTTTATAGACCATTTTGTCCTTGCTTTTTTCATGGATAATTTTACCCATGGTTTTCTCATCCCTCTATATATACTTCTTCTGTCTCAGTCATTTGTTGTTCTTTTATACTATTTGTGAGAAATACATTAATGAAAGGAAAACAAATGACCGAGATGGAAAGGGTATATCTTTCTCTTTACTTATACTCCCTCCGAACATTATTTTTTACCCCATTACCCTAATATTTGTGAGGAGTATTTTAATAAAATGGGGCAAAAAATAGGGTCCGGATGGAGTATAAAAAAAGGGGGAAGTTGCGGGTTCGCATACAAATTTAAGGACATTGCATGAATGTCCCTTTTGGTGCTAATAAATTTACAATTATGTCCCGATTACCTTATAATTTCTTCATTCCATTTGATTCTTGACATTTACTTTATACATGTATATCAATGATAATTTTCTTTGTCCATATCTTTAATTACACTAAAAAAATTTAAAAATATAATATTTACAATGTAATCGTTTACACAAATTAAACATATCTCACATGACTATCTTTTATCTTAATTTTTTTTAATCTTATATTAGAATTTTTTTTGTCAAAACCTACGTTTTATTTAGGGGGTTTTGGTGAGCAACTATCATTTATTTTATTTTTTGCTTTAAACTACCTTTTATTCTCATTTTTGTTAAAAACTACCTAAATCTAAATTTCCATGATCAAAAGTAAACTTTTCGGCGTTGACTAATCGTGATTTTTTTTGTTTTCTGAGAAATTACCTTTTGTTTTTATCATTTTGTGAAGGATTACCATATTTTTAAACAAACTTGTAACGCGGAAAAATAATTTTTTGACAAATCATATCAAATTATAGTAAAGTAGATCTAAATAATATCCGTAATGTTTTTTTAGTTCAGTGCGTGCTCTCTTATCTTCAATCTAAACTTAGATTAACTTCTCTAAAAACATAATGATGTTACTTATTAAACTTTCAATAATGTACTAGTATAGATCTCGTGCAATAATGCACGGTAATTATAAAGTTTTCTTTTTAGTGCATTGCTTATAAATACTCCTACGTATATAATTCAAAATCTATTAACTTTTCAGATTTTTAATCGAGATAATTGAGTAATTTTTGTTACAAAGTTGATTATATTCTTCCTAAATTTTTCCATGATAATTAAATAAAAAGTTTTTTTATATCACGAAACCAATACTCACAAAATACATACATAATATTTCACTCTGTAGTTTAAATTTATTTTATTACATTAAAAAATATATTTTCTTTATGTTTTTAAATCAAGATTTCAAAGTATTTTATACTTTTTGGGTCCCATACTTTTTTCCATTGTAAATAATTGTACATTTACGCACTTGACTTTATAATTTGTGACACTTATATTTTGCTACAAAAGAAAATTATGTACTCCCTCCGTTCCAATAAATCCAATTACATTTGGTTATTGTGCACTATTCATAGGTGAGAGGAATCATCAATATACGTATCAACTTTTAATTTATACGATAAAATATACAGAGTATCTTGTTTATGTTGTCCAATCGAGTGCATCATGAATTTCAAATTTTTATAGTCTTTTGTAATATGTAACTAAATATATAGATAAAAGAAAACGTGTATTGATATATGTGATAAAGCAAGTTTATGAAATTGATTGGAATGGAGGAAGTATCATAAATATCTTTTTTTAATAGTCTCCTATCTAGTTGTTTTCTTTATTAAAGAATTTTTGGTCTAATTCTCCATAATTATTTAGTTTGATTTCAATTTAGACTTTATTATAGTACTCCATATGAGTTAATGATTCATTTGTTTCCATATTGATGTAAGAGTGTTTTGGAAAGAAAAATATTTCACAGAGCTTGACACCTCACCATATTACTAGTTCCCTCTATTCTCTTAGTATAAGAGGGACTCCTTCTACCAATCATGATCATTACACTCATATTGTGTGCACGTTGTTCCGCCTAATCAATTGCCCACCAACCCCTTGTTTTTTTTGAAGTGAAGATCAATTTCATTAATAATAAATCATACGGGAATTACAAACGATATCAAACTGAACTTAATACAGATTTGTAAAAAAACAAATAAAGAACATCTTTGAAACAGAGATCACTATTAGAATAATACGCTTCTGCATAGCCTTCTATATATCGCTGTTGATTGACACATCCTTTCGTGAAAAAATCTATGGATCTGATGTTATAATCTTCAAAATGATGAATTTTCTCTATTTTCACAAATAGTAGACCGAGATCTGACCTCCATTGTATCACCATACGTAGAAAATTCATTGCTCCTATGATCTTGCACGTAATTTTTGGACAATATTGACCAACCCCTTGTTAAAATAATTAGTAATCTAGAAAAATTTACATGTACAAAAGTTTTGAAGTTAGATGTTTATAATTATTTTTATAACATGTCACTCTACATCCTAGAGGTATTTATAGTAACAATATTGATTTAAAACTTTTAATGTCGGTGAATATTCCCTGATTTCCAAAGCTATACATAGACATCTGTATATATCACACTTTGTATTATCAATTGAAAAATAAATAAAAAACATTGACATATCACTTTCCATATCTCCCCATCAAATATCATTCCATAAACAATTTAACAAGCTTACTAACAATTAATAATTAACGTAAAACAAAAAAATACCCTTGCTCATTGTTTTGACTTCGATCAATTGGGTGATCAAGTTAAGAATGATAAAAGCAATATTAAGAATGTATTGATGATCTCCAATTTGAGAAAAGCTGAAGACTGTTCTATTTGTTAATCGGTAGATGGTCAAGTATTAAGATAACTAAAAACATGTAAGCATTTGTTCCATAAGAGTTGCATAAAAAATGATTTTCCGTAGATTTTAGTTGTCCTATTTGTAGGACATTTGAGCAAAGAAGAATTCATCGTTTATGATAATGTTTGTCTGAAATATTTATACTTGATTGGATTTTGCAAGTTTGTTTAAAAATAAGACAGTCTTTCACAAAACAATAAAAACAAAAGCTGCCAACCTACAATATATTGGTAGCATTCCATATTTATATGTGAAAATGAATGTCTTCGACAAAAAATAAAAACAAAAGTTAATTTCTCACCAAAAAAAATCACGATTAGTCGACGACAAAAAGTTAACTTTCGGTCACCAGAAGTAAGATTTAAGTAGTTTTTAGAGTAAATTAAAATTTACTCCCTTGTAAAATACCAATTTTCAAAATTTACTCCCTTTTGAATTTTTTGTCAAAAATAACTCCCAAAATCTATCAAAAGTTCAAACATTACTCAAAAATATAATTTTTGGACGAAAATGGCCCTAACTTTTTTATGCCATATTACTTCACCTCACCCTCTTGTCAAGGGCATTTTCGTCCTAAAAATAAATTTGGGAGCAATTTTTGAACTTTTGATAGATTTTGGAAGTTATTTATAACAAAATTTTCAAAAAGGAGTAGATTTTAAAATTAGTATTTTAAAAGGGATTAATTTTTAATTTACTCTAATTTTTAACAAAACAAATGAGAATAAATGTAGTTTAAAGCCAAAAAAATAATAATAGATACTTTCTGAAAAAAATCATACTCCCTCCACTTTAAATGATTGTCTCATGTCAATAGAATACTTCTTCCATATATTACCCAAATGGAGCAATCATTTCAAACCGGAGGGAAGATATTATTATCTTACTCGTTTTGTCTATCGACATTTCTTAGAAGAAAATTGACGTTAAGTATCATTTTAACTCACCAACTTTATTAGGCCCCTCATATTTCTACTATCAAGACACTTTGTTCTAATTGAGATTTTATTTCCCATTGTCTTAATATACGAAATAAGTAACAAAAAAGCATTGTCTATAAGATCAATGACTAAAAAAGTTTTTAAAAAAATTAAAAATTACAAAAATGAATGTATCAATAAAGATATTACGATATATAATAATTGATTTTGTTAGTGAGACTTAAACAAGTATAATTGATGTTTTGATTTTGTTAGTGAGACTTAAACAAGTATAATTGTATGTTGTAAACTATGTGTGATACGACCTCATACAATGATATGGTGATAAGGTGAACCCCGATCATAGGCAGGCATATCACTTGTCTACTACACCCTCCCTTCATAATTAACTAATCACACAATTTATTTTATCAAACTTGTCGAGACACATTTTACACATATCTTTTATTTTGCATTAGCAAAAATCGTGAAAATTTGATATTCTAAATGTACTCGTAGAGACGAATCAAAGAAGATCTCACATGACTATATTTTCTATTATAGATGGTCCTGAACATTGAAGATTCTTTTGAGTTGTGAATAGTGTCAAAAAGTGAAATGGTGTGTTTGGATATGAAGGGGGGAGTATAAAAGAAAGATGATGATTTGCGTAAATTTGTCATTGTCATTGTCAAGCTCACCTTTCACATTTGCGATATTTTCATTATTGTGATTTAATTTGTTATTATCTACGTAGTAATTGTTTTAGAAAATGCTTATCAGTCGACCGTAGTAGGAAAAACTACTGACACTCTTTGACTAATAAATTTAAATGTGAAGTAAATGTATAAGGTGAATAAAAAGTCAACAGGTAATATTTTATTTAACTCCGTATATATTTGAAAATATGACAATTAATATGGGATGTACAAACAAGAATGAAAAAAACAATAAAATTGGGATGAAGGAAGTATTTGCTTACAAACATTTCATTGTTTCCTCACATTTTTCTGTTTCTTTATATTTATCATCATTATTATTACGAGTAATAACTTAAGGATTTTTTTGGCTTATAGCAAATGTATTTTTCACTTATATTTCATTATATGCTAGCTTTATCTCATATTCTCGAAAGAGATCAATAAAAATTAATCAAAATTATATATTGAAAGAAAATAGAGGTAGAATTACGGTAACTAACTAGTTATATTAATTAAACTCTATGTCGTTTCATTATAGTATGTAATAAATTGACACCTCACAATGTTTAAACCTCTTGCCTATATTTGACATATGTTTTCGAGGTAAGTCAACTTGAAGTTAACGTTTATATAATTACACCCACAGAAGCCTAGACATTACACGACGAGCCCAAAAACTAGTTTAAATACGTAATTTATCCATGAACCCAAGTACGTACATATGAATTAGCTAGACCACCTACATATGGATCGGACTACGCGCGTATAACACAAGACATACCTTAATTATGTGGACATTATTATTATTATTATTATTATTATTTGAGAATTTTATTGATGAATCAAAACGCAGTTTACACAAAATTGAGATTATTATTATTATTATTATTATTATTATTATTATTATTATTATTATTATGAGAATTTTATTGATGAACCAAAATGCAGTTTACAAAAAATTGGTGGGTAGCCGAGACACAAAAAATTGGTGGGTAGCATTATTATTATTATTATTATTATTATTATTATTATTTATTTAATTTTTTTTTTTGCAAGAAAGTTACGTCTCTTTATTCATCCATAAGGGTAAAGAAAGAGGCTAATCTTACAAAGTCTATCCCCTATCAAAACATTGAATCCCCTCAACAACTTCTAAGTAAACTAAGGTCCATACCTCTACTCCTCATTCTAATGAAAACCTCAAATTTAATCTGATTAATAATGCTAGTACAAGACCTAATCTCATTCTGAAACAGCCTGTTGTTACGTTCAAGCCAAATGTGGTATGTGACAGCGGCCAAACAGTGACGGCACCATTGATTCTTCCAGTGTTTTTTCCGGCGTTTAGCCATACTCCATTTCAATTCCATCTTCAAATCATGACCTCTATCTTGAATGTTTAGCCATCTCTGAATTCCATGCCATATATTCCTCGCATAACTGCAATCAAAAAACAAATGCGCATGGTCTTCTTCCTCAATCCTGCATAAAATGCATCTATTAACCATAGGAAGCCCTCTCCTCTTCATGTTTTCCACTGTAGCTAGCCTTTCTTGGGCAGCCATGGAAGTAATAAATCCATGTTTGGGTATAACCTGTTGACCTCGTAAAGAATCCAACCATCTCTGCTTAGAGAATTTGTGCCTAAACCAATTATAAGCCATCATAGTCTGATACACCTCATCCTTCTGCCAGCTGCAAATAAGAGACATGGCCTCCTGTGTATTTCCCACACCAGCAACAATCTCATCTCTTAACTTAATAATGCTCTTGATTGTAGAAGTATATCTCTCCTCTTTCTTTACATCCCATATGGATCTTGAGCCCAGAATATAGCGCTTTACCCAATTGATCCAAATACTTTCCTTATTTCTAATTATCTTCCAAAGCCAATGACAAACTAGAGCCTTGTTCCAAGCCTCGATATTAATTATCCCAAAGCCCCCTTCATCCCAAGGAGCACACATACTATCCCAACTTTTATAGCACATACGCCCCTTATCAAGCTTACCCGTCCACAGATATGTCCTGCAGAGCTGCTGAAGCCTACGTAAAACATTCTGAGGAAGCAAGGTATTAACGCTCCAATAATTGAGAATCCCAAAAACAACTGAGTTGATTAACTCAATCCGACCAGCAAAAGAAAGTGTTGCAGCAGACCATCCATATATGGAGCCCATTATAATGCTCCATTCTATTAGTAACGGCATTCAAGGGAATACCTAGATATTTGCAAGGAAAAATTCCTCTCGAAAAACCTGTAGTTTCCATGATCAAATTCATTACATCAGAATTCACACCCCCTAGATAAATATCAGTTTTATCCTTGTTAGATTGCAGTCCAGACTCACTAAGAAACAGATCCAATGCATTCATGATAGCCAGTATAGTAGGATAATCTCCTATAACGAAAACCATCAAGTCATCAGCAAAAACAAGATGGTTAAGATTAATTTGCCTACATTTCGGATGATATGAAACCTGAGAAAGAGTTTGGCTGTACCGAAGGTGCCGAGACAAAACTTCCATACTAAGTACGAAAAGGTAGGGGGATAGAGGATCCCCTTGCCTAACCCCACTCCTTCCTTTAAAAAATCCTTGAGAAGAACCATTCACTTTAATTGAGAACCAGGACCCTTCAATGCACGTTTTTATCCAAGCAATAAATTGCTCAGGAAAATTGAACTCCCTCAGCATATTGTCCAAGAACTCCCATTGCAAGGAGTCAAATCCTATTATCCTTAACCATATTGCGAAGAACTCCTATTATCCCATTGCAAGAACTCCCTCAGCATATTGCGAAGATCAATTTTCATCAAGCATCTCGGAGTTAGATACTTCCTGTTATAATTCTTGGTAAGAGATTGGGATAAAGCAATATTGTCATGAATGCTCCTATTATGAATGAAAGCCGCTTGTTCAGGTCCTACGACCTTGTGGATTACCTTTTGCATCCTATTAGTAAGTAATTTGATTATCGTCTTGTACAAGATAGAGCAGCAAGAAAGAGGCCTGAAATCCGTCACAGAAAGGCAGACCCGTTTCTTAGGCACAAGAGTAATAAGACTAGCATTCGCCTGTTTCACCAGTTTACCCTTAATAAAAAACTCCTTCACAGCATTGCAAAAATCCCTAGCCACAATACTCCACGCAGCTTTAAAGAAACCTGCAGAGAAGCCATCCGGACCCGGACTCTTGTTGGATCCAATAGAAAAAACTACACGTTTGATCTCATCCTCCTTAGGCTGATCCAAAAGAATATTCCAATCAATCTGTTCAACCTTATCCCCCACTGCCCTACTATCTCTATCAATAGCCACTACATCCTTCTTGTATCCTAGCAAGTTCTCATAATAATCCACGAAACTAGCATTCACCTCCTCTCTTCCTTCTCTATGGATGCCCTTCCTATCATTAATAGCTCCTATTATTTGTTGTTGCCTCCTCTCCTTGATTCTAGAGTGAAAAAAGGTAGTAGCAGCATCATCCTTCACTATAGTATCCATTTTTGCCCTTTGGTGGGCTATACTAAACTCCGCCTACTTGAGCCTCTTCCACTCATCCATAATTCTTTTCTCCTTATCCAATAGAGCAATATCATTCTTGTCATCCTGAATCTGCTGTTGACAGTTTTCCAAATCTATCTCCAACTTTTAAATTCTATGCCTCACATTAGTAAAAGAGTTTTTATGTAGTTCTTTCAAAGCAATTTTAACATTCTTCAACTTGCTAAATAATTGATATCCGACACACCCATTAACCCTCTTCTGCCAGGCTTCCTGAACAGTCTGCTGGAACTGTGGATGGATCGCCCAACAATTAAGATAACTGAATCTGCTATGCGTCTTGCTTCCATTAACAACATGTACCACTACCGGGGAGTGGTCGGATACCCCAGGAGTCAGAATTTGAGCATAAGAATCAGGAAAATCATTAATCCAACTCATATTAACAAGAGCTCTATCGAGTCGAGTCCACACTCTATCTTTTGCTTCTTGCTTATTCGTCCAAGTATATTCACATCGTTGCCCAAAAATCTCTTGCAAAGAGCATCCCTCTATACAATTATTAAAAGCATCCATATCATCAACATGAGGTTCAGAACCCCCAATCTTCTCCGAACTATAACGAATAATGTTAAAATCCCCCATAACTATCCAATCATTGACAGTTCGACTAATATTTAGTAATCTTCCCCATAATCTGTCTCTCTCAGTAGGATCATTATGCCCATAGACCATAGTTACATCAAATTGTTTATTAGTCGCAAAGTGATGCACATGAAAATGGATATACTGATCCTCAAGTTCCACCTGAGAAATCTTCACACTACTAAGGTTACAGATCACCCAAATACGCCCATTATAGTGACGGCTATAATTAGTAATAACCTCACAACCTGTGAATTTACCCTTAACGACAGACTTTGCCTTACCCTCTTTAATTCTAGTTTCTAAAACACCCAAAATATCAATCCCCCTACCCCTTATCAGTTTTATGATCTCATTTTGTTTAAGGGGTTCATTGCCACCTCTAATATTCCAAGTACCAATAATCATATACTAATATCAGGAGGTATTGCACCCTCTACTGGAGGATATAAGTCCTCCCCATCCTGCATATTATTGCCATTGCCCTGCAATAATTCATATCTATTAGGAGTGAGTAAGGCTGCAAATCCTATCTCCTTTCTCCCCTCATCATAGTCAACACTAGAGCCTTTCACCTTAAGACCTACCCCAGCACATCCTGGACGCTTTACAACCGGAGTAAACCCAGGCTCAGAATCAAAACAACCATCCAGGCTCTCCAAGCCTTCCACTGGCTTGTTCTGTCCCAAAGCCTGACTACATCCGTTGAGGTACCGCCTAGTGCTTGGGGTCCTGTGCCAGTGATAATCAGGCCTCCAGGTGACTCTTATTATTATTATTATTATTATTATTATTATTATTATTATTATTATTATTATTATTATTAATTTTTTTTTTTTTTTTTTTTTTAACGGAACTTGCATTAAACACCAGAACAAATTACAAGAAGTTAGAGGGAAGCCGAGATACTATCTGGGCCCCCATTCCCTTAGTGATTACAAAGCTAATTCTAGTGAAAATATGAACTGCGGCACGCGCTCCAGCATCCTGAGATAAAGCAAATTTCCGAATCCGCTGGAGTAGAGAAACAGCATCTGTGTCGAGCTCGCCGAGAGAGGAGAAGGAGAAAGGTAAGAAACCATACCCGATCGCCGTGTAGTGTGCTTGGTACTTGGCACATTTACGACGGGCAGCATCAGCAACGACCCGTCCGGGCTCGAAAGCGGTGAGGCCAGTCTGAGTCAAGGGCGAGGACCCAGTCAGATCAACACAAACATCACGCCCCTTGTCCCACGAGTAAAGCAGAAGGTCAGCTGGTCGCAAGGGCTTGTCATTATCGTCGTAGAGGCCAATCTCCACCTCTTTACCTGCAGAGATCCCGGCCCAGAAGCAAATATCCAACAGTGTGTCCCGGACAAGGTTATGGCGATGTTTAATCCCTACAGTACCAGCACACGAAACCGCGTGATCACCAAAAATATCGCCTCTGAGGCCCCTGGAGCAAGAAGAGCAGGTCCCGGAAAGCGGAAACAGAGGGACTCCAAGGCGGTAGCTAAGCACACTACGATATGTCCGACCGTTCATGGTTTGCCCGAGCCCAGTAATAGGGACAACCCTCAACCAGTCCGAAGAATGGTCCCCCTGCTGAGATTTCCACAGGGCAACCTGTCGAGGAGTCAAGGAGAAAACAGATTCTGCCGCTGAAGCAACCCTCGTGAAATATATATCTGCCAATTTCTTCATAAGTTTTGGGGCAGCGATCTCAGATGGGTTACTCAAGAAGTCAGAACCGGTGGCCTCAACGAACCCACTCAAGGCAGACTCAAAGGCAAATCCGGGGGCAGCGATCTCGGAGGGACGAAGCAGCTTAGCTTGCAAATCGGCAGACTGGAGGCGAGAAGCAAGGAAGGCAAAGTGCAGGGCATCCGCCGCGGCAAAGACACCGAGCCCCCCGAGGAAAAAAGGGAGGGTAGCCAGCCGCCACTGCCACTCCCCGAAACCGGGTCCAGAAGCCGTGACAATACGCTCAAGGCTAGATCGGAGCGCAGTGTCGAAGGAAAGGTAGGCCGACCCAAAAGCAAGGGGAGAGCAAGTGCGCAAAGCAAAGTATAACTTAGAAATACCTGTGCACGCCCGAAGAAGAAGTAACTCACACTGGGGATCCTCAATCGTAGCAACCAAGTCCATGAGCTCTATAGTACGGGCGACCCTCTTCGAGACAAGAGCGCCACTGAAAGCTGGGCACGCGCTGACCGGTCCCCCCAGAACCTTAACACCGTGCAAGGGCCTGGCAATAGAGGTAGGGAAAACACCAGCCCACCTGCTTCTCGGATCTTCGACAGGCCAAAAGACCTCCGTCTTCGTAACATTGAGGTGGAGGCCAGAACGGGGGCCCTCCTCATGATCAACTGAAGAACCTTCCCCACAACAAGCGTATCCCCAACAATAGTACCGTCATCGAGATACCAAGCCTGAAAGCAAAGATCAAAGGAATCCCTGATCCTACGAACCAAGGGATGCAGGACCAGAGAGAAAAGGAGGGGACCTAAAGGGTCAACTTGCTGAACCCCCTGGCAAGAACGGAGGCAGTGCTCCCCGTAGTAGAGCCTAGCTGGGCTGGAATAGCAAAACTCAATCCAGCGGGAAAGGGCAGGACACTAACGACGGACCTCTCCCAGCATAGTCTCTCTGTCGACCAAGTTAAAGGCGTTCTGGAAATCGACAAGTAACATGGAGAGACCCACATCAACGCCACGATCCTCGACAAGGTGGTTCAAGGAATGCAGAATAGCCTCACCCCCACTAGAAACACCTACCCCGAATTGAAGGCCCTCAAAATAGTCACTCAAAGATGGGCCAACCAAGAAGGCACCAACCTTGGAGACAAGGCGTCTCCAGATGGTGCCCACAGCAATAGGACGAACCCCTCCCCCTGGCTTAACGAGTGGGGTGAGCGGAGCACTAGCGATGTACTCACCTAGGACCTGCGGACACTTCCCCTCGAGAAAAAGGTTGACCACCCGGGTGATAGAGGCAATCAGGTCATCAGAAATGGCAATAGCAGCACCACTCAAACAATCCAGCAGATGTTGGGCCCGAAACCCATCCCTCCCACAAGACGTGCCCCGGGGGAAACTCTGAATCATATCCAAAACAATAGACACCGACGCATCATGACAATGGCCAGGAGGCTATCTTGACGCTTATTATTATTATTATTATTATTATTATTATTATTATTATTATTATAAAACTGGAACTTGCATTAATAACGAAACAAATTACAAGAAGTTAGTCCCGTAAAATTTGAGGTTCAAGAAACGGGAACACAGTCTCGTAAAATTTGACATCGCGCGAAACAAGATATTTGTCCCGTTCCGAATCATATAGAGACCATCCTTTCTTACCATAAGGATAACGAACGAAATCACACTTCCGACTACGACTATAATTCCCTAGAAATTCTGACGCAATACAGTGGTGGAAACACTGTAGAGTTGAGATTAAAACCCTCTGACAAACTATATCTTATTAAAAGAAATGGTAAGTCAATACAAATGCCTCGTTTTACAAAAGGGCTAAAGAGGAAATTCTACAAATAGGTTTATAGAAATCCATAAATCGCGAATGAAGAAAGAGTAGGATCCACGCTCCTCGCTGGCTCACACCCAAAACCCAGAAACAAATACCTGTCATGTTATAAACATAACGGCCACGTCAGTGGGGAGTAACTCAGACATTCTCCCAACCATACTATATCATATGGAGAATAATAGTATTATTATATCAAAATATTTAAAAAGATAAAACATTAAAACAATATAATAAGAATAAGTTTTTATCTAAACTTAAAGCACTTGCCAACCTGCAAGTCAAAAATAAGTCGATAATAATAATAATATTCAAAAATAGCATTACGGAGATTCGATCACTGTGCACAAAGCTAGACTTTCACTACGGATAATACTGGAAACTAGCTTCGAGAACTGTAGACTTAACTCATAGCAGAATCCAGTCTATACTTAGGAAACTCAACTATAACAGGACTGCATGCAGCGAGGTCCCGGTTTAAGTAGTGCACACCCCTCCTAAACAACAATTATATCTAGTTCAGCTGACGGCGACTAACACGATGCAATATCTAGCTTAAGGTTAAAAGATACACTCTCCTGATCGAAACTATGCCTAGTTCAACAACCAAATGTGCCCCAAATAAACACACCGGCTTTATAACTGATTGCAAAAACGTACATCCCAAACTATATTACTCTAAATCCCACACTTGTTCTTATTCCAACTCCAAAAGAAGTCATTATTGATATAAACAAAAGATATAATCAATATAAATAATATGAAGATAAAAGGAATAAACATTTCATATTAAAAGGGAAAACTTTCTATAAATAGAAACTTACTTAAACTAGAAATATTGTTATAAAAAATACGTAACTGATTAAAATAAGTGAAACGTATAAAAATAGCATTTCTAACAAAATTGACATTTTATTATTATCATCGTTATCGTAACTTTATTATATTTCTAAATTCATTACTCAAAATATATGTAAAATATAATAAGTCAATATATAGTATTTTATAATTAGAAAATCCAGTTAAAACTATAAGTTTTAGAAAAGAGATGTTTTAAAAAAACGATATCAAAATTAATTGAGTCAACGAATTTTATAAATAAAAGGAGATTTACAAAGATTTCAAATTATTTTTTTAACAAATAACTTTTATTAATAAATAATACAGATTTTACTAAAAATAGTAAATCGGAAACAAATAAGAAATTATTAGTGGAAATAGTGTCGTCTAAAAATGTATTTCAAACAAACGACTATCTTTTAGCTTATTAGTATAAAGCGTAAAACAAAAATTAGTATAATAAATGAATATATAAATCTCGATTATTATATTTAAAGTACTATTCGAGTTAAAATCATAAATTAATGAAATATGACGAAAATATGAAATAGATATTATTTAGTTAATAGTGTCACGATAACCAACAAAATATTATAACGATTATAAATAATTTAATTTCTAACAATTTATAAAACGATATCGAATACTTGTAAAATATTTATAAAGCACACGATTTAAAAGAATGTTATTAGCAAATAGTAAATAGCTAAAATAAAAATTAGAAAGTCGAAAGTAAAATATTTACTACATATTACTACTCAAACATACGATATAATACCGAGTAACGTCCTAAAGTTACCTTTGGCACAAAAATCGTCAATGCACTCCAATCGCTCTGATACTCGTCTTAAAAAAAACTTCAAGGCTCCAACAGAACTCGAGACATATAGAAACAAAAACAAAGGGATTGGAATTAAGGAATATTGAAAATGACTAGAGGTGACACGAAATACGTGACAAGGAAAAGAGAGGGGAAGAGAAGGGATCATGAGAATCGTGAAAGAACGAGAAGGAGAAAATAAAGGAATCGAGGAACGAGAACGAACAACGAAATGAGCAACAACAACGAGGAACAAAAACAAAAACGACATGGTACGCTTAGACCTGACGGACAACAGCAGCGCACCAAGACCACAGTACAATGCCGAGCAGCGACAACCACCACAAAATAACGCAAAGATTGGGGTCGAGAACATAATAAGGTGAAGAGAAAGAGCTAACACACAACCAACACGTACAGCAGCAAGAGTAGCAAAAATACGGACAGAAAATGGAAGGAATAATGAAGAATTGGACACACACACACAGGCTGATTAGCATACAACTGCGAGTAGCAACAGAGTCAAGACAATGGCTCAATAATGAAATGACATTAGAAGGAGAAACAACAGCAGCCTCATAGAAATACAGGAGAAGAAACGGACAGCACAAAAGCACGACAAACAGCAGCAGGGTGATAACGTACACCAGCAGCGGACGACAATAACAACAATAAAATGACGACAGTAGGAACGCCTCAACAAAAATGGGAAGAGGAAAAAGTAAGAAGAGTAGAACAAAGAAGAAATAGGAAAGGAGATTAAGAAACGCAAAAAAAGAAGAAGACGAATAAGTAAAACACACAGTAGCAGCACAAACCTACCAACAACAACAAACAAGTCAACAACAACAGTAACAGCAGCAAAGAGCAGCATCAACATCAAATCAGGCGAATGAGATTGATGATGGAGGTTGGTAGGGGAAGAGTAGAGGGGACGAAAAAGAAGGGGAAGAGTTGGAAAAAGAATAAGGGGAGTGGGGAGTTGAAGAAAATAAATGGGAAAGACTAAGGGGATAAATACGTTAAAACAAAAAATGGGAAAAAGGGGATGTGAATGAGACGGTGGAACAAAAAAAAAGGAAGAGGGGGGATAGAACGTTAATATAGGTGGGACTGAATTCAATTCACGAATTCAATTCAAATGAGGTAGGTACTACGGATTCAATAGAATAGGTGTAGTACAAGACAATTTCCGAGACAATAAGTTGACTGACCCATGAATTCGAATTAAAAATGAATTAATAAAAATAATTGGACCAACTAATAAAATTAGTAAAATAAACGTTTCTCGAGATATAAACAATTATTCGGGACGGAAATGAAGTTCATAGAAATAAATAATTAGACGATTAGATTGTTTTCCTTGCCCAAATGAACATCCTTCGTAAAGTTGTGAAGTTTGAGTTAAAAACATTAAGGATTTACCCGCTATAGCATTTAGTCTAGCATCATATGCCTCGTTTTTCCTTTGACATTGGGCCATGAAACCATATTGATCCTTTTTTCATTTGGATGGCCATTTCTTGTTGACTCTTTTGCATTAGAAGAGTCGCTTGATATAACTCCAAGTTGGGGATCTTTTGTTGTGTAGTATGTGAGGGCATTTGGTGGTCATTGGGGTTTTGGAATGCTCCTTGAAAACATTGATGCTGCCCAAGGGGTGGGGCCTCATATGGTTCGTAATGAGGTTGAGATGATGGGTAGTATGGTGGGTTTTGGGGAGATTGACTTCCATGCGGAGAAATATGATCAAACATGGTGGGGTTAAAATGGTGATTTGAGTAATAACCACCATGATCATAAGATTGATATGCATTCACTTGATGGAAGCTGTTTCCATATCCTTGAAACTCATACCCACGGGTTTCTTGATTACCCCATGAAGCATGATAGTAGTTAGGAGACGTCATGGCATCACCTTGATTCATAAAGGGAGAAGAGGAATCACGTGTAGGCACTTGAGTAAACATGAGAGTCCTAGTGCTTTTGAGGCACTAGGAAAAGAGAAGAAATAACACGTAGAAGAAGAACATAGATGAACATGAAGGAGAAAACACGAAAGCCAAGAACAAAGACTAAAACTAAGCACACAAGAGTCTAAACTACGACGTCCCCGGCAACGGCGCCAATTTGATGGTAGGAGTTTTTTGTCTATCCTACCGATCAAAATTATAATCAACGAACCTAAGCTATGAAGTTAGGGTAAGTCTAGTCGATCCTCAGGGACGAGAGTTCCAAACTAAAGAGTGCTATGGTCTAAGACTAGGTTCAAGACGAATTTAAGTAATTGATTGAAGTTGGTGACTAATCTAGAAGTAACTACAAAACTAAGGCAAAGAAAACTAAAACGATAATGAAAAGGGGGATCAACAATAGAGGAAAGAACCTAGAGTTAGGTCGGGTTCAAGGGTGTCTAGGAGGCCAAGGAGGAGTAAGGGTGCCGGTGTAATCCACTAGCCTTGGTTACCTCCGGGCTCTCGCACTTAGACGGCCAAAGGGGTCTCTACACTACTCT
Organism: Agrostemma githago; assembly: GCA_958450325.1. Classification (NCBI taxonomy): domain Eukaryota; kingdom Viridiplantae; phylum Streptophyta; class Magnoliopsida; order Caryophyllales; family Caryophyllaceae; genus Agrostemma; species Agrostemma githago. The sequence goes on from OY288255.1 coordinate 52,696,469, forward strand.
CGTGCTAATAATGATGATATCGAACAAACTTACATGCAACAACATACAAGAGAAAACAAGGAAACATGAATTTCTCAATCACAAGTCTACTAGGCATTTCATCAAACATGTTGTGTATACAATGATAGGAGGCAAGGTAAATGACACCAAACACCACAAATTTCCACCCTAATCACCCATATAAAACACCCAGTCCCCCTACTAACCCTAGCAAGAAGACTACTCACTCATGTTTAAGATGGTAATCACAACACTCATAATGAAACAAGCACAAACATGAACATTCGTCATTGAATATTGAAGATTACTAAGCATAAACACAAATGAAAGCTAAGTAGAAAAGATTAGGAAGAAGAGGGATTATACCAACACCAAAGAATGAACAAAAGATTAAATATTTGCATAAATAAACCCAAAGGAAGATCTTAAATGTTGTCAATAAAGTAGATCAGCCCAAAAATTCTTCAATAATACAAAGATGAAACAAGGATTAAACTAGATTAACGACTAATTTGATGAGCAATTATGAAGGATTAAGCTAATCAACACTAATCTAAGCTAATCTATCATAAAGTAGATTTAGGGTTTCGTGATAACAAATGATTACAAGAGGGACTATTTATAGGGTTGGAAGAAAGGGGAGGAAGCGAGGAATCGAATCGAAGCTCAAATAGGCTGTCACGGTCGTGTTAAGATGGTCACGGCCCTGACTAACACCCATCCCGACTGTGACCATTTCATCCCAACTGGGATGGGCCTTAGGCCTTAGCTCATGGTTGTGACCCTTTTCGACACGGCCGTGAAGGCTAGCAGTAAGCCAACTTCTTTTCTATCTTTTGTCATGGCCATGTAGATGTAGGACAGGGCCATGTAGGCCTAGTGGGCTCCAAGGGACTTTCCTACTTGATCTTTCTTGGCTTCTTATCGATACTCGGTGCTCGGGATTATCTCAAGTGGGCTCCAAGGGACTCGGGATCGAGTCTAAGGTATCGAGTCACCGTTGTTTCTCTTCATTTGCTCCATACGCGTCGGAAACAAGATGAAATCGTTCCATTTCTCCATGATAGGCCTTACGAACCTAAAACATACTAGAAGAAGCATAGTTAGCCTCGAAACCGCTCGAAAGAGCGATTCCATCAAAGAAAGCGGGACAAAACACGTGAAATAAACACTACAAAACATGCTTATCAACGGTCCCGGTCGGGATGGAGGTGGTCCCGGTCGGGACGGCTGGCACGAGGATCTGGATTGATTAAAATGAAGACGGGCTGCAAAACCAGCCATCTTGGCTACTTCTTTCTTGTTTTTATCGATATAACGCCCTAAACTCGTTCTTCTTCAGTAATAGTTTGGAACGCACGATTGAGAGTTAGGAGAGGTTCTTGGGCAACTAAGACGGAACATACCGACCAGTATTCACCCAAGAGGAGACCAAGCAAAAATTGATGAAGATGATCATCTTAACGGCGAGTCGCGTGCTTTTTCCCGACATCACAATCACACTTTCCATAAGCGCAAGCAATCATGGGCTCATGCTTATCCAATTCATCCCACAACATACTTAGTTTTCCGTAGTATGTGGCAACGAACATCGATTTTGTCTGACGAAACTCATTCAGTTCAAATTTATGTTGTTGAATATGTGGTCCTTCCACCATGCTAAATCGTTCATGTAAATCACCCACAAGAATTTGGGATTTTCATAATTTGGAATTAATGCTTTTACCTTAGGAACGATCGTATTTGTGATCGTCGACAAGAGAGTATATTGGATTGCCTCCAAATCTTCATCGGTGCAAGGTGGTTTTGGAGCTTAAATGGTGTCATCAAGAAAACCGTATTTTATTCGTGCTCGGAGAGAAATGTGCATGGCGTGCGCCCAATCTTCATAATTGTGAAATTTAAAACGGACGGAAGTAATGTAATCCCCAGGTCGATCTTGGGGACCAAGGTAATAGGGAGAATTTGTTACAATTTTGGTGATGACACCACCGTCGGGTTTATCGTCGGCCATACTAAGCCGTCACGACCTTTTCTTTAGGGTTTAGGTATTTAGGGCTGGCTCTGATACCATGATATTTTAGGATTGAAAATAATTGAATCGGGAAAAGTTGTTATTCTCATTCATCTCAAGGGTATTTATAGTTACACATATAATAGGACATAATAGAACCCGATACCTACTAGAACTCCTACTAGGCCCAATAAACATGGATATATTTTTTTCTCTTATAGATTGTCGTGAATATCGAAATTTCTTATTGACTGTAAATAGTGTCGAAAAGAAAAAGGGTAGCTTAGCTTGGTCATGAACGAAGGGAGTATTATTATTGTTGTTGTTGTTGTTGTTGTTGTTGTTGTTGTTATTGTTATTGTTATTGTCATTGTCATTCTTGTTATTGTCATTGTCATTGTCATTGTCATTGTCATTGTTGTCGTTATTGTCATTGTTGTTGTTGTTGTTATTGTTATTGTTATTGTCATCATTATTACTATTATTATTAATTAGTATAGTATTATTGTTGTTGTTGTTGCTGCTGCTGCAGATGAGACCTAGTTTTAGAGTTGAAAAGAATGTGATGATTAAAGACAAGAATAAGTTTTCAAGTATTGAAACAATAGAACAAACCTGGCAGAAAAGTGGGAGTTGTCCGGAGGGAACAATCCCAATTCGAAGAGTCACCAAAAAGGACTTGTTACGATTTCAGGATTTTGAACGCTTTGGAATGAAGCCTCCTTATTACATTCCCAATACCTCACCTCCTCATCGCCGCCATTCATTGCTTATCAACAATGCTACTGTCTTAATTGGCTTTCGACCAAATTTCTCTGTATGAATTTCTCACCGACCCCTTTTTATTTCAATCGTCGTCATCATCATCATCATTATTATTTAACCAAAAAAATACATACTATTATTATTATTATTGTTATTTTATTTTAATTTTTTTATATTATTATTATTATTATTTTATTATTATTTTTATTTTTTTATTTTTTTAAAACCAGAACTTGTATTAAGATCGAAACAAATTACAAGAATTTAGTGGGTAGCCGAGATACTATCTGGGCACCCACTCCCTTAGCAATAGAAAAACTAAGACGAGTAAAAATAAAAGCAACTGCACGAGCTCCCGCGTCCTGAGAGACAAAGAATTTCTGAATCCGCTTGAGTAAAGCGGCGGCCTCCGCGTCGAGGTCCCCTAGAGAAGAGAAAGAGAATGGTAGGAATTCATACTCAGTCTTGGTGCATAAATCTCCATACTTCGCGCACTTGCGCTGAGCAGCATCAGCGACCGCACGACCAGACAGAAAATCAGACATCGCGGACTGAGTCTATTATTATTATTATTATTATTATTATTATTATTATTATTATTATTATTATTATTATTATTATTATTATTAGTGTAATTTTTGAAACACTGCCTACTATTTAGGTCATTCTGCGAAGAACTACCGAAAGTTTTTAATTTTTGTCAAACACTACCTAAAGTTTTGATTTTTTTTGTGAAACACAACCAAAAACACTGTTTGGGCATGGAAAATGCAAAAATAAGCGATTTTAAGCAGCGATATCATATCCTTCAAGTTTATTGTACTAAAATAGATTGATATTTCACCGAATTTAGTAATTTGCAACCTATTTTGTACGAAATTGCTTTAGAAATAATTGACCTTCATTATCAATCATTATCTTCATCCTAGTGACATCAACCCATTTTAAAAAAAAAAGAGGTTAAGCATTAATATAACTTAGCAAAATAACTTCAAATACGACATCGACAAGTTAAAATCACTTATTTTCACATATTCATGCATGAAGAGTCAATTTGGTGGTGTTTGACAAAAAGTACATAAATTTAGGTAGTCGTTAACAAAAAATAAAACTTTAGGTTGTTGCTCGCGAATTGACTTAAATTGTAGGTAGCATTTGACAAATTACTCTTACTATTTTATTTATTTTTTGCAAGAAAGTTATTACTCTTCTCATTAAAAAAGAGACTTGACTTACAAAAAGTTCTACCCCCTAATGTGTGCTAGACCAACTATACCAGCATGTCCTATCGTAGCTTGATTCCTCTACTTCTTAGTCTAGAAAAAACTTCAAATGAATAACTACCTTATAATGTCTATAGCTATCCTTAGGTATTCGATCATTCCTTTCAGTCCAAAGGTGATAAACAGCAGCAACAACACTAATGAACCACAGGTGTTTCCAGTGCTTTTTGTTTCCACTTGTTGTAGCCCACTTGTGCTCTGAACCCAACTTGTGTCCCCTACCTGACATCTGAATCCATCCAAGGATGCTTTCCCACACCTGCCTGGAATACCAACACTGGAAGAAGAGATGTTCATGAGTCTCTAACTCCCTCTGACAGAGAACACACCTACTTGCAAGTTGCATCCCTCTTTGTTGCATACTATCTAGTGTAGCAAGCTTTCCTTGTGTTGCCCTGGAGGTGATCACCCCATGCTTAGGAATAACACTCATCCCTTTTAGGCTTGCTAACCACTTCTTTAGGCTGGCTTTGGTCTAAACCAATCATAAGCCTTAGTGATATTATAATCTGCATTAGTAGTCCAGCTCTTAAGAATCTGCTTAGCTAGCCCCAAAGGATGTGCCAGCTGTCTTCAAAATTACTCTTATTATTATTATTGTTGTTGTTGTTGTTGTTGTTGTTGTTGTTGTTGTTGTTGTTGTTTTTGTTGTTGTTGTTGTTGTTGTTGTTGTTGTTGTTGTTATTATTATTATTATTATTATTATTATTATTTTTTTTTAATTTTTTTTTAAAAGCGGAACTTGCATTAACACCATAAAAAAAATTACAAGAAGTTAGAGGGAAGCCGAGATACTATCTGGGCCCCCATCCCTTATTATTATTATTAATTTTTTTTTTCAAAACGGTCATCATTTCATTTCACTGTGAAAAGAAATTACATTGTTGCAAAAAGCTAACACATAGCATTACAATGAGCTTAAAGCTAATCTAGCCAAAATCCTATAGAACTTAGGATTACTCTTTTTACATAAGAATCCAGTATGAACAATGAATTGTAGGTTAGCTAGTATAGCCTCGATAGTAGCCTACTTAGCAGTACACATGTGCTTGTCCCTTTTCTTCCAGATTACATAGACAACAGCTCAAATGCTAACTCTCATCCACGTATTCTTCCAATGTTTCTTAGCTCTAGTCACTACAAAAATCTAACCCAGTTTGAGCCGGATTTGTCCGACGCAAACAACCCAAATGCGACGCAAATTTATACTTGCGTTGGAATGGCCGACGCAAAATTCCGCCATATTTTTTTTTACGCAAATAGGGTTTTTGCGTCGACAAATCCGACGCGAACGTCTTTGCGTCGCCATAGAATCGGATAATCCGACGCGGCTTTCGGGGGTCAAACAACCCAGTCAACGATCGTTGCGTCAGATTATCCGACGCAATATCAAATTTTCGTCGACGTTGGGTCGGATATTCCGACGCAAAGGGCGCTGACTGGGTGGCATCCTCGTCAGATTATCCGACGCAAAGTCGACGAAAATTTGATATTGCGTCAGATAATCCGACGCAGTTGGTGCCAGGGGATTTGTTTTAGCGTCGGTTTATCCGACGCGATTCCGACGTGTGTGTTTGGTTTGCGTTGGCTAAATCGATGCGAACGTCGTGTATTTGCTCTCTAATTGCGTCTGATATTCCGACGCAATATTCATTTAAAACTAAATGTTTTCGTTTGTTTTCAGCTCCCCACATGCGTAAAAAAAACAACAACCTGCAATATATATTATATACAACTCCTACAAACAACCACAACAGCAGCACATCCGCCACAAAACTCACCCAAAACTCTAATCAAAGCGCCCGTACATATCTTCTTCACAGAACTTCATAGAACTCCACAAAACTCAACAAATCTAAACTAGGATACTGATATAGAAAATGAAAATATATTACAAAGAACGTGTGCTGGGTTCACAATTCTATCTTGGAGTTAGCGACTTAGAATACATAACCATAACCTAAAGAAGTACTAAAGAAGAGACGGACTGCCTACGCAAGGGGATGAAGCTGCGAAGAGCCAAAGGGATGACCATCGTCGTTGTTGTCATCGCGCATGCTAGTACGTGGTCCACCGACCGTCGCAGCTTTCATTCTCAATAGCCCACCTTTCCGTCATCATCTCTATGAACTTGTCTTGCTCCTCCAACCTCTTCTGTTGGGATCATATTGTCTCTTCTAATGTGTAGAAGTTAAATAAGGTGTAGATTGGAAATAAGAGAGCAATGAATTAAAATAACAATAGAATATTACTTAGATTTAATTTTCTATGATTTGATAATTGTCTGAAATTTATATTTTTATGTTACAAGTTTATTCAAACATAAGGTAGTCCTTCACAAAACAATACAAGCAAAAGGTTGTTTTCCACAAAACAAAAAAATGCACGTATAGTCAATGTCGGGAAGTTGACTTTTGGTCACTGGAAATTAAATTTAGGTAGTTTTTAACCGAAAAATGAGAACAAAAGGTAATTTCTTACAAAAAAAAACTCTAATAATAACAACAATAAAGTAGCAATGGTGGTACAATAGACTGAATTACTATATATAGTTGGCGTAGTTATACTCAAGGGCGGATCCAGGAATTAGAAGTATCTAGCGCTAAATAAACACTGACGGTTCAATTATGCAAAGCAAAAAAAATTTGGGAGATAAATGTAAAGTTATGTGATCAATTATCTAGATATTGAAAATAGGTAGGAATTAGTAAAAAATAAAAAATAAAAACCACTCCCCAACCTAAGAAAGTTTCCAGTGGGACTTGAACTTAGGTCTCCCACATGAAAGTTTAACCATTATACCATATGACAGAAACAGACACCTAACTCTTCATTACACTAAAATTTATATATTCCAAACTTTACTAGGACTCGAGCCCAAGAAACTTAGCCCTAGATCCGCCCCTACTTACACTCATATTCGCTATTGTGTTTACTCACCTGTTTACCCTAAACTAGCTACAGTCTTACTTTTTGCAACATCTTTGGTTGTTCTTCCAAACTAATTTTCCGTTTACTTAGTTCAACTATAATAAGTTCATCTTAGGGAACCTCCATCCATGGATACAAACTCTATCCATGAAGAGAATGGAGAGAGAATGATTCTCCATCCATGGATCCATTATCCTCCATAGTGGAATGCAAATTTCTATCCGTGCTACGGATGAAAAGTAGTGGAAAAAGAAGGATGGTTTTTGGCGGGTCCTACGGTCGTCTTCATGCTTTTTAATGTTTTTTTTCTTAATAAAATATGGGTTAAATGGATGGTGTAATGTAAATGAAATGGTATTTCAGTTAACCCATGGATACTTTTTTTACCCTATGACAGAGAAGTTTTTAGGATAGAGAAAGTGGATTACTGACCATGATTATCCATGGATCAATTTTCTCTCCATATTGGATCTCATTCTTTCTACCTAATTTTCTCTACCACTTTCTCTATCTTATAAAAAAAGTCTCACACTAATGAATATATTAAAATAGAAGTAGAAGGGATGAAGACCATGGATGGATTAAAAAAACATCCGTGGATGTGGATAGTCTTAGCTTTTATAAGTTCAGTTTACATCTGACTATTTCTATCCATAACTCTCACATTATGTCCACCGCATATAAGTAAGGGTAAACCCAGAGACAAATCATGTTGGTGATTTAAGTGTAAATACCGGTTCATTTTAACATACTCGGGTTTGGTTTACGGATGTGTGAATTTCAATATAATATAATATAAGTTCGGGGAAGTACGGAGTGTACGCTTATATAAAATTATTTGCGAATTCACGGCACTAGGTTCATACGGAACCCTCTGACGGGAAATCTGTTTAAACAGAATCTGGTGGAACTTCTGAAGAGTCGCAACTCTTCAGAAACTCGTATCCCTGCCCCTTCAAACTCTATATAATAGAGGATTGATTAATCCGAAAGTACCAGCAAAATCTGCACAAAATACTTCATATTTACATTTATGTTTACTGTGCATATTCAGAGGAACACCGTTTTATCTCAGTAGAAAATTCGGTACAACCCTGCACTGAAATAAAGGTCGAATTGTTCTATTAGGAAAATGTTTAGTCGATTTGGTGTTATTTTCAGTCCTTTCCTTATTCGCACATAACAAAACATACCTTATAAGTAGTCTTAATCTCGCGTCCGGCCAACAAGTTCACAAGTGGGCATGTCTTTTTTCTTGACTCCGTTTGTATGTTTGATTTTATAGGTTATAATCAGTTATTAGCCCAATCCAATAACTATTCCTTCCTAGCAAATATTTCCTCTTATCCATTCAATTCTTGACATATATTTTTCACCAGTTTTAAGAAAAGCAATAAAAATACGGATATTATTGGTAAACCGAATGCTTTTATGGGTACACCAAACTTAAAGTAAGTAAATAGTACTGACATTTTGTGTAAATAGATGTAGGATATGAGGTTATATGGTAAAGTCTTTTATCAAAAGAGGAAGGTAAACAATTGATTTGATTGTCCATTTATAGTAAGTGTAAAGAATTGAATGGATGTGAGAGAGTAATTAAAAATTGCTTCTCAACCTGAGTCATTTGTTTAACTTTAATTACAATATTTCTAATAAATAAATAATATAAAAGGTAAATAAATGATCGAGAGGAAAAGAGGATAATTTAATAATTACCTGCATAATACTTCATCTGTTTCATTTGATTCTCTACATTTGTTTTTTGGGCACTATTCATAGGTGAATGAAATCGTCAATGTAACTTCAAATATATAAGATAATATATAGTCATTTGAGATCTTGTTTAAATTGTCTAATCGAGTACGTTATAAATATCAATTTTTTTTTTAATTTTTTTAAATACGTAACTAAAGATATAGACAAAAGAAAACCTGCATTGACAAATGTGAAAAAGCAAATTCAAAGAATCAAATAGAAGGGGAGAATATTTAGTAATTATCTGAAATATCTTGGAACATATTTCTTTTTAAAAAAATGTACTTATCCATGCCATGCATCAGCTCATATTATGATACAAGCTATCGTCATTAGGACAAAACTAATACTCTTATTATTTTGTTTTATAACACTCAAGTCTGCACAACTAGTGACCATGGTTATTCACTATTTAGGAGCAAAAGGGACTATGAGTGTTTGGAATCCGAGGGTAGAAAGATGGGATGAATACACAACTGCCCAGCTTTGGCTTCAGAGTGGCGGCCTAAGTGATTTGGAAGGTGTCCAAGCTGGATGGATCGTAAGTTTTATCTACCCGCCTAGCTACTTATTATAAACTAGTTTTGTGTCCCGTGAAATTCACGGGATGTCTAAATCATTGTTCAATTTTATCTCTTTATTATAATTACAGTATCTTGTTTGATATTGATGTTTTTTTGCTGAAAAAAATAGAATTAAGTATTAATTGATCTTCATTACCTGTCATAAGTTGAAATACCTCATATATGTAAAAGATACAACAAAATTACTATCAATCATGATGAAAATTTATTATGATACCAAAAAATATTTTATGTTGATCCTCAATACTCTATATCAGCCCGCAAAAATCACTTAACCAATAGAGAAAAGTTGAAGTCATCTATTGGTAAATTTCTAAACTGCGATAATTATTTAGAAAAAAAAATCAATTAATACTTAATGTGAAACATTTTTTTACAAGTATGTAACTAATACAAAAAAATTAAAACTTAATGATGACGAAGAAACGCTATTAAGAATTTAATTTTAAACCAATTCAAATTTTAGATGATATAAACCCTAAGAAGAAAATCTTACTTAGTACTCATATGTCATTGGAGTACATGTCAATAAGCAAAGATTATTTCGTTTTACAGATCATTAACTCTCCAAGCACAACTAAGATCTAATAATATCATTTGCAAAGTCGTATTCTTGTTTAGTACTCGTACGGTTAAATGAAGCAAATTATATACTACGTTCTTAGTATAACATGGATCGGTTATGCCAAAATGTTATTCATTCTTGCCTAAGCATCTACCCCGTAAATCATAAAAGAAAGAGAAGAAAATTATTGAAGAACATACTCTATTAAAAAAGAGAAGAAAAAAAGGAGTAACATTTACGAACTACTTGTTAAATTTTTTTGGGTGAAACAAATATTGTATTCCCTTGGTTTCTATTATTTATTTAGATTTGAATAAAATATTTCTGACAGATAATGTAAAACATACGATGGAGAGAAAAACAATAATATAGGAATTATTCACTTAAAAATTCTCAATTATCTAGTTTTTTTATGATTGAAATAAATTTATAGCGTTCATCCGTTGACCGATGTAGAGGAAAGTTGAAATTAAACTGATAGTATATACGGAGTAGTAGTAGTAGTTAGGGACTTAAAGAGATAGTAAAATAAAGAAGTTTGGGCATTGGAAAATGAAGGGACTCAAAACTAGTTATGTTAATTTGCCTCACCAAACTTCTACGGAAGTTTGGGCATTGGGACCGTGATTCAAGTTTATTTTTACCTCTTATTTTCTCTTTATTCACCAAACTTTTAGTAATGTTGAAATGATGCCACGTGGCAGGACCTCCTCAATACTTTTCCTGACCACCAACATAACAATTGTGTGTGGATGGATAATTGTATGCGAAATTGTATACGGATAATAATAGTAAATATATTCTTAAGTTATTAACTAAATATTTTGTATATGCTAAGATATACGGAGTATATTATGTTATTATTAGTATAACTTTTTTATAGGAATATATCTTTCACACATGCTACATATAAATCTTCCAATATATTACTGTATTTAGAATTTATACAAAATATTTAAATGGTAAGTATATATAAACTTGAATATTTTATTTATATATAAACCTTCCAATTATTCTACTCCAATTATTTTATCTATATATAAACCTTCCTTTCACATATTATGTTGACATTACCTATTATAATAGGTAATAACAAACTATGCTTGTTGGTCAATTAACGAAATATAAGGTACTTCCTCCGTTCCAATAGGTTCTTTACGTTTGCTTTTTGGTTACTATTAATAAGTTAGGGGAATTATCGATATAACTTCTAATATATAAGATAAAATATAGTCATGTAAGGTCTTATGTTTTTTTTGAAGTGAATGTAAGATCTTATTTAAATTGTCTAATTGAGTGTGCTATAAATATCAAATTTTTATAATATTTAGAAATATGTAACTAATGATATAAACAAAAGAAAATGTGCATTGACAAATGTGAAAAAGCAAGCGTAAAAATCAAAAGAAACAGAGGGAGTTTATATTAATACGTAAATTATGAGCACATGATACTATATGATAAAATATATTATACGTGATATTGTAATAATAATACGGACATAATATCGTAATAATATGGCATTCCCTATTAATATTCTAAATCGTCCAAGGAAACATCAATAATACTCACGCTTGAAATAGGAGTTCCCTAAAATATAATTATATCTATTTTTTTTTACTGTATGCAAAGATATATGTACCATGTATGCAAAGATATAAACGATTTATTTTGTCACGCACTATTGGACTCAAGTGTTAATTTAAACAAATACTCCGAATAAAATACTCTATTTGATTATTGAAAAACTATATAAAATATTTTCAAATTTTGATTTTAATATATAAATAAAATACAAATACCTTTTTTATCCTAATAATATTTGGAGTATTATGTCATCTAATTGTTAACAAAGCTTATAAATGATATGAGGATGTATTTTGATTCCTGCACGACGTTGGTTTCGTGATAAAAAAAAACAATTTTTTTATTAATAAACTTTACAAAATGTTATCATTAGCTTTGTAAAAAAAGTATTCAGTAAAAAATATTCTCCCCCGAGGTCCTATGATTGACACATATTTTTTTTTGGATTGAATTTGATCTTTTACCTACTTTTAATTTTAGAACCTAAATGTGTGGTTCACATATACCCACCCATTTCTCCCCCTTCATCTTCTTTTTTGAACCACTCATTTTTCCTTTCTTATTTTGAATAAGATTACTCAATTATCTTGATTATCTTTGACATTTTATATTTTTTTTCAAATAAAAATATAAAATTAAAAATGTGAAAAGCTAATAGGTTAACAATTTGATACTCCGTATTAATTTGCAATAAAAAAATATAATCTGTATGATTTTTCTAAATGTACCGTGCATTAATGCGCGAGGTCTATACTAGTTAACTACTCAACAAAGTACTCATCTTGCCTTTTTATGTATTTGATAGATAGATAGATTAATAGAGACTTCATACAATTATGCATGATATTTATAAAGAAAATTATTTTATAGTATATTTTTTTAGGTTTAAAATTAAGAATCTATTTTAATTTTACATGTAGTATCTGTAGGGTTACAGCCCTTAAACCCAAGGACCTGTTACGAGTATTAACCGAAAAGACGAAAGTAGGGGGATAACAATTATACCTTATTTGCAGCGTAACCGAAAGGACCTGTTACGAGTATTAATAAGAAGTATAATAAACCCATAAATATATATAATCTCCACGGACAGAATAAATAATCTTCACGGACAGAATAAATAATTCCCATGGACAGAATAAATAATCTTCACGGATAGAATAAAGCACCCCAAACGTGATGCCTCCTTTGGTATCCACACGGGTACAAAACTACGACGTATATGCTAGTATAAAGGTACGTGAGACCGTCTCACAACTTCTCTCTATTCTCTCTTATAACTCTTTATAAGACGAATATACTATGAGTCAATACTCACTATTCCATATCTTGGTTCATCATATGAATCTCTTTATATAGGAGATGAGAGGGTAGAATTAGGTTATTTCTATAACTCTAATTACCATAATTAGATTACTAGTATAACTCTAATTACCATAACCCGACAACGCAGCTGGGTCCGTATTACTACTGACACGATATATCTAATATATCCCGTACACATTGTGTGTGACCCAATGGGCCCACTTAAGACTACCAGACACGTAACCTATTTACATGTCAACCCGACATCGACCTCTAGCAAGGCATATCGGATACATAGACTTAAGCGGGTTAATCCGTAGGACAGTGGACATAACTCCTTCAGTCTCCCACTTGTACATGTCCTCTCAAGAACGGCGTTATGTCTCTTTGCTACTATTGTCTCCAATTGAGAATGAGGTAAGAAGAAGTGTTATCCTCACATGTCTCAATCTTTTACTCGAATCTTTGAGTTGACTTGTTAAAAGAGCAGATAGATGACAATCATCCTATTTGAGCGCGGCCACGCATTTGCACAAGTCACACTCTTCGAGTGGCCAAGAAACAATAAATTCTCTTCAATAAAGGAAGAGCAAATCCCCTCTTGTCTAACCACATCCTATCACATGATCCACGCATGCCCAATAACCATCCATAGTCCCCTTTCACAGCTGACGAGGAATAGTATCAAAGCATACACATCACATGTACAGAATAGTCAAAGACTCAGGTCTAAAGACCGTACAAATTCATAACTTGCAAAGAACTTTACTGACACTAAGCGAAATCTTAGTAAAATCCTTTTCGGCGGGTCTATCTAATGCATGTTCTTAACATACACCCGTGTGCTTGGTTTAGTATCTCAATACCTATCACTCAAGGAACTTAGTCATCAACTAACTCACACACCAGTCATTTACGGGTATTCAAATGTTCAAACACAATACCCTGACTAGAGACAAAATAATTACATCATACAAATAGAGGTCCAAGACTAAGTCACGTACTTAGTGATCTATTTCATCAATGTAAATTATTTAGGGACAAAACTCGGTTACATTAACCAAATGACAATATGTCATTCATATATCAATTATCAAAATAGCTCCCACTAAACCAAACACCTCTAAAAGTACTAGGACCACTCGCCCATGCGCCTTATACCGATCATAACCAATATGATATTTATGTAGAGGAGGTTTCGAGACATACAACATTTGTATCGGTTATTTACAAGCATATGATCAATCTACCTTCTCTAAATTAAGGCAAACTGTTAGTTTCATAAGCAACAAATTGCTTCATAAACTTTAAAGTTGAGTATGTGCTTGATTTGTAATCAAACGTCTATTTGCTTCAAAAGCAATAGAACACTAACTTTAGTTATAATATTAGTCATAAAGTTGTCATTTGGAACCGTTCCAACACACAACTTCTTATCCAAAACAAAATATACTGAGATTACAATCTTATATCATCTTTGTCTAGTTGGAAAATATGAATTGTTGTAACTTGTTTACAATAATTCGCTTATCACATCATGCGCATCTTTTAAATAATTCCCCTTTTGCTTGTTAAGCGCAAAGGAACAATTCTTAGATAGCATTCTAGTGACACTCACCATATTAGTATCTATTCGTCACACGAGCACATAATAAACAACTTTCTTGCCAAGTCTCATAGACTAAAGTAACCAAATGTCATTTAGTTAGAGAAGTATGTCACTTACATACCAAATCATAACGATAAATGCACTCCCACTGGCCTCTTGTACACATTGTCTTTCTTCGTCTCAAAGGAAAATAAATATCTTTGAATTACCACATTGAGAAAGAATATACTTGCTCCATGCTCCAATCAAATCGGAATACTCACACTTGCCTAACAATTTTAATAATATGAAATTCATACGAAGTGTCGCACACAACATATTGCATCCCTTTCAAGAAATGTATTTCACATATATATGTCAAAAACTCATCATAATGAGTGATGACATTTAAAATGTTAAATCAATCCTAATAGACTTAAGCATAATGTTGTAAAAAGAATTTTTCCATAGTCATTACTATGAGATCAATCCTTAACTACCTACTATGCTTCATAGATACTCTTATATCAATCTACATCGTCTTTATATTGAAGACTATTCTTCACTATAAGACCCATTTAACCAAAGTCTATACTTGGTAGTTATGGTATATAGAATCTATTAGATTTTATGTGACTTTTGAAGTTTTTGCCCATTATTGTTTCATCATAGGTCAAACCTACGCGGGGTAATATTTTACAGGTAAGATAATCATGACTTTTCATAGATGCATCAATATCCGCTTCAAGAGTTGTAGAGAAATACTGCTAATCTTGAACAATTCAAGGTCGATTCTACTCCTACTGTTTCTATTAGAAATCACATATTTTTAAAAGAAACATACCATTCCATGCAACAAAACAGTTTTGTTCTTTGGATGGTTAGTAGAATTAACTTAATACCCATAATAAAACACATGTCATAATTGAGTGTAAGTTCTAGAAAACAATTTTCTTTAAACTTAACTTGATAATTAAGAAAAGACTTTTAAGAACATTTTCAATCCATATCTCATATGGTGTCTATTCTCCGACTTACATGGACAATCTCATCAATATTTGTACAAAGACTTTTATAGTGCATAACTTTCTAAACAGTCAATAAAATCTGCATAACTCATCATAGACCAAATCATATCAAATATGGTTCGATGTAGTTTGAAACACTTTTCACTACTTCTAAGATGATCACAATCTTTTAGTTCAATTCCTCCCTGTTTCAATCATATCGAACGACTCGTACCAACTTATCAAGTTCATCATGTACTTTCATCTGAATTTCCTTGAACAATTCAAAGCATTCAGTTTTAAAATTCATTAAATGAACAAAACCATACATGTTACCCATTTTTGCAACACTACTAGTTAAACTCACACGTATCTGTATATGTGTGATCCAACAAGTCTAAGTACCCTCCCATTACAAATAATAGGAGTCATTTCTAATGTCATTTATCCATCTTAACAAGATCCATTTACCTCAATTGATCCTTATCAATAAGGTTTATAATTTCATCATTATGAAACTATTCTTATGTTTCTTGTCTCATGGATTAAGGACAATGCCATAATAGGTAAAACTTGAGTCGAGGGACTTGAACGTTTTGGTCGTTATGTTACAAATAAAACATTGACTACTAGGAATGTAGAGCCCAACAATCATGTTAGCCTTATTGTACTTCATATTCTTGCAAGATATAGAGCAACAATTGTTCTACTTTTATTAAAACTTATCATGCCCATACATGAAACAGAATCAATATTCTTGCTTATGACTAGTACAAGAATAACAATTATTCAATTCCAGTAGTCAGCTTTATGGTAAAATTAAGTGATTTTCCTTTTATATATGAAACAACAACGTTTATCCATTTCAATCATAAAACACTTCACTTATATACCATTATTCCACCCTCTTCGAGCCATCACATCCATAATGTAATAGTTGCATTTGGTATCTTATACCAAAACAGTAAAATGTAAGTAACAATTACTCTAGTAACATATATACCTGAAGTCATACTTCAATTGATTTGCAGATTTTCTAGACACTTCTAGAAAGCTATCTACCAATGTCTTATATTTGTCATTACATTAATGATAAATAATTTCGTACCTAATCTAAACTTGGGAATAAGTTTGGGTATGACAACGATTGTGCTTCCCTTACTTTAACAACGTCTTAGATTATTAATCATTATCTCAAGCAATTTTCTTAATGAACTCATAGAACATTAGTATTATTTGCCTTCTTGATACAATGTTCGATCTTCTTTTAACATCTCATGCTAATCGGTGAGAAACCTTATTAAGTCACATGTTTATTCATAATAAAGTGACCTAAACTTAGGACTAATTGAAACGATTTCAATTCCTAATTCTTTAGAAAGAAGCATCCAAAATTTACTGATTATCAATATAATCACGTCATCGTATGACATGGATTAATTAGATCATCTTCAATATTTTCTCACTTAATGGGACCGGTTCCCTTTATTGAAACAAATGATTTTGGTACTTATAATCATCTTCATGACTCTAATTATACAGTCCATACTGTACATAAACATTGGTAATAATTTGTCGGAATTATCCTTCAGAAGGACAAAATCTGTATCTCTAATTTTGAGAACGATTCTCAAGATACCAATCGACGAGGTTGAACGATTCAAACTCATCTTTAATAAATGTGATAATGGTGACTAAATAACAACTACAATTATATGCAAAGTAAAACGATAATTAATATTAATAATCTTAAACAATTTTAAAATAAAATCATGAAAACTACCCTCAAGTTCGCATAATATTCCAAGATCCTAAACCTTTTGTCGCTCAAGTGAACTTGGGCTCACTGCTCAAGCTCCAAAAGTAAAGGTAGACAACGACATTGTCAATTACATCAATATGTAATTCTTGGTTCGTCGGAATTAGTCATCATATGACACCAACTATTTTCCTCAAAGCCCAAGTCCGACTTGATAGCATTGTTAAGAAAACCAGACTGAACCTGTGGGTAACCGTCACCCACCTACTCAGTCCACACACATCGGCAAAGCACCGCTTAGGCAGTCACTTCAACCAATGATATGAAATTGTTGTAGGGGTCAATTATGGAAAGACAATACTTAATATTTTTGCGAGGGATTAAATTCATAATGGGTCCTAAACATGTTGCTAGGTCAACTTACAAGACGACCTATTAGTTCTAGGCACACAAGTCACAAGTCTTAAACAATAAAAATCATGCATCATATGACATAATAATTCAATTGTTACTAGTGATTTGTGTATAAAACAAGTCAAAAGATCCCATATTTTGACTTATAATCATATTACAATTAATAATTACTATTTGGTTTGAACAATTTCACCAATATCTTTCATTTTTCCAATTACGAGGAACAATTTCCCACCCGGAAAAATTGAACGGATATACAAAACTCGATTCACAATCTATTTGCAACTTATAATTCTCATATAGATGAACAATTCATCAAAATCAAATAAGACTCGAGAAACTCTTTTTCCGATCTATTTATGATAATATGATAATTAAAATGCATAATATTATTTACCGATTTAGAAAACTAATTTTTCATTGATTCGGAAAAATAAAATATAATCCATGTTTGATTCAGAATCAACACACAAACGCAAGAAAACTACTTTTCTTAAATGCGTCACCCGACCCGACACCATGTCGTCCGAGTAAATATTGTGTCGTCTTGGTCAAACCTTTGTCGTCCGGGTCATCCCGTTCCAACCGGGACATACCCGTGCCGATCGAGTCACACTTGTGCCCACCGAGTCATACTCGTGCCAACTGGATTGGTCTCTATTCGTTCCGTCTCCACTATAATTAAAACGGATCTTGTCCTAATCTTATTAGGACTCATCGTCAACATTAAATTCATGTAATTATACGTTCCCAATTTCAATCGAATCTTGATTAATCTAATTAGTCTCATCGTCAACAAAGAAATTTGGGATTATAATGGATCATCAGTTTAGGATAATTAAATAAAATATAATCAATATTATATCTTAAATTAATTTTAATATCTAATTACATAATTTAATTATTTAAATTAATTAAAAGATAAATCTTAAACTTCGGTAAAATAGTCATAGGTCGCAACATCTCATGAGTATCAAAAAATACTGTACACCATGTGCACACAACCAAGATAATAACAAAGTTATAAAACATGACAAGCATGATGAGCCATCAAAACAAAAAATAACGCAACACTTGGTGAAAACACAGTGGCAACATCAACAAATTCTCACGGATGAAATAGCGAGAACAATTCTCGAAAATATAATCCAATTAATACGCGGGTGAATCCCTCATAACCAATTATGAGCCATAGATTCAGGTCTATTAGATTAATGCTACGTAACAGAGGCTCTGATACCACTGTAGGGTTACAACTCTTAAACCCAAGGACCTGTTACGAGTATTAACCGAAAAGACAAAAGTAGAGGGATAATAATTATACCTTATTTGCAGCGGAACAACCTATTAATAAGAAGTATAATAAACCCATAAATATATATAATCTCCACGGACAGAATAAATAATCTTCACGGACAGAATAAATAATTTCCACGGACAGAATAAATAATCTTCACGGATAGAATAAAGCACCCCAAACGTGATGCCTCCTTTGGTATCCACACGGGTACAGAACTGCGACGTATATGCTAGTATAAAGGTACGTGAGACCGTCTCACAACTTCTCTCTATATCTCTCTTATAACTATTTATAAGACAAATATACTATGAGTCAATACTCATTATTCCATATCTTGGTTCATCATATGAACCTCCTTATATAGGAGATGAGAGGGTAGAATTAGGTTATTTCTATAACTCTAATTACCATTATTAGATTGCTAGTATAACTTTAATTACCATAACACGACAACGCAGCTGGGTCCGTATTATTACTGACCCGATATATCTAATATATCCCGTACACATTGTGTGTGACCCAATGGGCCCACTTAAGACTACCAGACACGTAACCTATTTACATGTCAACCCGACATCGACCACTAGCAAGGCATATCGGATACATAGACTTAAGTGGGTTAATCCGTAGGACAGTGGACATAACTCCTTCAGTATCTATGAACTGGCAACCATGTACTTCATATATAAGAAATTATTTTTAAAATTGTAAAATAAATCAAGATAATTGAAGGCTTAAGATGTCATTAAATGTATTTTAGTGAAAAAATGTCATTAAATGTATTTCAAGGTAATATTATACTTCGTATATGTCAGCTCGTAACTCGAGATACTCCTTTTATCTTCAATATACCGTAAAATGGATAAATAAATATTTATTAAAAAAATGTATTATAGTAATGATCTTTTAAGCAGTTAACATGTCGTGAATTTCCTTCAATATCACATAAATGAAAGATCATTTTACAAAAATTCTCATCCCACGTGTATTTTTTTTGTGAGACAGTGTCACAGTGTGTCTTCCTGTAGAGTTTGTGAAACTTTTTCATATATAATGTGTTTAATGATATACGAGTACTTTGTATTTTGTATATTGTTTTAAAAATTAAATTAAAAATCTCATTTTTAAAATAAAATTCAACTCAGAGAAATCAATTTTTTTTTGTCACAAGTTAATGACATCATATTATAAAAATTTTAATTTTATTTATATAAAAATTGTTATTGAATATGTTGTGAATTTTTTCTTCCTTCTTTATTTAGAAGTTAGAGCATTTTGGACGGCAAATTTTAGTAAGTGTTATTCTAGATTGCACGTATGGTAATTTGATTGTATGAAAATAGTAATTTGTACAATATGATATTACATACGTTTGGTAATTTGGTATATGGTTATATATACCTAATACTATTACTTTTGTACGGAGTACAAATTAATTATGGTACCTCCTCCGATTCTTTATATAAGTAGTTTTAGGTGATTGAAAATTTTATGGGTTTTTCTATGGAGTACCCCTCAACTATTGGCTTTTCCAAGTGGTACCCCCGCCTTTTTTCGAATTACAAGGTGTACCCCTAAACTTTACTTATTAGTCCATCTCATAACCAAAGTGATAAGTATATTACAATTTTTTTTGTAAATGAATATTTATCTTATTAATCAATCCAATTTAATGCTTAAAACCACCTCTCTTTCTTTACCATTCACCAAGCCACTAAATGTTCCCCGCAACGCACCTCTGTTGTTGGTCGACGTCGACCTCTCTACATCACTCTTTTAAATCCTTCAACCTCAATTCCTTCATCACCCCTATGTTGTAGTGTGGTGGAATGAAGTTTTTCGAGTAAAGGATGCAAATTGAAGAAATATATCATGGTTGATGAAAGTCAATTAGGGAATAATCACTATTTACATTATCAATTGAGAAATTTTCGTCGGAAAATCAAAACTTTGGTTACTATATAGAGTAATTTACAAAGCTTAGGGGTACACCATATAATTCGAAAAAGACGGATACCACTTGGAAAAACCGATACTTGAGTGGTACCCCCATAAAAAAACCCAAATTTTATTTTATATAGGTAGTTTTGCAATCTCCTATGCATTATCTTCTTTAATGCAATTATGATTGTTAGATTTCATACAACTCCACCTATTTTTATTTAATATTTAATGCATTATCATTATCTCCCTGTTTTTTTTTCTTACTACCTATATTCATTCAATTCTCTTTTCCCAAAACATTACTCTGCTTTGATTTAAAAAAAAAAACATTACTCTACTTTAATTAATGTACTTAATGATTATTAAGTAGCTCCTTGGTACTCGTGTATTTGACTAAAACTACTTATATATACAATTGGAGATACTATTATTTAATACACTTACCATATATATATGTGGGAACGGTATTGGGCGGGAAATTTTCTAACTTGATGTTGACATGCATATTTCTAATTCCTATTCTTTCTCATATTAAACAGCCTTATTAGGGGTGTAAAAGAGCCGAGCCGAGCACGAGCTTGGCCTTGCTCGACTCGTGCTCGTTAAGCAAATTTCGAACTCGAGCCGATCTCGAGCTTACCCGATCTTGAAAAAATTGTGCTCGGAACCAAACTCGCGAGCTAAAATGCGAGTTCGAGCCTATATATAATTATTAAAATTTACTTTCTTTGCACCGATGTGTTTTAATAAATTGAGATCCAAAAAACATATACAAACGTATTAGGCAAATCAATGAGAACATTTTATATGGTGAAAAAACTATGTAACTATTATTAGTAGTTTTTTTTAAATAAATAAGAACAAAATATTAACTAATCACATTAAATCGAGTTGCTCCCGAGCTTTTCAAGCCGAGCCACGCCTTGCTCAGCTCGACTCGTTAAGTTGTCAAGCCGAGCTCGCACGAGCCAAGCTTTGACCGAGTCGAGCTCGAGCTACTCGCGAGCTGTCTCGTCTCATTAAGACCCCTACTTATGATAATATTTCAACGAGATCAAACAACTACTATATCATGAGACTATCGAAGTATAATATATATATATATATATATATATATATATATATATATATATATATATATATAGAGAGAGAAGGGATCAAATAAGTTCACCACATGCAACTAAGTCTATATTAAAGTTACAGTTGACATACGTTGAAGTTGCATTTGTTCAAGATTGATATGTAACTATAACATTCAGCACTGTTATCACTTCAAGTGATAAAGTGCAACTTTAACACTCATCTCGTGTAACTTTAAGCACTTTTTGTGTAACTTTAACACTGGAACTTATGAACTTATAAGAGTTGTTGGCCTTATGTGAACCTATCTATATATATATATATATATATATATGGTTGTCATCAATTCGTCATCTAATTTTACATGGGACGAAGTACCGCTAGAGGATCATTCAAGGCCATCTTTCTTGTAACTCATTCATTTCTAATTATTTTCTTAGGTGAACAAAAAGTTATATGGTGATACAAACACCAGGTTCTTCACTTACTGGACTGTAAGATTTCTCTTGTACCGATCTATATATATCAATTGGTGAAGTTTAATTCTTTGGTCAGTTAAGGTGTAAATTATGTTGTTTATTAAATTTATGTTCAGAGTGATGGATCACAAAAGACGGGATGTTTTGATCTTATTTGCTCTGGGTTTGTACAAACCAGCTCAAAAGTAGCTTTGGGTGCGGTATTTGCCGATGTTTCTAGGCTTGGGGGAACGCAGTATATGTTCACAGTTCAAATTTCCAAGGTATTGTTTTACTAAAGTCCTTTTTTTTTGTGGTAATCTGGTTGATGTATTAATTAACTAATTTGATATTAATGGAGGTGGAAAAAAGGGTGGAGGTGGAGGTGGAGGTGGAGGGTGAAAGGTAAAGTAATAATAAAAAATTTGGACCCAAACCCATTTTTTTTAACCTTTAGTCTAAATAGGACCTCTTCCACTTTATTATCCACCTTGACACTTGGCCTTTTCTAATTGGTTTTATTTTTGTATTTGTAATAAACTTTGAAATGAATATATTTTAAAACATACTTTATAAAAATAAAATAAAAAATTCACCAATATTCATATTTTTTCATGGTCTATAAATAGAGACCAATTTTGACATACTTTTACTCCAAAATTTTTTGTCCAAAATGTACTTTTAAGTTCTAGTATCCTTTATGTAATCGAATTAATTAAGTTGAGTAACAGTGTAATTTGACAGCAGTAATTATCTACTTTTATATTTGTCTCATTTTTTTATAATTTTTTTTTTTATGTTTTTTAAAAAATAATAAAAATGTAAATGAGTAAAAAGTAATATTTTCCATTAACGTAAATATAACTGACTCCGTAAAATAAATATTGATTTTTCACTAAAATGATTTTTTAAATTTTGATGGAAAAAATAATAAAGAATAATGTATGGTAAGACATGGTGGAAGGCGGTATGAATAAAGGTAGGAAAGTTAGTGCAGGGTTGATAGTTAGGTGGTAAATAAAAAAGAATATAATATAGCTTGTTCACAAATCTCTCAACTGCTTCTTTTTTTCAAGTAAAATTATTGTTTCCGAGCGTGCAATGTGATAGCTCATTGATTAGCAAAATGGGTGTTGTGAGACTTAAATCAGCTTGAAAAATGTTCAGATTGATAAAAAAATTAATGTTCTATATATGATGACTCAAATATATATGCAGTGTTTTCTTGTAAATCTCAATTACCACGAGTCCACGACCCAAACCGAAATCTAGTACTGAACAGAGGCTGCCACCGAATGACTTGTTTACGCGGTCCAGAGTTTTTTCGGGAATATGTGAGTCAAAGAAGATCTCTGAACTTATCATCACAGATTAAAATCCGCTGTTAAAAAAATTAAAACACGGTAACAGCTGACACTTCTTCCAACTTCATTTAACTCCTTTTTGTGTACAATGCAGGATACTGATACAGGAAACTGGTGGCTAGTAGTAAATGACGAAATTACAGTAGGATACTGGCCACCATCCTTGTTCTCCCGAGTCCTCAATCAAGGTGCCACAATGCTTCTATGGGGAGGAGAAGTCTATAGCACAAATATCAGGAAGACTCCACACACTACTACGGCGATGGGAAGTGGCGAATTTTTAAGCTCCAGCCGTGGTTTTTCATGTTTTATCGAACACCTTAAGGTTCTTACACAACCAAAAGGTAAGTGGGACTACCCTAATCCACGTTATGTGGGTACTTACGTTGATGAGAAGAATTGCTACGGGGCGAATCTTGATGTACCTGGATACATGACGGAACCAACACTTTTCTTCGGTGGTCCAGGACGTAGTAACTTTTGTCCATAACACATGCCATGGATCTATTTATGTTCTTTATAAGATCAAGCCTGAATGCAAAATAAGTTTAAACAATGGTTATGTTATTGTGGTTAGAAGAGGGTTTGTTAAAATCAATATCTATCTTTAGTCACATGACCATTATTTCTATATATAGTTGCTAATTTATAAACATCTTGGGCTGCTATTGTTGTAGAAACACCGGGATACAATATCAAAAATTACAATAGTTACAAGTACTAAACTATTAAAATTACAACAACGAAAATACAATTGCTTGGATATCTTTGTAGAATCGTGAACGGAACCAGTTTCCTTCAAGAATAATCGACCCTATAGTGTCCCGGGTTACATGATTTTCTTGTGGGATAAGACTACAAGAATACACTCTTATTCCGACACTAGAATTTTGAGCAAGAACTTATGGAGATTGAGAGTTTTTACTTTACAAAAGAAGAAAACAGAGAGAAACCAGAGATACATAAAGTGTCTGTTTGATTTTCTTTTATCTGCTGTCTACCATTCTCAAGTGTACGTATTTCATCATTAAACAAATGAAAATAACTTCTCCTAAGTGCATGCAAACACATATGCAAACACATGTATCCATGCAAACATATGTATCCATGCAAACACATATGTCCAACTGAAAATGTGGGATCAATACACGTCAAAATGATGGTTAAGAATGATAAGGATCCACACAAAATTTAAACGGATTCTCCAACGTAACACACCCCAATTATCCATGATTAATACGGGTAAAGACGGAAATGTAGACACATACACTTGATCATTTAGACAAACCGTAAGCTCAATTTAGACATAGACAAGCGTGCACTCCGCACTCCCGACTCGTCATATAGCTAAACCGAGTTCACCCTTCTTTGTAACTAAACCCCGACTACATCAAATGAAATGTGATTAACTCAAATCACCAACAATCCTCCCCCATTTGAGTGTAATCCTTGGTTTAGCAAAACCGAAAACAACCAACTGATGCATCATGGCAATATCACGAAGATTGAATTACCACTTAGTATAATTACACATTCTAGATATTCGGTGTATCGGGGTGTGACTAAGCATTGAACCCCTTTACCCATATTGAATACGTGAAGATAATCATACACATAAGCTGAAAACTCCATAAATATAACCGACACTAATTAACAGCCTCGTGTCCATATCCGTTCATGAAAACATATTAGAAGTCAACCCCGAAACTCTTTGAAGCGGCTAACTTCATGTCTCACATAGGTGAATATTTAATCGTGCACCTGCATTTGCACTTTGTCAAAGATCCATTAAGAATATTTCACTTCAACCTAATCATGCAGATTAATAGCACATACTTTCGGGATATTTTACGTGCTCAAGTCAATGATAGTAGGCCTTCCACATTGAATTCTGCCTCCAACGCCATATTAGAGGGAAATTGAGTATCTTACCACCAAAGACTTATAGGGGTTTAAGACACATCCCGATAACCGACTTGTTCACCAAGTCCCTAGCCAATCCTTTCGTTAAATGATCAGCTAAATTATATTGAGATCTCACAAACACCACCGAGATCACCCCATGAGTGATCAACTCACGTACAACGCTATGTCTAACGCCTAGATATCACGACTTACCATTATACACTTTACTATATGCCTTAGCCAATGTACTTGCATTATCACAATTGATAGAAATGGGTGACATCGGTTTTGGCCATGACGGAATTTCGTATACCAAATTCCTAAGCCATTCCGCCTCTTTTCCGGCCACAGGCAAGAGTATAAATTTCGACTCCATGGTCGAGCCAGATATACATGTTTGCTTTTTAGAGGCCCATGATATGGCGCCTCCTCCAAGCAAGAACACCCAACCACTAGTAGAGGAGTGATCCTCCACATTGTTTATCCAACTTGCATCGGAGTACCCTTCTAAGACCGAAAGATATTCCACATAAGTCAATCCCAAATCCTTAGTGGACTTAAGATACCTTAGAACACGATTTACCGCACGCCAATGATGACTACATGGGTTACTCGCGTCGTGTATCTACTAAGCTTTCCAACCGCGAACGCAATGTCCGGTTTAGTACTAGTCATAGCATACATTAAGCAGCCTATGACCCGAGCATACTCAAGTTGTGACACCGGTTCACCCGAATTAGGCTCGAGTTTCTCACCCGGTTCCATGGGAGTGTTTGCCGGAGTACGTACCATTCTCACAATGAAATTTCTTCAACACATTCTCAATATAATGTGATTGTGTTAATGAAATCTCATCGCTATTCCGAATTATCTTGATCCCAAGGATCACATCCGCCTCCCCCATGTCTTTCATGGAAAAACTAGACGACAAAAACTCTTTATAGAGGTCAACTTGATTTTGGTTAGTACCAAAAATCAACATGTCGTCTACATACAAGCAAATGATTATACCATTACCGGACTTATCAAGCTTGCTATATACACACTTGTCACATTGGTTGAGCTTAAAACCATTTCACAAGATAACTTCATCAAATTTTTGATGGCATTGCTTAGGAGCTTGTATGTTTGAGTCCGTAAAAGGATTTAACAAGCTTACAAACCTTATGCTCATTACCTGGCATAATAAAACCCTCTGGTTGCCTCATATAAATTTCCTCTTCCAAATCTCCATTCAAGAACGCCGTCTTGACATCCATTTGATGGATAACTAGATCATTAAATGCTGCAAGAGCAATCAAGAATCTAATAGTGGAGATTCTAGCAACCGGAGCATAGGTATCGAAATAATCAATACCTTTCTTTTGTCTGAACCCTTGGATGACCAACCGGGCTTTATACCTGTCGATTGTCTCATCAACTCTTATCTTTCTTTTGAAGAGCCACTTGCAACCCAGAGGTTTGCAAACATGTGGAAGATCTGTGAGGATCCACGTGTTATTCCCCATAATGGAATTCATCTCATCATTGATGGCTTCTTTCCAAAATGAGACATCTTGAGACTTCATAGCCTCCTTATATGTCCTAGGATCCTCATCCACATTGTAGCATCATGAATATTGGAATCCCACCACATCTCTCGTCCCTTCCACCAAATAGATTTGGAAATCGAGTCCGAAAGATTTTTCTTTCCTAGCCCTTTTACTTCTTCGATGCACAATAGCCTCATCTTGAGATGACACATTCTCCGTCACCTCTACTCCAATATTTCTAGGAGTAATATTTTTTGTCCTTTGCATTGAGGTAAACAGAGACTCATCAAAGATGGCGTCTCTTGACTCAATGACGGTATGAACCGACACCGAATCATTCGGTTCAATGACGTAAAACCGATATGCCTTGGAATGCATAGCATATCCAATGAATATACAATCAATGCCTCTTTCACCTAAGGTTTTAATCTTAGGTGTCGGTAGTCTTACTACCGCTCTACAACCCCAAACTCGTAATAATTTAAGTTTGATTTTCTTTGATTCCAAAGCTCATATGGAGTTATAGTATTCCGTTTACTTGAAATCTTATTGAGCAAGTAACAAGACGTTAACACTGCTTCCACCCAAAAACCCTCACTCAAACCCCAGTAGGATAACATGGAATTTACCATCTCTTTAAGAGTACGGGTTTTCCTCTCCGCAATGCCATTTTGTTGTGGCGTCTACGGTGCCGTTACCTCATGTATTATACCACATGATTCGAAAAAGGCTGGATCATAAAATTCACCACCTCTATCGGTACGCATCTTCTTAATCTTAGAATACAATTGATGCTCAACTTCACTTTTATAGATATTAAACATATCCATTGCTTCATCTTTAGTGTGCAACAAAAATACATAACAAAAACGAGTACAATCATCTATAAAAGTTACTACATATCTTTTATTACCTAAATACGGTGTAGCATACAAATCACATAGGTCACTATGAATAAGTTCCAAAATCGAAGTCGATCTTTCAACACTAGGAAAAGGTTGCCTAACAACTTTAGTCAACATGCAAGTGTTACACTTATTCATATTATTTATGTCAAAAGATGGAATCAACTCATTTTTAGACATTAACATCATTCTTTTGAAATGAACATGACCTAATCTAGCATGCCACAAAACCGATGTATTAACATCACTACAAACCATAGCACCATCAACATCATCATGATTCAAATTTAACATGAACATGCCGTTACATAAATAACCAAATCCAATAAACAATCCATGCTTACTTAATACAAATTTATCATATTCAAATACTAATTTAAATCCATCATTCGAAAGCAAACTACCGGATACCAAATTCTTTCTAATACAAGGCACATGTAATACATGCTTTAAAATAATAAATTTTCCGGAACTAAACTTCAACACCACGGTTCCTACACCGAGAATGGCAGCCTGTGACTCGTTTCCCATATATAAGATGGACCCATCTTTCACCGGTTTGTAATCTTCAAACCATCGACGGTCTCTAGAAACATGCTTGGTAGCACCCGAGTCAATCCACCATGCGACATCTTCATCCTGCATATAAAATGCGTCAGAAATCAATGATACATAATTCTAAACCGAATTAAAATCACAAGATAAATTCTGACCTTGATGTTTAGGTGGCCCTTGGTCCTTAGACCCTTGCCCTTTGTCCTTAGACCGCTGCCCGAAAGGCTCTTTCGGTGTTGCTTTTTTGTTCCTTTTCACGATACAATCCGCTTTGAAGTGACCATATTTACCGCAAATCCAACAAGCACCCTTAGGTATTAAATTGGTATCATCGCTAACACTAGAATGTGGCCTCTTTTTACCCTTATTCTTATTAGAAGAACCCTCACCACCCTCCACCACATTGATGGAAGACAGATCCGTAGCCATTTTACCCTTGGCCTTAGTATCCTCTTGCGCCCTTTGGGATTCCTCTGTACGCAAGTGACTACCGAGTTGAACAAGACTCAACTCTTCCTTTTTATGCTTAAGCATCCGTTTGCAATCTTTTCATAAAGGTGGTAATTTATCAACGATACTTGACACCGAAATAGACTCATCCATTTCAATCTTATGTTGAGCAAATTGAACCAATAAACGCAATAACTCGTTATATTTTTC
Source organism: Agrostemma githago (assembly GCA_958450325.1). Lineage (NCBI taxonomy): Eukaryota > Viridiplantae > Streptophyta > Magnoliopsida > Caryophyllales > Caryophyllaceae > Agrostemma > Agrostemma githago. Next base: position 52,725,732 of record OY288255.1, read on the forward strand.
CATTACCGGCCTAGAATCTACCATTTTGTAATTCATAAAATTACTAACCAGAAACTTTTTACTCGAAGCATCCTCCTCCATATATTTAGATTCTAATTGATTCCATAAATCTTTGGCCGACTCAACATTTTGATAGATATCAAATAGAGAATCAGACATACCATTAAGAATGTGCCCTCGGCATATGTAGTTATCATTCTCCCATTTGTTCCTCTTCCAAAGTTGATCAATGGGACCATCATCCGCCACTTCCGGTATCGGTGTGCTAAGAACATGTACCATCTCCAAAGCAGTCAAGAGAAAATGCATCTTCTTTTGCCATCGACGGAAATCGACACCCTCAAACTTGTCCAATTTTCCGATTTTTGTTGTCATCTCTTTCACATTCGACATTGTGGAATTATTCTTGAAGACTGTTGTAGTAACACCGGGATACAATATCGAAAATTACAATAGTTACATGTACTAATAAAACTATTAAAATTACAACAATGAAAATACAATTGCTTGGATATCTTTGTAGAATCGTGAACGGAATCACTTTCCTTCAAGGATAATCGACCCTATAGTGTCCCGGGTTACATGATTTTGTTGTGGGATAAGACTTCAAGAATACACTCTTATTCCGACACTAGAAATTTGAGCAAGAACTTATGGAGATTGAGAGTTTTTACTTTACAAAAGAAGAAAACAGAGAGAAACCAGAGATACATAAAGTGTCTATTTGATTTTCTTGTCTACCATTCTCAAGTGTACATACTTCATCATTAAACAAATGAAAATAACTTCGCCCAAGTGCATGCAAACACATGTATCCATGCAAGTGCATGCAAACACATATGCAAACACATGTATCCATGCAAACACATATGTCCAACTGAAAATGTGGGATCAATTCACGTCAAAATGATGGTTAACAATGATAAGGATCCACACAAAATTTTAACGGATTTTCCAACGTAACACACCGCGATTATCCATGATTAATTCGGGTAAAGACGGAAACGTAGACACATACACTTGATCATTTAGACAAACCGTAAGCTCAATTTAGACTTAGACAAGCATGCACTCTGCACTCCCGACTCGTCATATAGCTAAACCGAGTTCACCCTTCTTTGTAACTAAACCCCGACTACATCAAATGAAATGTGATTAACTGAAATCACCAACAACTATCACCTAGACCTAGATTATTTTAAATTTGAAACCTATGTTAAAGATGGTGGGAGATTATCATAATGGACGAATAATATCGATCTTCTTGATCATTTTTTTTGCCAATAGGAAAGAGTACATAATGTTTCGACTCTGAGAGTTGTAGTTACAACTCGAATCACATAACTTAAATATAAGACATAACAATAAAGCTAAAACGGTCATAAGGCTAAAGATAAGTCACATAGCAAAAGTATGGTTGTACAGGACAGTAGATTGGGCGTGGGCTTCATCATCAAGTGTTCAATAAAGCTAGAAACTTTCATAGGCCACCTGAAAGATAATTAAGTTATGGTTAAACCATACCAAAGTGTACTTAGCCACTAGAGAGTAGAAAGGAAGACGGGTAAACAAGCTAAACAAACTTGACTATGACAAAAATTGCTCATCTACAACTTGGTAATTAATCAGTGATGTAAAAAATAATAAAACCAAACAAACTAGATTGAATATTTCCCTTGATCAATCTTCTAGCCAGGGACATAAGATATATTTAAAACTTGTCTGACGTGTGGTAGAACACACGACAATTAATGTACTATCATGCAGCCAGAGACTTCAGATCAGACTTGTATTGAGAGAAAAACTTAAGCCTGGAGTTAAAAGTTCCCGTGACGAGAATATAATTAGAATATAAAAAAAAACACTACAACGAGAAAAAAATAAAATAATACGGAATCAATAGCATACTCCATAATAAAAAGGTGATCGACCACCATACCTTACTAAGACTACTATCTCCTAGGGGGTGAGCAGAAAAATACGATACGGTTTTATTATTCGTATACGATACGGTATATTGTTGCAATTATACGAATTTCCGTATATCCGATACGATTATCCGTATATCTGATACGGTTTTTCATATAACCGTAGCAGATACGTATCAGCAAAATTGAAAATCGGATATTCGGTTTCCGATCCGGTTTTCAAAAATACAAAAGAAAAATATAAAAATTAATAAACTATAATACTAAAACTAAATGACTTAATGGATTAAAAACAAAAAAGCCCAACACTCTCACTCTTTCATTCCGCCACAACGCCACTCTCAGTTTCTCACATTCAGTCTCTTACTACGTCATATTTCAGGCCGTCGTTTCACGTTTCATGCTCATTAAGGTTGATTCTTTGTTCGATTGTTCACTACTTCGTTTGAAAGAAGGTTATTTGCCTATGACTCTATTATCAGAGAATTATTAGTAGTATTCGAATATTCGGGATGATTGTGATAATTAAATTATTTTTAGATATTTTTCTTATTTATTTACGTATTGCTTTTGTATAACAATGAACGCAATGTTCGTTACGACCATAAAATAAAAAAATGGATTATGTGCACTTAAAGAAAAAATAAAAACAAAAGAAACCTCAAAACCAGATAACGGATATCCGGTTTCCGTATATCTATATCCGGAAAAACCAGATATGCGGTTTAATTCGGATCGGATCAGGATAGTAAAATTTCAGAATTTTAAAACCGGATATCCGATCCGATTTCGCAAACCGGATCGGATATCCGGTTTTGCTCACCCCTACTATCTCCACGGCTCCATCCCCAATCAGCATTACCCAAGGTCATGACTCAACCCTAACAGGACCGGTCCTGAAGATCCGATGGCCCTAGGCAAAATTATTAAATGAGACCCCTTTATAATTCTTAATTCGAATATTTACGTTTCAATTACCGAATCATGTTCTTGAGCACAACAGATAACAAATCGGTTCAACTCACTTTGCTCACTTAAAGATTTTTTTATCGAGATAAGGTCTAGACTTGAGACCTGATCGGTACATGTACTAATAATTTTTTTTTGGTACGACATGTACTAATTTTAATATAAACATTAGCCGTCTGGCTAAGGACATTAGCAGTATGGCTAAGGAAACTGACAGCAGACTTTGGCTGTGCTAAAGTGATGGGCGAGCATCGCGACCCGCGCGATCAAACATTATTTATAACCACGACAAACTAACTACGTAGTAGCGGTAAGTCGAGATCGATCGTCATAGACGAAACAAGGGAACTCAATCCAGGTCTAGTCTATTGATTGAGATCTAAGAGGGGTTTAGATTGGTTTCAAGCTACACTAATGAGAACGAACTCGATTAACTAAGAGAAATCAAGTAAAGTGAAAACTGTGTGATCAAGTGATGGTAGGGATTTGTCAAGTCCCTAACCGTCAATAAACTACCGATTACACCTAGTGGGTAGCTAAGGTAAGTCGGGATCGTATCCACGAGGACGGTAAAGCGAAGTTTAGACTATGTCTGACTGAGGCTTGGACAAGGCGAAAGTCAGAGTAGCTACCGAGTCAATTAAGACCTGGTAGGCTTCCGTTCGGGTCGTTTATAGTCCATTAGACTTGCGTGAAGGGCTCGCCAGCCATAAGTCAGAAATCATACCTGTGCTGATGATAGTGTCTCCGTGGGGAATCGGACTTGTCGTGTAAGTCCTGGGTGCGCCTACATCTGGGCTCATCCCGTACCATTCCGGGGAAAATTCCGCCTTGGGTTTCCGCTGGGGAGATTTAGAGGGTTGCATGTCCCTGTCTGAGTCGTACCTGTATAAGTCACATAAAATGTATGCAACACGTAGGTAGTAAAACGACTCGCGCTGGGGAAAATGATTTTTTTTTTGAATTTTTTGAAATCCTTGAAAGTTTCGACAATTTTGAATTTTTTTTGAATTTTTGACGGAATTCTCGACAGACTGCTCGGGATGACTAAATTCCTGTGTCTGTGAGGAAGAATCATGGATCGGGCCTGTATGTTCTAGGCCCGCTTGGGCCAAGGAGGCACAGCTGCAGGGGATACCCCAGGGTTTTGATGTTATAAATACATCACCCTGGTTCCTCTTTTTGTCACAATTCTCGAAAAGCTCTCTCTTCTCCTTTTAAAAGAAAACGTTTTATTCCTTTCAAGCAACTTAGCATGGGTATCGACCGCCTTATCAACATGCTGCAAGATTGGTCACACCGTTTCAGGGATGCTAGCAAGGTAGCTCTGAGGCAGTCTGGTATATCCCAACTGTTCACGTTTCGTCAGTTGCACGTGGACCGTCATTTCCTTGATGCCTGTCTGACCTTCTGGGACGATACCTACCACGTCTTTGCCTTTCCCCGGGGCGAAATTTGTCCTCTCCCTGAGGAAATTGCTGCCATAGGAGGGTGGAATCCATCACTCCGCCCTGCCGTCCCTTTCGCGGTTCGAGACCCTAGGAGGAAGCTGAGGGAGTTCTTGGGTCTCTCCCACGCTGAAGTATCCCGCATGCTTGAAGGGGATACCGTTTCTCTGCTTGCTTTAGCCGAGAAGTTCATGAACCCGTATGACATCCGGGTTACGCCCATTCATAGTCGTAGGGCGTTCGCCTTCTGCATGCTGCACGTGTATGCCTTTGAAGGCTATATGGACCTGCTGTCTTGCATGGGGAGTGTTCGTCTTCTCGTGGTTGCTGATCTCATGGAGACGGAGTGTAGTCCAGCATCGTTGATTACGGGAGAAATCATTCAGGGTTTGGACAACCGGAAGAGGGATGAGTCAGCCCGTTTCGCGGGTAGTACCCGTCTGCTGCAGGTATATCGCTTTTCCCTTTCTTTTCTTTTTTCGATTTTCGATTTTCGTCTTTTTTTTTTTTTTTTTTCCCGCGATATACTGTTGCAGGGGGCACTCGACCGAGTCACCCTGGCACTCGATCGAGTGCCCTCGTAGAGGAGCGTACTGCCATGTTTTAGGGGTGTCACTCGATCGAGTGACCCTGGCACTCGATCGAGTGCCCCTATGCGGACGCCTGATTTGCCCGAAATTTCATAAGCGTTACCCTTTTTTTTTCAGCTCTGGCTATTCGAAAGGCTGTCCAAGATTGATCCTCCCTCCAACCCGAGTGAATATTGGTTCAACCAGGTGATGACGAGGAGACGGCCTACCGATTCATCTTGCCTCGTTACTCAGAAATATTGGGAGGAAGAACTAACGTTCCATCGTGGTCCATTGATACGATGGGTGGTTCCGTGGTGGCCTATTTATTCCTGGACGGGTTTGGCACCTGGTGACAAGGCGCGCTACCAGGTGATTCTGTCCTTTAGCCAGACTGTTCATCTGTATCCTGACCGTATACTTAGGCAGTATGGGTGGACTCAGCGTATCCCGGAGCACGAGGCCGTTGTGAGGGAGCCGGACCAGCTGACTGACATTTTCTGCGACACTTGGATCCAGAGGTGGTACACTCGAATCACTTGGACCGTTCCCAAGCCGCTTCACTCTGCTTGGGTGTCTTATTCTTATGAAAGGTGGACTAAAGCCGAGACTGCCGAAGCTCGTGCTGCCCTGAAGGTTGATGAGGCCTTCGACCTGCTCAGGCGAGAAGAGGTTAAAGACAACCGGGACTTCTTTGCTGAAGGGGAGACTCAAGCTCCCGTAGCCTGTCTGAGGCTAAGACAGAGAAGAAGGACTAGGACTCGAGCTAGGGGGTTCAATGCTAGAGGTGCTCAGGGGGAGGTGAGCCCCCAGACCGATTTGGAGAGGAGACTAGGGCCGAGACTTTCAGCCCAAGAACGACTTAGTCCCAAGGATAGGTTGCCGGAGCATGTACGGGCTCGACTTGGGCCCGTGACTATAGCTGAAGATCCTCTGTCGAAGAAGAGGACTCGAGTTAAGGAAGTTCCGGTTGTTATTCGGGAACGCCTGCCCCCGCCGCCGCCTCGACGTCCCCGGGCTCCTCAAGACCCGAAAGACAAAGGCAAGGGCAAGATGCCCGGATACGACTAGTCTTTCTTTTATTATTTGAAATATTATTACTATTTTTGTAGTGTTTTTCTTTTTTGTGGCTTTTTGTGGTTTTTTGTAATTTTGAACTACCGAGTTTATCGGTGTTTTTTTTTTTGGAATAAATAAAATATTATTAGTGAAACCGTTTCTGTCTTTTTTGTTATTGCAGTGGTTGTGCCCTTTTGAGGGGCTGCCTACGTATCCACAGTTAGTGGAATCAAACCAAACGTAGTTCGGGCGTAAATTTTTGCAATTTTGAAATACACCAAGACTATGAGTTCAAGATGTGCGACAGTAGGATAAATAATCCTAACTTATTGACTTGCTTTATAAACTTTGAAAAAGTGTTTAAATAAATTTTTGCGAATGACATCGAGATAAGATTTAGGGGTAGTAGCGTTTCAGCTGGTCTAGGTTGGTCGGGTTGACAAATTCATTTCCGTCCAGATCCGTCAGCATTACTGCTCCTCCTGATAGAACCTTCTTGACTAGGTATGGCCCAGCCCAATTGGGTTTGAATTTTCCCCTTGGGTCAACCGGTAGTAAGGCACGAACCGATTTAAGGACCAAATCACCTTCCTTGATATTTCTGGGCCTAACTCTCTTGTTAAAGGCCCGTTTGATCCTCTTTTGGTATATTTGAATGTTATTGAGAGCCCGAGACCGCCGTTCGTCTAAAAGAACCAACGAGTCATATCGAGCTTGGACCCAACCTGCTTCGGGTACTTGACTTTCGAGCAGGATCCGGAGGGAAGGTAGTTCTAATTCGACTGGTTGGACCGCCTCCATCCCATATGTCAAATAATATGGGGTCGCCCCGGTCGCAGTTCGGATCGATGTCCGGTATCCCCATAGGGCGAAGGGTATTTTGTCGGGCCAATCCCGATAATTATCAGCCATCTTTTTAAGTATGGTGACAATTGTTTTATTAGCAGCTTCTACCGCTCCATTTGTTTGGGGACGGTAAGGCGAAGATGTGTGCCTCTGGATTTTGTACTTTGCTAGCAAAGTAGCGGTTTCTGCTTGGAAGTGGGTCCCGTGATCACTGATAAACTCGTGTGGGATCCCGTATCGGCATATGATTTTATTCTGGATAAATTTGGCTACGTGCTTGGCGTTCAAGACACGGTATGATTCAGCTTCGACCCATTTGGTGAAATAGTCGATCGCCACCAAAATAAAACAGTGGCCTCCCGTTCCGGAAGGATTCACCTTTCCAATTATGTCGATCCCCCACGTCGAAAATGGCCATGGTGATGTCATGGTGTATAGTAGGGATGATGGCATGTGTTGAACATTACCGAAAATTTGACAATTATGGCAGTGTTTGACATATGATTGACAGTCGGCCTCCATACTGTTCCAGTAGTACCCGAGCCTCATGATTTTTCGGGCTAGCATATGGGCATTCATATGCGGACCATTTTCGCCGTCATGTACTTCGGCCATTACTTTTTCGGCCTGTGTTTTGTCGATACATAGGAGTAAAGCCCCCTGTGCCGTCTTTTTGTACAACTGACCGTCGTCCGTACGTATGAATTGGGTGGCCAGTCTTCGTAGGGCTTTCTTGGCCCGGTTTTCAGTTCCTGGTGGATATTCTCCCGTAGTCAAATAGGTTAGAATAGCCTGATACCAAGGTTCTGGATCGGTGATCTCAATATCTTGAATGGCGTTGACATACGCCGGCTCTGACCGTCTTTCGACACAGATTTGCATACTGGGCATATGTTCCGGGATGTTTAGTAAGGACGCTAATTTGGAAAGTGCATCCGCGAACTGGTTTTCTTCACGCGGGAGGTAGATATATTCCACCTTCTGGAATTGTTTCTCTAGAATCCTTATTCGTGCTTGGTAAGCCACGAGATTGGCATTCCGAGTTTTCCATTTTTGAAGAGCTTGATTGATGACTAAGGATGAGTCCCCGTGAACCCGGAGATTTGTAATGCCCAGATCAGTAGCTGCTTGTAACCCGTGGATGCATGCTTCATATTCGGCCGCATTGTTGGTTACATCAAAGTCTAATTTGATGGACACCGGGGTGTGTTCCCCTTGGGGTGAGATTAGGAGAATACCGACCCCAAAGCCTCGAAAATTGGATGCTCCGTCGAAATACAAGTCCCATGTTTCGGTGTCAGTATGGAATATGTCTTCGTCAGGAAAGGCCCAAGTATCGGTATGGCCCTCTTCAGATATCGGACTATCAGCGAGGAACTCGGCTACTACACGGCCTTTGATAGCTTTGAGCGGAACGAATTTGAGGTCAAACTCAGCTAGCATTAGAGTCCATCTGGACATTCTACCGTTGAGAATGGGCTTTTCGAACAAATATTTGATCGGGTCCATTTTGGATAAGACATGTACCTCGTGACTGAGCATGTAGTGTCTGAGCTTTTTAGTGGCCCAAACTAGAGCTAGGCATGTTTTCTCGAGCATTGTATATTTGCATTCGTACTCTAGGAACTTTTTACTGATGTAGTAAATAGCCCTTTCTTCTGAATCGACTGTCTGGGCCAACATAGCCCCCATGGCTGTCTCAGTCGTTGTTAGGTATAACGATAGAGGCAAACCAGGTTGAGGTGGCATTAGTACTGGCGGAGCAGACATGATTTCCCTGATTTTGTCGAAGGCCGCCTGACATTTATCGTCCCATAGTACCCGTTCCCCGATCTTCAGTTTCTTGAAAATGGGTTCACACACCATGGTTAGCCTTGAAATAAAACGGCTAATGTATTGGACTTTTCCGAGAAACCCCCTTATTTCTTTTTCGGTCTTAGGTGGTTGCATCTCAGTGATGGCTTTGATTTTAGCTGGGTCGACCTCGATGCCGCGTTGGCTAACGATATGGCCCAGTAATTTGCCCGAGGTTACCCCGAAGCTGCATTTTTGAGGGTTTAACCTCATATTGTACTTACGCAAACGGGTGAAGAATTTTCTTAGGGCAGCGACATGCCCATCTCGGTTTTTAGACTTGACGATCATGTCATCGACATAAACTTCCACTTCCCTATGCATCATGTCATGTAATAAGGTCGTGGCTGTTCGTTGGTAAGTGGCCCCGGCATTGATGAGACCGAATGGCATGACGGTATAGCAGTAGGTACCCCACGGCGTGGTGAAAGTGGTTTTACCCATGTCTTCTTCTGCCATTTTGATTTGGTTGTATCCGGCATACCCATCCATAAATGATAAGAGGGCATGATCTGCTGTATTGTCCACCAATATGTCGATGTGGGGCAACGGGAAATCGTCTTTTGGGCTGGCCTTGTTAAGGTCCCGGAAATCCACGCATACCCGAACCTTGCCGTCCTTCTTGGGTACCGGCACGATGTTCGCAACCCAGTCTGGATATTCAGACACCTGTATAAAGCCCGCTTTAAATTGTTTGTCTACTTCTTCCTTGACCTTGAGAGACCATTCGGGCTTCATTCTTCGAAGCTTCTGTTTTACCGGCTTACACCCATCTTTGATGGGTATACGGTGTTCGGCTATTTCCCGGTCTATACCCGGCATGTCCTTGTAGGACCATGCAAAGACATCCTTGAATTCTTGGAGGAGGCTTGTGAGTTGTTGTCTCTCCTCGGGATCTAAGGATAACCCTATCTTAAGCATCTGGGGCTCTAAGGTTGTTCCCACATTGATATACTCAGTTTCTTCGATTACCGGATCTCGGGATTCCCTCTGCTCTAGCTGCTCGATCAGATGTGGGGGTAGGGACACCTGTTCATCGGGTTTCTCAATGTCATTGCAAAAAGTATTTTTGAAAGTATTTTGAAAATAAGCCAAGTCATAAGCGGAACGGTTTTCGTTATTATTGATAGAGAATTTGGAAAACAGCTCGAAGAGAGCGGCCATCTGATCGTTAGTCAGAGGCGGGATCGGGAGTGCTCTCGGGACAGAGCCTGAGGCTCCGGTGGCAGTGACTACAGGGAGAGGGGTTACAGGTTGGACTCTAGCATCAGACCCCTTAGACTCGAATACAGACTCGGACTCAGACTCCGACTCGGACTCAGACTCGGACTCAGAATCAGTGTTTGGCACATTTCCTTCCCCGGTGGTCAGCTTGTAGACTCGGCCTTGATCGTCGGTCCACTTGACGGTCTTCTTCCAGCTTCTCTTCCCGGTATCAGCACTGACTTCCGAGATCAACTTCGAAGGGTCGAACTTGTTGCTTCGAAGGATCAGGTTCACCAAGTCTTCTTTGGGGTTCGGGACAGCTTTGTCTTCCCCGAATAAAAGTCCCAGCACAGGTTCAGCATTGTCAGTACCCTTTTTGGATTCAGCTTGGAGGAGGGTGAATATGTCATCCGGAATGTAGTTGCATTCCCGAGCTAGGGCAGCCTTGGGATGCGTGATGGTTGGTTGATACAGGCCAACTTGGATAGCCCCAAACACGGGTGTGACGAAGTAGTCACTCAGCCTTGGGCTATAAGGGCTCAAGTAGGTACCCTTGATGATGTTGCAGGCCTTCTCAATCCCTGCTCGGACCACGTTTCCTGGGATCATAGCATACCCTAAACCGAAGTGAGATTCCCCATCATTCAGGACCTCAATAATCCTCCCAGCTGGAAGATATGGCCTCGAAGTAGCCCCCGGTAAGTACCCCAAGTTTTGTAGCATCGTGTCGATGCTCGTGGTGAAGTAGGGCCTAAAAAGGTATTCTTCTTCAATCATCCCTACAAAATCGAACCCCCAAAGGTCGGTGCGGTCCGTAGTGTTACAGCTAGCCACGGTCATTGGGGTTGCTTCTAAGGTGATAATACCGTCTTGTAAGGGCATTTTGATCTTTCGGTGCAGGGTGGAAGATACCGCCTTCACACCATGGAGCCATGGTCTTCCTAGGAGTAGATTGAAGGAAGAGGTGACATCGATCACCTGGAATTCTAGCTCTTTCTCGATTGGACCGGTCACAATAGTCAGCTTGACGGCCCCGGAAACTGCTTTTGGGCTTCCATCGAAAGCTTGGATAGTGTGGGCAGTTGGTATGTAGTCGGTCTTGGTAATCCCGAGGGCTTTGGCAGTCCTTAGCGGGAGGACGTTCACTGCGGACCCATCGTCAACTAGGGTCATCGGAAGATACTTACCCCGGCAAACCACTGTGATGTATAGGGCCAGATTGTGAGAGGCCCCGAACGGTGGTAGGTCGGCATCTGAGAAGGTGATTGATGGGCCTTCTCCTTTGGACACGCTCTTGAGGTAGGGTAAGATAGTGGCTATCATTTCAGTAGGGGTGACCTGGGAATCGACCTTGATCTGATCGAGAGCCTTAGTAAGTGCCTCTCGATGTTCTTGTGAGCTAACCAAGAGTTGCCATATAGTGAGGTCGGCTCGGGCCCTTTTCAATTGTTTGATAAGAGCCGTATCGGTGCTTGGTTCTTCAATGGCCTCTTTCGTCCCGGTGAGTTCGGTGACGGTTGCCCGGACTGAGCCGTCTTTGGTGAGGGAGTTACTGGCTAAAGCTTTGGATTTAGCCTTCCTGACTTCTTCGAGGGTTATGGGGACGGCTTCCCCTTTGGTGAGGTATACATCTTCTTCATCATCGAACCAGATCCCATTAATTCGTGGGATGAAAGGAGAGATAAGATGAGAACAGTCTATCACCTCACCGGTGAAGATAGCATGAGAGCTAAAGGGGTTGTCCTTATTGCTTGGCTTGTCCCCGGGTAGTGGTATTTTCCCGCTCTCAATTAAATCCTGAATTAGATGCTTCAGCTTCCAACATTTCTCGGTGTCATGCCCATTGCCCCGATGATATTGGCAATAGGCTTGGGCATTGTAGCTCTTGGAGCGTTTTTCAACTGGGACTTCGGGAGTTGGGCCTATCGGCTGGACCAGGCCCTTGGAAGATAACCTTTGTAAGGCATATGTATAGGTAGTCCCTATATCAGTGAATACCCTATGAGGGATGTTTCTTTTGGATGAGGCATCCAAAAGGTTAACCGTGTCGAAGATGCTTCGGGTTGCGGCCGGAGGTTTGGTGGTGGATGAGGAAGCTCCTTGGTAACCCTTGTTAGAGGCCTTAGTCAGGCTCTCTTGTCTTAGATCATCTTCAATTCTCATGCCCATTTCAGTAAGAGTGGTGAAATTGGGTATGACAGCCTACCGGAGGTGAACCCGGTAGGAAGGGAGGAGGTTCTTGACAAAGGCCTCCACTAAAGTCTTCTCACTGGGCTTATCGACCAGTTTGACACTCTCGGCCCTCCAGCGTTGGAGGTATTTGGTAAAGCCCTCCTTAGGTTCTTGGGCCATAACCTCTAGGGACCGCATAGTGGTTTGGATCTCGGTGTTATCAGCGTAGTTCCGAGCGAATTCCGTAGCCACATCGTCCCAGGTTGAGAACTTCTTTGGGTCTAGAAGAGTCGCCAAATTGTGGACATGACGTAGGTCCACCCCGACGCGGCCACGCGCGGGTTTTGGGTAGGCGAATGAACCTCCATATGAGAAGGATCGAATTGAAATTTAAGTCGAAATGGAGTCGCCACCGAATTTTATGGTTATTCGGAACCGTTCGAGCCCACTCTACATCGCCATGGCCCATACACAAAGTATGGCCCATTTTGGTTTGAGAGTTAATTGGGCTCGTCCCTTTGCATATCGATATAGATGCCGACTTGAGCGGTTAATCGTATATTGAATGACTCTCGTTGCCAATGGCTTCGGACATCCGGAAACCATGGTTCTGAGTAAGGGGTGAGGGTACGTGTTGGGAAGCCCACTAAGGACACCCAACCCCGCCCGCACTTAGCGGCCTCTACTAGGACATCGTTTGACTTTTTAATATGCGCGTTAGTGATTCGATGAAATGTTATGCAAACAGCGTTTTAGCTAAGCATGCGAATTAAATGTGAGCTACGTCAATTTAATGCATCTAATTTATTGTCGAAGTGATTTAGCATGCGAGGGTTCATTTAAAAGCGGTAAAACGCAAATAAATAAAGCAAAGCAAAAATAAATCGATTACAAGTTACACGGGCGGAATACAACCCGGAATTCACAATACGGCGTACAATAGAATAATTGAAATATACAATTGAAATAACGAGCAATAATTATAAACGGACCCGTGTATAAACTAGACCGTGATTTTGTGTAGGTGGACGAACTTTAATTAGTTACACATTATATTGCGTATTAATCAAAGGACGGAGGTTCGAGACCTAGACGTGGTGCTAGCCCGATCTCGAACCTCGATGCCTTGTCCCGATTTATCACTTCGAGAAATTGTGTCTAAATTAACTTTACATCGGATACGACTAAAGAGTCGTCGACATAAAATTGATAATGTGAGACCGTCGATCAAAATCGTTTAAGTGAAGTGATATGCATGAATTTTGAAAAGGAGATCACGTGATTGACTTTACACGTGTCGACTAAGTCGTAAAAAAAGGACGAGGCTCGAATGTTGCATTAAAGCTCTCGGATTTCTGGGCTACAGGATCCACTCGGCCGAGTCATGGCCTGACTCGGTCGAGTGTGTCCTTAAACGTAGCTACTGCCCGTTTTTATGGGTGCTACTCGATCGAGTAGCAGGTGTACTCGGTCGAGTGGCACCTGTACGAGTTGTGACTCGTTTGTTTTAATGTGCTTTAAATCGATAATTGGCCGAGTCAAATAAAAATATTGACGGATTTGAATTTAACTCGGTTTGTCGGTATTATGATCATGTCTTGTATGATTATAATACCGTTATCGGAATTTTGTAGAAAAGGTTATTGTTTGATAAAAATTTGATTAGTGACGGAATTGCGCCCCTCTACGTCACGACGCCGATATTAATCCTTACGGATTACGTGGCGTCGGTTTTCGTGTCAATGGGTTCCATACTAATTAGAAATGGGATTAAATGCGTTCAACCATGACTTTAGGTTGATTATCATAGTCCAACGCATTCGAAACCGAATTTTCAAACTAAAATGTATTTACGCGATATTATGACGATAATGATGATACAAAAAAGATGATGCAAAAATGAAGATGCGAAAGTATGACAATATTAATGCTAGTGTCATTACTATGATTATGATTATAAATATGAAGCGAAAGTACGATAAATAAAATGAAAATGAGACTTAGAAAAAGAGATCGAGATGGGGTTTAGGACACCCTCAACATACATGCTTAGTAAGGACCTCGGAAACGGACTCGTAATAGCGGCACGGGCTTGGGAGTATCGAGGATGTATGCGAGTTATGGTGTGTATATGTGTGTGTATGCTTCGCCGGTTCTCCGAGGGACGAGGGGCTCGGCTTTTGTGTGTCTTGCCTAGGGTCGCTAGGGTCGTAGTATTGTGTGTAGTTGCAAAGGGTTGTACTTGAAGTAAGTTGTTGAAGTGTTGTAGTGTCTCGAAGTGTGTGTGTCGAAGTGTGTGTGTGTGGGTATTTATAGGGGACTCGACATATGGGTCACTCGACCGAGTGGCGCGGGTGCACTCGGTCGAGCGCCCTCGCGAATGCATCTGGACGGATCTGGAGAGGCTCCACTCGATCGAGTGGTCAATCCACTCGATCGAGTGGATCAATCAGCCCGAGTTATTTCGGGCGTGATTGGCACTTGATTTGTGTTGATTGATTTGCATCATTTTTGGAAGGATTCATGAGTGATTTGGCTGATTTTGGACAGGATTATGAATCTGGTCGATGCATTTGGTCATTTCTGTGTCGGGTTTGTCTTGACCGGGTTTTGATGCGGTCGCCAAAAGACGGGATTTTTAGTTGGTGTTGGTTTCGATCCAAATTAGTCTTATTTTGCTCGGAACGACCCACCGGCCTGAATTTGAGGTCTGTTTTGTGAGATTTTTACTCCACTAAAAGTCCATGTCGGATATTATTGATTCCGAGCCCAAGTCCGAGTATACTAAGTCACGTTTGCGTCCGATCATCATCGGGTGTTTTTTGGGAACTGCTATAGACACCTGGCGGTCAAATTTTGGGTGTCTACACTATGTCTACCTAAAACGAGACTATGCTACCAAAACAAACACAAAGAGAATGATAATTGGAAAACTAGGATGGAAGAGGAGTAAGAACAAGCCTAATGATGCTAAACAATGCTAATAATCGAACTAACAAGTAAACTAGAGTAAACAATAACTAACTACGAGGATGAACTCTAATATGGAAGGAAGTGGGGTAGGTCGGGTTCATAAGAGTAGAAGGGTAATTGGGGTGATCAAGGGTATAGGTGTCTCCTAGTTGCTAGGGTTGGTCCGGGCTCTCGCAACTTAAACCGATGCCAAGGTGCGTCCGGGCTCTCGCGACTAAACTATTCTCAACATTTCCACATAATAGACAATCAATGAGAAGATGAGCACAAGTATGGGAAGCATGGCCACTACAACTCATACAAGCATATCAACAAACACATAGAGTGCCCACAATGTGACTAACAACAAAGATTCACCCTTTTCCCTTAATCAACCCTAATCATCCATAATCTACCCCTAATCCCCCTACTAACCCCACAAGAAGACTACTCACTCATGATAAAGAACAAACTAACAACAATAAGAGAAAACGACATGAATATCCAAACATCCATAATGACCAATAACAATAACTATATGAAAAGATTCAAACAAGATTAAATAACTAAGAACAAGAGTGGATATGATTATACCAACACTAGGAAGATGAAAAGATGCAATCTTGTATAAATAAGAACCCAAATAAAACCCAAGGTTGTCAAGCTTGGAGAATTCTTCAAGTATCCTCTTAATACAAGAACTAATTACAAGGATTAACTAAGGATTAACAAAGATTAAAGGAAGATTAAAACTAATGAGTGAAAGTAAATCTAGGGTTTTAGGGTTTTAGAGAGGCTTAAGGAATGCTAAACTATGATAAGATATGTTACTAATACAAGAGGGGAGTATATATATGGGTACAAGAATGAAGGAGCATGAATTAAAAGAAGGCGTGCAGCAGCATCACGGTCCCGACCGGGACGGGCCCACAGCAGCACTCTTCAAAGCGCACTCCATCCCGATCGGGATGAGGCCATCCCGAACGGGATGGGTCTTGTAGGCCTCCCTTAAGAGCTATTTGGTCCCTCCTTGCCTCTCATGGGCTTCCCACCGATTCTCGGGACTCGGGATCGGGTCTCGGAGGCTCGAGATTGGGTCCCAAGGTCTCGGGGTCGATTCCAAGGCATCGAGTCATCGTTCCTTTACTCCGTTGGCTCCAAAATGTGTATGTACAGAGTCGGAATCGCTCCAACTCCTCCAAATCGGTCTCGAGAACCTGAAACGAACTAAAGGAAGCATAAGAAGCCCATAAATCGCTCCCAAGGAGCGATTCCACAAGGAAATGGGACCAAAACATAGTGAAAAAGGCACTACAAACTACACTTATCATCAAGAAGCAAGAAGAAGAGTTTGTGATTGAATGTTTGTTAATTCAATGATATTGAATGTAATAACGTACTTACAAGTTTGATCATAGGTGTCTATTTATAGCAACTACATTACGAGTCACTCACTACCCATAACAAACTCACAACCACTTATTATAACTAACTCGGGTTGTGTTATATATTCATGTCCCCTCATTCCCTCAAGATGGGCGATCTTGAAGATATTTTCTTGGCGTAAATGTTTCGGAAAATATTTGGACGATCATAGGAAACCAAATATTCTATTTTGTGTATCTTTGACTAACACATATTTAGTGTAGTATTTTTAGGTTTATTTGTTTCCTATTTTCTAGATAGTTTAAGCAATACTCTCTCCAAGTTCCTATTATTGTCCCTAAAGCTTTTGGGGTGGAAAATAAGGAAAGGAAAATGAGTGGCTAAAAAAAGAAGGAGGAAGAGAAAGAGAAATGGGAGACTAATTGTGAACCACATATTGATGGCCTAAAAAGGAAAGTGGGACAAAAATCAAACTCAGCCCAAAAAGGAAAGTAGGACAATAATAGGAACTCGGAGGGAGTATATATTGTAACCCATTTCGACAGTAATACACACAACATTCTCTCAAATACATTTTGTTGTGTACCAAATTTGGAGCGTTTTTCCTCCCATTTAGACCCGCTTTTCCTCCGTTTTGCGAGATTAGAGTGCGATTATCGCCATACTTTGAGTAATTCTTGCATTAGTGTCTCTCTTTTGCATTTTACGTGTTTTTGGTAGTTTTCTGTCTATTTTGATAGGATTTTCGACCGAAAGCGTGTCCGAGCTTCTATGAGCATAAAAGAGAGAAATACAGTCCGAAAAGCAAAGCGCACAACTGAGAGTTCGAGTAATCCAATTGATCGACAAAGAAAGAGACCGGAAAAGAGGCAGAAGGCCACCGGGTGAAGTTTCGCCCGGTGAGTCACCACCGGGCGAAGTTTCGCCCGACGATATTTTTCCACCCCGAAGATTTTCATGACACTCTCCACCGGGCGAAACGACCGGGCGAAATTTCGCCCGATGGAGAAACCGAGCCGAAACGCAAAAAATGAAGAAAATCTCACTGGGCAAAATTTCACCCGGTGGGATTAGTTCGTCAAGCCGCGGGGCAAAGTTTCATCCCATGAAGATGCAAAGGGTGATGGTCTAGCTAAAATGAAGAGAAATTGGATTTGGGCTTTGAAGTTTGTGAGACCCATTAAGACTAGTATAAATACTTAACCTAGGGTTTTGTGCCACTCTTGTGCCTTGAGTGAGCCTTTTGGAGTAGGAGTAGTTTTAGAGGATTTCTATTAGTAGTAGTAGTAGTAGATTGTAGTAAGCTCCTTAGTAAAAATTCTTCATAAACAATTAGTAGATCTTATTATTAGATTAATTCTATTCATCAATTATTAATCAAGCATCCATCTTTGTTGAAGATTGTGTTTTTATGTTGAAGATTTAAGGGTTTTGCAGTGGTTTATGTGACAAGATTCTTGTATTATCTCTTGAAGATTTATATTTATTTTATTGAAGATTGAAAATTTTTGCATGGATTGGTGACAAATTCTTGCATTATTTCTCCCAAGATTCAATCTTTTATGTTAATCTTCATCTTCCTCTTTAATCTTCTCCATAATTGGTAGTTTCTCTCCTCTCCCTTTTCTCCATTAGTTTGTGATATTTCTCTCTTGATTAGTTTATCTTTAGTTTGTGTGTTAGAATATTCTCTCCTTAGTGTAATTTCTTAGTATATTTATTATGTATGCCTTAGTTAATTTCTCCTTAGTTAATGTTATGTTGTTATCCATCATGACTAGTGAGTAGATTTTCTTGTTGGGGAATTTAGGGATGAAGATTTGGATTATTTGATTCAAGGGATGTTGGTGGGTTGTTTACTTGTTGATTTATCAAGTTTAAGGTTTTTGTGTCTTTGTTGACCTAGACTGCAGCTAGATTGACCTTGGCTCGTTTCTATCAATATTGGGAAACTCGGGGTAGAAATTACCTTAATTTGAGACTTACCCTTTCGCCGCGAAAGTGGGTATAGGTGGGTTGGGCGAAGAAACCGAAAGGTGGCATTCTCCCTTTTTAACGTTGTAACTAAAACTCGATCCCGAGACTCTTAGACCTCATTTCTGAATCCCGATTCTCCCATACACCTTTCCCATTATTGTCCCTAGCCTTAGTAGTGTAGTTCGCTAGCTTTAGTTCGACTCCTCTCGTCCCAAAACCCCCCATCTCAATCCTAAACGCGACTAAACTCTAGACTTGACCAATATCGCTTAACCGTCTCCCTGTGGATCGATCCCGACCTACCACTACTACATTAGTTAGGTTAGTCGGTGTTAAAAATATTGTTTGCATGCGTATCTGCAACAGCGCGCATCAAAATGGCGCCGTTGCCGGGGACACGGTGATTAGTTAATTGATTAAGTCTTTGTTTTATTGTGTTTGGATAATTGTTTCTTTTCCTTCTACCCTCGTACCGCTCGGTGCTAGGAGTCTCATCTTTGAATTGAGTTGTGTTCAGGAACAATCATATTTTGCATTGCTTGGTGCAAGTGAGGCGATATTATTATTTCGGACTTCAAATCAACCAAAGTGAAACCTCATCCATATCTTACATCAACTTTTCACCCATCCAACATTCCCAAAACTCTTACAAAATTCCCTTTCCCTCTTCTCTCTTCAAAAATTACCTCTACAAACAAACATGCCTACTTTGAGATCTCACTCCCAACCCACTAATGAACAAACTTCTTCTCCCATCGCATATGGAACCATACCCGATAATTTTGAGCTCAAGATTTCTTCAATTGCCATAGTCCAACAAGACACTTATCATGGACTTCCACAAGAAGATGCTTTAGAACACATAGCGACGTTTAAAGAGAAGCTAGTTGGAATGGAATTAAATGGACTTACTTCATGTTAATTCCATAGGCTTTTGTTCCCCAAAACCCTTCGTGATGATGCTAGGAGATGGCTACAAAGCCACCACGATGATACCTTCCGAACTTGGAATCAGTTAGCCAATGCATTTCTAGAAAAATACTATCCTCCTTCCAAGATCAATCAATATCGAATGGAGATTCATACCTTCCGACAAGGTGAAAAAGAAAGCATAAGTGAAGCTGGGGATCGATTTCAAACTCTACAAAGGAAGTTCCCACACCATGGTATTCCTCATTGGCTTTTGCTCCAAACATTTTTCTATTCCTTATTCGCCGATGCAAGGGACATTCTTAACGCAACTGCAAAGGGCGACTTTTTCTTACTTAACGAGGATGAATCCCATGAGCTTCTTGACAAGATAGCCAAAAGTGGCATATGTGCTAAGAAAATGCAAGAGGGTGAATCAAATGGAGACTTAAAATCGTCAAAAGACATAGAGGCAACTCTTGAAGCACAAATCGCTCAACTAGTTGGGAGATTTGACGCGATGTTGCTAAGGACACCTTCCAACCCGAAATGAGGCCTCCACCAAGAAGAGTCACCCCACCAAGAAGAATCACACCACCTAGGCGAACGTCCATCTCGCCTCCAAAGCCATATAGGGTAGATATCCCATGTGATCATTGTGGAGAATATGATCACGACTCCAACTTTTGTGTGAGGAAGGAAAATGTTTATCAAGCCAACACTCAAGGAACATATGAAAAATCTTACATGTAATCCCCTATAAATTCTAATGCAATACAGTAGCGGAAATACTGTAGATTTGGGATTAAAACACACTGATGTTCTATATTTTACAAAAAGAACGGTCAGTCAATATGCAAGGCCACTTTTTACAAAAGGGCTAAAAATATAAGTTCTCCAATTGGGATTAAGAATCCATAAATAAACAAAACTCAAGCGGAGTAGGATCCACGTCACTCGCTAGCTCACACCAAACCCCAGAACAAATAATACCTGCCATGTTATAAACATAACAACCACAATTCAGTGAGGAGCAACTCAGGCAGTTCTCCCAGCCATATTACATAATATTAAAGCATAATTACTATTATACCAAAATAGTTAAAAAATGGAAAACATTTAAAATGATACGGTAAAATACTTTGAAATGATTGCCAACCTGCAGATCAATGTTAATCCATAATAATAACGGCGTTAAGGAAATCAATCAGTGTAACGAAATAGACTTTCACCAGGATCATACTAAACTAGGTTCGAGAATTCAGTCAAAACAAATTAGACTTCGGTCTCTAACTAGGCAACTCAACTATAACAGGACTTCGTGCACCAACTAACCGTAATCCAGTTCAACCCGACGGCGACTTACACGATGCGATATCTAAGTTTAAGGTCAAAATATATACACACTCCTGAACACAAACCATGCTCAGTTCAACGACCAATGTGTCTCTAACTAGACACACCAACTTTATAGTTGATGGCAAAACGTATACCCTAGACTGTATTACTCTACCCGTACACTTGTCCTTATTCCATAACTCCAAAACAAAGCCGTTGTCGTAATTCGATAGGATTATCAAAACGTTCTAAAAAGAAACTTTCTAATTTGGGAAACTTTCTTCAAATATTAACTTTCCAAAAACAGGTATTATTATACTTAGAAATCGTTCAACATTTGAGTTATATAAAATAATTAATATTAGGCCTCGAGACATAAACATTATACTTATTTTATAGATATATATTTAACGATTAAAAGTCAAATAAAGTCAAAATCATAATTGTTTCTCAAAAGGTTGAAATATAAGTAATTAAGAGTATTAAATTAAAAATTTACAGATTTTCCAGAACAGCACTGTCTTACTATAAAATTCATAATCTCCTATTCACTAAAACAAAAACCAAGGGGCAATTTTGTCATTTAATCTTTCCCGCCTAAATGGTACCTATAAATAAGAAAAATTGAGTTTGGGCCAAAACATATCAAAAGATTATTATTCTAACAACGTCCATCTAAACATTCATTATCAAAAGGCCCAAATTTCTATAACAATTAACAAAAATCCTTAATATATACTCCGTATGATTTTTAAATTCAATTATTTATAAAATATTAGTCATATTTAATATCACTAAAGTTACTCTGTATTAAATTCATTAGTTATTGAATTTACAATTAAAAATTTGTAGCACTATATTATTTTACAAATATTTTATCATTAAAAATGCTACTCCGTATAAAAAATATATAAAAGTATTATTCTTTAATTTTATTTTTTGTGATTCACAATAATAAAGTCAATAATTTTTTAATAATTATTTTTCATGATACGTTATTGAACCAACGGGTCAACCCGAATTTTGATCCTAAATTCACGGATCATTTCGGGTTTAATTCAAATGGACCACGGCCTCGTGGATCAAATTTTTAGGGTGTTGACTCTAAAAAATGGGCAAAGTTTACGAGTCGGGTCGAAATTTAACATAACTATTTTTTAATTTAAAAATCCCCAATCTAATCCTAATCCCCTAACATTTAGAAGTAAATTAATTGAAAAATACTTTACTAAACTCTAAATTTAAAAATTTATGTGTAATTTTTTCAAAGATATGTACGATAATTAATAACAAAAGTAATGACAGATATGATCCAATATTAAAAATATTTTTCTAACCTAAAATAGATAAAAATTAAGGCATTCAATAGTATTTTCTACTTATTATATTCTGACAATGTTTTGTGTCACAAATTAGACGTGATCTGATCCATTATTTGTTAGGTATACTTTTTATAGAATATCTTTTTATGGATGACACATAAAAAAAATGATAAAAACGTTAAATAACATATTGTATGTTATATATGAATCAGCATATTACTAATCTTATACGCTCTCCATCATACTCCGTAATAGAATGTTACATTTTATTTATGCAGAAGGACACAATAGTGAAAATAAAATTGCTTTTATTATGCTTAAAAATAAAAGGTAGAGATAAAAATTTCCCCAAAACGAAATGTAAACTATTGACGGAAACACTGAAACAGAAAACCGTAAATCATTGAGAAGAGGATATAATTTTAGTCACAACTCACAAGTCACTAAAATCTTTTTATGAACAAAACTAAATTAAAAAACCGTGCAGAGGCACGGGTTTTACACTAGTTAAATCATTAAAAATCAAAACGAAGTAAAATCAGTGGGGTTGAAAACTTTAAAGTCTTAGCTAAAACTTTTATTTCTGGAGTAAATCCAAATTTCAAACGTAACAAATGTTTTTATTTGTACTTTTACAAACTAACAGAATTCGACACCCGACGGTATCTCAGTGATAAAATAGGTTTAAAAATTTATTTTGAAGAAAAACCAATTGGAAACATTAACTAGACTCTTGAAAGTTTAGATACATAAATTACCCAGAATAAATTCAAAGATTATCAAAGGTTTTAAATTAGTTTTACAACAACTAACAAATTTGCGGGCTGTTTCGACATCTGTTCCTAAAAACTTTATTGTGACCAAAATACTTGGAATTGTTTTACAAAATTAAACATAGGTAAACTAGACTTAAAATAAACAGTAGTCTCGTTTCAAAGTTTTTGAAAATAAAGTAATTAAACAGGATTAATAAATCATACAAAAGCATTAAGCAACTCCGAAACATGCTGTAACTTCGTTAAAGCAATAAAACTTTCACTTTGCCACTTTATATTAAAATATAAAAAAATCAGAAATAAAGTCTTATTTGTATGTTTTAATCTTGGCCTTATAATACTTTAAGAAGATCCGATGTAAAATAAATTGAAAAGATTAAAAGCGATACAAACATGAAATCGATTTAAGCATATTATTGTAATATAATTAAAACATGTCTATTCGTATAAAGATTTGATTTTAAAACGATACTACAAACAACTACAACATATATATCATGCAATACCGAGTCATGACATCATGTGTTACCTTCATCAAGATCTGTGTCAATAATATACTCGTCCTTCTCGGGGTTGTCTTGAAAGCCTATAAAAAAATTATAAACAAGGTTCAAAACCCTTATTAGTATCATAAATCGAGAAGTAGGAAGAATGAATTAAGAAATCGATGATTACCCTTCGAATTAGAATGAACCGTGATGATGAGAATAATCAGAATTGAGAAAAATATTGAAGAACAGTTTATGTACGTTCAATTGTTTATTTTTGTTTGGAGAGAAAAGCAGATGAGGGAGAATACGTACAATAGGGAAGTGGGGATAAGTAAACTGCAAAAAGAGGGAAAGTAGGGAGAACGTGCAACAGGAATAGGAGAAAATAATGGAGTCGGTTTTTATTGGTAAGTTCGTTTCTGACTCTTTCTCTTCTTTTCCTCTCAGCAAGTACGTGATTATTGTTGGAATCCTCGTTTTCTTCGTGAAGATTATGATCTTTTAAGACATTAACATCTTCAAGCATGTACACATTGCGATAATAATAAATCGTTTTCTAGAAAACACTGTACAAAAAATATATTAAACATTTTCTCTCATAAATAGACTAGAAATATAAGTGATTATGATCATAGTAGGCCACAAAACCTTAAAATAACCTACATGTCCCCAAATAACCTATAAATAAATGATATTCAACCAATATTTTTTTTGTAAAGGGTAAGTATATTATATATGTGTAACCAATTTACAGGGTATGACTACATCAGAGCATGCAGCCATCTAATATCTTTTACATGAATGGGGTATTTGATCTTACACATAATTAAATTCTTAGTATCCACCTTAATCAACTTCACCGTATTCTGCGGTCTTTGAACTGCACCCTCAATTCTACATAAGTTCCGTTGCCTCCAAATGTGATATATCGTCGCATTGATCATAGCTCTTAGGATATTACATTGGAGTCTAGAACCCCTCATTCTGACCGCCCAGGTTAATCCTCTACTACACGGAATTACCTTTCGTACCCAGCCGTTGAGCAGCTCAATTACTCTCGAGCTCCACCCACATTCAAAAAACAGATGTTCCAGGCTCTCAGCCTGATTTTCACACAAATAGAATAAGTCTGAGTCAGCCACTCCAAACCTGAATAGTTTATTTCGTATTCAAAGCACCCCTAAACACTAACCAGGAAATGAAGCTATGTTTCGGAAAGCTCCAACCACTCCACACAAACCTCCACCACGAAACCTTCGGCCGCTTAAACCGCAGCTCCTCATACGCTCTCGAAATCGAATATTGGCCCATCGAACCATGCCAAGCCCCATTTCCAAACATATGCTTAACTTTCTCCTTAGCCTGACATATCTTCCGCCATGCCCACGTGACATCAGCATGCGGTTGATATTCACGCCAATCAGTATTTTTCAGGTAAATACTGTTAACCCACCGAACCCACAGACGGTCCGGCTGATCAAAAACCCACGAGGCTAATTTAGCCACAGCAGCCACGTTCCAAGTCTCCAACTCCCGCAAGCCCAATCCTCCTTCCTTCTTAGGACAACAAATCTTCTCCCTACTAACTAAAGCACGATTAGATCCATCCACCCTCCCATCCCAAAGGAAATTACGACAAATGGATCCAATACGATTCATAACAATTTTTGGGATGATAAAAAACATAGCCCAGTAATTATGTAACTGAGATAGCACGGTCTGAACTAAAGTCAGTCTCCCAGCATATGACAATTTCCGAGCCCCAATACTAGCAATTCTCGAAGTAATTCGAGCCAATAATTTACCACAGTCAGCCTTCCCTAATCGAGTACTCAGAATAGGAAGACCTAGGTAGCGAAAAGGTAACGTACCTTCCACACAGCCTGAATACTGCAAAATAGCAGCCTTCCTATCCTCATCGACACCAGCAAAATACGCATGCGACTTGCCAACACTTATGCTCAAGCCCGACGCCCTGCTGAATGTAGCAAAAACACTCCATAATAATGCCATTGATTCCGACTCCCCTTTAGAAAAGAGAAGCAAATCATCCGCAAACAGAAGGTGACTAAGCTTCATAGCTCCACATTTAGGGTGATATTTGAAGTTCCTCTCAACCATGCCAAAAGTCATGATTCGAGAGAAGTACTCCATACAAATTGTGAACAATAGCGGAGACATGAGATCTCCTTGTCTCAATCCCCTTTTACCTCGAAAAAAGCCAAAATTATCCCCATTAGCACATAAGGAATATGAGACCGTCTCAACACACTCCATGATCAATCTACGGAAATGATTCAGAAAATTTAGTGCTCGTAGTGTATCCCCTAGAAATTCTAACGCGATACAGTGACGGAAACACTGTAGAGTCGGGATTAAAACACACTGTAACTATGTCTTACTAAATTAAATTGGTAAAGTCAAACATATGCCATAAATAAAAATGGCTAAAATTTAAAACAATCCACAAAGAGGTTAAACAATCCTTAAGACATAATTAAAAAGATCAAGCAGGATCCAAGACTGCTCGTTAGCCCACACCCACCGGATAACAAACACGTATACCTGCCATGTTAAAACATAACAGCCACAATCAGTGGGGAGCAACGTCAACGTTCTCCCAGCCGTATAACAGGATTTTAAAAAAAATTACTACTATAGAAAAATAGTAAAAATGGAAAACAGTAAAACAACATATTAAAAATAAGCTTTCAGCGCCAAAACCAAAATATTAAAAATGGGTTTCTGAAGAAACATAAAAATAGTTGCCAACCTGGAAACCAAGTTATATCGATAATAAATAAAATAATCAAAATGGCGTTATGGATAGGATTAGGGTAGAATCTAGACTTTCACCAGGACAATACTAAACTAGCTTCGAGAATGTAGTCAAAACAAATCAGACTTCGGTCTCTAACTAGGCAACTCAACTATAACAGGACTGCGTGCAGCGAGGTCCTGGCTTAAGTAATGTACACCCCTCCTGGACACCAACCGTAATCCAGTTCAACCCGACGGCGACTTACACGATGCGATATCTAAGATTAAGGTCAAAATATACACACTCCTGAACACAAACCATGCTCAGTTCAACGACCAATGTGCCTCAACATAGACACATCAGCTTTATAGTTAATGGCAAAACATACATCCCAGACTATATTACTCTAAACCCACACTTATCCTTATCCCATAACTCCAAAACAAAGCCATTATCGATATTCAAAAGATATAATCATCATAATAATAAGAGAACAAAAGTAGTAATCACAATATTCTAAAAGAGGAAACTTTCTATTTTTAGAAACATACTAAAAATAGCATCATATGAAAATAGCAAAATATTAGTTTAAACTAATACAACATTTTTAGTAAACGATATAGATTTATAAAACTAGTACTTTCGGCCTTAACGATATTACTTATAAAAGTGAGAGTATTTAGATTTATGAAATTATTGAAAAACCATACAAGTGTTTACAAAATAATTAAAAATGTCTTAAACACTTTAGTACTACTAATTAGGGTGTTTCCAAAATTTATAAAACGAAAATTCCCTAATTATTATTAGTTACGACAATACGAACATAAATAGGATTTTACGGCAAATGTCAAATTAAATCCTTTAACATCTTTTATTTAATTAAACCAATGAATATATTTAGAGTATGTAAAGGGATGATTTAACTCTTAAAGTTTCATATTTAAACACTTTCAAAATTGCTGGAAAAATAATTCTTTTAGGCAAGACGAAGCATTTTAACGATAAATCACAATTTGTCCGAAAGCCAATACTTATTAATTAAAGACTTTAATAAATAGAAAAAAAATTACGTAAAATAGTTAAAAACATATTTATGGACATTCTGTCCAGAAAAGAAAATTTTACAGAATCCTAAAACTCGGTTTTTAAAGCGTTTTCTCGTTAATCGTCTAATCTCGACAATAACGATTAATAAAAATAGTAATTACAAAACGATTTACGTATTAATATCCAAAAATTATTATTAAACTCAAAAATCATGATTTTCCAGAAAACACTATTTTTCCAGATTTCCAAAAATTCCAGATTTAATAAATCCCGTTAAAACCGTCTTTTAAACCCGTTTTCACAATTAACGATTCCATTAATAAAACTTATCGTTCCGAACATTTTATTAAAGCACTAAAAATCATAAAAATACATTTTATTATGAAATCATAAGAGTCATAATTTTTTTCCAGATTTAAACCAAAGACCAGAATTCGAGAATTTTAACGACAAACACGGTTTTAACGATAAACGATGATTTAAAGTGACTAATTAATTCATCCACTTAACAATTCCGAAAACTTATGAAAAAATTCAGAAAATTCTATTTCATCAGAAAGTTTCTCCATCTCAAAAATCAGATTAAAATAAAAGGTTTAAGTACTAGAACTAAATATTGGCTTTTAATCGTTTTTGTCCATAAACCGAAATAATTCAATAATCGATAACTAAAATATCAGAAAAATACTAAATTATTAAAAATCATCAAAAACATCATTTTTACAGAATATAAACATATATTACATGTTTAGGCCGAATATTACGATTTTACAAATTAATATGACGATTTAATCGTTAATCTCGTAAAAGCGATAAAAATATCGAAACATGCAAATTTTCAACTTTTAAAAATTTTTCAGATTATATGACATACATATATTGTCAAAAATGAAATATAAAAATTATACATGCAACTACACAATTAAAACCTTGAAATACCGAGTAACATCGATGTTACCTCTAATCCAAATCGGAAACGATAATATACTCGTCGACCTCGGGATCGACAAAAAATACTACATCACACAAAAGTATGGTACAAAAATACCATAAGAAACACTAAAAGAATCAAGGTAAATAACGATCGAAAATAACATCGATTATTACCATAACGAAGGGATCAGAATTACGATTAATTAGATGCTGAAAACAAGACGATCAAGACTCGATTTTAGAGCATAAAATATGGCTGGTGGCTGCTGGAAAACATGGCCAAAAAAAAAAGAAGGAAGGGATTTTTGTTGTTTAATTTGCAAAATAAATGAATAGGAAATGGATGGTTTTTCTAATGCATGAATGTTAAGAATTTTTTTTTTGATAAAAACAATGCTCCAACATCTACATAAAACCAACCAAGTGAATGAAATGGTGATTGAAAAGTTTGCTTTGTTATCAAAATAAATGAGGATAAAAAAAAATATCTACAAGTTTATAAATTGTAAAATGGAGTGTAAGAAAAATGTAGATGTGGTGTGTGACAAGGGTCACGGACCAAAATGGTCCAAAAAGGGTCTCTTTTAGTTGTAAGTTGATAAAAATAAGGATCGTAAAATTATTAAAGGCATTTCAAAGCAATTTGAGTAAACCTCGTGTTGGAAAAAAATTATTTACGAAACTTCGTATTAAAATCATAAATGGCTTATTTTTAGTAAAAAAAAATATTTCTTAGTTGAAAATATTATATAAATGTATTTAAACATTTTTAGGAAAAAGAATAACTTAAATTCAAGCTTACAAACATCAATTCAAAGAAAAATAGAATCCCTCGCAGAAAATTAATTAGTTTACGAAGAAAATAAAATAAATAGATTCAAAAGAATTAAAATCTTTTAAAATATAAATAAATATCATTAAACTCAAAAATTGAAAAATGAAGCCTGAAAAAAGATGAAATGCAAGGCCGAAATGTGACAGAGTTATGACAGAGTCATAACGGTAAGGATAAAAATGCTAGGAAAAATAGCGGGTGTTACAATCCTCCCCACTAAAAGAAATTTTCGTCCCCGAAACTAAGATTAAGTAGAAAGGAACTCAAGGTCTAACTTACTTGACGAGATGAAAATACGTATCCCGCATAAAAACAATTTTGGTTTTAAAAGAATATTTTACAACTTTTAAAGTGATACGAAATCAAAGGCAAATATTTATTCCAAGAAGAATTGGGCCAACCAACCCGAAGTTTAAAATCTTTTGATTAATGAAATCGTAAAGTAAAGTTATTTGATAAAATAACGACGTTAAATAATATTTGTAAACAAAGTCGAAGGAAATAGGGTAACCAAAACACTTTCAAAACAAAAGTAAAACAATTTGATTAAGAAATTTAATAATATTTCTTTTCCTGATGAAACAAAATTTAGTTTTGAGAAATCAAATTTGTAGTTAGTAAAAACCGATCCAAATGTCAAGCATTTTCAATAATAGATTCAAAAGTCCACCAACAATAAAGAGAAACTAATTTCAAAACGTTAAAATTTCGAAAATGTTATCAAAGTAATTATGAAAGTTGTTATCAAACTTGAACATTCAAAATAATTTCGACAATGTTAAAATGCTTTACAAAATAATCCTATAGAAGATGAAGTATTTGGAAATATGAAAGTCTTCATAAAATTCCGATCGCCTAAACGAATCAAAATTTGAAATAATTTCAAAATAATTTAAAATAAATTATTAAGGCATTTTGAAAGTAGATCCAAATATAAATATCAACCAAAGATAAAACAAAAGTGAAGTATAAAGTTCTTGAATTTAATTAAAAAACTATTAAATTTCACGATATCCGAAAAGTTTAAGTTAGTCAAACTTTTTATAAAATAGGGAGTTCGAAAAATAGTTAACGAGTGAATAGAACAAGGATAAACAACAATTCAAAACAAAAGTTTTCAAACTCGATAAAGTCGAAGGGATTAGCAGCAGATGCGGTAACCGAATGCAAGAGAAGCAGAAAGGAAGACGGAGTTGAGAGTCAGAAAAAGCTCATAAGGATTATAGAAGAAATTAACCATCTCGAGAATCCTGGCACGACTCTCAGAAACACGGGTTCCTAATTGCCCCATCAACTAACGTTAAGTCTAATATCGATACAGGGTGGTCCTATTCAGTCTACAACCTCCAAGATTATCATCTACGATAGCCTCCAAAATTAAGTCTTACGTACTTATATAATCTTTCAATTAGTATGGTAAGAATCTAAAAATGATTTATACTAATCCATTAATTAAGATTTCAACGGTTATCAAAACATACCCAAACTCGTAATCGATAAGGTTCCTAAATCCAAACCTCATAAGGTTTGAACTCGAAGTATACTCCAAATTTCTCGAGTAAGGAACACTGGACAAGGTCCACCAATTTGACAAGGCTCGGGTACGAAATCCTCAAAAATGATCAACAACATATTTAATATGCCACAAGTACAAAACTTGGAAAAGTACAACGAATCCTCAAACACGCTCAAACCTATAGGTAATGGCGCGAACACTCACATCTTCAAAACACGTCTTTCGACTAAGGTTTCTGAGAATTCCACCAAATTTCATATCGCATCAACGAAATCACCAAAATATTAACTCAACGAAGCCACAATCTCGTTGGTCTAAGGGTTCTGAACTGTAAATCCATTAAGATGATAGGCATTAAGCATTCCTCAAATCAACGCGATAAATCTAACCTTTAATTGTGCAATATGTTTCTCTTCTTCAAGGTTAACAATGATCTATCAAAAATTTAGGTCATTCAACTCCAAAGTTTGTAGGTTACAACCTTACATCACCGGTGCACGAAATAATCCATAAGAAACAAGGTTTAATCTATGTCATCCGAAATTTACTAAACAATAACGAGGACCTGAAATGGTACCACAACACTCAGGCTAACATCTTAAATAGTGATTCATGATCCCAAAATTCCACGATTAGTCCATTAAGTCAACATTAGGTAGGAATCCCATGTAATATTATTATTTACACTTGACTTGGTTCCATGTTGAGTATTAAGTATCCATCAAAATATAATATAATTCTCACTACCAATATTTTTTTTTACCCAACTCTTAGTCATCTATAGAATCAAGTAATTCATAACCCAAGCTTGATCAATCTCTATGGTACAATCCTAATTCCATTAATTATCTATTACCATTCAAATCAAACCTCAAAAAGCTTTGTAGACTGGATTAAATTGGTGTAACTCACAATCCTCAAATCATAGGTAACAAGGAGTTACTAAACCTCAAACATCGGTAACTTCCAAAAGACTCACTAAGACAGAATTCGGTCTAACCAAAGAATCTCAAGAGAAAGATGGTAGAGAAGAAGAATAGAACGAGGAATCACCAAGCGAATGAAGATGAGAATATAAAAGAGAAGAATTAGAAGAAGTAGAGGAAGGAGGAAAAGAGTCGATGATCCTATATTACTAAGTTCTTGAACCAGAGGAGAATTTTCGGGCCTCCAGAGTTCACGGGGGGTCCAAAAGGATTACTTCATCTTCTTGTAGAGGAACGAGCACACAAGTATTGGGTCGCTCTATCTGGATCTACTGCGACATCACGGAACAGGAATCTACTCTTGATCATCTGGCCTGTAGCAAAAGTAAACTGAACCGAAGCTAAAAGTCACCATCGACATCTTTCTTGGAGCACCAAGTTGTCCCCTCGAGTCAACAGGCATTGAGAGTTCTAAGCAGGTCTTGTCCCGATCTGGAGCAGCATCCTATCAACATCTTGTTCATTTGTCCTCTTCCAACAAAAGCAACAAATATTCAATGCTAATCATTGAGTTACAAGAACATATAAACCTAACAATTAAGTCCTTATTTGTTTCTACCCATCTATAATAATATTTTTATTTACTGTTTAAATAATTTACTGGTATTTTCCTAAATTTCAGGTGTGTAGGCGTTGGGAGCAGTGATGCTCTGATACCAACTGTAATCCCCTAGAAATTCTAACGCGATACAGTGACGGAAATACTGTAGAGTCGGGATTAAAATACACTGTAACTATGTCTTAGTAAATTAAATTGGTAAAGTCAAACATATGCCATAAATAAAAATGGCTAAAATTTAAAACAATCCACAAAGAGGTTAAACAATCCTTAAGACATAATTAAAAAGATCAAGCAGGATCCAAGACTGCTCGTTAGCCCACACCCACCGGATAACAAACACGTATACCTGCCATGTTAAAACATAACAGCCACAATCAGTGGGGAGCAACGTCAAAGTTCTCCCAGCCGTATAACAGGATTTTAAAAAAAATTACTACTATAGAAAAATAGTAAAAATGGAAAACAGTAAAACAACATATTAAAAATAAGCTTTCGGCGCCAAAACCAAAATATTAAAAATGGGTTTCCGAAGAAACATAAAAATAGTTGCCAACATGCAAACCAAGCTATATCGATAATAAATAAAATAATCAAAATGGCGTTATGGATAGGGATTAGGGTAGAATCTACACTTTCACCAGGACAATACTAAACTAGCTTCGAGAATTTAGTCAAAACAAATCAGACTTCTGTCTCTAACTAGGCAACTCAACTATAACAGGACTGCGTGCAGCGAGGTCCTAGCTTAAGTAATGTACACCCCTCCTGGACACCAACCGTAATCCAGTTCAACCCGACGGCGACTTACACGATGCGATATCTAAGATTAAGGTCAAAATATACACACTCCTGAACACAAACCATGCTCAGTTCAACGACCAATGTGTCTCAACATAGACACACCAGCTTTATAGTTAATGGCAAAACGTACATCCCAGACTATATTACTCTAAACCCACACTTATCCTTATCCCATAACTCCAAAACAAAGCCATTATCGATATTCAAAAGATATAATCATCATAATAATAAGAGAACAAAAGTAGTAATCACAATATTCTAAAAGAGGAAACTTTCTATTTTACGAAACTTCTATTTTTAGAAACATACTAAAAATAGCATCATATGAAAATAGCAAAATATTAGTTTAAACTAATACAACATTTTTAGTAAACGATATAGATTTATAAAACTAGTACTTTCGGCCTTAACGATATTACTTATAAAAGTGAGAGTATTTAGATTTATGAAATTATTGAAAAACCATACAAGTATTTACAAAATAATTAAAAATGTCTTAAACACTTTAGTACTACTAATTATGGTGTTTCCAAAATTTATAAAACTAAAATTCCCTAATTATTATTAGTTACGATAATACGAACATAAATAGGATTTTACGACAAATGTCAAATTAAATCCTTTAACGTCTTTTATTTAATTAAACCAATGAATATATTTAGAGTATGTTAAAGGATGATTTAATTCTTAAAGTTTCAGATTTAAACACATTCAAAATTGCTGGAAAAATAATTCTTTTAGGCAAGACGAAAGATTTTAACGATAAACCACAATTTGTCCGAAAGCAAATAATTATTAATTAAAGACTTTAATAAATAGTACAAAAATTACGTAAAATAGTTAAAAACATATTTATGGACATTCTGTCCAGAAAAGAAAATTTTACAGAATCCTAAAACTCGGTTTTTAAAGCGTTTTCTCGTTAATTGTCTAATCTCGACAATAACGATTAATAAAAATAGTAATTACAAAACGATTTACGTATTAATATCCAAAAAATTTTATTAAACTCAAAAATCATGATTTTCCAGAAAACACTATTTTTCCAGATTTTCAAAAATTCCAGATTTAATAAATCCCGTTAAAACCGTCTTTTAAACCCGTTTTCACAATTAACGATTCCATTAATAAAACTTATCGTTCCTAACATTTTATTAAAGCACTAAAAATCATAAAAATACATTTTATTATGAAATCATAAGAATCATAATTTTTTTCCAGATTTAAACCAAAGAACAGAATTCGAGAATTTTAACGGCAAACACGGTTTTAACGATAAACGATGATTTAAAGTGACTAATTAATAAATCCACTTAACAATTCCAAAAAATTATGAAAAAATTCAAAAAATTCTATTTCATCAGAAAGTTTCACCATGTAAAAAATCAGATTAAAATAAAAGGTTTAAGTACTAGAACTAAATATTGGCTTTTAATCGTTTTTGTCCGTAAACGGAAATAATTCAATAATCGATAACTAAAATATCAGAAAAATACTAAATTATTAAAAATCATTAAAAACATCATTTTTACAGAATATAAACATATATTACATGTTTAGGCCGAATATTATGATTTTACAAATTAATATGACGATTTAATCGTTAATCTCGTAAAAGCGATAAAAATATCGAAACATGCAAATTTTCAACTTTTAAAAATTTTCCAGATTATATGACATACATATATTGTCAAAAATGAAATATAAAAATTATACATGCAACTACACAATTAAAACCTTGAAATACCGAGTAACATCGATGTTACCTCTAATCCAAATCGGAAACGATAATATAATCGTCGACCTCGGGATCGACCAAAAATCCTACATCACACAAAAAGTATGGTACAAAAATACCATAAGAAACACTAAAAGAATCAAGGTAAATAACGATCGAAAATAACATCGATTATTACCTTAACGAAGGGATCGAAATTACGATTAATTAGATGCTGAAAACAAGACGATCAAGACTCGATTTTAGAGCATAAATATGGCTGGTGGCTGCTGGAAAACATGGCCAAAAAAAAAAGAAGGAAGGGATTTTTGTTGTTTAATTTGCAAAATAAATGAATAGGAAATGGATGGTTTTTCTAATGCATGAATGTTAAGAATTTTTTTTTTGATGAAAACAATGCTCCAACATCTACATAAAACCAACCAAGTGAATGAAATGGTGATTGAAAAGTTTGCTTTGTCATCAAAATAAATGAGGATAAAAAAAATATCTACAAGTTTATAAATTGTAAAATGGAGTGTAAGAAAAATGTAGATGTGGTGTGTGACAAGGGTCACGGACCAAAATGGTCCAAAAAGGGTCTCTTTTAGTTGTAAGTTGATAAAAATAAGGATCGTAAAATTATTAAAGGCATTTCAAATCAATTTGAGTAAACCTCGGGTTGGAAAATAATTATTTACGAAACTTCGTATTAAAATTATAAATGGCTTATTTTTAGTATAAAAAAAATATTTCTTAGTTGAAAATATTATATAAATGTATTTAAACTTTTTTAGGAAAATGAATAACTTAAATTCAAGCTTAAAAACGTCAATTCAAAGAAAAATAGAATCCCTCGCGGAAAATTAATTAGTTTACGAAGAAAATAATTAAAATAGATTTAAAATAATTAAAATCTTTTAAAATATAAATAAATATTATTAAACTCAAAAATTGAAAAATGAAGCCTGGAAAAAGATGAAATGCAAGGCCGAAATGTGACAGAGTTATGACAGAGTCATAACGGTAAGGATAAAAATGCTAGGAATAATAGCGGGTGTTACACGTAGCATTTGATCAACAAAGCTCCACTCCACACAATCATACGCCTTATGTATATCCACTTTAAACAAGCAACGCGGCGAAATCCGACTTCTCCTATACATCTTCACCAAATCTTGGCATATCAGAACATTTTCCACAATACTCCGCCCCTCGATAAAACCTCCTTGTGTAGGAGAAATTATCTGAGGAAGAACCTTCGCTAGTCTTGAACAGATAATTTTAGCAATACACTTATACAAGACATTGCAACAGGCAATCGGACGAAACTCCTTAACAGACTGAGGCCTATTAACTTTTGGAATCAACACAATATTAGCACAATTGAGCTGCTTAAGAAGCTTACCCGAGATGAAAAAATCTTGGATAGCTTTCACAATGTCATCCCCAATAATATCCCACGAATCAATAAAAAATTGACTCGAAAAGTCGTCCGGACCCGGCGCCTTATCGCGTGGAATACTGAAAAGAGCATTTTTAATTTCTTCTGCAGTGACTCTCGCCTCAAGCCACTCTATGTGTTCATCCGAACAAAGCTTGCCTCTTCTAACAATCTCCACATTAATAGGTTCAACATCTCTCGATTCTCCTAAAAGCGTGTGGTAGTACCTTAGGAAAGCTTCTTCAATATCTCTTTAGTCCCACACTCCAGACCATCAACATCCACTATCTTAACAATAGCGTTATGAGCCCTCCTCGCCCTCAGCAGCCCGTGAAAATAGGCTGAATTTACATCACCGTCTCGGACCCATTTTTGCTTCGATTTTTGACTCCAAAAGTCAGCTCGTGCATCCTGCAAAAACCTGACATTCTCGTTCAATTCCGCCTCCTCAATCAGAACCGCGGTAGACCGATCACTGCGCAGCTGAACCTGCAAAATTTCTAGCTTCAATTCGGCTTGACTGCACTTATTCTCTATATCAGCGAAACAAGAAGCATTCAAAGCCTTGAATGGGCTCTTCAAACTTTTCAATTTAGTAACAATTTGGAACATTTTCGATCCCCTAACCTCTACCCCCCACGCGCTCTCCACGCATCCTCTAAACTCGGGATATTTACTCCACATGTTCATGTATTTGAAGCTTTGATTCTTCCTCACCGGGGGGTTTTCAAGTTGCACAATACATGGGAAATGGTCAAATGTGCCCTCAGGCAAAAAATTCGAGCACCGTTAGGGAATAATCTCATCCAACCATCATTAACCAAACACCGATCAATGCGACTAAACACTCTAGTTTCCGCCACCTTGTGTTTATTATTTCAAGTGAACCAAGACCCACTAGCCTTGATGTCACTCACCTCACAATTAGCCAAGCAATCTCGAAATTGACTCATAGCCTCATCCGAAGAAGAACCCCCAAGACGTTCTCGAGCATCAATAACACAATTAAAGTCACCCAAAATCATCCATGGACCCCTCGTCGCATACGACTCAAGTCTCTTCCATAATTCAATTCTCGTCTCAGTAGAATTAAATGCATAAACAAAAGTCAGCAAATAATCCTTGCCCGAACACGATGTCACCTTAACATGGATACTCTGATTACTATACTGCAAGATCGTCAAGTTTACTCTTTCATGTTTCCATAAGAGCCATACTCGACCCCCTTCATGACAGTGATTATTCGTCGTAATACTCCATTCGCAGAAAATATTCTGATGAACTTTTGCATACGCTTTATGATAAGTGTCGTTTGTAGTGCCTATTTTG
Organism: Agrostemma githago; assembly: GCA_958450325.1. Classification (NCBI taxonomy): domain Eukaryota; kingdom Viridiplantae; phylum Streptophyta; class Magnoliopsida; order Caryophyllales; family Caryophyllaceae; genus Agrostemma; species Agrostemma githago. The sequence goes on from OY288255.1 coordinate 52,762,868, forward strand.
TAGTGTTTTGGTCCCATTTTCCTTGTGGAATCGCTCCTTGGGAGCAATTTATGGGCTTCTTATGCTTCCTTTAGTTCGTTTCAGGTTCCCGAGACCGATTTGGAAGAGTTGGAGCGATTCCGACTCGATACATACACATTTTGGAGCCAACGGAGTAAAGGAACGATGCCTCGATGCCTTGGAATCGACCCCGAGACCTTGGGACCCAATCCCGAGCCTCCGAGACCCGATTCCGAGTCCCGAAAATCGATGGGAAGCCCATGAGAAGCAAGGAGGGACCAAAAAGTTCATATTGGAGGCCTACAAGGCTCATCCCGAACGGGTATGGCCTCATCCCGTCCGGGATGAAGGAGACAAAAGAGAAGCTGCTGTCTGTGGACCATCCCGATCGGGAAGGTGGCGTCCCGACCGGGACCGACCTCGTCCCGACCGGGACCACCCCGTCTCGGCCGGGACGGGCCACTGCTACCCCGCGCCTTGTTCCTTTCCTCTCCTTTCATTCTTAAACCCTATATATACCCTTCCTCTTGTAATCTTATGTTATGTCTTTCATGAGAGACTAAACCCTAGATAGATTAGCATAGATTAGTGTAGATTAGTCTTTAGATTATCGTTAATCTTAGATTAATGCTTGTAATTTGGGAATTCTTCACGATCTTCACCAAGCTTGACAAACTTGGATGTTTGTTTTGGGTTCTTCCATTTATGCAAGTTTCTTTCTTCTTTTCATCTTCTAGTTTGGTATAATCTCTTTTCCTTTCTCTTGTTCCTTATTTTATCATTCAAGTGTGTATCTTTGTTGATGTTATTGATTGTAGTTCATAGTTCTTGTAAGTCTCTTCATGTTTGTTTTGATTGCTTTGTTGATTCATCTTATTAGTGTTAGTTTTAGCATAGATATGTTAGAATAGTATCTTGCTAGGGTTAGTAAGGTGGTTAGGGTGTTAATTGGATGATTAAGGGATTGTTGGAGATGTTGGTGGAAGATTTGGGTTTCCTCTTCGTTAGATGCATGGTACATGTTTGTTGAAATGCTTGAATGACTAAGTAGTTGTGAATGCTTGTTTTTCTTGCCTTTGTCTTGTGGGTGTTAGTTTGTTGTGGGTTTGGTCCCCTCACTAAGTTGCGAGAGCCCGGTGAGGACGACCCCTAGGTCGGTCTAAGTTGCGAGAGCCCGGATGCGACCTAGGTCCCGATATCACGCTAGTAACCCCGTTTGTCATGTGTGTCGCCGAGATGGGTTCTAGGTGGAACCTCTAGGTGGGTCTAAGTTGCGAGAGCCCGGACCAACCTAGATCACCCTACTACCTCCTTCACTCTAGTTCTCCCTTGACCATTCCGTTACCCCTTTGACCCCGACCTAACCCTAGTCTTAGACCTTAGACTAGCCTTAGCCTCCTCCCCTTAGATTAGCTTGTCTTGAACCTAGTCCTTGACCCGAGCATACCTTAGTCCGACCTCCCGTCCCTGTGGATTCGACCCGACTTACCCTAGCTACCCTAGTTAGGTTAGCCGGTTTTATTTGACGGTTGGGATTCACGACAAATCCTTCCCACCAAATTGGCGCCGTTGCCGGGGACGGCGTAGTTTAGACTTTTGTTTGCTTAGTTTTGGACTTTGTTCTTGATTTTTGTCTTCTCTTCTCCTTGTGTATCTCCGTTTTTAATCTTGTGTGTTACTCTCTCTTCCTAGTGCCTCACAAGCACTAGGCTACTAACGTTTGCTCAAGTGCTTCTAGCTCATCCTAGGTACCAAAGCGACGTTATGGACATGGCTCGTCCAAGCTACCATCAACCATCACGGCACAACTTTGGGGCAAATGGCCAAGTCCCGAAATTTCACCAACCATATCAACCTCATCAACAATCTTATGAACGCCCTCCTCACGGTTACCAAGAAAGTTGTCAAGGATCATTCCAACATCCTAACAACTACCAAACACCCTCACATAACCCACAACCACAAGATACCAAATTTGAGACTTTTCAAATGATGTCTCAATTGCTTAAGAGTCAACATGATGCGATAGCTCTATTGCAAAAGACTCAACAAGCGAGGGTGGCTCAAATAATAGGGGTTGAAAAGGAGCTCAAGGCCCAAATAGAGGTGCAAGATGCTCGCATCAATGCATTCATGGCCCATATCACGATGTCGGCTACTCGAGCTCCACTACATGTTGAGGAAGGTTCATTTGGGCATGAAGGTCGGGTGTCTCAACCCAATCTTGAAGCTACAAATGAAGAAGAGAGGGTCGATCAAGAGGTCATTGTTGAGTGTTGCTTGGGCGGTGAAGATGAGGGAAGAATAGGGGAAGTTGAGGCTTCAAGGGCCCACAATGAGGAGGGGAGTGAACATGATTCTCGAGATAATTCTTGGGGAGCCGATGTATTGGCAATAAAATTGGATTTGTTCGATTTTCTTCGTGATGAACCACTAGACAATCCAAAGCCAAGTGAAGACATACCTCCTCTAGGCCATATTGACAAGGTGAGTGAAAAGGAGCGCAATACTTGGGAAAAAGAAGTAGATGCCTTGGAACTTGCTTTGTATGGGGAATTGGAGGATCCTAAAGCCTCCAATGAAGAAAACTTGATGCTTTCTCCTCCTCTACCGCACTCGATGTCTAGCCCTTTGTCTTGTGAGAAGGTTGGTGAAGAGGATCCTAGTCGGGCGGTGGAAAAGAGTTCCACTCTCGACCCCGTAGAAGAAGCGACACCCATAGGGTGTGATCTCCCACATCATGACACCGAGCACGACTCTAGACCACTATACCTACCGGATGGTCATAAGAGTCGTAGCTATGTTGGTTTGGAAGACCCGGAAGATCACGAGAACCCCGAGCATAATGAAGATGATCGCTTCTTCCCTCCGACTTGGAAACTTTTGGGAGTGGCTAGGCTCGGCCATGTGAGCTTAAATGAAGATGTTGCTAGAGTATTTGACTTACTCCTTCGAGCTCTTGATGGCTATGGAGGTGTAGTTGGTGAGAGTATCTTATTGTAAATATCTCTTTTTCTTTTCTTTTGTGCTTGTATTTGTGTTTATGTTTGGATAGTTTGGTTTCTAGTATTTGTTAGCTTTTGTGGAGCTCTTGTAATTGATTTGGTATTTTGATGAGCGATGTGAGGGAGGGATTTTAATGTGTGTTTGAGCCTTGTTTGATAGGTGAAGTGAATGCGATGCCTAGAAAGGAATGGCTAATGATAGAGCTTGGATCGTGAGTATGGAAGTCGGTTTTTGAAGCTTCGGTAAAGCTTTTGGGGTGTTGGAGGTCAAGAAGACCCATCCCGGGCGGGAAGGGAGCTTACCGAACGGGACGAGTGTGTCATCCCGACCGGGAAGGAGCCGTCCCGATCGGGATGATGGTGCCATATTTTGAGATTCCTGGAGTGGCTTCCCGACCGGGAAGGAGGCTTCCCGATCGGGAAGGGTTTATCATCCTGATCGAGATCATCTATCCCGACCGGGATGGTCCCCTACTCCTTTTTGGTACCTCTTCTTCGACATTTAAGCCCACCCAACCATTGTATACCCCCACCCAACCTCCCTACTTATCCTTTCTCATATCATACCATCCATATACTTCATTTTCATACCCTTACTTCATCTTCTATCCACTTGGCACCGACCTTCACATCAATTTCCACCCCTCACACCATTACTACCTTAACCATGCGTACTTATCGAGTTTGAAGAGGAATAGCAATGATGAAGACTAGCTATGTGCTTACATTGATCTTTGAGACGATGGAGTGAGTGAGTTGCCAACCAATAGGTATGGCAACTATCCTTTCTTTTCCGTCTTTTATAGCTTATCTCCCTTTGCATGTTCCCCTTCCCATTATTTTGTGTCATGGTGGCCCTCGGGGCCTTGGTATATGTTGCTCCCGACTCTCGATGATGTGACTACATCGAGAGTCATTTTCAAAATCCAAATTTTACAAGATTTTCACTTTCTTTTTTGAGGATTTAGTCGGATTTAGGCGGAATCCGGGCTAGGTGACTTGATTACACCTAGCCCTCCCCTCCCATTTCCTTTTATTTCCTTCTTTTTATTTTCTTCCCCCCATCCATATCTTTTCTTGTCTCGGCCCATGGTGACTTGACTACACCCCGGCCGGACACCTTCTACCTTTTCTTCATCTTTATTTTTGATTTTTAGCTTTATTTTCGTAGTTTCTTTTTCTTTCTTTTGTCTCTCCGCACCCTACGATCGAGCATGAGGACATGGCTCGATTTAAGTGTGGAGGAGCGATATTCTAGTATAGTTTAGTTTATTTTCTTAGTTTTTCCGGAAAAAAAGCTTTAAAAAAAAACCCTAAAAATTTGAAAAAAATTTCACAAAAATCAAAAAGATTTTCTTTGGTGTCTTTTCCTTTTTGTGTCTTTGTGTCGTATATTTGTTTTGTTGTTTGTGTTTGTCTCCCTTTTTCCTCTTAGGTCGCTTAATCGCCGCTAACTTTGGATAGATTGCAAGACTTCCGGTAACATCTCTTCACCCATTTTCTTCTTTATTCCTGGTGGAGTTTGGAGAAGGTTTGTGATGTTGTGTGCTCGGGCGGAGCTTTGTAAAGTTTGTGGTGGATTTGGAGGCTTGTTTGGAAGTTCGGGGTGGTGATTGTTTTGTTTGTGTGTTTGTTCTATTTTGTTTTGTGTTGTTATCTTTTGTCTCTTTGTCTTTTATTTTCGTCGTGTCTTTGTTTTGTGTTTTGTTGTGTGTTTTGTGCGTAAACCGTTTTCGAAAACCCGGTTTAGAGGCTACTGTGTGAGTGTGTACTTTCCCTTCCTAGTAGTGTAAATCGAGTTTTGGACTTTAGCCTAGTAAAATGACCCTAAATCAATGATTTCGTTGGTCCTTTACCTTGAGTCCACCTAGCTTACTAGGGATTTACTACGGGATTTGCATTTTTGACCATTATGACCACCCACGGTGTGAAAAGGCCTTGGTTGCCGAGTCCCGTCCCTTAGGTGACCTTGTTTGAAATTTGCTCGACTAGTCCAAGTTCTCCCCTTTTTGTGAGTATGAAGGGAAGACGTCGTCCCAACATACCCATTCACCTACCTCCCACACATATCCACACAATAATTTGCAACTTCTTGAATTCTCTCTTTCTTAATTATCAAGAAGCGCCAAAAAGCCAAATCGTGCCAAAAAGGGCAAAGAAAAGAAAAAAAAAGAAAATGAAAGAAAGAAAAGAATAAAGAAAAAGAAAAGGCACAAAAAGCCAAAAAGAAAATAGAAAAGAAGAAAAAGAATGGCATGGCTAAACAAAGCAAAAATGCAAAAGAAAAGAGAAAATGCCAAAAGAAAACCCGATTCACAAAAATAACCCCTACCTCTCAAAATAAGCCTTTTTCCGACTTTTGCCGTGAAGAGCCTACCAAAGGACCGAGTCCCGAGGAAGGATGATAGCGGCATTAGTCGGTCTTCCCTCATTTTGCATGTTTTCCACCTTTTTACTTGGACTAGTTAGGCGGTTTAAGACATGGGACGACCCTCTTGGCTCACGCTAAAGGGGGCGGGGTCTCACTTACCTACAGTGTCGACTAACACCGTGGTTCTTCACTTTTCCACTCTGCCGATCGTCCCGTAGTACGTTTTTAGAAAGATAGGAGGACCTATGTAAGTTACCAACGTTTTTGTTGCTTTATCGTCATACTATTAGGGTTTAGTCCACCTTGGTTTGTATTGCTAGCTTGGGAACGTTGTCACTTACCTCGAGTCCTAAACCGGTGCTTCTTTCACCGCTTTTAGAGGGAAGCGGTATTTCTTTTGTTTTGGGTGCAACCGTCTAAGTGTTTGTTTGTTTGTTTGTGTGTTTGTTTATGTGTTTGTGTCCGGTTGCATCCACAGTTTTGTCGCAAGACCCTACTTGCCTTGCGGAGTGCACTTTTTCTCTAAGTGCACTCGCGTGAGTTGAAGGGGCGTAGGGTGCGCTGATACCCATTCGGCTAGTATAGTAGTTAGTATGTGCTTACTCGAGGGCGAGTAAGGGTTAAGTGTGGGGGAGTTGATAAGTGTTGTTTGTGGTGCCTATTTTGTAGTGTTTTGGTCCCATTTTCCTTGTGGAATCGCTCCTTGGGAGCAATTTATGGGCTTCTTATGCTTCCTTTAGTTCGTTTCAGGTACCCGAGACCGATTTGGAAGAGTTGGAGCGATTCCGACTCGATACATACACATTTTTGAGCCAACGGAGTAAAGGAACGATGCCTCGATGCCTTGGAATCGACCCCGAGACCTTGGGACCCAATCCCGAGCCTCCGAGACCCGATCCCGAGTCCCGAGAATCGATGGGAAGCCCATGAGAAGCAAGGAGGGACCAAAAAGTTCATATTGGAGGCCTACAAGTCTCATCCCGGACGGGTATGGCCTCATCCCGTCCGGGATGAAGGAGCAAAAAGAGAAGCTACTGTCTGTGGACCATCCCGATCGGGAAGGTGGCGTCCCGACCGGGACCGACCTCGTCCCGACCGGGACCACCCCGTCTCGGCCGGGACGGGCCACTGCTACCCCGCGCCTTGTTCCTTTCCTCTCCTTTCATTCTTAAACCCTATATATACCCTTCCTCTTGTAATCTTATGTTATGCCTTTCATGAGAGACTAAACCCTAGATAGATTAGCATAGATTAGTGTAGATTAGTCTTTAGATTATCGTTAATCTTAGATTAATGCTTGTAATTTGGGAATTTTTCACGATCTTCACCAAGCTTGACAAACTTGGATGTTTGTTTTGGGTTCTTCCATTTATGCAAGTTTCTTTCTTCTTTTCATCTTCTAGTTTGGTATAATCTCTTTTCCTTTCTCTTGTTCCTTATTTTATCATTCAAGTGTGTATCTTTGTTGATGTTATTGACTGTAGTTCATAGTTCTTGTTAGTCTCTTCATGTTTGTTTTGATTGCTTTGTTGATTCATCTTATTAGTGTTAGTTTTAGCATAGATATGTTAGAGTAGTATCTTGCTAGGGTTAGTAAGGTGATTAGGGTGTTAATTGGATGATTAAGGGATTGTTGGAGATGTTGGTGGAAGATTTGGGTTTCCTCTTCGTTAGATGCATGGTACATGTTTGTTGAAATGCTTGAATGACTAAGTAGTTGTGAATGCTTGTTTTTCTTGCCTTTCTCTTGTGGGTGTTAGTTTGTTGTGGGTTCGGTCCCCTCACTAAGTTGCGAGAGCCCGGTGAGGACGACCCCTAGGTCGATCTAAGTTGCGAGAGCCCGGATGCGACCTAGGTCCCGTTATCACGCTAGTAACCCCGTTTGCCATGTGTGTCGCCGAGATGGGTTCTAGGTGGAACCTCTAGGTGGGTCTAAGTTGCGAGAGCCCGGACCAACCTAGATCACCCTACTACCTCCTTCACTCTAGTTCTCCCTTGACCATTCCGTTACCCCTTTGACCCCGACCTAACCCTAGTCTTAGACCTTAGACTAGCCTTAGCCTCCTCCCCTTAGATTAGCTTGTCTCGAACCTAGTCCTTGACCCGAGCATACCTTAGTCCGACCTCCCGTCCCTGTGGATTCGACCCGACTTACCCTAGCTACCCTAGTTAGGTTAGCCGGTTTTATTTGACGGTTGGGATTCACGACAAATCCTTCCCACCACTTTATTCTTAATTTTCGTCTCAAGTAGACCAAAAATGTACACCTGTTGCTTCCTAATAAACTCACTAATTGCACGCTGCTTATTTATATTACACATGCCGCGCACATTCCAACATCCTACATTATGAACTTCCATGTACAACAATTTCCAAACCCGCCCCGTCCTTTTTCTCCACCCCCAATTTCTTTGGTGATCCCCTTAACATATCCACAAAGGGTACATCCGGGTTCACCAATACACTAGTCTTCACAACAGTAGGCGCCCTTGTAGCAGTTGGTTTTGTCAAAACAGCAGGCTGCAACTGAGGCCGGACAAGACGTTGCTGCTGTCCAAAGCGAACAACAGCATTCAGAACATCAACACTGCGAGTAGAAGCAGGCTGCACTCCACCCCCTTCACTCTTTTTGTGCTTTATATCAGCCCTAACCTTCCTCAACTCATCTTTCTTACAGTCATTCCCATCATGTCCATAATTTTTGCATTTAGTGCACCAAATGAGTTTCCACTCATATTTAACAAAAATTTTAACAACATTCCCGATTTCATCCATGAATTTGATCGAGTTCTTGAATTTCTGTCCCACTTTAGCTAGTACCATAACCCTAGCGTAACCAAACCTAGACCGTTCTTCCGTAGCTAAATCGGATTTAACATATGGTCCAACTAACGATGCTATCCGGGGTAGACACCTACCTCAAAATTTCAATGGTAGCTCAGGCAATTGTATCCAAATAGGAACTTCTTGAACATCTTCCTTATCCAATTTAGCGTCAGGTGTCCATTCTTTCACAATCAAAAGCTTATTATCAAACATAAACAAGCCGTGATTAAGAACATTTATCTTCGCCTGCTTTTCCTTGAAGCGAACAAAAATTCTATTAGGCAAAAACGAGATTTTGTCAATCGCATATTCTTTCCAAATTCTCTTCACAAATCCCTCTACCACTTCCTATGGCGGATTAGCACCCATGATAAAGCAGTACACAGCATTACTCCAATATTCGACCTCGTCCTCGACATCATCTTCAGAGAATTACAACATTTCTTCCTCCTCCTCGACCTCAACAATCTTTTTTCCATCCCGTTGCTTCCACCCATCTTCATTAGGTTTCGACCAATATTCAACCAATATTGAACAAAGAAAAATGAAGAGAAAAGAAATTAAACCTGATATAAAAGGATATCAGCAGCCATAAGAACATGATATGTTAAAAGTACAGCCCCCATATTTTCATCCCCTGTAGAAGACATACAACAATTATTTTATTTTTTCAAGCTTATCTACATAGTGAAGAGGTAAAGATAATAATAATAGTGTGAATAAGCAAAATACAAAGTTAGCTGTTGATGATATATGTTAGGAAATAAGTGCCTAGCAATTGTCCTTTTGAGCCTTTAATTGATTTGTTCCTGATATCTTTCCTAAAGTTGATCTTCTTGTTTTGGTAACATAAGATTGTTTGGTTTTAGGAGAGATTGAACCGTGTTTCCTAATTAGTTTAGAAAACTAGTTTAGGTGGAATAATACTATATAAAGACCAAACTAGTTTCTAGGTTAATTAGGACAGAGAGATGATTTGAGAGCACAATATAGAGGGCTGATTTGTGAGGTTTTGGTGAGGGAAAACCCAGTTTGTTACGAGTCCCTTATATTTGGTGGTTCTATTCATCTCCTCTTCGTTGGAGACCGTTGGAGTTTTTTCGGATCTTGGTTGGCCACAAGATCGTTTGTCCTTCGTCTCGTCGGTGAGTTCGTTGCAGGTCGAGCTCAGTCTGGGTAGTCTCTTTCCAGTTTGAGATTACTATCTGGTTGGTAGAATTAGTAGTACTTCTGGCTTTAGCTGTGAGCTATTAAGCACGTGTATTACAGTCTAATTTGTACAATTATCTCCACATATAGTGAATTTGGTCTCCTTATCGGTGTGGACGTAGCCAGTGATGTTGCTGGTGAACCACGTAAATCTGGTATCAGTTTATTATTGTGTGCTATTTGTTTTGTTCTTCTCGCATAATTAACAAACCGTAGGTAACGGGACGCCTCCGTTACAACAAACTGGTATCAGAGCTTCAGATTGTTCCGCTTCCGCTTCAGGTTCGGCTTCCGTTGAGTTAGGCGTTATTTGGGTTTGTTGAATTTTTTGTGAGAAGATGTCTGGAGCAACAATTCTAAAGGTTGCTAAATTCACAGGGAGTAATAGTTCCAGGTTGATAGGCTTGGGTGAGGATGGTAGTGTTGGCGGTAAGGTGGAGTTTTCACCTGTACGGGTCGAACTACGCAATTCTGAAGACAAGCTATCAACGGTTGTTTCCGCTTCTCAATGAGGCGGGCTCCTAGGTGGAGCAGGACCCGTGCCTTGGGTGGAAAAAGGTAGGACCCGTGCCTTGGGTGGAAAAAGGCAGGACACGTGCCTTGGGTTAAAAATGTAGGACCCGTGCCTTGGATGAAAAAGGCAGGACCCATGCCTTGGGTGAAAAAGGCAGCACCCGTGTCTTGGGTGAAAAAGGCAGGACCCGTGTCTTGGGTGAAAAAGGCAAGACTCATGTCTTGGGTGAAAAAGACAATCGAGATCTCGGGGAAGATCTTTTGTGCTTAGGGGAAAGGAGAAAAATTACTATTTGACTGAAGACCGTTGGAAGATGCGATCGTTCAGGTCAAGGTGGAGACTATTGGGACAAGTAGTTACTTGAGAATCGACTGTTTGAAGCTGCACTTTGAAGATTGGTTCGGGTTGGACAATTCTAGTCAAGGTGGAGATTGTTAGGAAATAAGTGCCTAGCAATTGTCTTTTTGAGCCTTTAATTGATTTGTTCCTAATATCTTTCCTAAAGTTGATCTTCTCGTTTTGGTAACATAAGATTGTTTGGTTTTAGGAAAGATTGAACCGTGTTTCCTAATTAGTTTTGGAAACTAGTTTAGGTGGAATAATACTATATAAAGACTGGACTAGTTTCTAGGTTAATTAGGACAGAGAGATGATTTGAGAGCACAATATAGAGGGCTGATTTGTGAGGGTTTGTTGAGGAAAAACTCAGTTTGTTCCGATTCTCTATTATTTGGTGGTTCTATTAACCTCGTCTTCGTTGGAGACCGTTGGAGTTTGTTCGGATCTTGGTTGGCCACAAGATCGTTTGTCCTTCGTCTCGTCGATGAGTTCGTGGCAGGTCGAGATCAATCTGGGTAGTCTCTTTCCAATTTGAGATTACTATCTGGTTGGTAGAATTGGTAGTACTTCTGGCTTTAGCTGTGAGCTATTAAGCGCGTGTATTACGGTCTACTGTTGTACTATTATCTCCACAATAGTGAATTTGGTCTCCTTGTAGGTGTGGACGTAGCCAGTGATTTTACTGGTGAACCACGTAAATCTTTGTGTCAGTTTTTTATTGTTTGGTATTTGTTTTGTTCTTCTCGCATAATTAACAAACCGTTGGTAACGCGACGCCTCCGTTACAACAATATATATACTCGTAAACCATGAATTTGAGTCATATATACATGTTTCGAAATCTACCATGATTATTTAGGTGTCATTGATAGCCAGATAAATCCTACGTCGGTATGTCTATATATTCCTTACATTACATGGTAAAGACAAACGTGTTTCACTAGAAACAAATTAGGGTAATGAGTTAGTTCCTGGAGTGATTTCTGTTGTCTAACTAGAAATGGAAAGTACGTAGAACAAAAACATACTAATACATACATACTTAGCTTGAGCACAGCAATGCAACGACAAATACTTGGATCACATACAAAATGGATTGGAGTCAGTCTACTATCATGTACTGTATAGTGTTTATAGGATTTCAATACACTAATTAACGAGTAATGACAAATACTTGGATCACATGATGAGCTATATGAAGACTGAAATGAAAAGAGAAATATGGACAATTAAAGTACCTGAAAACAAAATAGTAATGGAGAAAATATATATGATGGTTGATGAGGGAGTAGATAGTAGTTGACGGGTTTTATATATATATAGATATTTTCTAAAGTAAAATTTATTAACAAGATTACTTCTCCATGCTATAAGACTAACACAAATTAAATGGGGAGTATGGGACATTAATTAAGAGCTTGAGACGAACATCACCTCACAAACCATAAGTGTATTATGAAGCCGAGCTTGGTATGGCGAGAAAAAGAAAGTTACAATATTTGGGACGGAGGACGAGAGAAACATGAGGACTACCGTCACAAACCGACGAAGTGGTGTTACTGGGACATCAACTCCAAAAATAATTCAAGGAATAACTAAGCTTCTATACATAGCCAGTTTTGAGACAAAACTTAAACGATCTCGGATAGATTAAAGTCGTCTATCAAAGGATATTGCTTAAGCCTTACGGTCGAAAAATATAATGGGATGAGTTCATTCATAATTTCTAAAAGGTTCATAGTTTCTTATTGTTAATTTATAAAGAATTCATACTACATAACATATTCACAAGGGTTGATTACTGAATAATATAAGTGACCATTCTTTAAATAGCGAATCTTTAAATAACTTAGAAGACAGTAAACAGAATGCCTAAAAACTGACATATTCATATCCCATTTATTGAAGATAAGATTGATATGGAAGATCAATCTAATTGATACTCCTACCTATGACATATTCATCCTGATACTATTGCACATATTACACTCATATTCTTAGCAATTACTGATTACATGTATCATTATGATTAGATTTTGATTCTTTGTATTAGCGTATAGGTTCATTAAGTAGTTCAGTATATATTGTAAACAACTGATTAATACAATTCAATTCACTCTTCATACAAAGCTTTTATGGTATCAGAGCTGTGAAACGCTCCACCCCAACAAATCAGTCTCCCTCTTCTCGTCAAACTTCCTGTCACCACTGCAATGGCAGGTTCAACTACTCTCCTACCCAATTCCCGTGATGAGAAGACACCCTTCTTGGCTTTAAGTCTTATTCATATCACAAAACTAACCCCTTCTACCTATCGAAACTTGGCTCGTCAACTTACCGACCTTCTCTTCGGTCTTGACTTGTTCAAGTATGTCGATGGTACCTACCCCTGTCCAGCTGCTACTCTTGAAACCCTCGATGCTAATAAGAAAACTGTATCCATACCAAACCCAGAAAATTACACCTGGCTCCGCCAAGATGCTCTCCTGAGCAGTTCACTCCGTACTACACTCACGGAAAGTGTAGCTGGGTGCATAAATCCGTGCACTACTTCGGCCCAAATCTGGACGTCTCTCAAAAACACTTATGCCAACCCCTCCCGGGGTCATATTATGCAAATAAAGGATCGATTTAACTCACTTGAAAAAGGTGACCTTAGTGCCACCGAATACATTCAAGCTATTCAATCTTGCGTTGATGAATTAACTAACCTTGGGAAACCTACGGACAATGAGGATGTCGAGGCCAAGGTCATCCATGGACTTGAGTACTCTATTTATTCCTCCCTGGTTGAAGCTATCAAGCATCGGGACACACCCATCTCCCTTGACGTTCTTCATGAACGTCTTCTCCAATTTGACCTCTCCATAAAACACAAGAAATGCTCCACATCCACTTACCATCCTGCCTCTGCCTATGCCACCTTCACCCGCCCACCTCGTCCCAATAACCGTCCTCCCCCTAGTACCCAACCCGGACTTCTACCTTCCCCCACCGAACCCACTGACACTCCCACATTCAAAGGGAAATGTCAGTGGTGTCACACCCCTTCCTATTATCTCCGTATTTGTCCCGATTTTAAGACACGTTACCCTCACATCACGGTTCCTTCTCGACCCCAACATCCACGCTGTTCCTCTCCTCGGGTTAATCTCGTGGCCGCTGAACCCTCCTCCCCTCACTGGATTATTGACAGTGGCTCTACCCATCATATCACAAATGATCTTACCAACCTTGCACTTCATGCCCCGTATGATGGGACCGATGACCTCCTATTTGGTGACGGGTCGCCTCTCCATGTTGATAATATTGGTTCTTTTTCTCTCTACTCTTCCTCTAACTCTCTCATTAAATTTAATCATGTTCTTCACGCTCCTCTAAATAATCGCAATATTCTTTCCGTCTCAAAGTTCTGTCTCGATAATAATGCAGTAGCCAATTTTTCTCATAATTCGTGTACCTTGGAAGACCAATCAACGCGACGATTGCTAATTCGAGGCGTACTTAAGTCGGGACTGTACGAGTGGATGAATCTGAGCCCTCCACCCTCGGCACATGTTGCTACCCTCTCTTCCTCCGAGTGGCACCACAAGCTCGGTCACCCCTCGTCCTCCGTTATCTCATCTATTTCTAAATTAGCTAATTTTCCAATTTCCAATAAAATTGATCATTGTAATGCATGCTTGACTCACAAGAGTCATAAACTACCATTTTCTGTCAATACTTTATTTTCGAATAAACCACTTGAACTTTTATACTCTGACGTTTGGACCTCCCCTATTTACTCACATGATGGTTTTAAATATTATGTTATTTTCGTTGACCACTTTACGCGTTATACTTGGATTTATCCCTTAAAACAAAAATCTGACACGTAGCCCACTTTTTCTCGCTTTCGCGCATTGGTTGAAAAATATTTTAATCGTCCCATAATTCAAATTTTTTCTGACAACGGGGGTGAATATTTAAAACTCACCCCCACTATTACCGCTAAAGGTATTACCCACTTGACCTCCCCCCCTCACACACACGAGCACAACGGGTTGGCTGAACGTCGTCATAGGCACATTGTTGAGACCGGTCCCTCCTTACTCACCCACGCTCATATTCCCGACGCTATTGGCCATATGCATTTGTTATGGTTGTCTACTTAATTAATCGTATGCCGACACCCGTCCTAAATAATACCCCCCCCCCTTTATGAAACTTTTCGGGCATAGCCCGAATTACGCTAAACTTCGAAGTTTCGGGTGCCTTTGTTACCCGTGGCTTCGTCCCTACAATAAAAATAAACTTGAACCTATGTCCCGACCCTGCGTCTTTATAGGCTACTCTCCGACTCAGAGTGCCTATCACTGTCTCGACCCGACTACTAATCGTATCTATACTTCACGTCATGTCCAATTTATTGAACACACTTACCCCTTCCATTCTCTATCCCGTGACTCACCCTCTCCTATCACTTCCCTCCCTATAACTTCTTGGTGCCCGTTCCCTATCACCATTCTCACCCCACCACCGCACACATCGCACACATCGCCACCACCGCCCTCCCCTCCTCCCTTACAAGTGTACACCCGTCGACCTAGACCACCACCGACAACTCACCCAGACCCGGACACCACCGAGTCTCCTGCCGAACCCACGTTCCCCCAATCCTCTTCCCCCGACTCTCCTGATACTCCCTCTCAGGACTCCCTTGACACTACTACCGAGTTGGTTACTCGCCCGACCACCCGCCTCATGAATAATATTAGGGTCCCAAACCCGAAATACACAGCCCTTGCCCATATCTCTACCACAAACACCCCCCCGGTCACTCTCAAGACAGCCTTAACTGATCCTCATTGGAAGTTAGCCATGGATGCCGAATACTCCGCCCTCATCTCCAATCAAACCTGGCAGCTTGTCCCTCCACACCCGTCTTATAATGTGATCGGGTGTAAGTGGGTTTTTCGTAACAAGTATAATCCTAACTATACAATTAATAAGTACAAGGCTCGTCTCGTTGCTAAAGGCTTTCACCAACGTCCCGGGGTGGATTACTCGGAAACTTTCAGTCTAGTTGTTAAGCTCGTCACAGGCCGACTTATACTTGCCCTTGCACTCACTCGTGGTTGGTCCCTCCGACAACTTGATATCAATAATGCATTTCTTCAAGGTACGCTAACTGAAAAGGTCTATATGTCCCAACCCCCCCGGTTTTATTAATTCTGACTCTCTGAGTCATGTATGTCGTCTCACCAAAGCGATTTACGGTCTTAAACAGGCTCCCCGAGCCTGGTACACCGAACTTAAAAATTATCTCACTTCTTACGGGTTTGCTTAGTTTCCCCTACACCCACTGGACTCCGCCTTACACAAACCAAATACACACATGACATTCTCACCAAAGCCTCCATGCTTGATTGTAAACCTGCAACCACACCTATGACTGCTTATCCCCCACTGCTCGCCTCTACAGGCAACCCCATTTCCACACCCTCTGACTATCGCACCTTGGTTGGTAGCTTACAATACCTTTCTCTCACCCGTCCTGATATTGCCTTTAGCGTTAACCGACTTGCACAATTTAAAATGGCTCCTTCGTTATCTTAAAGGTACTCTCCAGGTTGGTATTAACTTACAACGCTCTACTCCCCTTTCTCTACATGCCTTTTCTGATGTAGATTGGGCAGGTTATAAGAACTGTTATCTTTCAACAACTGGCTATATTGTTTATCTAGGGCGCATCCCTATTTCCTGGTCCTCTAGAAATCAACAAGCTACTGCCCTCTCCACAACAGAAGCTGAATATCGAGCTGTCGCTACCGTTACCACTGAAATCATGTGGATTCGGTCACTCCTTCAGGAACTCCGATTCACCGTCACATCTCCTCCCGCCGTTTATTGTGACAATCTTGGTGCTACTCAATATGCATCAAACCCAGTTTTCCACTCCAAAATGAAGCATGTTGCCCTTGCGTTTTACTTCGTTAGGGAGCAAGTTCAAAACGGCCAACTTCGGGTTCAACACATTCCTGCTGAAGATCAGCTAGCTGACGCTTTAACAAAACCCCTCTCCCGTCCAAACCTTGAGCCTATCCTGCACAAGATTGGCCTTTCTATTCCGACGTCCAACTTGAGGGAGCATATTGAAGATAAGATTGATATGGAAGATCAATATAATTGATACTCCTACCTATCACATATTCATCCTGATACTATTGCACATATTACACTCATATTCATAACAATTACTGATTACATGTATCATTATGATTAGGTTTTGATTCTTTGTATTAGCGTCTAGGTTCATTAAGTAGTTCAGTATATATTGTAAACAACTGATTAATACAATTCAATTCACTCTTCATACAAAGCTTTTACCATTTATCTGAAGAGGATAATATTGATTAACGTTTCAATCTTTCTCAAGTACTCGACACATCAAAGTTTTGATCCTTTCAAAGTAATTAGTAACAAAAATGCTATCAAATTATTGTAAACCCCAAGTTACAATTTGTTTTTCAGCTTGGAAAAAATTTAGAACCTTAAATTATTGACAAAAACTAGTAAATCTCAAGTCTATCAAATAATTAATAACATAAGGAAGAAATTCAATTGGAACGAGTAAAGGTTCAATCTTTCTACACATTAACGAGTAAAGCAACAACCATGAAATTAAACTAGGGTGAATTCAGGTGAAAGAATAACTACCTGAGACAGGTATAACTACATTAATGGCGTCATTTGGGTGGGGATTAGAAAGGAGGAGCAACACAGACGGAACAACCACCGAAACAAGGAGCGGAGACAAGCGGAACTAAGATAAGCAGATGGAGGCGGAAGGAAGAGTGATGGATGTAGGGTTTGTGATGGCTGGAGATTGTTTCAGTTTTGGAGATTGACATGGAGAACCCTGATGGTCTGATGCGCGAAAAAGCAGACCGGGGGTGTTTGGATTTGGCTGAAATTAGAATAAAAAAGAATGGTTGAGTTTTTTTAAAAAAAGGGTTTTTCTATGGGCTACCCCTCAACTATCGGCTTTTCCAAGTGGTACCCCTACCTTTTTCGAATTATAAGGTGTACCCCTAAACTTTGTAAATTACTCTATATTGTAACTAAAGATAAAATTTTCCAACGAAAATTTCTCAATTGATGATATAAATAGTGATTATTCCCTATTTTACTTTCATCAACCATGATATATTTGTTCAATTTGCATCCTTTACTCGAAAAACTTCATTCCACTACACTACGACATAGGGGTGACGAAGAGATTGAGGTTGAAGATTTAAAAGAGTAAGGGAGATAGGTCGACGTCGGCCGACAACAGAGGTACGTTGCGATGAGCATTTGGTGTCTTGGTGAATGGTAAAGAAAAAGAGGTGGTTTGAAGCATCAAATTGGATTGATTAATATGTTAATTATTTATTTTTTATAAATAATTGTAATACACTTATCACTTTGGTTATGATATGGAGTGATAAGTAAAGTTTAGGGGTACACCTTGTAATTCGAAAAAGGTGGGGGTACCACTTGGAAAAGGCAATAGTTGAGGGGCACCCAATAGAAAAACCCTTAAAAAAAGGAAAAAGAATGGGTGAGGCGTCATTTTGTGAGGATGGACGCCGCAGCACGAATTTTATTATTTTTATTTTTAAAAAATGACTCTTTAAATAATTTTACTAAACAAAAAAGGAAATTATTTGCTGCCATTTACCAAAAACGCCTCAGAAGTAGCAACAATTTGGTATTTTTCTACTAGTGTCCGGGTGTGGGCTAGCGAGCAGTGTGGATCCTGCTTGTTTAGTTTAATAATTATGTTCTATGGATTGTTCAAACCTCTTTTGCGGATTGTTTTAAATTTTGGCCATTTTATTTTAGGCCTATTGTTTGACTTTACCATTTAAATTTTACTCAGATATAGTTACAATGTGTTTTAATCCCAACTCTACAGTGTTTCCGCCACTGTATCACGTTAGATTTTTCTAGGGGATTACAGAAAAGTTAGTGCTTATTTTTTCATCTTTGATTGGGAAGAATAGTGCCCTATTTATAGGGAGGGAACAAGGAAAGTCTCTCAATAAACAGGGTCTCACTGGGCCTGAGTCGTTGTCCGGATAGACGACAATGCTGGAGGGCGTCAGTCGACAGACTGGAACAACCTTTGTTATGGTCCTGTGTAGGTCGGTATCTACCTGGGGGCGGGCGGACGTCGGCCTCCCTACCCTGGCCGAACTCTTTGTATGACTCCCATCAACTATATATTAGGAGTATCTTTTATTCAAATATAATTTTGTGTCTAATCTTAACTTAAATTATCTAGCACTTTTAGTACTTTACTAAAGTTGTGTTCTCGTGTTAAATAGTAATGTTACTATTCGATCTGATAAATAAACTTGACCCAACTCGTAAACTCTACCAGCCCAACCCATTTTTTCGTAGGTTAAGAGTCAAGACCTCTAAATCTTTATCCGTGACTCGATATTTTAAACTACAAATAAAAACTAATATTCAATTTAATACAACTTTTTTTATCGTTTCAAGTAAATAATATAATTAAAGAGTATGAAATTAATACTATTAAAATAAATAAATAAAAAGTTGATATTAAAAATAAGGTTATTTAACAGGAATAATACCAACTTTGGGTGGTATTCCATCAATAAAACCAACTTCAATTAATACGGGAATAAAACCAAGTATGAGACATATTATACGAGAATGAAATTGCCTCTTAAATGACCGGAAGAAGTCGGTTTTTGTGGGTCCCATACTATTAATAAACACCCATCTTCATCTTATTCATTCCTCTAAATCAAATTCTCTCTCCTAAACCTACGTTTTAACTTAGGGTTGGATCAACCTACGTTTTCAATCAAATCAATTAAAAAAGAATACTAATTGGACACTTAAACCCCCAAATTAAACCAACAAGAAAACCCTAAGTTTACCCAGAAAAATTGAAAACCTAAGTTAAACCTAGAAAAATCGATTTGGAGGAAATGAAAATAAAACTCAGCGTTGACATTGTCGAACCACAAGATTGAGGAATGAACCTGAAAATACTCCTGAAAATTGATTTTCGATAAAATTAATGATAATCAATTATAAACACGGGCGTAGAAAAGTCGGAGAAAGATAAACAAACAAAAGTTTCGTAAAAAATTACCTTCGACGAACTGAATGATGAAGTGATGAATTGACGATTAAGTGATGAAGATGAAGTGATTAGTTTGAAGTTTGAAGTCTGGGAATTAATGAAGTTAAAAGTGAATTGGTTACTGTACTATTAGAGTGTCAGTAAACCTTGTATTAGTGATAATATTGACGGGTGTAGGCGGTAGCAGGTAAGGATATTTCATTCTCGTATAATATGTCTCATACTTGGTTTTATTCCCATATTAATTAAAGTTGGTTTTATTGATGGAATACTACCCAAAGTTGGTATTTTTTCCTGTTAAATAAACCTTAAAAATATTATATATTTATTTATTTAAAAAGCGGTACAAAAATTAGGTGTTCGAAACTATGTTTCCCCCGTATCCTAACCATAACCCATCCCGTGACCCGTATAACCCGCGCATAATTGAACCGACCCGTATTATGATCCAAGATGTATAAAGTTTTAGACTACAAGTCACATGAAGAAAGGTTCAATTATTTTCATTTTCATTTTTAATTATTTAATCAATTGTTCTATTTAAGTGTTTTTAACTTCATTAAAATTTTGAATAGTTAAGATAGTTTAATCAAATTTGTAGTGTTCAAAATTTTTTAAACATTTAAATATGATGAATAATTTAAGTTTAATTTGTATTTAAGAATCCACAAAATGTTGGAGATTACCACGTCACTCGAAAAAAGGCTTGTTTAATTATATTGATGATTGACTGAATGTTTATTTGATTCAACGTAGTTACTTTTTATATATTAATCATTTTATTTGAATATAATTTTGTGTCTAATTTGAAGTCAAATTATCTATCACTCTAGCACTCTTAGTATATTGTTTGCTTAAATATTAGAAGACTAAAGTTGTGCTCTCGAGTTGAATACTACTCCCTCCGTTCTAGTAAAATTGCCCCGTTTCATTAAAATACTTCTCAGATATAATGAGAAAATAGGACGATCTTTTTAGGACGGGATTGTATTGTACCTGACAAAACTTGACTTGACTTGACTCGTAAACCTGATCCGTACAACGCATTTTTCGTTGGTCAACACCTATAAATCTCGATCCGTGACTCGACTGTCATGAACCCGGTACTTTAGGGTCGTGATCCAACCCGACTTGTCCGTAAAAAACTATATATATGATTGGTATATTAATATTTAGAAATGAAATGTGAAATAATATTTTCATAAAATATATATTCTAGTACTTTAACCGATAAATATGATTAAAAGATAATTTTATAAATATAATGCTTCCTCTTCTAAAAAAATTCTTATTTATGAACACTTCTATATAACTATTAATATAAGTACTTCTAAGTAATTACTTGTTTACAAGTACTTCAATAGTTCGATATAAGTAATGAATACAAATGAAATATTACTCCCTCCAAACCATGTTGATTTTACACTTCAATTTGCCACATGGAATAAGAAAATATATAAAGTAAGGTGATAAACTGTTGAGTTGAGTGGGGTTCAAGAAATTAAATCACAATAGAGTAACTAATGAAAAGAGAGTATATTTGATGAATAAGGAAAGTTAAAATCAAAGTGGCGTTTTCTTTTAAGGAAAATGGGGAAATTTTAGCGGTTTGAAGGGAGTACAATATACGTAGTATTAAATAAAACAAAACTCTTAAAGTATATTTTTATTGATATTATAAAAAGTAAAAATTTTGGAAAAACTGTTTATTTTATAATTTTATCTAATACGTACTTCATTATAAAACTCATAGAAACAAAAACTTTTTGTTAAATGATGGGAGGTATTTTCCATCAATCCTACCAACAAATAAAACAAACTATTCCTAATAAGTAGCTAGGGAAGTCAGGTCGATATCCACGAAGACGGTAAGAGGTGTCTAGACTAAGGTCTACCCAAATACAAGACTAGGTCACCAAAACACAAGAGGAGGAGAAATGACAAGAATTGGCTAACAAGGATGATGAAAAGGAGTGAAACTAGAATTATGAATGAACTAAGTATAACATGAACTAAATGGATCAATTAAAACTAAATTCAATCAACTAACTAGAGGAATAATGACTAAAAAGATGAAGAAATCAAATAAGGGGAAGAGTAGGGTTAGGTTGGGTTCATAAGTGTACTAGGATAGTTGGGAAATCGAGGGTGTAGGTTTCACCTAGTGATAAGTGTAGTTTGTAGTGCCTATTTGTTGTGTTTGGTCCCGGTTTCTCTTGTGAAATCGCTCTTTGGAGTTGTTTCTGGCCGGGATCATGACCTTCCCGGCCGGGACCAACTCTTCCCGGTCGGGATGACCTACTTCCCGGCCGGGAAGGGCCCAGTTCAGGTTGTTTCGCTTCCTTTCATTCCTCTACTCTTGCAACCCTATAAATACCCCCCTCTTGTATTGTTTCATCATCTTATGTTATGTTAGACATTACCCACTAAACCCTAGACTACTTTAGCCTAGATTAGCCTAAATTAGTGTAGATTAGTCTTTAGTTAATCATTAATCTTAGTTTAATCCTTGTATTAAGGGAATTCTCGAAGAATCCAACTAAGATTGACAACCTTGGTTGATATTTGGGTTTTCTTGTTATTACAAGTTTCAATCTTTCCTCCTTACTAGTTTGGTATAATTTCTCTTCTCCTTTCCTTTAATCTTTGTCTTATCATTCAAGTTTTAATCTTTATCTATTGTTCATTGTTCTTACTAGTTTCACTTTCATTATGAATGTTTTAATGTGTGTGTTGATTTCTCTTGTTTATGTTAATGTTTGTTTAGATATGATTGAGTAGACTTTTTGTGGGGTTAGTAGGGGGATTAAGTGTTGATTATGGATGATTAGGGTTTGATTGTGGGTAAAGGTGGATTCTTTGTTACTAGTCACATGTTATGCATACCATATGTTTGATGAATTGCGCTCTTGTTAGAGTAGTAGTTGCAAATACTTGTCTTGCTTGTCTTCCTCTTCTCATTGTGTGATTGATTTGTGGTTGAATCCTTGTGTATTGGGTAACATCTTGCATTAGTATTCGGGTATTGTCTTTGGCATAAGAGTGCGGACATTGGCTTTGACGCGAGAGCGCGGACCAACCTTTGTAATTAGGTGAACCTTGCACTATCGATCTCCTAACTATCCTACTACACTTATGAACCCGACCTAACCCTATTCTTTCCTTGTTTGATTTCTTCGTCATCTTAGTCATTGTTCCCTTAGTTAGTTGAATCGTTTAGCCTTAGTTGTTTAGCCTAGCTTAGTCTTAGTCTTAGTTTTTTTCCTTCCTATCGTTCTAGATTAGCTTAGCCTTGAGACCTAGTCTAGTCTTTAGGTGAAACTTAGTCGAAACCATCTTTACCGTCCCCGTGGACTCGACCCGACTTGCCTTATCTATGTGTTAGGAATAGTTGTTTTTTATTTGTTGGCGGGGATCCACGGCAAATCCCTCCCATCAATTTGGCGTCGTTGCCTGGGACGGTGCTAGTTTAGACTTTGTTTGCCTATTTACTTGACTTTGTCTTTTGTTTTTGTGTTTTTCTTTTTATTCTTTTGCTTCTTGTGTGTGCGAAGTTTATTTCCTTCTTGTCTAGTGCCCAAAAAGCACTAGACTTCTCACGTTTGCTCTTGGTCTACAGTTTGTCCCTAGAGGTGGTGACCATCTTCTTCTTTACAACTTAGAGCCGCTTTAACGGACGGTTGCTAGATTGAGAGGTCCTCAACCGGGTACGAGCCACGATTTTCGAGTATAACATGAGGTTTGATCTAAACTCCCCACCTATAGAAGCCACCATGAGCTACTCCTCTTCCTCCATGAATTGAGACTATGCCATGATGTCTCCAAAGTACCACCAAGCTTCATCGGGTAATCAAGAAACCTGTGGGTATGAGCTTCAAGGATACGGAAACTGTAATCCCCTAGAAAATATAACGCAATACAGTGGCAAAAACACTGTAGATTTGGGATTAAAACACACTGATGTTCTATATTTTAATAAAAGAACGGTCAGTCAATACAGAGGCCACTTTTTACAAAAGGGCTAAATTAAATATTCTCCAAACAGGGTTACAAAAATCCATAAATAAACATGACTGAAGAAAGAGTAGGATCCACGCTACTCGCTAGCTCACACCTAAAACCCAGCAGCAATTACCTGTCATGTTATAAACATAACAACCACGTCAGTGGGGAGTAACTCGGACGTTCTCCCAGCCATATTATATCATATGGAAAAATAATAGTATTATTATATCAAAATATTTAAAATGGAAAACATTAAAACGATATAATAAAAATAAGTTTTCAACGAAACTTAAAGCACTTGCCAACCTACAAGTCAAAATTAATCGGTAATATAAATATTCAAAAATGGCGTTATGGAAATTCGATCAGTGTGCACAAGGCTAGACTTTCACTAGGATAATACTAGAAACTAGCTTCGAGAACTGTAGACTTAACTCATAACAGAATCCAGTCTCTAACTAGGCAACTCAACTATAACAGGACTGCGTGCAGCGAGGTCCTGGTTTAAGTAGTGCACACCCCTCCTAGACAACAAATATGTCTAGTTCAGCTGACGGTGACTAACACGATGCGATATCTAGCTTAAGGTCGAAACATACACTCTCCTGGGCGAAACTACGTCCAGTTCAACGACCAAATGTGCCCCATATAGGCACACCGGCTTTATAGCTGATGGCAAAAACGTACATCCCAGACTATATTACTCTAAACCCCACACTTCTCTTTATTCCATAACTCCAAAACAAGCCATTATCGATAAAAACAAAGGATATGATCATTATAAATAATATGAAGATAAAAGAGAACAAACATTTATATTATTAAAAGAGAAACTTCCTATAAATAGAAACTTACTAATTTTGGAAATTTACTTAAAATAGAAATATTGTTATAGAAATACGTGAATTATTAAAATATGTGAAATGTATTAAAAATAGCATTTCTAACAAAATTAACATTTTATTACTATCGTCGTTATCATAACTTTATTATATGTCTAAATTTGTACTCAAAATATAAATACAATATAATAAGTCAATGTATAGTATTTTATAAATAATTAGGAAATCGAGTTAAAACTATACATTTTAGAAAATCGATGTTTTAAGAAAAACTATATCAAAATTAATTGAGTCGACGAGTTTTATAAATTAGACGAGACTTTATAAAGCTTTAAAATTATTTTTAAAAAATAGATTTTATCAATAAATAATACTAATTTTACTAAAAATAATCAATCGTAGATAAATGAGAAATTATTAGGGAAAATGGTCTCGACTAAAAATGTATTTAAAACAAAATCGACTATTTTCTCATTTATTAATATAAGTTGTAAAATGAAATTAATTTACTAAATGAGTTTAAAAATCTCGATTATATAATATAAAAATACGATTTTGAGTTAAAATTATAAATTAGCGAAATATGAAGAAAATATGAGATCGATATTATTTAGTTACTAGTGTCACGATAACCAACAAAATATTATAACGAGCATAAATAATCAAATTACTAACGATTTGTAAAACGGTAACGAAAACTTGTAAAATATTTATAAATACGATTTAAAAAAAATAATATTTAGCAAATAATAAATAGCTAAAATTAGAAAACCGAAGTTAAAATATTTACTACATACTACTACTCGAACATACGATATAAAATCGAGTAACGTCCTAAAGTTACCTCGCGAGAAATCGACAATGCACTGCCTTCAATCCATCTGTCCAAGCCTCGGAACTGCATTAGTAACGTCTTTAGGCTCCAC
This sequence comes from Agrostemma githago, assembly GCA_958450325.1. Lineage (NCBI taxonomy): Eukaryota > Viridiplantae > Streptophyta > Magnoliopsida > Caryophyllales > Caryophyllaceae > Agrostemma > Agrostemma githago. The sequence goes on from OY288255.1 coordinate 52,788,053, forward strand.
GTTGTAGAATCGTTAGTCTTCTAACATAAATCGAGTTGACACCACAAAAGAAAGAGAAAATTGTTGGATTCAGGTACAATCGATAAATCCAAATAACGAGGAAGGGTAGAATAAAATGAATGGGTCAAGATAGATTATACCCAAGTGGAGAAGCAAAACGACAGTAATCGTCGATTGAAAAGGGAGAAAAACAACGTGGAAATGAAGAACAAACTAAGATGGAGAAAGCAGCAGCACAAAACGAGGCCGACACAGTAGCATCAAACTGAAGACAAACGCGGCAGCAGAAATGGAAGAAACGAAAAAGAAGGGGAAGCAGCGCACAAAGGAATTACCATATGACGGAATTAGTCGATGAAAAAGGCAGCACAAGGACAGAATAGGAAGAGGAACAGGCGTAAAACAACAACGGACAGCAGCAGTAGAACGACCAAACATCAGCAATCATGACAGTAATAAAAAGAAGAAGAAGACGAAGAAGAAGAAGAAGAAGAAGAAGAAGAAGAAGACAGACAGAGAAGTACAGGAGTAGACCGAGTATGAGAATAAAAAAGACCGCAAGATGATGACAAGAGATTGGAACGAGACAAAAACTTACAGCAGCAATACTAGACGGAAATAGTTGCAGCAAAAAGAGATGAAAAGACAACGAACGAAAACCGAAAAAAAAAGACAAAACAATCTGAAGAGGCAGAAGGACGAGAAGAAGAAAAGAAGGAGAAGCGGCAGCAGACCAACAAACGTGACACAGCAGCAAACCCGACACAACAGCAGCACTAAAAGCAAGAGAAGAAGAAGAAAAACGGACGACAATAGCAAATACAAACACGAAACCCGATAAAACGAGACAACAACTGAACAACGTGACAGCAGCAGAGTTAAAGGCACTTCAGAAATCATCAATCAAATCGATAAAAACGCAGCAACTACGAGCAAGGAACTGAAAACAGATAGAGCAATTACCACGAACCAACAGATCAGCGTAACAGCAGCAGCATCAGCGTGACAGCAGCAGCATCAGCGTGACAGCAGCAACATAACGCACAAAACGCAGCAGCAACCAAACTTAATAGCAGCAGAACATGGCAGCAAAACAGGCCCAAAACATCGACCACTGAAAACAGGACAGAAGCAACGCAGCAGCAGCAAGAAAAAGGGCGAAACAGAGAAGAGGAAGGAGAAGAGGAGAGGAAAATAGAGGACGGAAACAGGAGATGATGACAATCGCTGGTGTTGGGTGATATGGGGAGTGAACACTGCCGATCAAAGGAGAACGAAAAGGGAAGAAGATGGACGCAATAGTTTATATATAGGGCTGAAGAATCAAGGTGATGACTCAACGTGATGTAGACGAAAAAGGACGAGAGTAGTAGAAAAGTGAAGCGGTGGAGATGAACGTACGTGAAGAAGAAAACCAAGAGGCTGGGGATTAAAATAAAGAGGAAGTGGGGGATTGAATCAGTTTGTTTTTTCACGAACTTTAATAAAAGTGAGTTAAATTTAGGGAACCGATTAATCGAATAGGTACAAGTAGGAGACGGTTTCCAAAACAATAAGTTGACTTACCCACAAATCGAGTTAAAACGTGTTAATGAAAATTAATAAATAATCCGCCGACAAAGAGTAAATAAAGTACTCGAGACGAAAACGAAGTTGACAGAAATAAATAATTAGACGATGAAATAATATTTCTTGATAAATAATAAATTTTCGATAAAGTAAATTAAATTGTTTTCTCGAGGAAAGATAATAAATATTTTGACGAAATTTAAAATAAATGAGCTTCGAGCCGAAAAATAGAAAGTCGAGCTTAAATATAAATAAATAAAAAGAATTTAGAATTTAAATCGTTGAAATAGACTTTCGACAATAATTAAATTAAACGTATAAAATGAATCGAAACAGAAATAAAAATATGTTTTAAATATAAGAAAGGTTTCCGAGTCATATAGAATTTTAGGAGTTTGAAACGATTAAACGAAAAATTCGTTTTATAATAATCTTAAGAGTTACGAGTTAAATCGTAAAAAAAAAAATACGAACATAATTTTAAATTATTTTTATTCATAAAATCAGAGGTGTTACAGAAACGGCTTCCATCGAGTGAGTGCTTATCAACCTTGTGATCCTGGTGGTTATTACTCAAATTACCATCGTGAACCCACCATGCCTCATCATATTTCTCCCTATGGAAGCCAATTTCCCCAAAACCCACCATATTACCAATCACCTCAACCTCACTACCCACAATATGATGCCCCACCACTTGGACATCATCAAGGTTTACAAGTAGCACTCAAAAACCCCAATGACCACCAAATGCCCAGCTTGGAGTTATATCAATCGTTTCTTCAATTGCAATGGAGCCAACAAGAAATGGCCATTCAAATGCAAAAAAACCAAGATAAATTCATGGCCCAATATCAAAGGGAAAAAGAGGCGATGTATGCTCGATTAAATGCGTTAGCGGTTAAAACCGTAATGTTTTTATCCCGAACGTCACAACTAGATGAAGGGTGCTCACTTGAGCAAAGGGAGCAACCTAATCACGAAGCCGCCGATGAAGTTCCTTTTGGAAGCGAAATTTCCTTTGAAGAACCTCAATCGTCTACCCAAGAAGAGACGAATGAGGAGATAATCCTTGGTGAAGGTTTTTTTGGTGAAGAATTGGGTGAGGATAGTGGGAATTTGAAGAGTTTCATTGATGAAAACACCGATATAATAGAGGAAATTCAAGAGTCTACCCCCTCTATACTTGTTGAACCTTCAATCCCCTCCGCTTGCCGTCCTCTTGAGCTTCATGCCGCTTCTTATGATCCTATTGTTGAGGATGTTGAACTTTGGGATGAGTTGAGTGACACTACAACAAATTGCCACTTCCGCCACGAATTATGCCACGGTAATTTGTTATTCGTGGCTAATTTTTACCTAGCCACGGGAAAATTTTGATTCACTACCTGAGAAAAAAAATATGCCACGGGACAATTTTTCCCGTGGCTAAAATTCACTTGCGCCACGAATTTTATTAAAGTCGTGGCCAATAATCACTCTTGCCACGAAAGTTGCCACACCCGTGGCAAAAATATATTTAGCCACGAATTTGTTCTGTGGCAAATATTTTTTAGCCACGATGTAATTAATTTCCGTGGCGAAATTATTTTTTAGCCATTGATGTAATAAACGCATGTGGCTAATGTGGTTCTTCAAACTTTAATAAATTGCTTTCAAGTTAAGCCAAATGTCAAATTTTGGTCTTAAAAAATTCCTTAAAATTTAAGTTATAGAAAAATATGAAATTAAATAAAAAAAATTAAATAAAAAAATATTTTATCAATAAAAAAAAATTGTTATTCTTTTATTTACTTTTAAAAAAAATTGTAAAACAAAATACAAGTAAAGAAAACTTTGGTTGTCTAATTTGTTGATTTTCAACTAATCATAATTTTTGAAGTCATTAATTTATCTTAATTTGACAATATGTTTAACTAAAATTATATAATCTAAAGTATGACTTTTGAAAGTCTGGATGACATTTGAATATTGTAATATATATGCTAATATGCTGCGTACATAACATATCAAGTAAAAAGAAGTATGTGATTTATCATCCATCGTTGACATGTCTAATATTATTTGAGATCTTTCAGTTTTACCGTTTAATTAATTAATTAATTTTTTCACATGTATTAAACCTCTTTTTAAGAAAAAAAACTTTAAAAGAAAGGGAGCGAGCATGACTCATAACCGCAACTTTCGAGCATTGTATTATTTTTTTTTCAAATTATTGATTTATTTTCTTACGATATTTTCAGTGTGAAAAAAATTATTTTTTAACTCATATTTAAGAATTATAATCGATCAATATTTTTTTTTATGGAATTAACTTTGACTGTGAAAATAATGATTAGTTTTGTAAATTAATTGTTTTCAAGTTATTTGGTTTGGAAGAAAGATTAATGTTTTGAAAAGTCGTACCTAAGTTTAATAATCAGTTAAAATTAATTTTCAAAAAAAGAGAGGTATAATTGAGAAAAACAAATAACTTACACATACATGTAAGAAAATCTAATAATTAAAGACCACTAGTGAGAAAATAAAAAATAAATTTATCGTCAACTGTCTAATTCAATAATTATTCTATAATATTATTTGGAAGATATTTTAAAAAATTAATATAAAACAAATTAATTTAATGAAAAATAAAATTCTGGTAAACCTTAGAGTAGACAAGAGAAAACTGGATGAGGATAAAAACTAATGAAATAAAATAACCACCAATAGTTCAAAGCAAATAAAATATCTAATTAAGCCAATAACGAAAAGAAAAAACATATCGAAAGAACAGACAATAAAAGAACTTGAAAAATAGAAATTAAAATACAAATATAGATAAATAAATGAAATCATGAGTCCAAAAGTCAATTTCGAAATTTAAATTTTTTTTACGGGAACAATTTTTTTAATCATTAAATAGTAAATCATTGGGGAAAAACCAATTAATTACTCAAAAGTAAATGTAGTTTGTGGAAAAAAAACATTTTAAAGGAATTCGAACAATGATTATGTCAACAAAATTAAAATTCATTTCTGGTAGCTGGGCATAAGAACTCCATAATTAAGCGTGCTTGAGTGAGAGTAGTGTTAAGATGGGTGACCTCCTGGGAAGGCTCTTCGATGCGTGCAACTGGTGAAATTAAATGATATTGAAATGACTCGGCTATAAAGCTAGTAACCGTTTCATATGTGACTACTCTAGAGATAGAGAATTCTTACGGTTATTAATTAATTAATTTATTATATATTTTCACCGAAATAAATATTTCGTCACAAGCGTAATTAGCCACGGGATAACCCATGGCAAAAAGTTAATTCTAGCCACGGGAGACTCCGTGGCAATAAAATCAATACTTGCCACAGTTTTTTTTTTTCCGTGGCTATTTGTTCGCCACGACCACTTGCGCCACGTATGAGTTTTCCGTGGCAAAGTACTTTAGCCACGAAAATTTTGCAGTTTTGCCACGAATTTAGCCGTGGCCCAAGTGCTCATTTGTAGTAGTGTGAGGTGATAAGTATTGTGAAGTCATGGGACATGAATGATGAAATCAAGTCGCCCATATGTGATAATCCAATAAAATATTGTGAATCCCTTGTGTGTAATTTGGATCTTGGTTTAGAGGAGATTGAAACCGCTTGTATGAGTTTCAAATCTCTTCTTATTGATGATGTGGGGAAGAACGATGTTTTAGGATTGGGAGATATTGGGCCGGAACTTGTTGATGACTTGGGTTTGCTTGATGATAAGAAGAGGGTTAAACTCCCTTTTGACCCTTGGGTTTGAAATTCAAGCCTTGGTTGTGCTAGGAGACGATGCTTAGGAAGGAAGAGGTAGGTAAAGCTTGTAGGATGAATAGACCCCGGAGACAACATGAAAGATGACGTTGGGTCTTTGGATTACTACTTCTTGCCTCCACCTTGGAGGCCATGGAGGATAGCTTGGCTCGTTAGCTTGAGCCCTCATTATGATGTGGCTCGTGCGTTTGACTTGCTCCTCCGAGCCCTTGATGGCTACGGTTAAGAAGGAAGATTCCATCATCCTCGGTTTGACGGAGTTCCTAAAGAACCGTCATGTTGTATATTCCTCTTTCATCTTATTTAGAGTTCTTGTGTTTGTATTTGTGTGGTTTTTTCTCTTGATTTTGTTTGTCTTGTGGAACTCTTGTAATTTGGAATTTTCTTGAGCGATATGAGGGAGAGATTTGATGGTGTTGATTGAGTTTACTTGATAGGTCATAGTGAAGATGAAGTTTCGAGGAGAGTAGTGGATAATAGAAGCTTGGATTTGGGCATGGGAGTCGTTTTTTTAAGCTTTTGACAAGCTTTTGGGGACGAGATTTTAGATATCGGTGTATTGGTGGCCTTGTGGGTGAAGCTATCAAGGAAATGACCGGGAAGAAGTCCATCCCGACCGGGAAGGATGTCATCCCGATCGGGATGAGTGTGCTGAAAAATGGGTTCTCTGGAGTACGATCCCGACCGGGATCAAGTTTGTCCCGACCGGGAAGGAGCCATCCCGACCGGGAAGAAGTCCATCCCGTCCGGGATGGTGCCCAACTCCTCCTTTTGCCTCCTCTTCGACATTTGAGCCCACCCAACCACTTTATACCCCTTCCCAACCTCCCTACCTACCCTTGCGAATATCCATGATCCCTACACTTCATATATGTACCCTTACCTCATCTTATCTTCACTACACACCGAGTTTTACCTCAAATCTCACTCTCCTTGTACCATTGCAAACTTAGTACTTCAACCATGCGACCTTATCAAGAACGAAGAGGAATGACAATGATGAAGACAAGTAACGTGCCGATATTGAACATTGAGACGATGGAGACTTTTGAGTTGCTAAGCGTGTGGTAAGGCGACTCTCATTTCTTTTCCGTCTTTTATTGCTTGTCTCCCTTTGTTTGTTCCCCTTCCCCTTATCATTTGTGTCATGGTGGCTCTCGGGGCCTTGGTAGTCATTGCTCCCGACTCTCGATGACGTGACTACATCGAGAGTCATTTCAAAAATCCAAATTTACAAGCCTTTTCACTTTTTCTCTATTTTTCATTTTTTTTGGTAGGATTTAGTCGGATTTAGGCGGAATCCGGGCTAGGTGACTTGATTACACCTAGTCCTCCCCTCCCATTTCCTTTTATTTCCTTCTTTTTATTTCTTCCCCCATCCATATCTTTTCTCGTCTCGGCCCCTGGTGACTTGATTACACCCCGGCCGGACACATTCTACCCTTTCTTCGCTTTTCTTTTTGATTTTTAGCTTTATTCTCGTAGTTTCTCTTCTTTTTAGTGTCTCCACACACTACCGATCGAGCATGAGGACATTGCTCGGTTTAAGTGTGGGGGAGCGATATCCTAATATAGTTTAGTTTTATTTTCGTAGTTTTTCCGTAAAATCATTAAAAAAAAACCCTAAAAATTTGAAAATTTTCATAAAAATCAAAAAGATTTTTCCTTTGTGTCTTCTCCTTTTGTGTCGTTGTGTCGTATATTTGTGTGTTATGCGTGTTTTGCCTCCCTTTTTCCATGTAGGTCGCCTAATCACCGCTAACTTTGGAGGGCTTTCAAGACATCCGGTAACATCTTTTTATCCCTTTTCCCTCTTTGTCTCTTGTGGAGTTTGGAGGAGATTTTGTGATGATGTGTGCTTGGGTGAAGCTTTGTAGAGTTTGAGGTTGATTTGGTGGCTTGTGTGGATGTCTCGGGGTGGTGTTTGTTTTGTTTGTATGTTTGTTTTCTCTTCTCTTATTTTGTTTTATTTTGTTTTCTTTGTCTCATTTTCTTTTGTTTTTATCGCGTCCTCGTTGTGTCTTGTTTAGTTTGTGTCTAGTGTGTAAAAAGATTTTCGAAAAGCCGGTTTTGAGGCTAGTGCGCAAGTGTTTACTTTTCCTTTCTAGTGATGTGAATCGAATCTTGGACTTTGGTCTAGTAGAATGACTTTAAATCAATAGTTTCGTTGGTCCTTTACCTTGAGTCCACCTAGTCTACTATGGATTTACTACGGGGTTTGCATTTTGACCACTATGACCACCCACGGTGTGAAAAGGCCTTGGTTGCCTAGTCCCGTCCCCTAGGTGACCGTATTCGAAATTGTTTGATTAGTCCAAGTTTTCCCCCTTTTTGTGGGTTTGAAGGGAAAGCGTGCTCCCGACATACCCATTTCTCTACCTCCTACACATTTCCACAAATAAGTTGCAAATTGTTGAAATTCTTACTTGGCTGCAAGAAATGCCTACAAAACATGATTCATCAAAGGGGCTAGCCAAGTCAAAAGAAAGAAAGAAAAGAAAGAAAAGGAAGAAGAAAAAGAAAAGGCACAACAATAAAAAAAAAGAAAATACAAAAGAGGAAAAAGAAATGGCATAGCAACTCAAAAGTGAAATGAAAAAGAAAAAATGCCAAAAAGAAAACTGTCTCACAAAAAGATTCTCACCCTCTCAAAATAAGCCTTTTTCCGATCGTTACCGTGAAGAGCCTACCAAAGGACTGAGTCCCTAGGAACGATGATAGCGGTAATGATCGGTCTTCCCTCACTTTTGCAACTTGCCTTATCCACCTTTTTACTTGGACAAGTTGGGCGATTTTGAGCATGGGACGACCCTCTTGGCTTATCGCTAAAGGGGGCGGGGTCTCACTTACCTATAGTGTCGACTAACTCCGTGGTTCATCCTTTTTCCATACCGCCGATCGTCCCGTAGTACGTTCTTAGAAGGTTAGGAGGAACCTAGGTAAGTTATCAACGTTTTTATTGCTTTGTTGTCATACTATTAGGGTTTAAATCATATCGGTTTGTATTATTAGTTCGGGAACGTTGTCACTTGCCTTGAGTCCTTAACCGGTGCTTCTTTCACCGCTTTGTAGAGGGAAGTGGTATTTATTTCTTCTTGGGTGCAACCCATTGCTTGTTTGTTTGTATGTTTGCTTGTTTGTGTGTTTTTGTGTCCGGTTGTATCCACAGTTTTGTCACAAGACCTTACTTGCCTTGCGGAGTGCACTTTTTCTCTAAGTGTACTCGCGTGAGTTGAAAGGGCGTAGGGTGCGCTAATACCCGCTCGACTAGTATTTTAGTTTTTATTAGTTTAGTTGTTAGTTTGTGCTTACTCGAGGGCGAGTAAGGGTTAAGTGTGGGGGAGTTGATAAGTGTAGTTTGTAGTGCCTATTTGTTGTGTTTGGTCCTGGTTTCTCTTGTGAAATCGCTTTTTGGAGCGGTTTCTGGGCTACTTATGCTTCTTCTAGTTTGTTTTAGGTTCCCAAGACCATTCATGGAGAATTGGAATGATTACGACTCGTTTCCTACGCATTTGAAGCCAACGAAGAGAAGGAACGATCAATCGGTGCCTTAGACTCGATCCCGAGACCTCGAGACCCATTTCCGAGCCCTCGAGACCCATTCCCGAGCACCGAGAATCGATGAGAAACCTAACAAGAGCAAGGAGGGACCTATGGGATCATATTTGAAGCCTACAAGACCCATCCCGGTCGGGAAGGATCCCATCTCGACTGGGATGAGGAAGCAAAAGAAGACGGCCACTGGAGCTTGATCCCGGCCGGTATCATGACCTTCCCGGTCGGGATGACCTCCTTCCCGGTCGGGAAGGACCCAGTTCAGGTTGTTTCGCTTCCTTTCATTCCTCTACTCTTGTAACCCTATAAATACGTCCCCTCTTGTATTGTTTCATCATCTTATGTTATGTTAGACATTACCCACAAAACCCTAGACTACTTTAGCCTAGATTAGTCTAGATTAGTGTAGATTAGTCTTTAGTTAATCGTTAATCTTAGTTTAATCCTTGTATTAAGGGAATTCTCGAAGAATTCAACCAAGATTGACAACCTCGGTTGATGTATTTGGGTTTTCTTGTTATTACAAGTTTCAATCTTTACTCCTTACTAGTTTGGTATAATTTCTCTTCTCCTTTCCTTTAATCTTTGTTTTATCATTCATGTTTCAATCTTTATCTATTGTTCATTGTTCTTACTAGTTTCACTTTCATTATGAATGTTTTAATGTTTGTGTTGATTTCTCTTGTTTGTGTTAATGTTTGTTTAGATATGAATGAGTAGACTTTTTGTGGGGTTAGTAGGGAGGTTAAGTGTTGATTATGGATGATTAGGGTTTGATTGTGGGTAAAGGTGGATTTTTTGTTACTAGTCACATGTCACTAGTAGAAAAAAGTGGAATTGCGGCTCCAAAAAACACCCTATTTGAGGCGTTTTTTATGATGCCTCACATGGCGGGGCCGCAGATAAGTAATTCAACTGCTGCGTCTATAAAACGCCTCAAATAGGGCTTTATCTGAGGCGTGTTTTTTAAAAAACGCCGCAAATAGGCCCTTTAAAAAAAAAAGGTTTATTCGAGGCGTTTTCTTTTAAAAAAACGCCGCAAATGGGCATTTCATTGAATAAAAAAAATAATACAGAAAGGGTGATTTTAATATAAATACTCCAACTATACAAGTCTGGAAAGTAACATGGATACATTTCAAACTAAATAAACAAATAGAATTAGCTAGTCTAGTTCACCAAGTATAAACCCTATTCGTCCTACAATTCATTCATCTTATCATCGTCGTAGTTGTATGTAGGGCTCCTCTTTGTGCGATATCTAAACCTAATTAAAACCAAAGATCGACAAAATAACAATGGATTAGCATATTGATGGTCTAATCACAAAATTGAACAAATTAACACTAAGTAGAATAAGCTGAAATAGGACAGAAACTATCAATCACAAATAATTATCAATTCTTACGATGAAACAAAGAACACAAACTACGTTGGTGGCTAAGATTTCAAATGCTTGGCCATTTACCTCTAAGCAAGAATAGGAACGAATAAAACAAAGAGCATTTAAAAGGAAGTGAACATTTACGAGTGCAAATAATATATACACAGTACCAATTACATTAAATAGAAGCTACTGAATCACATTTGCACATACACAATAGGTAGGTAAGTTATTATCCCTTGGTACATGCACAACACAAAGGGCTTCGCGTAAGTAATTGGAGAAAAATTTCACTACATCTTGGTAAGCAAACTTCAAGTGTATGAGAAGTATAAAAGTTCTTACTGACTTCTGAGAGTATATCTAGATGTGTATTATTTTCTAACACAGTAAACTCTTAACTGTAGGTAAATAGAGATAGTTTGTTGCACAATGTCAAGACGTAGGGGCACAGCATAGCGCACATAATGAAAACATCAAAATGGTCCCACGAAAAACCACGGGTACAGGTAGACCACTCACCAGACCCGAAAACCTGACTTGAAACCGCCCGAAAAAACCCACCCGAAAATGACCGAAACCCGAGAAAACCGAAATTATCTAAGGTATAAGGTTTGAGAAATAATATTATCTGAGGTATAAAATATCAATTACTATCACTAATATCATGTATTAAATGGGGTGATCAAAAAAATTAAGAATGAAATTGTATTTGTGATAAAAAAAAGTAAAGAAATTAATGTTTTCAAAGTGCGCTAATAACCCGTATTTGACCCGAAACCCGTATTTATCAAACCCGAAATACACCCGACCCGTATTTTACCCGAACCCAAAATCTGACTGCCTGACCCGTTCGATAGGTCTAGGTACAGGTATCAACTTCCGTAAAGTTGATTTGAAACCAAAGGTAAACTCGAATGTTAATAGCTCAACAAAGATGAAAAATTTGACAAGAATCGTAAAGATAGAGGAGTGTCTTCCCGTTGATGTGAATTTCCCTAGGAACTTTATTATGACGATCTGCCAATTTAAAGAAATGACTCAAAAATTAAAACAGAGTAAATTCAGGTTGCTGGTGATAAATCCTATATTTGAGGTAGCAGTGAGCCTGTAAGTATGCAAGTATGTATACATTTATCAGTAGCCTAACCTGGACGATCAGCGTAACACCCCCAGTACCAATGAAAAGGCGGTGTCTGGTACCTTCAAATATATTCAACCGATCCAGCCTACGAGAATTGAACTCGTGAATATAACAATGAAAAGCAACAGTCAAGGAGTTGTTAGAAGTGGCATAAAGACGCAATTTTTTTTTTGATGTTTACAAGTCTTCAACATATTAAATTGAATTTTATAACTCTACCGTTCTCAAGTTCTTTAGGGACTGAAGAAAAAAATGTCTAGAATTGTACTATCATCCTACATTCCTAGTACACAACTTGCTCATAATATAAAGAAGACAAACTTTAAGGCACTAATTAATAATAATATATGTCACTCACAATAGCCTGGATAAGCTTGTTGTATAGAGAAGAATTAAACTTCCCGTCGTTCCCAAGTTTTACAAACCCCGTTAACGAATCCAACACAATGTCCTGCCACAAACACAAACACCAATCCCTTGACTGTGTGAACTTACTTCGACTTGTAGAAAGTCGTCAACACTTTAGCAAGAAAACCCACATATAATAGGATTAACTGATGACTGAATCATAGAACTACCTTGCGATGGTTCACGAGAGCTAAACTTAAGCGGCTTCATCAATTGAAATTTGGGGCAAATAAATGAGTCAGAACTCAGAAAATACTTACAAAAATAAACACCCAAAACTGACATTTACTGAAGTCAGGAATGAGGTGATTGATAATAAACTGTGGCTTGCATAATTAATTAGCTCCTATAAGTTTGATACACATCATGATAAACTTGCTAATTACCTCATTGTTTATACACACTTTCTTCATATTGTTTATAAACTTATAAGTCTAATTAATGCTAATGACCTCATTGCTTGGTAGCAAAACCGCATCTATACACACTGTTGTTTATTATGTCATATGTCCCACTCATTCACCTCACCAATTTGACTCCTTAAATGTTGAGGATAAATTCTAGACTTGCATTTTCTGCTAAGTCATTGAACTCAGGGTTTAGCATGAGAATTATCTCCGAGCTTTCATTGTTCACAACTGTCTTAAGTATTTTGTCCCACAGAACACGCAATAACCATTGAAATGTCTCAACAGTAACTTTAGTTTAGGCTGATAATTCTCTAGATATGAAAGAGAAATATAGAGACTTATTCAAACTACCAAGCTCATATACATAATTTTTGCTCCATTCAAGGGGTCAGTTTCTTCATCCGCTTCCTCCGTATCAGAGATGGGAAAGACTCATCTCACATGTGCGTCATCTTCCTTGGTTCTTTCCCATATTTGTTTAACTAACTGCATATAAGAATATAATAAGCAATTCACCAAAAAAACACAATGGATCCCTGATCCCTTGATTCAGCCAGAACTTCATATAATAGCCAACAAACCCCATGAATATAAGCCTGAAATAACTAAAACGGAAACCTGCAACCTGCTAAAAATGGAATTACTAAAGGACAAGGAAAATAAAAAATATACAAAGATGTTCAACCTCAGCATTATCATAATTTTCAAGATGATAAAAAAAATTAGATCGAAAACTTCAACTAAATAGAAAAACAGGCAATTATGACTTGCAAACTTCAAATAAAACGAAAAACTTCAACCCAAAATTTCAATCCATAAATCTAAATTCGTTCATGACCTGCAATAACATAGCAAATTAAACCAAGAAATCAACTAAATCCAAAACGTGAATCACCCTTCTTTGATATGACCCAATATTAGAAATTTCGTAAGGATTACAAGAATAAATCAACTAAATCAGAAAATCCTAAATCACCTGAGGAACCCTAACTTGGAGAGATGGTGGCTGAAAAAGGGCGAGGTCGGGTAGTTGACGTCGAGGTGAGTCTTCCTCCGGTGAGATATCAGGCGAATCAGGCTAGTCTTCTTCTGTTTTGAAGAATGAATTAATGAATGAATGAAGGAAGAAAGGAAGGAAGGAAGAGAGTTTTTAGGCGGAGCGGAAAGTAGTGGACGGATTTTGGGTTGGAGCGACCGGATATGCGGTGGTTGAAGGCGAAGTCAAGCGTGTTTGAATTCGATTATTGGATAACTGACAATAGTGGTGGAGGAAGAAGAAGGAGAAGAGTGAACAGTGAACAGTGAACAGTGAACAGTGAGAGAATGTGAGAAAAGGGTTAGATATTCGAAGATTCGTATTCTACCCACAATTGAGGAGTCTTATTTTGCTCTTAAAAAAAATAAAGATAAAATAATACATTTGGATTTGATGCTATTTGATAAAAACGCCTCATTTGGGGAGTAGCAAATGGATGTTTTTCTACTAGTGTGTTATGCATACCATGTGTTTGATGAATTGCTTGTTAGAGTAGTAGTTGCAAATACTTCTCTTTCTTGTCTTCCTCTTCTCATTGTGTGATTGATTTGTGGTTGAATCCTTGTGTATTGGGTAACATCTTGCATTAGTATTCGGGTTTTGTCTTTGGCACGAGAGTGCGGACATTGACTTTGACGCGAGAGCGCGGACCAACCTTAGTAACTAGGTGAACACTACTACAAAATCCTTGGTTTCTTGACGCTTTAAAGGTGGATTCTCGACGTTTTAAAGTGTCGCAAATTTAATTCTCAACGCTTCTAGAAAGCGTGGAGATTTTGGGCGCCGGGAATTCTCGACGCATTTTGATGTCGCCATTTTCGACGCATGATAACGTTGAATATTTTATTTAAGGCGCTTTTTTGCGTCACTACGCGGTACACTAAAATATGCAACCTCGACGCTTTTCTATGTCGCGATTTTTTTTTCCCGGCCAATTTTTTTTCAAAGCGGGAGACTTTCTACTATTTAAAGTGTCGAGAAATAACAATATAAAATTCAGTTATCGACACTTTAATATTGTAAAAGCGTCGAGAATCTTATCATAAAGAATATAATAATAATTATATATTTTCAACAACTGAATACTGCTTGCGATTACATATTTATGTTGTCTAAAATGCGCAACTCCACATTTACTGAATTGATATCCATATACACAAAGATCGAGTTGGTCGTTCAGAAAAAAAACACTTAATTAGAATAATCTCCAATCATATATATATATATATATATATATATATATATATATATACATACATAGAGAGAGAGAGAGAGAGAGAGAGAGAGAAGGGATCAAATAAGTTCACCATATGTAATTAAGTCTATATTAAAGTTACAGATGACATACGTTAAAGTTGCATTTTTTCAGAATTGATATGTAACTATAACATTCAGCTCTTTTATCACTTCAAGTGATAAAGTGCAACTTTAACACTCATCTCGTGTAACTTTAAGCACCTTTTGTGTAACTTTAACACTGGAACTTATGAACTTATAAGAGTTGTTGGCCTTATGTGTACCTATCTCTCTCTCTCTCTCTCTCTCTCTCTCTCTCTCTATATATATATATATATATATATATATATATTATATATATATATATATACATATATATATATATATATATATATATATATATACATATATATATATATATATATATATATATATATATATATATTTCGCAATCCAAAGTAAAATAAAAAATTACTAAAAAACTACAGTATTATTTTAAAAGGTACGTGTTTTTCTTCGAAAAAACATTGAATTTAATGTCCATGTGAGTCGATTTTGTCATCCATCAATTCCATCATCATCTCCCTTTTTGTGTTGTACAATGTCCTGTAGTTGGAAAAAAAATATAATAAGGAAAACTGAATAGACCATATAATGAACCATAAATAGGTAGAAAATATAAATGCATATTAGAGAAATAAATTACCTCGGGATCAGCAATGCTGTGCAAGATTGTCTTTGCCATATTTGCACTCTCATCTGATGTTCCCCCACTACTCATTACATTCAAAAAATATTTCAGTAACGAATTACTCTCAGCATACTTCAATTGTAGCTCTTCATTCTTCTTCTTCATTCCATTATTCTCCTCTGTTAACTTATCCACAACCTTTTGCACATCCCGAAAAGCTGAAGTATCTTTTTCACTGCATTTAAATCTCTCTTTTCTTAAGATACTACGCACCCCATATATATCAGTTTGATTCACACCAAATCCGTAACCCATGGGGACGTTCAGGGACCTCCTCCCCAAACATTAGCTTGTTAAAAAGATCATTCTCAATTTCTACTTGTGACTTTTTAGGATATAACATAGTTTGTGTGTCAACATTAATATCTGCATCAGTCTGAACAAAAAATTATTTAACAGATATACCTCTAACCTTTAAAAAAGGAAATAGAAAAATGAAAAGCAATTGGGTGGTAGAAGTTTATAAGTATAAGCTTACCAGAAATTCCTCTGTTAGTGTGTCTTTCACAAAGGTTTCATCTTTCCTTGTATGAGTTTGCTTAAATATCTCCAATTCACTCGGGTCTCTCTTATTCTTCTCTTCCTGTTCATTGTCAAAACTTAAATTAGTTATAGCACATTAGGTATTATACACACCCAACTAATTAGTACTCCCTCCGTCCCTAAAAGATTGTCTCATTTTCCTATTATATGTGAGGAGTATTTTCATGAAATGTGACAATCTTAGTGGGACGAAGGTAGTATATAAAGAGTGACAAATGATAGAATAAGTACAAAATCAGCTCGTATATTAGCATAGCTTGTTGACCCAGTTGTATGGACATGGTTATGTGCTGCTCGTGCCTCTTTTCCACATTGAGCGAATTTCTGCATAAGTACACATACTTTTAATCACCCTTATTTTATCACAACCCTTATTTAAGCAACATTATATGTGGTAGATTATCATTACCTCTCCCTTTTCAGAATACCAATAATCAACCAACTGGATCCAACTATCAAGAGTATGTTCATCAGGCCTTGTTTGATAAATCTCCTCATTTTTCTTTTTGGGTTGGAAAAAGGTCTTCTTCAAGTAATGCCTATATTGTCTCACACTTTTACCCGTGCGCTTGAGAATCCCTTGGTCGTAAGGATCACCATCAGGAATTATAAAACGGTCCTTAAATGGGAAAATAACAAATAAGTAACGTTATAATCTAAATAGATTTAAAACTCCGCCCGAAGGCTATTGTTTTTTAAAAACGTACCCGAATCAGCTTGATGATATCAGCTTTATATTTTGCATTGACACGACGCCAATTTGTTTCTCTAATGGGACAAAACCTTTCCTTCTTTGCAACATCTCCAATAAACCGTACAAGAATATGCCCTCCTTTTTTAAGTGGTTGATAAAACTCATTGAAGGTAACAAAATATTTAACTCCATTATCAATCCATACATTATGTGGTTGAATTAAATCATGAACCATGTTTTAATTTCCTTCTGCATCTGCTAAAGCACACATGTAAAAGAAAATTAAGACAACTAATACATCACCCAAACGCAAGGGTTATAAATAGTCATTCTATTCATTTTATTTTATCCATTCATCCTATCCAGGGACTATAAACAAGCATGAATAATACATCACCGGTTCTATCCCTACTAAATAACTTAACAGTAAAAGTGACCTTGACAAGATTACTACGAACCATATAAAACTGGAAACATTACCTATGGACAATACATTCTCCTTTTCATTGAAGGCAACATCATCAGGCCAATCAGGTGCTGCCGTACGTTGCCTCAATATGAAAGCTTTTGGTTCATTTTGCCCAATTATTGGAGTGTCTTCATTGCAAACACTTTTTTCTTGA
The DNA here is from genome assembly GCA_958450325.1 of Agrostemma githago. Taxonomy (NCBI): domain Eukaryota; kingdom Viridiplantae; phylum Streptophyta; class Magnoliopsida; order Caryophyllales; family Caryophyllaceae; genus Agrostemma; species Agrostemma githago. The sequence goes on from OY288255.1 coordinate 52,805,186, forward strand.
GGATTTATGAATGGTGTATTAACCTTTGCAGACATTGGCTTATGAACATTGATTTTCGGGAAATCATTAACCATGTTGTACTTTCCTTCTACATCTGTCAAAGCATACATGTAAAACAAAATAAAAACAACTGATACATCACCAGCTTTATATCTACTAAATAGCTTAACAGTACAATTGACCTTATTAAATTACTGCAGGTCACAATTACTTAACATTTACATAAAACTGGCCACATTACCTACGGACAAAACGTTCTCCTTTTCATTAAATGCAGGCCAATCAGGTGTCGTCGTACCTCGCCTCAATTTGAAAGCTTTTGGTTCATTTTGCCCAATTATTGGAGTGTCTTCATTAAAAGCACTTTTTTCTTGACGATTTATGAATGATGACGTATTAACCTTTGCAGACATTGGCTTATGAACATTGATTTTCGGGAAATCATTAACCATGTTGTAATTTCCTTCCTCATATGCCAAAGCATACATGTAAAACAAAATAAAAACAACTAATACATCACATACTAAATAGCTTAACAGTACAAGTGACCTTATCAAATTACTGCAGGTCACAATTACTTAACATATACATAAAACTGGACACATTACCTACGGACAAAACGTTCTCCTTAACATATGACACACCCCGTTATGCGATGACTCGACTTTATAGCAAAGCTACATTACTCCAACATTTCACCTCGCTGTCGTGTCATGTGTCAAACAAGAAAGGCACTTTGATACATCAAACTTTAGAACAAGAAAAAAAAAACTAAAAACCTCTCACAATATAATAGTGTCCGATAGATGACGTCGGAGTAACATAGCAAGTAAACCGGTTCAAGACATCTATTCTATTTTAGTATAGGCCATAGACAGCCGTGTCCGACACTGGTTCAAGACATTTGAAAGAATTACCGGCTTTTTCCTCCTCTCTCTTCTTAGCAGCTTCAGCCCTTTGTTCACGAATGAGTTTTAGCCTCTCTGCAGTGACCAAAACCAGCAAAAAATAAAGCGATATGCGTAAGCAATGCAAGAGAGTATTTAGTAGTGATCTTGAACAGCAAAATGTTAACGTACCCAAGTCTTTCTTCGCCTGATCTGTTTTTCCTTGTTCTTGTAGTTTCATGTACCTCTCGTGAGCCCTCTTCTTTTCTACCTCCTCCCTGCCAACGTCATTTAAAATCAGCAAGTGTTCTAGCTTTTAGTTGTGCATCAAGCGACAAATACGGAACCAATTGAAGATATAAAAAGTAAGAGAGAAATCAACGGGCAAACTAGTAAATGCAAATTTCCCGTCTAAATTATTAGTAAAATAATGTCATATTACGATCTAAATGAGATACTTACCTTTCGATGGGGTACATCCAACGATATTGCATTGGTCCACCAAATTTTGCCTCCTTTACTAAGTGAATCATAAGATGAACCATTACAGTGAAAAAGGTGGGTACAAACTTGATTTCCATACGACAGAGTATAAGTGCAATTTTGGGTTCAAGGTCATCAAGCTCTTTTTTATCAAGTGTTGTAGAGCATAAATATTTGAAAAAAGACGACAACTCTCCAAGCAAATCAATAACTTTTGTCGCCTTGGATGCTCTCAATGCTACCGGAAGTATATCTTGCATTAAGACATGGTTGTCGTGACTCTTAAGATTAATGAGTTTTCTTTGTTTCATATTCACACATCTAGAGATGTTCGATCCATAACCATCAGGAGCTTTAATTTTCAAGAGGACTCTTAAAAATCTTTCTTTTTCCTCATTAGACATGGAGTATGAAGCTGGAGGCTTGGAAGGTTCACCATCAGACCGATCTTGGAGCCAGAGATGTTTTTTAATACCCAACTTCTCAAGACCACTCCTTGCATTTTCATTGTCTCTACTTTTATCCATATCTAACAGTGTCCCTAATATGTTGTCGCACACATTTTTTTTCAATGTGCATAACATCTAGGTTGTGTCTTAAAGAATTATACTCCCAATACGGCAATTCAAAAAATATACTCTTTTTGTTCCAAAGATTATCGACACTCTCCTGGCTACTCTCACCGACAACGTCTGTCGACACACCGACTTCTCTAGCTCTCATTTTTCTCTTCAAGCGCTTATGTGTCTTCCCATAAATGTACTCAATTTCCTGATGCTCTCTTAATACATCAGATCCAGTAAGGGATTTTGGAGCGACACCTAACTCTATGGTTCCATCAAATAAATCAGCCTGAGAACGAAAATGATGATCAAGAGGTAGCCATTTTCTGTTTCCTATATAACAAATCTTACCACCAAATCGTCCAGAACATGTGGAATTGGTGCATCGAGGACAAGCATTATAACCTGATGTGCTCCATCCAGATAACATAGCATATGCAGGGAAGTCATTAATAGTACTATGTAAAGCTGCTCTTAATATGAAATTTCCTCCTTCATATGCATCATAAGCATCGACACCACTCCATAATAATTTCAACTCATGGAGTAACAGTTGCATAAACACATCAATGTCATTACCCGGACCAGATTTTCCATGAATAATACACGAAAGAATAAATGAAGATGGTTTCATGCACAACCATGGTGCCAAGTTATAGGGAATCAGAATAATAGGCCATGTGCTATATGTGGTATTCATCAAGCGATATGGGTTAAAGCCATCTGTTGCCAAAGCTAACCTTACACTTCTAGGATCAGAGGCAAATGTAGGATAACGATAGTCAAATTGCTCCCAAGCCAATGCATCAGATGGGTGTCTAAGCTTTCCATCTTTCACACGTTCATTATGATGCCATCTCATATCCTCTGCTGTTTTGGATGACATATAAAGCCTCTTCAATCTAGGAATGAGGGGAAAGTACCTCATCACTTTGCTAGGTACAGGGATAACTTTTTCCTTCACACCACTTCAATTTTTAACTGTTTTCCATCTGGACGTGTGACAAACACTACACTCTTGTTTTTTAGAATTGTTCCCCCAATATAACATGCAATTGTTTGGACAAGCATGAATTTTTTCATATCCAAGACCCAAATCACTTATTATCTTCTTACCCTCATAATAAGATGATGGAAACTCTATAACTTGTGGAAATGCTTGAAGTAAAAGCTCAAGCAACATGTTGTATGACTCAATAGGCCAATGAAACATACATTTAATGTGAAACAAGTTCAAAAGGAAGGACAATTTTGAGTAAGACTGACACCCTTTGTAAAGTTGTTCGCTTGCTGCTTCAAACATTTTTGAATATTTTACCTCTTCTCCTTTGTTGACTGAAGGGGGTTGGTTAAACTCATAATCAGACTCATTATCATATTCATGAGCAAACTCGGTATCAGATTCAGCATTGGTATTAAATCCCATATCTATATCATCATCTATCTCAAGTGAGACATTACCTATATCATCACTAATTTGTTTAGAAGAACTAGAAGCATCTACCCCAAACACCGCATTTAACAAACCGCTCATATCATCACGTCCAGGTAAGGCTTCTCCATTATTTTGTTCATCGATTTCAAGAACATCATCAAGAACATCTCTTTTACCATGCCAAATCCAATTTGTATATTTCTGGTAAAACCCTTTGAACAAAATATGTCCCTCTACATCATTGAGTGTTAACCAACGTCGTAACTTACAACTCTTACATGGGCATTTCGTTTTTTCATCTACTAGGTTCTCCTTTGCTATCTCAAGAAATTTCAAACATCCATTTATGTAGTCGGGATGATCATTTGGCAAGCTAATCCAACTAGTATTCATGTCTACAATTCATAAGAGGTTAAGTTCACATAAAATTTATTTCATAAACACAAAAAAAACTTTAGAAACAATTGCAATAATATTGTGAGGGAAAGCACAACCACTCATGAATTTAGTGATATGATGATTTTTCAAATGTTTGTTTTATTGCATAACATAGTTACTTCACTTTGAAGGTGCAAACACTTCATTTAAGTTGAAGATGTGGGGAAAGAGGGTGAGAAGCCCAAACAAGGAGAAAGAACCCAATGTGAGACGCACACTAAGCATAACACTTAATAAAGTACTCACATACCATACCTTTCCTCTTCTATTCATAGTTCCTACAATTTTAAAAAATAATATTGTGTACCAACTTTGTTGTGCTACTTACTGCAAGACTACTAGCTTTAGCTTTAAAAGGAAGACTCACCTTCCCACTCTCTCTTTAAGTCTTTGTATTAAACTTCTATTTACTGCAAAGGAATATCTTATGTTTGTTACTGGTTTCATAATAGATTTGACTATCATTATAAGTAAGTTCTAGAACTTCATCATTCCTGAGTTTAATAGAGAACTTCATGTTCTAAATTCTAGCGTACTAAAACCTCTGTTTGGTTCGCTGTAGTGCTTAGCATATGTTAATGTATTCACGCAATCTCTCATTTGGTTTCTGATTTTACTTAGAAAATGCAGGAGATCTCCCAGGTATTGGGTTCTAGTGTTATTCTTAATGCATCAATTTTATCTTAAAATCATGTGGACTAACATAAATGACTTCAATGAGGCTCACAAGATGGTGAGTGTTTATAGTCTTTATGCTACACACAGGTTTGTTGTTGTTTATGGCTGGAATAAGGGATAAAGGAATGTGTGTAAGCATTATTTTTTGCATTGAAATTTTTTGTTGTGCCAGTTGCCATTAATGTAGATTGTAAGATTAAGCAAATTTTTGTTATAATGATTACTTGCAGATAATCAGAATTAGGCACATTCCATTTTTTGACAGAAAAATTAACAAAAATTCAAAGAAAAATTCACAAAATAAACAACTAGTATCGTAATCACGATGAAGTTAAATCTATTCAAATTGACAAAATTTATAAATTGAACAACAAATTTAAGAAATTAATAGATGAATGTTACCTTATGTTAATCCGCCATGTACCTAAACTAACTGTGATGAAACCAGAAGATCAGTGGTGCCAAATCAATAGTAGAACAGTGACGCGAAATCAATAGCAGAAATAACGTGCCTGAAATGAAATTTCATGTCAACATCAGCTAATCGATTAATACGAAATAACGATTATTATTCATTGTTATTATTTGGAATAACGAAATACGAAATAACGTCATACTTGCAGCAAACATCAATATTATTCGATTATTATCAGAAACAGTAATCAATTAAGACGAAATAACGAAATCAATTGAAACCAAGAATCGATTAATACGAAATAAAGGGTATTATTCATCGTTATTATATGAAATAACAAAATACGAAATAACATCTTATTTGTTCTGCAGACATCAGTATTGTCCGATTATTATTCAAATCAATAATCGATTAATACAAAATACTCCAATCAATTGAAATCAATAATCGATTAATACGAATTCACGCTACTGTAGTACCGGCGCGAAATCGTGAAAGCGATTGGTAGCCGGGAAATCGTGAAATCAATAGCAGTTAATTCAACCCGACCAATTAATTCAACCCGACAAATTAAAGATGATAAATTGAACTTTAAGAAATTTAAGAAATCAATAATCGACCAATTTGGTTAATTCAATAATCAATAATTCAATAACTTTAAGAAATCAATAAGTTGATTAATTCAATTGAAATCAATAATCGACAAATTTAAGAAATTACTAGATGAATTTGTTACCTGATGATGCTAATCAACGATGATAATCGTTATGTGATAACGATGATGATGATGCGAAGTGAAGTGAAGTCAGAAGAACGATGATAATCGTGATTTTTAAATAAGGAACGAAGGAGCGTGATTCATGAAGGAGGAAAAGCAGCGTATATTTGGGGATTTAGTTTGATTGATTATGGCGGTAATTTGGTTTCAATTACTCCATTTTTAGGTTTCAGAACCTTTGAGCGCGGTTCTGAAATTTGGGGATGAAATTTGGGGAAATTTGGGGATATTTAGTTTTTGTTATTATAAGCTGTATTATACTCATATATTATACTTTGTTTTAGGAAATTAGGTGATTCATGAAGGAGTATGTTTTAATTTGTTTCTCAATAATATGTTCTCATATATTTCATTCACCGCGCACATACATAATATGTTTCGTTTTAATATGTTTTAATTTGTTTATGAATTATTATATTAATTATATAATTCTCGACACATTAAAGGGTAGACAAAGAAAATTTGATAAAGGTAAGGGTAGACACTTATAAAAGTGTCCAGCTTAAAGCGTCGAGAATTTAGTGATTTTGTAGTACTGGAACCTTGCACCATCGATCTCCCAACTATCATACTAAACTTATGAACCCGACCTAACCCTATTCTTTCCTTGTTTGATTTCTTCGTCATCTTAGTCATTCTTCCCTTTGTTAGTTGAATCGTTTAGCCTTAGTTGTTTTGCCTAGCTTAGTCTTAGTTTTAGTTTTTTTCCTTCCTATCGGTCTAGATTAGCTTAGCCTTGAGACATAGTCTAGTCTTTAGGTGAAACTTAGGCGAAACCATCTTTACCGTCACCGTGGACTCGACCCGAGTTGCCCTATCTACGTGTTAGGAATAGTTGGTTTTTATTTGTTGGCGGGGATCCACGGCAAATCCCTCCCATCACCTAGTCAGTAAGGTCGGTCCGCGCTCTCGCGTCAAAGACAAACCCGAATACTCAAGAAATATGCTACCCAATACATGAAGATTCAACCACCAATCAACCATACAATGAGAAGAAGGAAACAAGAAAGAGAAGCATGACCACTACTACTCTAACAAATGACTAGTGACAAAGAATTCACCTTTACCCATAATCAAACCCTAATCACCCATAATCAACACTTAATCCCCCTACTAACCCCACAATAATCTACTCACACATGTTGAAGTTGAAACTAACACAAACAAGAGAAAACATCAACATAAGAACCAAAACATTCATAATGAGGAACAACAAAGATGAACAAAGAACAATGAACAAGAGATATAGAATAAAACTTGAATAACAATGAAAGATTAAAGGAAAAGAGAAGAGTAATTATACCAAACTAGTGAGGAGAAAAGATGAAAACTTGTATATAAAGAACACACAAAAACCTCCACCAATGTTGTCAAGATTCGATAGATTCTTCAAGAGATCCCTTAATACAAGAGTAACCATCTATATTAAGCTATGATTAAGGAAAAATTAATGATAAACTAAGCTAAGGATGAAGGATCTCTATCTAGGGTTTAGAATAATGTAGGGTAATGTAAGGTGCTTAAAACAATACAGGAGGGGGGGGGGGGGTATATATAGGGTTTCACGAGTGAAGGAGGCGGAAAAAGCGAAGACGGCCAGAACTGGGCCCTTCCCAATCGGGAAGGGGTTGATCCCGGACGGGAAGAGATAATACCGGTCGGGAAGGTCTTCTTCTCGGTCGGGAACGGGCTCCAGAAGCTCCTGTTTGCTTTTCCTCTTCGTCCCGGTCGTGATGGATGTAATCCCGACCGGGATGGGTCATGTAAGCCTCAAATATGATCTCATAGGTCCCTTCTTCCTCTTCATAGGCTTCTTATCGATTCTTGATGCTTGGCAATGGGTCCCAAGGGCTCGGGATCGAGTCTAAGTCACCGAGTGATCGTCGCTTCTCTTCGTTGGCTCCAAATGTGTCGGAAACGTTCCATTTCAACAAGATTGGTCTTAGGAACCTAAAACAAACTAGAAGAAGCGTAAGTAGCCTCGAAGCCGCTCCAAAGAGCAGTTCCACAAGAGAAACCGGGACCACACACACGGAACAAGCACTACATAACACACTTATCAACTCCCCCACACTTAACCCTTACTCGCCCTCGAGTAAGCACGAACTAACTAATAACTAAAAGAAACTAAAATAGTAGCCGAGCGGGTATTAGCGCACCCTACTCCCTTTCAACTCACGCGAGAGCACTTAGACGAAAAGTGCTCTCCGCAAGGCAAGTGAGGTCTTGTGACAAAACTGTGGATACAATAGAACACAAAAACACACAAACAAACGAACAAACAATCGGTTGCATCCAAAAAGAAACAAATACCGCTTCCCTCAATAAAGTGGTGAAAGAAGCACCGGTTAAGGACTCAAGGCAAGTGACAACGTTCCGAAGCTAATAACACAAATCGATATGGACAAAACCCTAATAGTATGACAACAACGTGGTAACTTACCTAGGTCCTCCTAACATTCTAAGAACGTACTACGGGACGATAGGCGGGATGGAAAAAGGATGAATGATGCGCGCGGATTATCGCCTATCCAACGCGGTCAAACAATATTTATAACCCCGGAATACTACTACTACGTAGTAGCGGTAAGTCAGGGATCGATCCACAGGGACGGTCGAGAGGGGTAGTCGATTAAGTCAGAGTCTACGAGTAATTGAGTCGAGAAGGGGGGGTTTTTGGTCGAGTCGGGTGAAGTTTTCTAAATGAGCTTATGTGATTAAGGTGGGAAACTATTGATGGGAAAGGCGTTACGGAGAGTTTGGGGATCGGAAATAAAGACAAGAATCTAATAATGCAAGAATCATCACAAGGTATATAAGGGAGGTTCAACCTTTCGGTTTCCCTACCAACCAAATCTAAGCCCGCTTTCGCGACGAATGGACTACGGTCTCTAAATGGAATTACCCAAACCCCGAGTTTCCCCATATTGGTCCGGGTGAGTCAAGTCAACCTAGGTGATCAAGCTAGGTCAAACACAACACAACAATCCCATAAAGACAATATCACCCTCAATGCAATAATCTCACAAAGATTAAATCTTTACCTATAAATCGTCCTCCCCTAACCCCCTAACAAAAAGATCTACTCACTAATCATGGTGGTTAACAACAAAGCATTCATTAAGAAGAAAATAATTAAAGCATGCATAAAAACTACACTAACAAATATTAATGGAGAAAAGGGAGAGGAGAGAATTTTACCCACAATGGAGAAAATCAAAGAGGAAGAAGAAGATTAACAATAATAAAGATTGAATCTTGAGAGAAATACACAAGAATTTGTCAATAATCCATGCATAAATCTTCAATCTTCATTAATATAAATAAGAATCTTCAAGAAATAAAGCAAGGGTTTTGTCACATAAACCCTTGTAAAACCCTTGAATCTTCAATAATAAACTCAATTCTTCAATAAAGATTGTAACTTTACTATTAATAATGGAGTAATTGTATTAATATTAAGTAGATCTATAATTGTTTTTGAGAATTTTCTAAGAGAGTTTTTACTACAATCTACTACTACTTACTACAATATGGAGGGTTTTCTATCCTACTCCTAAGATGCACAATCAAGGCTCACTTAAGGCACACTTTGGCTCAAAACCCTAGGTTTTGTATTTATAGAGTTGCTTAATGGGTTGCACAAACTTCAAGGCCCAAATCCGATTTCTCTTCATTTTGCAAGACCATCACCCTTTGCATCTTCATGGGGTGGAATTTCGCCCCGCGGCTCGACGTAATAGTCCCACCGGGTGAAATTTCACCCGGTGAGATTTTCTTCGTTTTTCGCGCTTTCGACCCGTTTTCACCATCGGGCGAAATTTCACCCGGTGGGCGAAATTTCGCCCGGTCAAGCGTGCCGTGAAAATCTTCGGGGATGAAAAAATGTCGTCGGGCGAAACTTCGCCTGGTGATGACTCACCGGGCGAAACTTCACCCGGTGGTCCGCTGACTCTTTTCCGATCTTTTTCTTCGTTGATCACTTGGATTACTTGAACTTTCAGTTGTGTGCTTTGCTCTTGGACCGTATCTCTCTCTTGCTCGTAGAAGCTCAAACACGTTTTTGGTCGAAAATCCTATCAAAATAGACAGAAAACTACCAAAAACACGTAAATTGTAAAAGTGAGACACTAATGTGAGAATTACGCAAAATATGGCGATAATCGCACTCAAGTCTCACAAAACAGAGGAAAAACGGGTCTAAATGGGAGGAAAAACGGTCCAAATTTGGCACACAACAATTCCCCCACACTAAACCGTTGCTCGTCCTCGAGCAATGACCCAAAAAGAAACTAGCTACTACTACTAAGCTAGACTATGCTAAGCCGATACGAGGTAATTAACGGGCCCGCTCCGTCCCTTCAACTCACATCGAGATACCTATGAGGTAAGGTACCTCCATGCAAGGCAAGTTGGGTCTTGCTCAAAATTAGGGTTGCGACTAACGCACACACAAACACATAACAAAGAAGACACACACAAAAAGATAGTCGCAACCAAAGAAAAATAAATCACCGAATTCCTCATCGAAACGGCGGAGAAAGCACCGATTCGAGCTTAGGACAAGCGAGAACACTACCAAGCTAGTGACACAATTTGACATGGACAAGATCCTAATAGGATGACAATCAATCAATAAAAACATTGAAAATTTACCAAGGTCCTTCTAATTCCACTAAAGATGCCTACAACGGGACGATAAATGGAGTGGATAAGTGAGAACCATGGAGTTAGTAAGCACTGTAGGTAAGTGTTATGCCGTCTCCTAAGCTAAGCCTAGAGGGTCGTTCCAAACTTGAGAAAGCCAATTAGACCAAAAAGGATGGATAAGTGTTTGCAAAATGGTAAGGATTGCCAAATTACCGCTATTTTCCTTCCTCGGGACTCGGTCCTCTAGTAGGCATTTCATGGCAATAAGACAACCAAGGGATTATTTGAGTTTTGGAACGATTTTCTTGAGATTTTGATTTTCTTTTTCGGTCTTTCTTTTATTTCCCCATTATTTCGATCGAGGGCTTTTTTTTTTTTCTTTTTCTTTGATTTTTCAGTGCCCTTTCTTCTTCATTTTTCCCTTTTTCTTTCTTTGAATAGCCCATTTTTGGCTAGATGATTCATTTGAGGATCAAGGTAAAGCACATTTTTGCAAGCTTATTTGTGGATATGGATGTATGGTAGAGAAATAGGCTAGTCGGGTGTGCACCCCCTTCGAACCCATAAAAGGATGAAAATTTTGGACTAAAAATGGCTTCTCAAGTAAGGTCACCTACGAGAACGGGGAACGGTAACCAAGGCCTTATCTCTCCATGGGTGGTCAAGGTGGTCAAATGCAAATCCCGATGTAGACTCCTAGTAGAAAAGATGGACTCATGGTAAAAATCCAATGCAAAAATTGGTTCAAGGTCATTCTACTAGAATTATGTCCAAAAATAAAAAAGGGTCACTAACAAGTGAGTAATAAACACTCGGCCCAATCTCAAAATCGGGTTTTCGAAAACTTTACCTAGACAAGCTATACAAAAGAGAACACAAAGGGGACAAAAATACGAGAAAACAAAGACAAAAACAAAAACACAATCACAAGTAATGCCAAGCACTCCAAACTCCATTAAGTCAACACAATCCACAACCACCAATTCCAAAATGTTCACCAAGTGAACCTCCAAATAGCATATACGCCCAAACTCCATGCATAAAAGAAAGGGATAAAACGAAGGTAGAAAATATTACCGCGCGGTCTTCATTTCATTTCCGCTACCTTGCGTATCCATGCTAAATGGTTGGCGGTGTACCTACAAGATGGAGAATGCAAGACAATACAAGTAACACAAAAACGAAAATAAAAGAAAGAAAACTAAAAAGAGAAAAAATTTAAAATTTTTTGGTTTTTTTTTGGTTTTTCAAAGGAAAAATGAAAACGAAAATAAAGAAAAGGATAGTAGATCCCTCCCCCACACTAAAACTGTGCATTGTCCCCAATGCTTAAGTAGGAGAAGAATCAAAAAAGAAAAAGAGAAAAGAACGGAAAATCTTTTTGAATTTTTATGATTTTTCAAATGTTTTTGGGTTTTTGAAGATTTTTTCAAATGTTTTTGGATTTTTAATGGTTTTTCAAATGGTTTTGGATTTTTCAAGATTTTTCAAATGTTTTTGGATTTTTGAAAAATTAAGGGGATAAAAGAAAATAAATGAAAGATGAAAAAGAAAGAAGAAAAATAAGAAAAATCGATAAGGGAAGAAAAAGGACGTAGGTGTAATCACATCACCTCGCCCGGATTCTGCACGAATCGGGAAAATTAAAAGAAAAAGAAAATTTTGGATTTTTCAAATGGTCTTGGTGCGATCAAGTCACCGAAGACCGGGAGTAATAATCAGGTCCTTCTTCTCTAAGGCACCTGCAATAAACCTCACGTGTGTAACGACCCAAGTAGGATCACGGAGGGGCTTACGATTCCTCAAATCAACAAAATAATCATTACAAATCAATCAACATAATTATCAAATGCCAAAAATTGGCGCTGTAAGGACTGACAGAAGTTACTGAGATAACCGAGATATGAGAACAGACGACCGACGACTGACGACTGACAATGACAAATGACACCCCCACACTGACACTAACAACACTCGACCACTCATATAGGACTTGGGGGACGAGGTGGTGGTGGGTAGTAAGACCCGGGCGGAGGCATACCGAAAAATCGATCAAAATAGTGTTGTTGTTGTTGCAACATCCTTTAGTTCTCCTCTGCCGCCAACCTGGCCGCTTGGGCATCCCTAGCGGCGTCCCTAGCCATCTCAAAAATGGTACGTGCGTACTCAAAACCATCCCTAGATTACGCGTACGAGCCATGCGCAGTATCGCACGCATCTCGGGCCAAATTGTAGGCATCTTGGGCCAGGTTTAGTGAGGATGTCGAGTTCTCCCAAGTCTGACGTGTACGGTTATAGACTTCCCCCCATTGGTTGTAAAAGTCCTCTGATCCAAAGAACGAGGAGTGTCGCGGAGGACTCATGTTGACGTCCTCCTGAAAACCAGGGGTAGACTGGGTGAACGTGGAGTGTCGGTGTGGTGTGAATTCCGAAAATTCAGGGGTGAAAAATTGTGAGGTCTGGGGTTCAGGTTGGTGGGAGGAAGAGGGTGCATGTGATGATGATGGTAAAGTCCTATAACCCTCATCCCGAGAGGTTCTAACCTCCGTTTCCTCCTCCGACACGTCTACGACCTCTATATCATCGTTGCCAAAGTCTAAAGGTCCCTCGGGGTATTGAACTATACGAAACTTACATCGGGTGTTATCCTGAATGTACTCCCCGGACCTCTTCGGCATGCCGAAGTTCTCTTCAATATCTAGCCTTACCCAATCGGGGTTAGGCATTGCAATAGCGCGCAGCTCAGTAATCATATACAGAAACAAACTGTTATAATCCCCTTTCTGGGGCCACACAAGAAAAGGACAATAAACTTCATCTATGAAAATTCCCGCTCCATCAGGTGCTAAATCGCTAAAATCGACTCTCAAGGCTCTAGCTAACATCGTTACAACACCGCCGCAAGATATTCTCTTGCGGTTGCCCTTCGCAATCTGAGCGAAATGAGTAGCTAAGGCCTCTGACATGTCGATCGATGGGCCTCTCTCCGAAACTGCATCCTCTAAAAGCTGAACAGCTGTAGCGCTACAGTTGTGATGCGTATCATAGCTCGATAAGAATGAGTTAGCTATGATGCGCGCCACATACCGGAAGATGGGGTTTCGGATCGAGAAAGAACGCATCTTTCCTCCCTTGAAAGGCCTCTGGCGGGCTATTTTAAACCAGAATCGATCTCGGCCGTATTTATCGTCCCGAGTCTGTCCCGCCCTAGGCTTTCCAAGGACTGAAGAAGGTAACCCAAGCAGTGCACCGAAGTCTCTCAAGTTGAGGACGTACGAAGTTTCTCGCAACTGAAAAGAGACAGTGGTATTATCGTCACCACTTAACTCGAAAGTTGCGAAAAACTCACACGTCAATTTCTGAAAAGTTTCCTCCTGAGAGGCATAAAAATTGATGAGACCAAGACTTCGGCACATTGCTCGTACCTGCGGTTCTATGCCCATACGCTCAAGTACATCTCGAGCCGCCCAACGAGTTGGCTCGAGACGACAGACCCATAATTTTTTGCATTTATCAACATGAGCTTTTTTAGCGAAATATAAACCAGACAAAGGTTCACGGAAATTACGACGAATTTTCGGGTAACATACCTCGAGCGGAACAGGTTGTTCGCTCGGAACAGCTCCTTGTGTTTGAACGGGCATCGGGACAGATTCGTCCCGAGCCTCGGCCGGTTGCTCCTCCGATCTTGAGGATGATGTTGACCCCGAACTACGATTAAGCATTGATGAAATCCTCTTTCTTGCCATTTGTTTCACTCTCTTCATCCTTGATGCTTGAAATTTGATGATTATGTGTTGACGGTCTCGATTTGGGGTTTGTCGGAACTTGAACGATTTCTCAAAACAAACTCCAAGGAAGTGTTAGGAATGTGATGAGGATGAAGAATATATGATTTAATTTGATTTTGGTGAAGGATTTGAGGGTTTAGAGATGGTTTAAGGTGGAGGATTTGGGGTTTGTTTGGGTTTTTGGGGTTTTGGTTAAGGAGAGAGATAGGAAAGTTGTATTATGAAGATGGGAAAGGTGGGTTTGGCTGGGTAAGGGACGCGGGGTGATATTTCGCCCGGTGAGTCACCATCGGGCGAAATTTCGCCCGACGGACTTCGGGTAGGTTTTCGACATTTCCGCGCTGCTTCACCACCGGGCGAAATTTCGCCCGGTCAGACTCCACCGGGCGAAATTTCGCCCGGTCGGATTTCCGTCAAATTCCAAGTCGCAAAATATTTTTACCGTAGGGCGAAATTTCGCCCGGTGAGATTCCACCGGGTGAAAATTTGCCCGACGGATTTCCGTCAATTCCTTTTGTTCGAGCAAGTTGCCATCGGGTGAAGATTCACCCGACGGGCCTCGGGCCACAATTCCACCGGGCAAAACGTTGCCCGGTGAGATCCTTCATTCCGAATAAGCTTCTTGCTACGAAAATTTTCTATGACTCGGTCCAAACATCCTTAGCTTCTTCAAAAATACAACTCATCTTCTCAATCCAATTTGTTTAAAATCGTTTAAAGCGCGATTCCAAAAATTCCTGAGAGAAATCTTCGTGTCCCTGCAAGTACCAAAGAGAAAACAAACTCCCAAAAGGAAAAATCTAAAATATATTGTTCGAGAAAGATAAAAAAGGACGAGAATATACAAATATTTACAATGGTGGTTATTATGGACACCACCAAATCGAATTTAACGTTTGAGATTAGTTGGTGTTGCTTAAAAAGCAACCCGAGGGGTCTTGTTCATTGGCTCCAAATTCCATGCTACCGATCTTGAGCTTTTCCTTGAATTCCGGCATACCCATAAGTTGCACTACCTCGGGAAGCATTGCGAACTCGTTGGGAATGTCTTCATCGGAGGTTGCACCGAGTATAAATAGGGCACCATCATCTTCTTCATCGTCGTACTCAAGATCCTCGGTAGAAGGCTCTTCATTTGATGGGTACTCCACCATTTGGTTCCAGAACTCCAAATTAGGAGGATCTTCGTGAAGGAATGCGGGAAGCACAAATTGGACCGTTTCATTAGCAACATTCAAAGATAACCGCCCTCGCTTCACATAAATAATTACCCCACCGGTAGCTAAGAAAGGTCGTCCCAAAAGGATAGGATTACGCTCCTCAATTGGCATATCCAAAATAACGAAATTGGTGGGGATATACAAGTTTCCCACATTAACCATGAGGTTACGGGCTAATCCATAGGGCTCTGTAGAGGTTCCATCGGTCATTTGCACATTCACAGGAAAGTGATCCAAATCTTTGATGTAAATAGTACGAGCGATGGCCAAGGGCATTAGGCTAATGTCGGCACCATGGTCACATAGAGCTCGATCTATCAAGACGTGATCGATGGAGCATGGAATGGCAAAACTACCCGGATCGCCTAATTTGATAGGAATTGTGACTCTAGGGTTAGTTCTTGGAGAAATGGGAGCTCTTTCTTTCTCGGCGGGTTTCAAAATGATGTCTCGGATGTAATCGGACGGGGTAGGCATAGAAGGGCTTGTATCAATGTTCTCGATAAGGTCGGTGAAGGTTATCATTCCCAAAGCTTGATCATCAAATAGGTTCGGTGGCTTGTCATTCAAGGGAGGTACCTCAATCCTAGAGAGTAAGTTCGTATCCTCTATCGGAATTTGTTCAATGACAAACGAAAGGTCTCCTACAAGGTATTTTGATGGATCTCTTCTTGGTTTCTCGGTGACATCCTTGACCACATTCTCATCAAATTCAATGATTGAGGGATGAGATGTAAGAGCTTGTGAGTCAAAAGATTTCACCGGTTCCTTTTTGCACATTACCTTAATGGCATTCACAGAAGCTTGGTTGAAAGAGTCGGTCGGCACTTGAGGGGTTCGAGCTCGCGACATGGCTCGTGCCTCTAAAGCTTCAAGTCTAGCTCGGTTTGACGCATTCTCTCTCAACAAGAACTTGATAGTTTATTGAATGTCATGAAAGGGTTGAGAATTACCTTGGAAGTTCCTTAGAGGGCCTTGATTAGGTGGTGGATAAGCTCCAAAAGGAGGACCTTGATTAAATGGAGGATGATTTCCAAAGGGAGGTCCTTGATTGAATGATTGTTGATTTCCAAAAGGAGGTCCTTGATTAAATGGAGGATGATTTCCGAAGGGAGGTCCTTGATTGAATGGAGGATGGTTTCCAAAGGGAGGTCCTTGATTTGTGTGAGGAGGTCTTGGATGATAATAAGGTTCATATGAATTAGGGTAAACCCTTTGATTGGGGGCTCTTGGAAAAGGATGTGATCCTTGATGTGGCGTGGAATGAGTTCCGAACCCCGAATTAGGATTGCTCGTTTGAGGCTTTTCATATGTCTCTTGAGTGTTTGCTTGATGAACGCTCTCCTTTTTCACACAAGGATTGGAGTCGTGGTTGTATTCTCCACAATGATCACAAGGGATATCTACCCTATACGGCTTTGGAGGCGAGATAGATGTTCGCCTAGGTGGTGTAATTCTTCTTGGTGGGGTGATTCTTCTCGGTGGAGAAACTCTTCTTGGAGGAGAGACTTCTCTTGGTGGAGAGACTTCTCTTGGTGGAGACCTCGTTTCGGGTTGGAAGGTGTCCCTAACAACCATAGCTTCAAATCTCTCAAAAATTTTAACGAGTTGTACTTCAAGAGAGGTCTCCATGTCATTCGATGATTCCGAGTCTCCACTAGATTCACCCTCTTGCAATTCCTTAGCATACACGTCACTTTTGGCTATCTTGTCGAGGAGATCATGGGATTCGTTCTCATTGAGTAGGAAGAAGTCGCCCTTTGCGGTAGCATTGAGGATGTCCCTTGCATCGGCGGTTAACGAGTAGAAAAATGTATGGAGCATAAGCCAATGAGGGATACCGTGATGCGGGCACTTCATTTGTAAAGTCTGAAATCGATCCCAAGCCTCGCTTATACTTTCATTTTCGCCTTGTCGGAAGG
Organism: Agrostemma githago; assembly: GCA_958450325.1. Taxonomy (NCBI): domain Eukaryota; kingdom Viridiplantae; phylum Streptophyta; class Magnoliopsida; order Caryophyllales; family Caryophyllaceae; genus Agrostemma; species Agrostemma githago. Next base: position 52,822,446 of record OY288255.1, read on the forward strand.
TTTGAATCTCCATTCGATATTGATTGGTCTTGGAAGGAGGATAGTATTTTTCTAGAAACGCATTGGCCAATTGATTCCAAGTTTGGAAGGTATCATCGTTGTGGCTTTGTAGCCATCTCCTAGCATCATCACGAAGAGTTTTGGGAAACAACAGTCTATGGAATTGGCATGAAGTAAGTCCGTTTAGATTCATTCCAATTAGCTTCTCTTTAAATGTCGCTATGTGTTCTAGAGCATATTCTTGTGGGAGTCCATGATAGGTGTCTTGTTGGACTATGGCAATTAAAGAAATGTTGAGCTCAAAGTTATCGGGTATGGTTCCATATGCGACGGGAGAAGAAGTTTGTTCATGGGTGGGTTGGGAGTGAGATCTTAAAGTAGGCATGATTGTTTGTAGAGGTGATTTTTGAAGAGAGAAGAAGAGGGAAAGAGAATTTTTGTGAGTGTTTTGAGAATGGTGGATGGGTTGAAAGTTGATGTAAGATATGGATGATTTGGATTCCGAAATAACAATATCGTCTCGCTTGCACCGGTACGGAATAAGCAATGCCGAATATGATTGTTCCTGAACACAACTCAATTCAAAGATGAGACTCCTAGCACCGAGCGGTACTAGGGTAAAAGGAGAAGAAAACAATTACTCAGATACAATGACAAAAACACAACTAACTGATCACCGTCCCCGGCAACGGCGCCATTTTGATGCGCGCGGATTGTCGCCTATCCAACGCTGTCAAACAATATTTATAACCCCGGAATACTACTACTACGTAGTAGCGGTAAGTCAGGGATCGATCCACAGGGACGGTCGAGAGAGGTAGTCGATTAAGTCAGAGTCTATGAGTAATTGAGTCGAGAAGGGGGGTTTTTGGTCGAGTCGGGTGAAGTTTGCTAAATGAGCTTATGTGATTAAGGTGGGAAACTATTGATGGGAAAGGCGTTAGGGAGAGTCGGGGGATCGGAAATAAAGACAAGAATCTAATAATGCAAGAATCATCACAAGGTATATAAGGGAGGTTCAACCTTTCGGTTTCCCTACCAACCAAATCTAAGCCCGCTTTTGCGACGAATGGACTACGGTCCCTAAATGGAATTACCCAAACCCCGAGTTTCCCCATATTGGTCCGGGTGAGTCAAGTCAACCTAGGTGATGGGAGGGATTTGTCGTGGAATCCCAACCGTCAATAAAATAACCGGCTATTCCTACGGTAGATAGGGCAAGTCGGGTCGAATCCACGGGGACGGTAATGTATAGCCTAGACTAGGTCGGCCCAAATACTAGACTAAGTCAACGGACTACGCTAAACTAGAGAATGATAGAAGGGGAGAGAGAGCTAGACTAAGACTAAGGTGCCGGAGAAAACAACTAAGGAAAAATGGGCTAGGATTAGGTCGGGGTCAAAGGGGTAACGGAATGGTCAAGGGAGGACTAGAGTGAAGGAGGTAGTGAGGTGATCTAGGTTGGTCCGAACTCTCGCAACTTAGACCCACCTAGAGGTTCCACCTAGAACCCATCTCGGCGACACACATGACAAACGGGGTTCTAGCGCGCTATGGTGGCCTAGGTCGCATCCGGACTCTCGCTACTTAGACCGACCTAGGGGTCGTCGTCACCGGGCTCTCGCAATTTAGTGAGGGAAACGAACCCACAAACAAACTATCACCCACAAGAGAAAGGCAAGAAAAACAAGTATTTGCAACTACTAGTCAATCATGCATTTCAACAAACATGTGATGTGCACCAAACAAGAGGAAACCCAAATCTTCCACCAACAACTCCAACAATCCCTTAATCACTCAATCAACACCCTAATCACCCTACTAACCCTAGCAAGAACACTACTCTAACATAATCCAACTAATACTAACAAGAACAAGATGGAATAACAAAAGAGACAAAACAAACGTCTACAAACTAGTGAAAATGATGAACTATGACTAAAGATGAGAACTTGATGAAAAACAAAGGATTAAGAGTAAAGAGGAAGAGAGGATTATACCATACTAACAAGAGAATGAAAAGGAAAACACTTGCATAGAAGATAACCCAAATTCATCCACCAAGGTTGTCAAGCTTGAATGGATTCTTCAAGAGATCCAATAATACAAGAGCTAATCTATGACTAACAACTAATTACCGACTAATCTACACTAATCTAAACTAATCTAACCTAAAGTAGTCTAGGGTTTTAAGGATATAACATAAGATAAGATAAGATAAGATAAGATGGTGTCTTAATACAAGAGGGGGGTATATATAGGGTTACAAGTGGAAAGGAGAAGAAAGGAAACAATGCGGGCAGTAACTGACCCTTCCCGGTCGGGAAGGCTTGATCCCGATCAGGATGGGCCATCCTTCCCGGTCGGGAAGGACCTTCCCGATCGGTATGGGCTCACAGTAGCCATGCTTCATGTTCCCTTCATCCCGAACGGGATGAGGCCATCCCGAACGGGATGGGTCTTTCTAGGCCTCCCTTAAGAGCTCTTTGGTCCCTCCTTGCCTCTCATGGGCTTCTCATCGATTCTCAGGACTCGAGATCGGGTCTCGGAGGCTCGGGATTGGATCCCGAGGTCTCGGGGTCGATTCCAAGGCATCGAGTCATCGTTCCTCTACTCCGTTGGCTCCAAAATGTGTATGTATCGAGTCGGAATCGCTCCAACTCTTCCAAATCGGTCTCGGGAACCTGAAACGAACTAAAGGAAGCATAAGAAGCCCCTAAACCGCTCCCAAGGAGCGATTCTACAAGGAAAATGGGACCAAAACACAACAAAATAGGCCCTACAAACCACACTTATCAACTCCCCCACACTTAACCCTTACTCGCCCTCGAGTAAGCACATACTACTACTAAACTATCTGAGTGGGTATTAGCGCACCCTACGCCCCTTCAACTCACGCGAGTGCACTTGGAGGACAAGTGCACTCCGCAAGGCAAGTTGGGTCTTGCGACAAAACCGCGGATGCAATCGGACACAAAACACACAAACAAACAAACACACAAACAAACACTTAGATGGTTGCACCCAAAACAAAAGAAATACCGCTTCCCTCTAAAAGCGGTGAAAGAAGCACCGGTTTAGGACTCGAGGTAAGTGACAACATTCCCAAGCTAGAAATACAAACCAAGGTGAACTAAACCCTAATAGTATGACGATAAAGCAACAAAAACGTTGGTAACTTAGCTAGGTCCTCCTAACTTTCTAAAAACGTACTACGGGACGATCGGCTGAGTGGAAAAGTGAAGAACCACGGTGTTAGTCGACACTGTAGGTAAGTGAGACCCCGCCCCCTTTAGCGTGAGCCAAGAGGGTCGTCCCGTGTCCAAAACCGCCTAACTAGTCCAAGTAAAAAGGTGGAAATAATGCAAAATGAGGGAAGACCGACTAATGCCGCTATCATCCTTCCTCGGGACTCGGTCCTTTAGTAGGCTCTTCACGGCAAAAGTTGGAAAAAGGCTTATTTTTGTGGGGATTTCTTTTTGTGAGACGGGTTTTCTTTTGGCATTTTCTTTCTTTTCGACATTTTGATTTGTTTGTTGCCATGCCATTTCTTTTTCTTCTTTTCTATTTTCTTTTTGGCTTTGGTGCCTTTTCTTTTTCTTCATTTATTTTCTTTCTTTAATTTTTTTCTTTCTTTTCTTTTCTTTGCCCTTTTTGGCAAGATTTGGCTTTTTGGCATTTTCATTGTATGACAAGAAAGGTAGAAATCATCAAATTGCGTTTTATTGTGTGGAGACGCGTAGGAGGTAGGTGAATGGGTAAGTCGGGACGGGCCCTTCCCTTCTGACCCACAAAAAGTGGAGAACTTGGACTAATCAAACAAACCTAGACACGGTCACCTAAGGGACGAGACTCGGCAACCAAGGCCTTTTCACACCGTGGGTGGTCATAATGGTCAAAATGCAAATCCCGTAGTAAATTGCTAGTAAGCTAGGTGGACTCAAGGTAAAAGACCAACGAACTCATTGATTTAGGGTCATTCTACTAGATTAAAGTCCAAAACTCGATTTGTACAACTAGGAAGGGAAAATAGACACTCACACACTAGCCTCTAAACCGGGTTTTCGAAAACCATTTACACACAAGACACAAATACACACACAAACAAAGAGTCAACGAGAACGAAAGAAAAAGAAGTAAAAGCAACGAAACAAAAACAACACAAAATGAACACATACACAACACAAACACCACCCCGATCATCCGAACAAGCCACCAAATCAACCACACTTTACAAAGCTCCACCCGAGCACACAACATCACAATCTCCTCCAAACTCCGCAAGAGATAAAGAAGAAAAAGGGATAAAGGTGTTACCGGAGGTCTTGAAAGCTCTCCAAAGCCATTGGTGATTTAAGCAACCTATAAGGAAAGAGGGAGGCAAACACGCACAATACAAAACAAATACATGACACAAAGATACGAAAGGAAAGCACACAAAAGAAAAATCTTTTTGATTTTTGTGAAATTTTTCAAATTTTTATGGTTTTTAGAGATTTTTCGAAAAACTAAGAAAATAAAACTAACTACGCTAGAATATCGCTCCCCCACACTTAAACCGAGCAATGTCCTCATGCTCGATCATAGGGTGCGGAGAGACAAAAGAAAAAGAAAAGAAACTACGAAATAAAGCTAAAAATCAAAAATAAAGTGAAGAAAAGGGTAGAAGGTGTCCGGCCGGGGTGTAGTCAAGTCACCATGGGCCGAGACGAGAAAAAGATATGGAAGGGGGAAGAGAATAAAAAGAAGGAAGTAAAAGGAAGTGGGAGGGGAGGGCTAGGTGTAATCAAGTCACCTAGCCCGGATTCCGCCTAAATCCGACTAAATCCTCACAAAAAAAAAGTGAAAATCTTGTAAAATTTGGATTTTGAAATGACTCTCGATGTAGTCACATCATCGAGAGTCGGGAGCAACCACAACCAAGGCCTCGAAGGCTACCATGACTCAAGGGGAAGGGAATAAACAAAGGAAAACAAGCAATAAAAGACGGAAAAGTAAGGATAGTTACCCAAACCAATCGGTTAGTAACTTACTCGCTCCATCGTCTCATAGATCAATGTAGGCACGTTGCTCGTCTTCATCATTGCTATCCCGCTTCAAGCTTGATAAAACCGCATGGTAGAGGTAGTAATGGTGCGAGGGGGGTGGGATTTGATGTGGATCTCGGTGTAAAGTGAGGTGTATGGGTCATATGATAGGAACAAGAAGGAGTAGGGAGGTTGGGAGGGGGTATAATGGATGGTTGGAGTCAAGCGCCCAAGAAAAAGGCTCAAAAGGGAGAAAGGGGACCATCCCGGTCGGGATGGATGGTCCCGATCGGGTTGATAAACCCTTCCCGATAGGGAAGCACTCGTCCCGGTCGGGAATGCACTCCAGTGAGTCCGAATTTTTGCACCTTCATCCCGATCGGGATGGCTCCTTCCCGGTCGGGATTCCTAATCCTTCCCGGTTGGGAAGCCCTCTTACCGGTCGGGATGAGTCTTCTTTGCTTCCCCAAGCCCAAAAGCTTATCATAAGCTTCAAGAACCGACATCCTCGCTTGCAAACCAAACTCCATCATCAACTACTCCTTTCTAGGAGTCACCTTCACTTCACCTATCATAATAAACTCAAAGTACACATCAAATTCGCTCCCTCACATCGCTCATCAAAATACCAAAACAATTACAAGAATATCACAAAACAAAAGAGTCCTAGAAACAAAAATCACAAATACAAGCACAAGTACTCTAAACAAGAGGAGAGGGGAATATACAACATGACGGTTCTTTTAGGAACTCCGTCAAACCTAGGATGGTGGGCTCCATTCTTCAACCATAGCCCTCAAGGGCATGGAGGAGCAAGTCGAACGCGCTACCGACATCATAGTGAAGGCCCAAGAAGCGCTCGAGCTTAACCGACCTCCACGGCCTCCAAGGAGGAGGCAAAAAGTAGGATTCCCAAGACCCAAAATCATCTTCCAAGTAGTCTCCGGGGTCTATCCATCCTACGAGCTTCACCGACCTCTTCCTCCCTAAGCATTGCCTCCAATCACAAGCAAGCTTCATCTCCAAGAAACGAGGCACAAAAATCGGCTTTGGCCTTGATAAGTGTAGTTTGTAGTGTCTATTTTACTGTGTTTCGGTCCCATTTTCCTTGTGGAATCGCTCCTTGGGAGCGATTTATGGGCTTCTATGCTTCCTTTTGTTCGTTTCAGGTTCCCGAGAACGATTTGGAAGAGTTGGAGCGATTCCGACTCTATACATACACATTTTGGAGCCAACGAAGTAGAGGAACGATGACTCGATGCCTTGGAATCGACCCCGAGACCTCGAGACCCAATCCCGAGCCTCCGAGACCCGATCCCGAGTCCCGAGAATCGACGGGGAGCCCATGAGAAGCAAGGAGGGACCAAAGAGCTCTTAAGGGAGGCCTACAAAGACCCATCCCGTTCGGGATGAAGGGAGCATGAAGTGCGGCTACTGTGAGCCCATCCCGATCGGGAAGGTGGCGTCCCGACCGGGACCGACCTCGTCCCGACCGGGACCATCCCGTCTCGGCCGGGACGAGCCTGCTGCTGCACGCCTTGCTTTCTTTTCTTCTCCTTTCATTCTTAAACCCTATATATACCCTTCCCTTGTTATGTAAAGCGGATACACTTCATTAGATCCTTAAACCCTAGACTACTTTAGGTTAGATTAGATTAGATTAGTGTAGATTAGTCGGTAATTAGTTGTTAATCATAGATTAGCTCTTGTATTAAGGAATTCTTGAAGAATCCATTCAAGCTTGGCAACCTTAGTGGAATTATTTGGGTTTTCTTCTATACAAGTGTTCTCCTTTTCGTCCCTTGTAGTTTGTATAATCTTTCCTTCCTCTTTTCCTTTAATCTTTTATGTTTAATCATCCAAGTTCTCATCTTTAGTCATAGTTCATTGTTTTTACTAGTTTGTAGATGTTTGTTTTATCTCTTTTGTTATTCCATCTTGTTCTTGTTAGTATTAGTTGGATTATGTTAGAGTAGTGTTCTTGCTAGGGTTAGTAGGGTGATTAGGGTGTTAATTGGGTGATTAAGGGATTGTTGGAGTTGTTGGTGGAAGATTTGGGTTTCCTCTTGTTTGGTGCACATCACATGTTTGTTGAAATGCTTGATTGACTAGTAGTTACAAATACTTGTTTTTCTTGTCTTTCTCTTGTGGGTGTTAGTTTTTTTGTGGGTTCGGTTCCCTCACTAAGTTGCGAGAGCCCGGTGAGGACGACCCCTAGGTCGGTCTAAGTAGCGAGAGCCCGGATTTGACCTAGGTCCCGATATCATGCTAGTAACCCCGTTTGTTGTGTGTGTCGCCGAGTTGGGTTCTAGGTGGAACCTCTAGGTAGGTCTAAGTTGCAAGAGCCCGGACCAACCTAGATCACCCTACTACCTCCTTCGCTCTAGTTCTCCCTCGACCATTCCGTTACCCCTTTGACCCCGACCTAATCCTAGCCCGTTTCCTTTGTTTGTCACCCTAGTCATAGTCTAGCTTTCTTCCCTCCTTATCATTGTTTAGTTTAGCTCGTTGACTTAGTCTCGTATTTAGGCGACCTTAGTCTAGGCTATACATTACCGTCCCCGTGGATTCGACCCGACTTGCCCTATCTACCGTAGGAATAGCCGGTTATATTATTGACGGTTGGGATTCCACGACAAATCTCTACCATCAATTTGGCGCCGTTGCCGGGGACGGTGCTAGTTTGGACTTTGTTTTCCTATTTGCTTGACTTAGTCTTTGTGTTTGTGTTTTTCTTTTTTCTTTGTGATACTTTGCTTCTTGTGTGTGTGAAGTTTATTTCTCTCTTGTCTAGTGCCCAAAAAGCACTAGACTTCTCACGTTTGTTCTTAGTCTATAGTTTGTGCTTAGAGGTGGTGATTATCTTCTTCTTGCAACTCAGAGCCGCTTAAACGGACGGTTGCTTGAATGAGTGGTTTCCAACCGGGTATGGACTACGATTTTCGAGCGAGCATGGGGTTTGATCTAAACTCCACACACTCGGGAGCCGATATGAGCTACCACTCTTCTTCCATGAACCAAAGCCATGACATGACGTCCCCCTACCATTATCAAGCTTCTTGGGGTAATCAAGATGGGTATGATCCTCAAGAGTATGGATATGGCTACCAACAAGTGAATGATTATCACTCCTATGACCATGGTGGCTATTACTCGAGCTATGATTGTGAACCCACCATGTTCAATCAAGATTCACCGTATGGAAGCCAATTTCCCCAAGACCCACCATATTACCCTACACTCCAACCACAATATGAACCCCATGACCCACAATACTACCAATCACCTCAACCTCACTACCAACAATATGATGCCCCACCCCTTGGGCATCATCAAGATTATCAAGGAGCTTTACAAGACCCCAATGACCACCAATCGTCAAACTTAGAGTTACATCGATAGATGCTTCAAATGCAAAGGAGCCTTCAAGAAACGGCCATTCAACTGCGAAAACAACAAGAGGAATTAATGGCCCAAATTCGAAGGGGAAACGAGGCGAGGAATGCTCATTTAAATGCATTAGCGGTTCAAACCGTAATGTCTTTATCCCGAGCATCACACCTAGATGGAGGGTGCCCACTTGAGAGAGAGGAGCAACCTAATCACGAAGCCGCCAATGTAGTTCCCTTTGAAAGAGAGATTTGGTTTGAAGAACCTCAATCGTCTACCCAAAAAGAGACGAATGAGGAGATGACTCTTGGTGAAGGCATCGTTGGTGAAGAATTGGAGGAGGATAGTGAGTTGGATGGGTTGGTAGAGTTTGTGAAGTTGTTGGGTGAGATTGTTAGCCTCGAGTTGCCCTTGTGCGATAATTTGGACAAGCATCAAGAGCCCCTTGCTAGTACACCGAGAGATGACTTGGAAGAGATTGAAACCGCCGGTAGAAGTTTCGATTCTCCTCTCCAAGATGATGTGGGGCCGAGTGATGAAGATGGGGAACCACAACTTGAGGCAAGTGTGGGGGTGTGCAACGAAGAAGTGAGGCCAAAACCGCTTTTTGTGCCTTGTTTCTTGGAGATGAAGCTTGCTTGTGATTGGAGGCAATGCTTAGGGAGGAAAAGGTCGGTAGAGCTCATAGGATGGATAGACCCCGGAGACAACTTTGAAGATGATTTTGGGTCTTGGGATTCCTACTTCTTGCCTCCTCCTTGGAGGCCGTGGAGGTCGGTTAAGCTCGAGCGCTTCTTGGGCCTTCACTATGATGTCGGTAGCGCGTTCGACTTGCTCCTCCATGCCCTTGAGGGCTATGGTTGAAGAATGAAGCCCACCATCCTAGGTTTGACGGAGTTCCTAAAGAACCGTCATGTTGTATATTCCCTTCTCCTCTTCTTTAGAATACTTGTGTTTGTATTTGTGTAGTTTTTTTGTTTCTTGGACTCTTTTGTTTTTGTGGGATTCTTGTAATTGTTTTGGTATTTTGATGAGCGATGTGAGGGAGTGAATTTGATGTTGTATTTGAGCTTATTGTCATAGGTGTGAGGTGAAGATGATTCCTAGAGAGGAATGGTTGATGATAGAGCTTGGATCGTGAGTATGGAAGTCGGTTTTTGAAGCTTCGGTGTAGCTTTTGGGGTTTTGGAGGTCAAGAAGACCCATCCCGGGCGGGAAGAGGGCTTCCCGACCAGGAAGGAGCCATCCCGATCGGGATGAAGGTGCAGAAAATTGGACTCACTGGAGTGCATTCCCGACCGGGACGAGAGCTTCCCGATCGGGAAGGGTCTATCATCCCGATCGGGACCATCCATCCCGACCGGGATGGTCCCCTTTCTCCTCTTTTGGCCTCTTCTTTGACATTTGAGCCCACCCAACCATTTTCTACCCTCACCCAACCTCCCTACCCATCCTTGCTCATGTCATATAACCATCGCACTTCATTTACATACCCTCACCTCATTTCTCTTCCCTTTACACTGAGTTTCACATCGAATCCCACTCCCCTCACACCATTACTACCTCTACCATGCGGTTCTATCAAGCTTGAAGCGGGATAGCAATGATGAAGACAATCAAGTGCGTATATTGATCTATGAGATGATGGAGAGAGTGAGTTGCTAACCTATGGTACGACAACTATCCTTTCTTTTCCGTTTTTGTTGTTGCTTGTTTTCCTTTGTTTATTCCCTTCCCCTTGTACACTTCTGTGTCTTGATGTCATGGTGGCCTTCGAGGCCTCGGCAGTTGTTGCTTCCGACTCTCGATGATGTGACTACATCGAGAGTCATTTTCAAAAATCCAAATTTTACAAGATTTTCACTTTCCTTTTTGAGGATTTAGTCGGATTTAGGAGGAATCCGGGCTAGGTGACTTGATTACACCTAGCCCTCCCCTCCCATTTCCTTTTATTTCCTTCTTTTTCTTTCTTCCCCCATCCATATCTCTTTCTTGTCTCGGCCCATGGTTACTTGACTACACCCCGGCCGGACACCTTCTACCTTTTCTTCACCTTATTCTTTGATTTGTAGCTTTATTTTCGTAGTTTCTTTTCTTTTTCTTTTGTCTCTCCACACACTACGATTGAGCATATGAGGACATTGCTTGGTTTAAGTGTGGGGGAGCGATATTCTAGCATAGTTAGTTTTATTTTCTTAGTTTTTTTCGAAAAAAATCTTTAAAAACCATAAAAAATTGAAATTTTTTCACAAAAATCAAAAAGATTTTTTCTTTTGTGTGTTTTCCCTTTGTGTCTTTGTGTCGTGTATTTGTTGTTTTATGTGCGTGTTTTGCCTCCCTTTCCCTCATAGGTTGCTTTAATCGCCGTTAACTTTGGAAGGCTTTCAAGACTCCCGGTAACATCTTATCCCTTTTTCTTCTTAACCTCTTGCGGAGTTTGGATGAGATTGTGATGTTGTGTGCTCGGGTGGAGCTTTGTAAAGTGTGGTTGATTTGGTGGCTTGTTTGGATGATCGGGGTGGTGTTTGTGTTGTGTATATGTTTGTTTGTTTTTGTTTTTGTTTTGTTGTTTTTTCTTCTTTTCCCTTTCATTTTTTCATCATGTCTTCGTCTTGTGTTATGTTAGTTGCGCCTTGTGTGTAAATGGTTTTCGAAAACCCGGTTTAGAGGCTAGTGTGTGAGTGTCTATTTTCCCTTCCTAGTTGTACAAATCGAGTTTTGGACTTTAATCTAGTAGAATGACCCTAAATCAATGAGTTCGTTGGTCTTTTACCTTGAGTCCACCTAGCTTACTAGGGATTTACTACGGGATTTGCATTTTGACCATTATGACCACCCACGGTGTGAAAAGGCCTTGGTTGCCGAGTCTCGTCCCTTAGGTGACCGTGTCTAGGATTGTTTGATTATTCCAAGTTCTCCACTTTTTGTGGGTTAGAAGGGAAGGGCCCGTCCCGACTTACCCATTCACCTACCTCCTACGCGTCTCCACACAATAAAACGCAATTTGATGATTTCTACCTTTCTTGTCATACAATGAAAATGCCAAAAAGGGCAAAGAAAAGAAAAGAAAGAAAAAAATGAAAGAAATGAAGAAAAAGAAAAGACACAAAAGCCTAAAAGAAAATAGAAAAGAAAAAAAAAATGGCATGGCAACAAACAAATCAAAATGTCGAAAAGAAAGAAAATGCCAAAAGAAAACCCGTCTCACAAAAAGAAATCCCCACAAAAATAAGCCTTTTTTCCGACTTTTGCCGTGAAGAGCCTACTAAAGGACCAAGTCCCGAGGAAGGATGATAGCGGCATTAGTCGGTCTTCCCTCATTTTGCATGTTTTCCACCTTTTTACTTGGACTAGTTAGGCGGTCTTGGACACGGGACGACCCTCTTGGCTCACGCTAAAGGGGGCGGGGTCTCACTTACCTACAGTGTCGACTAACACCGTGGTTCTTCACTTTTCCACTCCGCCGATCGTCCCGTAGTACGTCTTTAGAAAGTTAGGAGGACCTAGGTAAGTTACCAACTTTTTTGTTGCTTTATCGTCATACTATTAGGGTTTAGTTCACCATAGTTTGTATGTCTAGCTTGGGAACGTTGTCACTTACCTCGAGTCCTAAACCGGTGCTTCTTTCACCGCTTTTAGAGGGAAGCGGTATTTCTTTTGTTTTGGGTGCAACCGATTATGTGTTTGTTTGTGTGTTTGTTTGTTTATGTGTTTTGTGTCCGGTTGCATCCACAGTTTTGTCGCAAGACCCGACTTGCCTTGCGGAGTGCACTTTTCCTCTAAGTGCACTCGCGTGAGTTGAAGGGGCGTAGAGTGGGCTAATACCCACTCGGATAGTTTAGTAGTTAGTATGTGCTTACTCGAGGGCGAGTAAGGGTTAAGTGTGAGGGAGTTTGCTAAGTGTAGTTTGTAGTGTCTATTTTACTGTGTTTCGGTCCCATTTTCCTTGTGGAATCGCTCCTTGGGAGCGATTTATGGGCTTCTTATGCTTCCTTTAGTTCGTTTCAGGTTCCCGAGACCGATTTGGAAGAGTTGGAGCGATTCCGACTCTATACATACACATTTTGGAGCCAACGAAGTAGAGGAACGATGACTCGATGCCTTGGAATCGACCCCGAGACCTCGAGACCCAATCCCGAGCCTCCGATACCCGATCCCGAGTCCCGAGAATCGACGGGGACCCCATGAGAAGCAAGGAGGGACCAAAGAGCTCTTAAGGGAGGCCTACAAAGACCCATCCCGTTCGGGATGGCCTCATCCCGTTCGGGATGAAGAGAGCATGAAGTGCGGCTACTGTGAGCCCATCCCGATCGGGAAGGTGGCGTCCCGACCGGGACCGACCTCGTCCCGACCGGGACCATCCCGTCTCGGCCGGGACGGGCCTGCTGCTGCACGCCTTGCTTTCTTTTCTTCTCCTTTCATTCTTAAACCCTATATATACCCTTCCCTTGTTATGTAAAGCGGATACACTTCATTAGATCCTTAAAACCTAGACTACTTTAGGTTAGATTAGATTAGATTAGTGTAGATTAGTCGGTAATTATTTGTTAATCATAGATTAGCTCTTGTATTAAGGAATTCTTGAAGAATCCATTCAAGCTTGACAACCTTGATGGAATTATTTGGGTTTTCTTCTATACAAGTGTTCTCCTTTTCATCCCTTGTAGTTGCTATAATCTTTCCTTCCTCTTTTCCTTTAATCTTTTATGTTTAATCATCTAAGCTCTCATCTTTAGTCATAGTTCATTGTTTTTACTAGTTTGTAGATGTTTGTTTTGTCGCTTTTGTTATTCCATCTTGTTCTTGTTAGTATTAGTTGGATTATGTTAGAGTAGTGTTCTTGCTAGGGTTAGTAGGGTGATTAGGGTGTTAATTGGGTGATTAAGGGATTGTTGGAGTTGTTGGTGGAAGATTTGGGTTTCCTCTTGTTTGGTGCACATCACATGTTTGTTGAAATGCTTGATTGACTAGTAGTTGCAAATACTTGTTTTTCTTGTCTTTCTCTTGTGGGTGTTAGTTTGTTTGTGGGTTCGGTTCCCTCACTAAGTTGCGAGAGCCCGGTGAGGACGACCCCTAGGTCGGTCTAAGTAGCGAGAGCCCGGATTTGACCTAGGTCCCGAATCATGCTAGTAACCCCGTTTGTTGTGTTTGTCGCCGAGTTGGGTTCTAGGTGGAACCTCTAGGTAGGTCTAAGTTGCGAGAGCCCGGACCAACCTAGATCATTCTACTACCTCCTTCGCTCTAGTTCTCCCTCGACCATTCCGTTACCCCTTTGACCCCGACCTAATCCTAGCCCGTTTCCTTTGTTTGTCACCCTAGTCATAGTCTAGCTTTCTTCCCTCCTTATCATTGTTTAGTTTAGCTCGTTGACTTAGTCTCATATTTAGGCGACCTTAGTCTAGGCTATACATTACCGTCCTCGTGGATTTGACCCGACTTGCCCTATCTACCGTAGGAATAGCCGGTTATATTATTGACGGTTGGGATTCCACGACAAATCTCTACCATCAGGCCTCATCCCCTCAATGCACACCCCCACACTTTCCTCAAGTTGTGGATCCCCATCTTCATCACTCGGCCCTACATCATCTTGGAGAGGAGAATCGAAACTTCTACCGGCGGTTTCAATCTCTTCTAAGTCATCTCTCGGTGTACTAGCAAGGGGCTCTTGATGCTTGTCCAAATTATCGCACAAGGGCAACTCAAGGCAATCAATTTCACCCAACATCCTCACAAACACCACCAAATCATCCAACTCACTATCCTCCTCCAATTCCTCACCAATGTTGCCTTCACCAAGGGTCATATCCTCATTCGTCTCTTTTTGGGTAGACGATTGAGGTTCTTCAAAGCAAATCTCTCCTCCAAAGGGAACTACATCGGCGGCTTCATGGTTAGGTTTCTCCCCTCTCTCAAGTGGGCACCCTTCATCTAATTGTGATGTTCGGGATAAAAGCATTACGGTTTTAACCGCTATTGCATTTAATCGAGCATCCCTCGCCTCGTTTTCCCTTCGAAATTGGGCCATGAATTCATCTTGCTCTTTTTGCATTTGAATAGCCATTTCTTGTGTGCTCCTTTGCAATTGAAGAATCGAATGACATAATTCCAAGTTCGGCAATTGGTGGTCATTGGGGTCTTGTAAAGCTCCTTGAAAATCTTGATGATGCCCAAGGGGGTGGGGCATCATATTGTTGGTAGCAAGGTTGGGGTGATTGGTAGTATTGTGGGTCATGGGGTTCATATTGTGGTTGGGGTGTAGGGTAATATGGTGGGTCTTGGGAGTATTGGCTTCCATAAGGTGAATCTTGAGTTTACATGGTGGGTTCACATTGATAACTCGAGTAGTAGTCACCATGATCGTAGGAGTGATAATCATTCACTTGTTGGTAGTCATTTCCATATTCTTGAGGATCATACCCATCTTGATTACCCCAAGAAGCTTGATAATGGTAGGGGGACGTCATGTCATGGCTTTGGTTCATGGAAGAAGAGGGGTAGCTCATATCGGCTCCCGAGTATGTGGAGTTTAGATCAAACCCCATGCTTGCTCGAAAATCGTAGTCCATACCCGGTTGGAAACCACTCATCCTAGCAACCGTCCGTTAAAGCGGCTCTAAGTTGCAAGAAGAAGATAGTCACCACCTCTAAGCACAAACTGTAGACTAAGAACAAACGTGAGAAGTCTAGTGCTTTTTGGGCACTAGAAAAGAGAGAAACAAACTTCACACACACAAGAAGCAAAGTAACAAAAAGAAAAAAGTAAAACACAAACACAAAGACAAAGTCAAGCAAATAGGAAAACAAAGTCTAAACTAGCACCGTCCCCGGCAACGGCGCCAAATTGATGGGAGGGATTTGTCGTGGAATCCCAACCGTCAATAAAATAACCGGCTATTCCTACGGTAGATAGGGCAAGTCGGGTCGAATCCACGGGGACGGTAATGTATAGCCTAGACTAGGTCGGCCCAAATACTAGACTAAGTCAACGGACTACGCTAAACTAGAGAATGATAGAAGGGGAGAGAGAGCTAGACTAAGACTAAGGTGCCGGAGAAAACAACTAAGGAAAAACGGGCTAGGATTAGGTCGGGGTCAAAGGGGTAACGGAATGGTCAAGGGAAGACTAGAGTGAAGGAGGTAGTGGGGTGATCTAGGTTGGTCCGGGCTCTCGCAACTTAGACCCACCTAGAGGTTCCACCTAGAACCCATCTCGGCGACACACATGACAAACGGGGTTCTAGCGCGCTATGGTGGCCTAGGTCGCATCCGGGGTCTCGCTACTTAGACCGACCTAGGGGTCGTCCTCACCGGGCTCTCGCAACTTAGTGAGGGAACCGAACCCACAAACAAACTATCACCCACAAGAGAAAGGCAAGAAAAACAAGTATTTGCAACTACTAGTCAATCATGCATTTCAACAAACATGTGATGTGCACCAAACAAGAGGAAACCCAAATCTTCCACCAACAACTCCAACAATCCCTTAATCACCCAATCAACACCCAAATCACCCTACTAACCCTAGCAAGAACACTACTCTAACATAATCCAACTAATACTAACAAGAACAAGATGGAATAACAAAAGAGACAAAACAAACGTCTACAAACTAGTGAAAATGATGAACTATGACTAAAGATGAGAACTTGATGAAAAACAAAGGATTAAGAGTAAAGAGGAGGAGAGGATTATACCATACTAACAAGAGAATGAAAAGGAAAACACTTGCATAGAAGATAACCCAAATTCATCCACCAAGGTTGTCAAGCTTGAATGGATTCTTCAAGAGATCCAATAATACAAGAGCTAATCTATGATTAACAACTAATTACCGACTAATCTAAACTAATCTAATCTAATCTAACCTAAAGTAGTCTAGGGTTTTAAGGATATAACATAAGATAAGATAAGATGGTGTCTTAATACAAGAGGGGGGTATATATAGGGTTACAAGTGGAAAGGAGAAGAAAGGAAACAATGCGGGCTGTAACTGACCCTTCCCGGTCGAAAAGGCTTGGTCCCGATCGGGATGGGCCATCCTTCCCGGTCGGGAAGGACCTTCCCGATCGGGATGGGCTCACAGTAGCCGTGCTTCATGTTCCGTTCATCCCGAACGGGATGGGTCTTTGTAGGCCTCCCTTAAGAGCTCTTTGGTCCCTCCTTGCCTCTCATGGGCTTCTCGTCGATTCTCGGGACTCGGGATCGAGTCTCGGAGGCTCGGGATTGGATCCCAAGGTCTCGGGGTCGATACCAAGGCATCGAGTCATCGTTCCTCTACTCCGTTGGCTCCAAAATGTGTATGTATCGAGTCGGAATCGCTCCAACTCTTCCAAATCGGTCTCGGGAACCTGAAACGAACTAAAGGAAGCATAAGAAGCCCCTAAATCGCTCCCAAGGAGCGTTTCTACAAGGAAAATGGGACCAAAACACAACAAAATAGGCACTACAAACCACACTTATCACTAGGTGATCAAGTTAGGTCAAACACAACACAACAATCCCATAAAGACAATATCACCCTCAATGCAATAATCTCACAAAGATTAAATCTTTACCTATAAATCGTCCTCCCCTAACCCCCTAACAAAAAGATCTACTCACTAATCATGGTGGTTCACAACAAAGCATTCATTAAGAAGAAAATAATTAAAGCATGCATAAATACTACACTAACAAATATTAATGGAGAAAAGGGAGAGGAGAGAATTTTACCCACAATGGAGAAAATCAAAGAGGAAGAAGAAGATTAATAATAATAAAGATTGAATCTTGAGAGAAATACACAAGAATTTGTCACTAATCCATGCATAAATCTTCAATCTTCAATAATATAAATAAGAATCTTCAAGAAATAAAGCAAGGGTTTTGTCACATAAACCCTTGTAAAACCCTTGAATCTTCAATAATAAACCCAATTCTTCAATAAAGATTGTAACTTTACTATTAATAATGGAGTAATTGTATTAATATTAAGTAGATCTATAATTGTTTTTGAGAATTTTCTAAGAGAGTTTTACTACAATCTACTACTACTAACTACAATATGGAGGGTTTTCTATCTTACTCCTAAGAGGCACAATCAAGGCTCACTTAAGGCACACTTTGGCTCAAAACCCTAGGTTTTGTATTTATAGAGTTTCTTAATGGGTTGCACAAACTTCAAGGCCCAAATCCGATTTCTCTTCATTTTGCAAGACCATCACCCTTTGCATCTTCATGGGGTGGAATTTCGCCCCGCGGCTCGACGTAATAGTCCCACCGGGTGAAATTTCACCCGGTGAGATTTTCTTCGTTTTTCGCGCTTTCGACCCGTTTTCACCATCGGGCGAAATTTCACCCGGTGGGCGAAATTTCGCCCGGTCAAGCGTGCCGTGAAAATCTTCGGGGATGAAAAAATGTCGTCGGGCGAAACTTCGCCTGGTGATGACTCACCGGGCGAAACTTCACCCGGTGGTCCACTGACTCTTTTCCGGTCTTTTTCTTCGTTGATCACTTGGATTACTTGAACTTTCAGTTGTGTGCTTTGCTCTTGGACCGTATCTCTCTCTTGCTCGTAGAAGCTCAAACACGTTTTTGGTCGAAAATCCTATCAAAATAGACAGAAAACTACCAAAAACTCGTAAAATGCAAAAGAGAGACACTAATGTGAGAATTACGCAAAATATGGCGATAATCGCACTCAAGTCTCACAAAACAGATGAAAAACGGGTCTAAATGGGAGGAAAAACGGTCCAAATTTGGCACACAACAATGAACCACGGAGTTAGTCGACACTGTAGGTAAGTGAAACCCTACCCCCTTTAGCGATGGGCCAAGAGGGTCGTCTCATGCTCGAAAATAGTCTAACTAGTCCAAGTAAAAAGGTGGATATGGTTGCAAAGTGAGGGAAGACCGACCGTTACCGCTATCATCCTTCCTAGGGACTCGGTCCTTTGGTGGGCTCTTCACGATAACAGTCGGTAAAAGGCTTATTTTTGAGGGGGTGAGATTTTTTTTGTGAAATGATTTTCTTTGGCATTTTTCTTTTGTATTTTGCTTTTGAGTTGCTATGTCATTTCTTTTTCTTCTTTTGTATTTTGTTTTTGATTTGTTGTGTCTTTTCTTTTTCTTCTTTCTTTTTGTTTATTTTCTTTTTCTTTTTCATTTTGACTTGGTTTGCCTTTTGGATAAATCTTGTATTGTAGGCTTTCTATCACAACCAAGTACGAAACTTCAACAAATTGCAACTTATTAGTAGAAAATGTGTAGAAGGTAGGGAAATGGGTAAGTCGAGACGGGCCTTTCCCTTCAAACCCACAAAAAGGGGGAAACTTGGACTAATCAAAGCAATTTCGAACACGGTCACCTAAGAGACGGGACTCGGGAACCAAGGCCTTTTCACTCCGTGGGTGGTCAAAGTGGTTAAAATGCAAATCCTGCAGTAAATCCCTTGTAGACTACGTGGACTCAAGTTAAGAAACCAATGAAACTATTGATTTAAAGTCATTCTAGTAGACTAAAGTCCAAGACTCGATTCATATCACTAGAAAGGGAAAGCAAACACTTGCGCACTAGCCTCAAAACCGGGTTTTCAAAAACCTTTTCTACACTAGACACAAACTACACAACACAAAACAAAGACAAAAGAAAATGAAACGAAACAAGACAAAGCAAAACAAAAACACAAGGAAATAAACAATCACCACCCCGAAACTTCCAAACAAGCAACCACAAACTCCAAAAAGCTCCACCTGAACACACATCATCACAAAATCTCCTCCAAACTCCACAAGAGACAAAGAGGAAAATGGATAAAATGATGTTACCGGATGTCTTGAAAGCTCTCCAAAGTTAACAGTGATCAAGCGACCTACAAGGAAAAAGGGGGCAAAACACACACGCAAAACACAAAAACACGACACAAAGATACAAAAGAAAAAGACACAAAAGAAAAGCTTTTTGGGTTTTTTATGAATATTTTTCAACTTTTTTAAGTCTTTTTCGAAAAAACTACGAAAATAAAACTAAACTAGACTAGGATATCACTCCCCCACACTTAAACCGAGCAATGTTCTCATGCTCGATCGGTAGTGTGTGGAGACACTGAAAATAAAAAGGAAAAAAAAAACTAAAAATAAAAAATGAAAATGAAGAAAGGGTAGAGTGTGTCCGGCCGCCGTGTAATCAAGTCACCAAGGGCCGAGACAAGAAAAGATATGGATGGGGGGAGAAATAAAAAGAAGAAAATAAAAGGAAATGGGAGGGGAGGGCTAGGTGTAATCAAGTCAGCTAGCCCTGATTCCGTCCGATTCCGATCAAATTCTACCAAAAAATTAAAGAAAAATAGAAAAGACTTGTCAATTTGAATTCTACCAAGTGATCGATGTCACCTCATCGTTCAATCTTCTACTTGGAAGACCTTGGATCCATGCGGTCAAGGCCGTATCCTCCACTCTTCATAGAAAGGTCAAGTTACCTTTACAAGACGGGGTCATCACACTTGAAGCTACTCCAATAGTCGTGTCAAGCTGTAACGCGGCCGGTTCAATCGACCCACGAGGATTCAATTTCGTGGGGATGATCGATGAAGAGTATCTCTTTAGGCCCTACTTCACAACCAGCATCAACACAATGTTGCAAAATTTGGGCTACTTACCGGGGGCTACTTCAAGGCCTGGTCTCCCGGCAGGCAAGATCATCGATGTCTTAAATAATGAAGAGTCGAAATTCGGTTTAGAGTATGCCTTAACCCCGGAAAACGTGGTCCGGGCCGGCATTCAAAAGGCCGGTAACATTTTCAAGGATACCTACTTGGGCCCCTGCAGCCCAAAACTGAACTTCGTCACTCCAGTATTCGGAGCTGTCCAGACGGGTCTTTACCAGCCCACTATAACTTATCCTGAGGTCAATTTCATCCCAGATGATATCTTCACTCTCATTCAGGCTGAATCGAAAGAAGATTCAAACCAAGCCGAGCCCATGCTGGGGCTCTTGTTCGGGGACAGCAAGATAATACCGACCCCTAAGGAGGAATTAGTCAACCTGATCCTCCATAGCAGCAAGTTCGATCCAACTAAACTGATCTCTGAAGTAGGTGCTGACACTGGAAAGCGGGCTTGGAGGAAGACGATCAAATGGACCGACAGCGAAGGTCGAGTCTACAAGCTCAGTACTGGCGAAGAAGATATGCAGGGCGACGAGTCTGAATCCGAGTCCGAGTCAGAGTCAGAGTCGGAGTCTGAGTCTAAGTCTAGAGGGTCCAGTACTGGGGTCGAGTCTGTAACCCCTTTTCCTTCGATCGTTCCATTGGGAGCCTCGGATTCTGTCCCGAGAGCACTCCCCATACCGCCTCTGACCAGCGATCAGATGGCTGCTCTCTTTGAGCTATTTTCAAAACTTTCTATCAATAATAACGATATCCGTTCTGCTTACGACTTGTCTTATTTTCAAAACATTTTCAAAAACTTTACTTGCAATGACATTGAGAAACCCGACGAACAGGTACCACTACCTCAGCATCTAGTCGAGCAACTCGAACAAAGGGAGTCCCGAGATCCGGTGATCGAAGAAACCGATTCCATCAATGTAGGAACCCCTTTAGAACCTCAGATGCTTAAGTTAGGTTTATCCCTAGACCCCGAGGAGAAGCAACAATTCACAGATCTCCTCCATGAATTCAAAGACGTCTTTGCACGGTCCTACAAGGACATGCCGGGAATAGACCGGGAGATAGCCGAACACCGTATACCCATCAAAGACGGGTGTAAGCCGGTAAAGCAAAAACTCCGAAGAATGAGGCCCGAGTGGTCTCTCAAAGTCAAAGAAGAAGTTGACAAGCAATTCAAAGCGGGCTTTATCCAAGTGTCTGAATATCCAGACTGGGTCGCAAATATCGTGCCAGTACCCAAGAAAGATGGAAAGGTACGAGTTTGTGTAGATTTCCGGGACCTTAATAAGGCCAGCCCGAAGGACGATTTCCCGTTGCCAAACATCGACATACTGGTGGACAACACGGCCGACCATGCCCTTCTATCCTTTATGGACGGGTATGCCGGATACAATCAGATCAAAATGGCAAAAGAAGACATGAGTAAGACCACCTTCACTACGCCTTGGGGGACTTACTGTTACACTGTTATGCCATTTGGGCTTATCAACGCCGGTGCCACTTATCAACGGACCGCCACTAACTTATTACATGACATGATGCATAAGGAAGTAGAAGTCTACGTGGACGATATGATAGTCAAGTCCAAAGAACGAAACGGGCATATTCTGGCCCTTAGAAAGTTCTTCACCCGACTACGCAAGTACAATATGAGACTAAATCCTCAAAAATGTAGCTTTGGGGTAACATCGGGTAAATTACTGGGCCATATCGTCAGCCAGCGCGGCATCGAGGTTGACCCAGCCAAAATCAAGGCCATTACTGAGATGCGGCCGCCTAAAACCGAAAAGGAGATTAGGGGGTTTCTCAGGAAAGTCCAATATATCAGCAGGTTTATTTCGAAGCTAACCATGGTATGTGAGCCCATTTTCAAAAAACTGAAGATAGGAGAGCGGGTACTATGGGACGACAAATGTCAAACAGCTTTCGATAAGATCAAGGAGATTCTGTCATCTCCGCCGGTATTAATGCCACCTCAACACGGTCTACCTTTGTCGTTATACTTGACAACGACCGAGACAGCCATGGGGGCTATGCTTGCCCAGACAGTCGACTCAGAAGAACGAGCCATTTACTACATCAGTAAAAAGTTCCTGGAGTACGAATGCAAATACACGATGCTCGAAAAGACGTGTCTAGCTCTAGTTTGGGCCACTAAAAAGCTCCGACATTACATGCTTAGTCACGAAGTGCACGTGTTATCTAGAATGGATCCAATCAAGTATCTGTTCGAAAAGCCCATCCTCAATGGTAGAATATCTAGATGGACTTTAATGCTAGCTGAGTTCGACCTCAAGTTCGTACCGTTAAAAGCCATCAAAGGCCGGGTAGTAGCCGAGTTCCTCGCCGATAGTCCGATATCTGAAGAGGGACATATCGATACTTGGGCCTTCCCAGATGAAGATATATTCCATACTGAAACGGAGACATGGGATCTATACTTTGACGGGGCATCCAACTTTCGAGGATTTGGTGTCGGGATTTTACTAATCTCACCAGAAGGGGAGCATACTCCGTTATCCATCAAGCTAGACTTTGACGTGACTAATAACGCAGCCGAATACGAAGCATGCATTCATGGGTTGCAAGCCGCCGCTGATTTAGGAGTAACAAACCTCCGGGTCAACGGTGACTCATAATTAGTCATTAATCAAGCACTCCAGAAATGGAAAACTCGGAACGCAAATCTCGTAGCTTACCAAGCACGAGTAAGGGTTCTCGAAAAACAGTTCCAAAAGGTGGAGTACATTTATCTGCCTCGGGAAGAAAACCAGTTCGCAGATGCACTATCCAAATTAGCATCTTTACTGAATATCCTGGAACATCTGACCAGCATGCCGATTTGCGTCGAAAGACGGTCCGAGCCGGCATATATCAACGCTATCCAAGACATCGAAATAACCGACCCAGAACCTTGGTACCAGGCTGTTCTTACCTACTTGACGTCGGGAGAATATCCTCCGGGATCTGAAAACCGGGCCAAGAAAGCCCTACGAAGATGGGCCACTCAGTTCATCCGCACGGACGATGGACAGTTATACAAAAAGACAGCACAGGAGGCTTTGCTCCTATGCGTCGACAAGACGCAGGCCGAAAAGGTCATGGCCGAGGTACACGATGGCGAGAACGGCCCGCATATGAATGCCCATATGCTAGCTCGAAAAATCGCAAGACTCGGGAACTATTGGAATAGCATGGAAACCGACTGTCAGTTATACGTCAAGCATTGTCACAACTGTCAGATTTTCGGCAATGTCCAGCATATGCCGTCATCCCTATTATATACTATGACATCACCATGGCCATTTTCAACATGGGGAATTGATATAATCGGGAAAGTGAACCCTTCCGGGACGGGAGGTCACTGCTTTGTTCTAGTGGCTATTGACTATTTCACTAAATGGGTCGAAGCCGAGTCATATCGTGTCTTGAACGCCAAGCACGTTGCAAAATTTATCCAAGATAAAATTATATGCCGATACGGGATCCCGCACGAATTCATAAGTGATCACGGGACCCATTTCCAAGCTGAAACCGCTACTCTGCTAGCAAAATATAAGATTCAAAGGCATACATCTTCGCCTTACCGTCCCCAAACAAACGGAGCGGTAGAAGCAGCTAACAAAACGATTGTCACCATACTTAAAAAGATGGCTGATAATTACCGGGATTGGCCCGATAAAATCCCTTTCGCCTTATGGGGGTACCGGACATCAATCCGCACCGCGACCGGAGCAACTCCATACTATCTGACATACGGGATGGAGGCGGTCCAGCCGGTCGAGCTTGAGGTACCATCTCTAAGGATTTTACTCGAAAGTCAAGTACCTGAAGCAGATTTGGGTCTAAGCCCGATACGATTCGTTGATTCTTTTGGACGAACGACGATCCCGAGCCCTCAACAATATCCAGATATATCAAAAAAGGATAAAACGGGCTTTCAACAAAAGGGTTAGGCCCAGAAATATCAAAGAGGGCGATCTAGTCCTAAAATCTGTCCGGGCTTTGCTACCTGTCGACCCAAGAGGAAAATTCAAACCTAATTGGGCCGGACCGTATTTAGTGAAGAAGGTTTTATCAGGAGGAGCAGTAATGCTGACAGACTTGGATGGGAACGAATTTGTCAACCCAACCAACTTGGACCAGTTGAAGCGCTATTACCCCTAACCTTATCTCAATGTCATTTGCTAAAGTTTACCTTCTTTTTATAAAATTTTCAAAAATTAAGCAAGTCAATAAGTTAGGATTACTGATCCTACTGTCGCACATCTCGAACTAATAGTCTTGATGTATTTCGAAAATTGCAAAATTACGTCTGAACTACGGTCGGTTTGATTCCACTAATCGTGGATACGTAGGCAACCCCTCAAAAGGGTACAACCACTGCAATAACGAAAAGACAGGAACGGTTTTCACTAATATGTCTTTTATTATTTCAAAAAATGCCTCACGCAAAAATAAACAACAAAAATCACACAAAACATAGTAGTAATACTTAAATAATAAAATTTAGGAGACTACTCGTACATTTTTCCCTTCCCCTTATCTTTCGGGTCACGCGGATCCCGAGGCCGGCGAGGTGGGAGCGAACGTTCCCTAATCACAAGTGGAACTTCCTTTACTCGAACCCGCTTCTTCGACTTCGGATTCTCCCGCACCGGTTCGATCCGAGCTCGTACGTGCTCGGAAAGTCTATCCCGAGGACCAAGTCGGTCCTTAGCTGCCAGTCTTGGACCGAGTCTCCTTTCTAAGTCCGTCTGGGGGCTCATCTTCCCCCATGTAACTTTAGTGCTGGACCCTTTAGTCAGAGTCTTGGTCTTCCCTTTCTGGCCTGACATCAATCGGACCATCGTAGCCGGGGTGTCGCCATCATCAAAGAAGCCCCGATTATCCTTGGCCTGTTCTCGCGCAGCAAGTCGAAGGCTTCGTCAGTCTTTAAAGCGGCACGGGCTTTAGCAGAATCGGCCTGGGTCCACTTCGTATAAGAGTCTGATACCCAGATTGAGGAAGAAGCTTTAGAAACGGGCCAAGTGTGCCGGGTATACCATCTTTGCGCCCAAATATCACACATCACGTCCGTTAGCTGAGTAGATTCACTCACGAACGCTTCAATCTCCGGGATTCTTTGGGCCCGACCATATTGCCTAAGTATGCGATCGGGATAAAGATGAATCGTCTGCCTAAAAGATAGGATTAGCTGATAACGGGCCCTATCTTGCAATTCTAACCCGGTCCAGGCATAAATGGGCCACCAAGGTACGGTCCAACGGATCAATGGGCCTCCGTGGAAAGATAGCAGCTCGTCCCAGAATTTTTGGGTAGTAAGGCGAGAAAAGTCAACAGTCCGTCTTCTCGTCATCACCTGATTCGGGTGATATCGGCTTACGTCTAGAGGAGGATCCAGGATCGATAACCTCTCAAAAAGCCATAGCTGAAAAGTCAAAATTGCAAAAAAAAGTCAAACACAAAAAATCGCAAAAACCGAGAAAATCGGGAAAAAAAACGCGAAAATCGCGAGAAAAATCGGGAATTGGAAAAATATCAAAAATTGCAAAAATTCGAGGAAAAATCAGCCTACCTGTAGAAGACGGGTGCTACCGGTCAGCCTGGTCGACGGATCTCTCTTACGATTATCTAAGCCCTGAATAATCTCCCCAGTAATCAGCCAAGCTGGGTTGTGCTCTGTCTCCATTTGATCCGCTATGGCAAGAAGTCTGACATGGCCCATACAAGATAGCCAATCCAAATGGCCTTCGAAAGCATAGACATGGAGCATGCAGAAAGTAAAGGCCCTACGGCTATATACTGGCCTGACCCGAACGTCGTCTTGGTTCATAAATTTTTCAGCCAGGTCGATCAAGGAGACCGTGTCTCCTTCTATCATACGAGATACCTCCATGTGAGAGAGCCCTAAGAATTCTCGTAACTTTCTCCTTATATCACGGACTGAAAACGGGACGGCACGGCGAAGAATAGGATTCCACCCTCCTACAGCAACTATTTCCTCAGGAATGGGACAGACTTCGCCTCGAGGAAACCTAAAAACATGATAAGTATCATCCCAATAAGATAGGCAAGCATCCAGAAAGTGACGATCCACTTGCATCTGACGGATAACGGATAACTGGGTAACACCGTTTTAGTTCAGAATAACCTTGTCAGCATCTCTGAAAATTCGGGACCAATCTTGCAACATTCCGACTAATCGATCGATTCCCATAATGAATTTCTAAAAAAGGAGGACTATGTTTTTCAGAGCTTGTTTTTCTTAGAAGGAAGGAAGGGAGTTGTGAGAATTATGAATAAATTGTGAGCAGGGAGATGAGTATTTATAGCATGAAATCAGATTCTCCTCCTCACTTTTGGATTCCTAATCCCAAGGGATTTAGCATAGAGGTCTTTTTCCTAGAATCTAGTTAAGTCATCCTGAGCATTCCTAGTCCCTCTCAGAGTCAAAATACCTTATTTTTAAAAATTATCCCAAGTTCAAAATTTCAAAAAATCCTCTTCAATTTTTTATTCCCCAGCACGAGTCATTTCTCCTAAAAATGTGTTACATGCAAACTTGGCATAAATCATTATACAGGACGACTCAAGCAAAATCGTGCAAACAACTCCCCAGCGGCTTAGGCTTATACGACAAGTCCGATTCCCCACGGAGTTATTATCATCAATTCAGGTACATTTCTAGTGTCCGGCCGGCGGGCCCTTCACGCAGGTCTAACGGACCTTAAACGACCCGACCGGAAGTCTGCCAGGTTTTAATCTTTGATTGACCTGGTAGCTACTCTGACTTTCGCCTTGTCCAAGCCTCAGTCAGAGTCGGGGCTCTGTAGACACCCACATTTTGACTGCCAGGTGTCTATAGCAGTTTCCGACAAACACCCGATGATGATCGGACGCTAACATGCTTTAATACACAGAAACGGGCTCAAAATCATTGGCATTTGGCTTGGGCTCATTATGGAGTACATATCTCACAAAACCAACCTCAAAATCAGGCCCAGTGGGTCGTTTCGAGTCAAATAAGACTAATTTGGGTCGATTCCGACACCAGGGGTAAAACCGTCTTTTAGCGACCGAGTCAAAACCCGGTCAAAGATTTTCCCGAGACACGTGATTCAGCCGTTTAAGGATAGAATTCGATCTCAAGTACGAATTCTATCCGAAAACCGTATCAAACACCCGACCGAGTGCAAATACTCGGCCGAGTGGCCTACCAACCAGCCGGTTCCCTTTCTTCCTTCACAAGAAAGCGGAATTCTCATTCCTCTCAAATTCCTACGTTTCCTATCCTAAACGGTAGTTCAAACTCTCCTAGCCAAGGTCGGGAACTCCCTATAAATAGCCCCTTGCATACAACACTTTGGAGACATCAATTATCATTCATTATCTATCAAACACACACACAGATCATCGATCTATATTCATACACACATACATCAATTTCTACACTTAACAAAACCGATATTATACCCGAAGGAAACTGGCCCGATACCCGACACCCTTCACACGTCACACCAAACCGAGCCACCATAACTCACCGACATCCACTCGACGCTCTTGTGCCTAAACAACGTCCCGACGAGCCCCGATCCGAGTAAACAGAAGCATGTAGGTTGAGGATGTAACAAAACCCGATTTCTCTTCTTCTTCCCTTCCCCTCCTCGTCGTTCGTTTTTTTATTACGGGTCATTCGTCGCTTTTTTTATTTTATTTTCTAGTATCGATATTATTAAAAACTACTTTCATATATCGAACATTCTTAAAAATATGATATCGATTCTCTATAATCGAATATTGTATCAAAAAGAATTATATTAAAATCTCTACGATGTTAAAAATCGTTACATCTTTTTTCGTACAAACTTCTTTTTACAAAACTTTTTTAATTCATTCCGAACACTCGATATCGATTTCATAATCAAATATCGGGTACGACGAATATCGAAAACATAAAATCGAGTATAAATTAATTCATATTCTGTACGCGATTTATCAAAATTAGCAATTTCGAACAAAAAAACGAAACTGGGACAGACCCGCACGCGAGTCGCGCCACACCCAGGCGACTCGCGCACGGGCCTGAAACCCGAGTCCTTTTTAGCTTTTTTTCGTTCGTTTTATTTTATTATTCTACGAAACGATTTCAAAATTTATATCTTTTCTAAAACTATTCGAAGTATTTGATATTGATTTCGTAGTCAATTATCGACTATAACGAATATCGAAAATATTAAGTCGAGTACGAATTATGCAATATTCGTACGCGGTTTAA
Organism: Agrostemma githago; assembly: GCA_958450325.1. Taxonomy (NCBI): domain Eukaryota; kingdom Viridiplantae; phylum Streptophyta; class Magnoliopsida; order Caryophyllales; family Caryophyllaceae; genus Agrostemma; species Agrostemma githago. The sequence continues at coordinate 52,850,791 of OY288255.1, forward strand.
TAAAAGCATCGAGTTTTCAAAAACCGATTCTGAAATCAGCCCGTCACGCGACCCGCCGGCATCCCGGGCGAGCCGCGCGGCCGGCTGAGAAACGCGGCTCGTTTCTCGCTTTTTTATTATTTTTCGAACTTCATTTTTATACAAAACCGCGTCTTTTAATAATATTTCTCAGATTTCGGCTAATATTTTCTCGATCTTGTATATTTATTATTTTTGCTATATTATTTTTCTACAAATCGATACTAACTCGTTTGTTCATCTTTTGTAGCAAATTCATTCTTTTTTCATTATTTGTTTTATTATACTAAAACGAATCTCACATGCTAAATTCAACTTTGACGTTAATTTTCATGCATTAAAACGACTTAGCAACCCATTCAATTCCTCGCATGTTTAGGAAAACAATGTTTACATATCATTCATCGTATTACTAACGCACGTATTAAAAAATCATTCGATATCCTAATGTGCATTCGATATCATTCATCGTATTACTAACGCACGTGTTCTTTGTGAACTTCCCAACACGTACCCTCACCCCTTACTCAGAACCTCGGTTTCCGGATGTCCGAAACCATTGGCAACGAGAGTCATTCAATATACGATTAACCGATCAAGTCGGCATCGGTATCGAACTGCAAAGGGACGAGCCCAATAAACTCTGACATCGGAAATGGGCCGTATTTTGTATACGGCCCACTACGACATAGAGTGGGCTCGAACGGTTCCGAATAACCATAAAATTCGGTGGCGACTCCAACTTCGATTTAAATTTCAATTTGACCATCTCATATGGAGATTCATTCGCCTCCCCAAACCCGCGCGTGGCCGCGTCGGGGTGGACCTATGTCATGTCCACAATCCCGGTCGGGAAGAGATGATCCCGGTCGGGAAGGTCTTCTTCTCGGTCAGGAAGGGGCTCCAAAAGCTCCTGTTTGCTTTTCCTCTTCGTCCGGGTCGTGATGGATGTAATCCCGACCGGGATGGGTCATGTAGGCCTCAAATATGATCTCATAGGTCCCTTCTTGCTCTTCATAGGCTTCTTATCGATTCTCGATGCTCGAGAATGGGTCCCAAGGGCTCGGGATCGAGTCTATGCCACCGAGTGATCGTCGCTTCTCTTCGTTGGCTCCAAATGTATCGGAAACGAGTCGGAAACGTTCCATTTCTCCAAGATTGCCTTAGGAACCTAAAAAAACTAGAAGAAGCGTAAGTAGCCTCGAAACCGCTCCAAAGAGCGGTTCCATAAGAGAAACCGGGACCAAACACAAAGAAAAAGCACTATATAACACACTTATCATTAAACGAAATGTAATGATTTTTATATAAAATTGTAATTTCTCACAACTTATTTTATCAAAAATGTAAATATAATGTGGGGATGTTTTGACTAGGATTCATGATATTATGGCTAAGATGGATAGTGGGGCAGAGGGGATATGCATGGGGGCGGTTCACTACGAGCGGGAGGTGGTAGAGGTGGAGGGAGAGAGTAGAGTTAGCAGGCTTCGACGACAGGTTTTATCAAGATCAATTGTGATGCAGGTGTCCGGGAGGTTGGGTGAGTGCGGGGTTTGTGGAGCGAGGGGAATATGGACGGATGATATGAGGGATGAGTGTTAGAAGACTTGGTGACACGGAGGCTTGTTTTGCGGAGGCGGAGACCATTCTTGAGGGCATGAAGGCTGCATGGCGTTGGAGATGCAAAAACGTGATCATTGAAAGTGACTGTAAAAATTTCATTGACCATCTCCGGAATGTCGAAACAAGACGAAGCGACCTCTTTCTTATTTTGGATGAAAATTTGGAATTTGATTGTATTCATTGGTCTTTTGTTCCGTGTCACTGCAATCGTGTTGTTCGTGAATTCGCGCACGCAATGCCTTTATCAGTCGGAAGGCGTGTTTGGGAAAACTTTGGTCCGTCAAACGGGAAAGTTGTTATGTCTGATGATTTTAATGCAATGATATAATCCCGGTTCTTGGGGTTTTTCTTCAAAAAAAATGTAAATATAATTCTATTAGGATAGTTTTATTATAATATAATATATCTACTTAAATTAGGATAATAATTTTATTTTCTTAATGATTAAATAAGAAATTCAAAATTTTAATTTTATCTTTTTAGAGTTTTTAATATTTTTTGGATGGTGAAAAAAGAAGTATTAATATTAAAAAGTTATCAAACCTAACTAAATACGCGTTCTACAAGAGTTGTCTATTCAATTTTTATTGTCTTCTAAGGTGATAATTGATGGTTTATATAAGGGTGATTATTTTGGGATTAGGTGTGTTAGGATTTTTTTTTAAAACTAAAATTAATAAGAGTATTAATTTTTATCTAATACTAAAAAGAGGAGAGTATTATTTATTCTATTCACAATTAATATAGATATTTAAACTTTTAGTGTTTTCATAAAGTTGGATTCTCTCGTCGCTCGAAAAAAGCCTCTTTTAATAATATATTGATTGATTTCTTTTAAAAAAATACATTAAATAGTACTACCTCCATTCCAACAATTTGTATACGTTTACTTTATGCACGTACGTCGATACTCGTTTTCTTTTGTCTATATCTTTAGTTACGTGTTACTAAAAACTATAAAAATTTGATATTCGTAATGTATTTGAATACACGATTTAAATAAGATCTCACATGACTATCTTTTATCGTATATATTAGAAGTTATATTAAAGATTCTCATCATTTATAAATAATATTAAAAAAAGCAAATGTATACAATTCGTTGGAACGAAGGGAGTATAGATTTGTTTGGGAATGATAGTAGTAGCCCGTAATAAATTAAGCTTCGACAACAACGACTTAGACAGATTTGATTGGTAAAGTTCGGCTCTAAAACTCTTTATTTGCGACCGGTTCAGCATTTCAAATATAGGGCCAAATGTCAATTTATTATTCTACTCAAATCGCACTGAATATTCAGCTCGATTTCCAATACACCCTTTACTTCCAAAGGGCCACTCGACCTACTCCGGTCTCTGAATTCTCTAAAATATACATCGCTAGCCTTCCCCCCCCCCCCCCCCCCCCTCTCTCAACCTAAACCTAACTAGAGAGAATTTCTAATAAATACAAACTTAAACTTATACTCCCTCCGTACTACAATGATCTTCCCACTTCATTATGGCATGTGGAGGACATGTTAAACAAGTAATAAAATATTAAAAAATTATTTAATGGGTTAAGATGGTAAATTTCTTATTAATGGGTTAATTAATGGGTTAAGATTGATTTTAATGATGTTAATCTTTGTAGTTTGGAATTATTAAGAAAGCAATTGATGAGTTTTAGTTTAAAAACGGGGACTACTTCTTGTCGTCCATAATTTTACTTAGCGTCGTACATAATTTATAAATAAATTACTGATTTGCCCCTTTCAAATTTAGTAACCAAATTTAACCTAACTACAATAACCTAACTTACCTTATTTAATTATTAAGTTAATTGAAATTAGAACTTTGAGCACAAAAGCGTTCATTTTCGAATTAACAAAACGATTATCTTTTGAATTTTAAATATTCTGCAATTGGTCGGAACATGTCGAACGCGGAAAATAATTTGAATAACAATTTGATTATAATGTAAAAGCCGCAAACACAATTGAAACACAACTTTGGACAGATTGAAATTCACACTCTACTTGGTACTAATCAAACTTGATTTAATTATACAAAAACTTGATTGATTATACGAAAACGACGTAAAGAGCGATTTTGGGTTTAGGCGTAACTAAGTCGTCGCACATCTAAGCGCACACATGATTGGAGGCGTTGCATAACTGAACCTTTCTCTGGAGAGAGGCGTGGGATTTCTACACCTCTACCTGGAGAGAGACTTGGAAGTTCTACACCTCTCCCTGGGGAGAGCACTAGTAGAAAAAACACCTACCGCGTCGCTTAAATTACGTCAGTTCTACACATATGCGACGCGAAAATGAGTTTTGCATCGAAATTATGTCAAAACGACGCATTTAAGAGAAGTGTTTGCGTCGGTTTTCCTTCAAAAACGATGTATTTGCGCAAATGCGTCGGTTTGAATTACATAGCCGACGTATTTTATTTAATTTTTTGCGTCGATTCTAAATAAAAAGAGATGCATTTAATATATTGCGTCGCTTGTACTTAATAAACGAAGCCATAGATCAATTGCGTCGATGTTAAAATAGAACCGATGCATAATAATTTCATAAATATAGAAAAGGGTAAATTTCTATTTAATATATACATTATTTGTCATACATAATAATAATTTCATAAATTTAAAAAATCGGCTCGTCTTAGAAGATGTGCAATAGGTGTGGATGCACTGGGCCTCCGAAATTCTATACAACTAATGTTCATATATTAGCTTTTTGATGCAAGAACTCAATATTGTATATTGGTTGTTATGTTGGTATATGCATTGACCCTCCAAGGAGGAGAGTAAGGCTCGAATCCCTTTGTAATTTATTTTTCAATGCAAAATAATACCTTTTACTTGTTTTTATGATAATCTCTTTTAAATTGGAGTAATTTTATAAAATTATACTCTAAAAAAAGGAAATTATCGAATTGGGGCTCCTTTGAAAATATTTATCGAAAATGAGTCCACGTCAAAATCTCGGACTCAATAAGCGGGCCAGCCCAACAACTGACTGAAAAGCGTAAGAATGTAAGATAGATAAAGTCGCTGACGGGGAAAGAGATGGTTATGGAAGTCGCACACTTACTGGGAGACTTTCCCAGTTATACCAAAAATATGCTACTCTAAGGATTCGAACCACGATGCTAGAGCATTTTACCAGAAGTACCAACCATTAGAACATTAGCACATTCTTGATTACAATGAACGTTGAATTTTATATATTTGTAAATTTAATTCCATTCACCACTTGCATATACATATGGATATATAAATTTCAGCATTATAATGAAACAATAGTATTATTGAGGCTGAGGTGCTTGAGACAATTGGGCAATAGTGAATTGGCAGGGTTTTGACCTCTAGTCTCTGTGATGTTTTTAGGAACACCAGAGCAAGTCGCCTACTGAGCATGCAACTTACCTCTTGGTCGCTTTCACAGTTAGCGACTTCGCCTGCCCTGACATGGACCCGTTTTCGATCAATATTTTCAAAGGTGTCCGATTTCAATAATTTCTTTATTGTAGAGCATTATTTTATAAAATTACTATTTACATTGTGTTATTCTTGTTTTGGGTCATTTTGTGTTATAGGACAATCCGTAGATGATTTACCTACCTTGATTCTTGATTTTTAATTGATTATTTATTCTAATGTCAATATTTTGTTCTCCTATACGATATATAGGGTACTTCGTAGTAAAACCATCTATTAATATCATCGTCAATCTTTGATTTCAATATTCAGCTAATCGATAACTTTGACTATCATTCTAAGAAACTTACTTCCTAAATTAATGCTTGCAACTTCATTTATTATTAAAAGAATACATTTAACTGATCTAAAATAAAATAGAGGTATTTAGTTTTTTTTTATTTAAATGTGCTCTTTCTGACATTTAGACTGGGACAATAATATTGGCGATTTGGCATAATATTGTCTTAATCCCGGTGATCCCCGAATCTTAGGGCTCCAATGAAATATTCTCACAGGGCCTCCGAATTCTTTGAGACGGTATGATAAAAAATGATCAATATCCTCTCAATATATACATTATTTGTGATACATAATAATTTCATTAATGAAAGATGGATTATTTTCCTTAACATATTTTGGTTGCGATGATAATAATTCCATAAATTAGAAAAAAGGATTAAAAAAAAAATTCAAAACATTATTTATATGTTTGTCTATTCGGAATTTTAGAGTTAGGGTGAGACGTCGCAAAACTGACCTTACCATAATGACCTGACCCGAATAATCCAACTCGAACTCAACCCAACATTTGAACTAAACACCTGAGTTTGACCTGTAACTCCATTTGACCCGTCTTACCCGAGTATCACAAATCATGTTATCATAGAAAACGAATTGAAATTCGTAAATAAGTCGAAAATAACAAACTCGAAAATGACCTGAACCCGAAAATGATCCGACTTGACCCAAAGTCAACCCAAATCTAATAACCTGAAAGCAACACGAACCGAAACTGACCTAACCTGAACCTGACATGGTTGACCCGTTTGCCAAATCCACAGTTAAAGACTTACAGTTAGACCTGACAAAACCGACCCAACCCGACATTGACTCGATATCCCTAAAAAAATTAAAAATAGAAAACCCGAAAATAACCCAAACCCAAAAGACCCGCCTGATCCAATATCAATCCGATTTTAATAACCCGATAGTGGCCCGACCCAAAGCAAACCCGACCCTATCCTGACCAGTGACCGGTTTTGCCGGATCTACTTCCAGTGCAATTGAACTTAATGAAAACTTAAATACATAAAAAAATAATAAAGAGGGAATATATTTAAACAAACCCACGTTCATAACTTGGAAAAAAAGAAGGAATGAAGTTGAATCTAATACACTAGCAGGGCTGCAGCAATAACTTATGTCTGCTACTTATTATGTAACCTAAACACAATTACCTATAAGAAAACCCACGTTTACCATAACCTACTTCATGACTACTAGGTCTTGAGCAATTTTCTTCTTCTTCTTGCCTTATATTGTTTAACATCCTCTCAACTCTACATCAAATAACTCACCGTACTCGTAATACATGTCCGTCTGATCTTGCAGCATCACCATACTTCAGATATCTTCAACTGAGGTAACCTATCCTTGATTGTACATTTATTGGCATGTTGGCTTTGTTAACACCTTTATTCCAAGTTTATATCATTAAATCAAATTAAATTGTGTTCATTGTTTTGTTAAATTGATCATGCTTCGCTGATACAAATTTGCCGACAAATTGAAGTCATCTCTGCTATTTCACGTGTCGCTGCTGTCAAGAGATGCTTCTGGCAATATCGCATCGTCATTATCCTATCTGCAACATTGAAAGTATGTGTCAATGCCAACTGTTAATTATTTTCTGAATACAGTAGAGATGATTATGTTCAAATTTGCATAATTTTGTATTCCAAAAAAATCTGCATAATTTTTACTTCAAATCTGGAATACAGTAGAGATCAGTATGTTCAAATCAGTATTTCTGGTTGATAATAAAGTAGAGACCAATTTGTGTTGTTATACAGTAGACATCAGCAACAATGAGAGATATTAGCGTAATTTCTGGTTGTGAAGTTAATTTGATCAAAGTTAATCGACTCAAAGTAGAAAACGTCACTTCTGGTTGTTAACTTAATGCTCTTTTTTTGTTGCTTCATGGTTTGTCTATATTAGAAGTAGAGTTGATTGTCTCCAAGTAATCCATTGCTTAATTTTAATAAAGCTGAAATTGACTCTGAAGTCCACTGATAAAAAAATCATTGCAGAAAGATGTATAATTAATTAATAAGCATAAATTTAGTGAAGTCTAAAACTAAGCTATGAGCATCAAATCTATATCTTCAGGACAATAATCAAACTCATCAACCCTAGTTCAACTACATTGAACAAACACAGTAACACACTAAATGAAGATCAAAAGATGGAAACTGAGGATATAGCCGTCATTTCATCCAATTAAGCTTAAAGAAACGCATGATAATATACATACCTTGATCAACAACTGTGGTGGTGGTGGTGGTGGGGTGGACTTCTGGCTCCTTAGGAGGATATGGTTGGGTCTCCAAATCTGAACATAATTGCATTACAGCTAATTAAGATTAGACAGAATTAAATAAAATTTACACGGACTCATATTAAGATAATATTATCCCCAAAAATCCAAAATGTGAAAATGAAGTTACAGAAACGAAGAAAAAGATGATACCTTTAGAATTAGGTGTAAGTAAGAGATCAGTTTCAAGAGGATTAGAGGCAAAGGGTGTTTGAGACCTAGGTTGCACAGACACCGACACGGACACGGAGACGTATCGGACACGGGACACGGCGTTCGAAAATTTATAGGACACGGACACGGCAGAAAAAAAAAAATCAATATACATATTTAAACAAAGAAAATTTGAAGATTTTTATACCTAAAACATAGGTTTGGTTACGTAAACTATCGATATTATCGTAAAATAACAAAACAAAACTTAAAGTCTTGTAACTCAAAGTTAAAATTAAATCTTAAAAAGTTCAAACAGTTATACTAGTGTAATATAATAATTAATTAATTATTTAGTATTAACTAGAACGTTTATAGTATCAAGTAACCCTATAAACATATAATATATTGTTGTTTTATTAAAGTTCACAAATTTATAACAACGCTAAACGTGTCCGATGAGTCTCTAAACAGTATGAATAGTGGCCGACACGTCTCAAAATAACATGAAACGTGTCTGACATGTCTCTAAATAAATTAAAAAAACCGGACACGGTTTTTCAGGTGTTCGAGACGTATTGTCATGTGTCCGACGTGTGTCGGTGTCCGACACGGGTGTCCGACACGACACGACGGGTTGGAGGAGTGTCCGTGCAACCTAGTTTGAGACTACAAGGGTGGGTTGAATAATCAATGGAACGAGAAGAGGAGGAAAACAATGACACCCAAGATAATAAAGAGAACAACAAGCTTGACAATGGGGTTTTGCTTTTGAAATGAAAACCACAGGGAAATTAGTCATTGGGAAATTATGAGTGAAGGAGGGAAGGAGGTTGATTAAGGTGAAGGAGTCTGAAGTGCTTAGTCAATAGTATGATTTAGGTCAGGTTAACTGAAGTGAGTTGAGCGTAACTAATTTGAGTTGAATTGAACTGAACTAAGCTGAGCTGAAGGATGCTGAAATAATAATTATAATTAAAAATAATATTAATAAATAATTATAATAATGGGTAATTGAAGTGGGTTCGGGTCGAAATAAATGGGTTCATGACACTAATAAAGGGTCGGGCGGATCAGGTCGAGTTTTGACAGGATAAGTATTATTGCATGATTTGTGAGTAATAAATTAATAAACTAATCAAATTATGAACAAGATTATAGTAGTATACGTACAAGTTTTGTTATAGACACCTAGACCTGTCGAACGGGTCGGGCAGTCGGGTTTCGATTCGGGTGTATTTCGGGTTTGAAAAATATGAGTTTTATATGGGTCGGGTAATAACTAGTTGTTTCAAATTAATTAAATCATAATTTTTTTTTATTAAATTTTTTTATTAAAAATTTTGATATTCCGAAATCTGTTAACAGTCCAACTATGAAGAGAAGGAGCGAAAAAGGAAGGGCTCCAAAGAAGGTAATATTCAATAGTAAGACTTGATCAATAGCGTGATTTTTTTTCGCATGTTAAATTTATTTATTTTATAGGCTACATTCCTTGAAAACAAGGGGAAAGACAAGGCTATAGGTAAATCAAATGACAAGAAACCTCTTAGTGTGGGTATCACTGCAAATCCTTAGAAGTGAAGCTGCGCTCTTTACCGCAAAATGCAGTCATCCCAATTTTGATTGATGCATCAGTTTATGATTACAAAGACACCAAATATGTCGACTGTCATTTGACCATTGTTGAAATTAGGGAGATGTTTAGATACGATTGGCTAAATGTGGTTATGCTTCAAGCTTGGGGAAGGTATGGATAAACCAATGTCATAATTAATTATTTTTAACATGAATAAACCAATGTCATAATTATTTTTAACATCTTTAAATAGTTTGCTTACTAATGTCAATTTGTGTCCTAAAAATTATTGTAGTTTCTTATATGAAAGTGCAAATGCTGCCAAAGCAACTGATGCTGTTGCATATTTGTGCCCCGTGAGACTTTTGGACTACATCGAAAAGCAACGAGATTGTGAAGATTATATAAGGTATGTATTGAAGACTCAAGAGAAAAAGAAATACATCATGGGAGCATTTTATGAAAAGTAAGTATTAAATTTATTTTTATTTTGTATGCATATGAGTTAACATCTATTTATTCATATAAAAAATAAAACCGACATCTTTTGCCCACAGTAATCATTGGATGTTGATTGTCGTTTGTTTGTGATTGAATACAATGTATATCCTTGACTCTCAACAAAGTACTTCTAAGAAATTGTCCATAAAAGTTGTGCTTCATGGTGGTTGGAGATTACATGGTGTTTGTGGCGGAAGACGTAATTTCAGTAAACCAAACAAACTAAATATTAAAGTGATTGAGGTAAGTAAATTTTAATTTTTATATTTTTTATAATTATTTACTAATCATTTGAAAAGCGTTATTACTTATATAGTTCTTTTCCTAAATTTAGTGTCCCCAACCACCCGAAAGTTATGAGTGTGGTTATTATGTTATGAAATAGATGTATGATATAACGTTTTACTACCCCAGACGTCCATAGAAAGACTTTGAGGAGGTAGTTCTTACTTTAATTGGTTTTCATAAAGGTAGATCATTTCTATTTTATTTATGATAATCTCATACTATAAAAAAACTATTCGTCAAATGTAGGTGATTGCAAATTCAATCATGTCGATAGAAGATGTGGATATGGCTGGAGAGGTTTGGGCTGCCGATTGTTTAAAGAATATGTAAGGACGTGATTGGTCTGTCTTAGTAACATAGCTTGTCCGTTTATCTGATTAGAGTTTTGGTATATTTTTAAATGCATTCTTGTTGACACTATTATGTTACGAATTTTATAATGTTTTGCATTTAATGAATTAGTGGTTGATTGGAGTTCAATTGCAGATATTTATTTTTTATAATGATAATTATTAATGTTATGAGAAGTTGCTACTTGTGGACATGACGTAGGTCCACCCCGACGCGGCCACGCGCGGGTTTGGGTAGGCGAATGAACCTCCATATGAGAAGGATCGAATTGAAATTTAAGTCGAAATGGAGTCGCCACCGAATTTTATGGTTATTCGGAACCATTCGAGCCCACTCTATATCGCCATGGTCCATACACAAAGTATGGCCCATTTCGGTTTGAGAGTTTATCGGGCTCGTCCCTTTGCATATCGATATAGATGCCGACTTGAGCGGTTAATCGTATATTGAATGACTCTCATTGCCAATGGATTCGGACATCCGGAAACCACGGTTCTGAGTAAGGGGTGAGGGTACGTGTTGGGAAGCCCACTAAGGACACCCAACCCCGCCCGCACTTAGCGGCCTCTACTAGGACATCGTTTGACTTTTTAATATGCGCGTTAGTGATTCGGTGAAATGTTATGCAAATAGCGTTTTAGCTAAGCATGCAAATTAAATGTGAGCTACGTCAATTTAATGCATCTAATTTATTGTCGAAGTGATTTAGCATGCGAGGGTTCATTTAAAAGCGGTAAAACGCAAATAAATAAAGCAAAGCAAAAATAAATCGATTACAAATTACACGGGCGGAATACAACCCGGAATTCACAATACGACGTACCATAAAATAGAATAATCGAAATATACAATTGAAATGACGAGCAATAATTATAAACGGACCCGTGTGTAAACTAGGCCGTGATTTTGTGTGGGTGGACGAGCCTTAATTAATTACGCATTATATTGCATGTTAATCAAGGGACGGAGGTTCGAGACCTGGACGTGGTGCTAGCCCGATCTCGAACCTCGATGCCTTGTCCCGACTTATCACCTCGAGAAATGGAGTCTAAATTAATTATATGTCGGATGCGACTAAAGAGTCGTCGACATGAAATTAATAGTGTGAGACCGTCGATCAAAATCGTTTATGTGTCGTGATATGCATGAATTTTGGAAAAGCTACGTGATTGACTTTACACGTGTTGACTAAGTCGCTTTTAAAAAGACGAGGCTCGAATGATATAAAAAAAAAAGCTCTCGGTTTTCTGGGCTACAAGACCCACTCGATCGAGTCATGGCCTGACTCGGTCGAGTGTGTCCTTAGACGTAGCTACTGCCCGTTTTTATGGGTGCTACTCGATCGAGTAGCAGGTGTACTCGGTCGAGTGGCACCTGTACGAGTTGTGACTCGTTTGTTTTAATGTGTTTTAAATCGATGATTGGCCGAGTCAAATAAAAATATTGACGGATTTAAATTTAACTCGGTTTGTCGGTATTATAATCATGTCTTATATGATTATAATACCGTTATCGGAATTTTGTAGAAAAGGTTATTGTTTGATAAAAATTTGATTAGTGACGGAATTGCGCCCCTCTACGTCACGACGTCGATATTAATCCTCACGGATTGTGTGACGTCGGTTTTCGTGTCAACGGGTTCCGTACTAATTGGAAATGGGATTGAATGCGTTCAACTATGACTTTTGGTTGATTATCATAGTTCAACGCATTCGAACCGAATTTTCATACGAGAATGTATTTACGCGATATTATGACGATAGTGGTGATAACGAAAAGATGATACAAAAATAAAGACGCGAAAGTACGACGATATTAATGCTAGTGTCACTACTATGATTACGATTATAAATACGATACGAAAATACGATAAATAAAACGAAAATGAGATTAGAAGAAAAGAGATCGAGATGGGGTTTAGGACACCCTCAACATACATGCTTAGTAAGGACCTCGGAAATGGACTCGTAATAGCGGCACGGGCTTGGGAGTATCGAGGATGTATGCGAGTTATGGTGTGTATATGTGTGTGTATGCTTCGCCGGTTCTCCGAGGGACGAGGGCTCGGGTTTTGTGTGTCTTGCCTAGGGTCGCTAGGGTCGTAGTGTTGTGTAGTCGTAAAAGAGGTGAAGGTGTAGGTGAAGGATGTATGCTCCAAGCTTCAAAGTTGTGATGGATGAATGTTGTTGAAGTGTGTGTTGTGCATGGGGTCATGGGGTATTTATAGGGAGCCCCGACCCCGGGTCACTCGACCGAGTGGCGCGGGTGCACTCGGTCGAGTGCCCTCGTGAATGAACCTCGACGGGTTCAAAGAGGCTCCACTCGATCAAGTGGCCAATCCACTCGACCGAGTGGATCAATCAAGCCGCAAAATTTAAGGCTTGATTAGCCTTAATTTGATTGTGATTGATTTTAATTGATTGTGATTAATTTTGGCTGATTTTTGGATGAGCTTGGTTGATTTTCGAACCTGGTGCATGTTTCGAGGATGCATCCGGTCGTTTTTGTGTGTCGGGTTTGTCTTGACCGGGTTTTGACCCGGTTGCTAAAAGACGGGAATTATCTTTGGTGCCGGTTTTGGCCCAAATTAGTCTTGTTTGACTCGGAACGACCCACTGGGCCTGAATTTGAGGTCTGTTTTGTGAGATTTTTACTCCACTAAAAGTCCATGTCGGATATTATTGATTCCGAGCCCAAGTCCGAGTATACTAAGTCATGTTTGCGTCCGATCATCATCGGGTGTTTTTTGGAAACTGCTATAGACACCTGGCAGTCAAATTTTGGGTGTCTACAGAGCCCCCACTCTGACTGAGGCTTGGACAAGGCGAAAGTCAGAGTAGCTACCAAGTCAATTAAGACCTGGTAGGCTTCCGTTCGGGTCATTTATAGTCCGTTAGACTTGCGTGAAGGGCTCGCCAGCCATAAGTCAGAAATCATACCTGTGCTGATGACAGTGTCTCCATGGGGAATCGGACTTGTCGTATAAGTCCTGGGTGCGCCTATATGTGAGCCCATCCCGTACTATTCCGGGGAAAATGCCGCCTTGGGCCTCCGCTGGGGAGATTTAGAGGGTTGCATGTCTCTGTTTGAGTCGCACCTGTATAAGCCACATAGAATGTATGCAACACGTAGGTAGTAAAATGACTCGTGCTGGGGAAAGAAGTTTTTTTTTTTTTGAAATTTTTGAAATTTTGAAATTTTTGAAATTTTTGAAATTTTTGAAATTTTTGCGAATTTTCGACATATTGCTCGGGATGACTAAATTCCTGTGTCTGAAGAATCATGGGTTGGGCCTGTATGTCTAGGCCCGCTTGGGCCAAAGAGGCACAGCTGCAGGAGATGCTCCAGGGTTTTGGTGTTATAAATATACATCACCCTGGTTCTCTTCTTTTGTCACAATTCTCAAACTCCTCAAAAAAAATCCTTTCCTTAAGAAAACAATTCTTATTTCTCAAGAGATTTGTCATGGGTATCGACCGTTTGATCAACATGCTGCAAGATTGGGCACACCGTTTTAAGGATGCGAGCAAGGTAGCTCTGAGGCAGTCTGGTATATCCCAACTGTTCACGTTTCGTCAGTTTCACGTGGACCGTCATTTCCTTGATGCCTGTCTGACCTTCTGGGATGACACCTACCACGTCTTTGCCTTTCCCCGGGGTGAAATTTGTCCTCTCCCTGAGGAAATCGCTGCCATAGGAGGGTGGAACCCATCACTCCGCCCTGCCGTTCCTTTCGCAGTTCGAGACCCTAGGAGGAAGCTGAGGGAGTTTTTGGGTCTCTCCCATGCTGAAGTATCCCGCATGGCTGATGGGGATACTATTTCTCTGCTTGCTTTAGCCGAGAAGTTCATGAACCCGTATGACATCCGGGTTACGCCCATTCATAGTCGTAGAGCGTTCGCCTTCTGCATGCTGCATGTGTATGCCTTTGAAGGCCATATGGACCCGCTGTCTTGCATGGGGAGTGTTCGTCTTCTCGTCGTCGCTGATCTCATGGAGACGGAGTGCAGCCCCGCGTCGTTAATTACGGGGGAAATTATTCAAGGTTTGGACAACCGGAAGAGGGATGAGTCAGCCCGTTTCACGGGTAGTACCCGTCTGCTGCAGGTATATCGTTTTTTTTTTTCGCGATATACTGCTACAGGGAGGGCACTCGACCGAGTCGTCCTGGCACTCGATCGAGTGCTCTCGTAGAGGAGCATTCTGCCACGTTTTAGGGGTGTCACTCGATCGAGTGACCCCGGCACTCGATCGAGTGCTCTTATGCGAACGCCTGATTTGCCTGGAATTTCATGAGCGTTACCTTTTCTTTTCAGCTGTGGCTCTTTGAAAGGCTGTCCAAGATTGATCCTCCCCCCAACCCGAGTGAATATTGGTTCAACCAGGTGATGTCGAGGAGACGGCCTACCGATTCATCTTGCCTCGTTACTCAGAAATATTGGGAGGAAGAACTAACGTTCCATCGTGGTCCGTTGATACGATGGGTGGTTCCATGGTGGCCTATTTACTCCTGGACGGGTTTGGCACCTGATGACAAGGCGCGCTACCAGGTGATTCTGTCCTTTAGCCAGACTGTTCATCTGTATCCTGACCGTATACTTAGGCAGTATGGGTGGACTCAGCGCATCCCGGAGCACGAGGCTGTTGTGAGGGAGCCGACCCAGCTGACTGACATTTTGTGCGACACCTGGATCCAGAGGTGGTACACTCGAAACACTTGGACCGTTCCCAAGCCGCTTCACTCTGCCTGGGTGTCTTATTCTTATGAAAGGTGGACTAAAGCCGAGACTACCGAAGCTCGTGCTGCCCTGAAGGTTGATGAGGCCTTCGACCTGCTTAGGCGAGAAGAGGTTAAAGATAACCGGGATTTCTTTGCTGAAGGGGAAACTCAAGCTCCTGTAGCCTGTCTGAGGCCAAGACAGAGAAGAAGAACTAGGACTCGAGCTAGGGGGTCCAATGTTAGAGGTGCTCAGGGGGAGGTGAGCCCCCAGACCGACTTGGAGAGGAGACTAGGGCCGAGACTTTCAGCCCAGGACCGACTTGGTCCTAAGGATAGGTTGCCGGAGCATGTACGGGCTCGACTTGGGCCCGTGACCATAGCTGAAGATCCTCTGTCGAAGAAGAGGACTCGGGTTAAGGAAGTTCCGGTTGTCATTCGGGAACGCCTGCCCCTGCCGCCGCCTCGACGTCCGCGGGCTCCTCAAGACCCGAAAGACAAAGGCAAGGGCAAGATGCCCGGATATGACTAGTCTCTCTTTTATTATTTGAAATATTATTACTATTTTTGTAGTGTTTTTCTTTTTGTGGCTTTTTCGTGGTTTTTTGTAATTTTGAACTACCGAGTTTATCGGTGTTTTTTTTTTTTGGAATAAATAAAATATTATTAGTGAAACCGTTTCTGTCTTTTTTTCGTTATTGCAGTGGTTGTGCCCTTTTGAGGGGCTGCCTACGTATCCACAGTTAGTGGAATCAAACCAAACGTAGTTCGAGGGTAGATCTTTGCAATTTTGAAATACACCAAGACTATGAGTTCGAGATGTGCGACAGTAGGATAAATAATCCTAACTTATTGACTTGCTTTATAATCTTTGAAAAAGTGCTTAAATAAATTTTGCGAATGACATTGAGATAAGGTTTAGGGGTAGTAGCGTTTCAGCTGGTCTAGGTTGGTCGGGTTGACAAATTCATTTTCGTCCAGATCCGTCAGCATTACTGCTCCTCCTGATAGAACCTTCTTGACTAGGTATGGCCCAGCCCAATTGGGTTTGAATTTTCCCCTTGGGTCAACCGGTAGTAAGGCACGAACCGATTTTAGGACCAAATCGCCTTCCTTGATATTCCTGGGCCTAACTCTTTTGTTAAAGGCCCGTTTGATTCTCTTTTGGTATATTTGAATATTATTGAGAGCCCGGGATCGCCGTTCGTCTAAAAGAACCAACGAGTCATATCGAGCTTGAATCCAATCTGCTTCGGGTACCTGGCTTTCTAGCAGGATCCGGAGGGAAGGTACTTCTAATTCGACTGGTTGGACCGCCTCCATCCCATATGTCAAATAATATAGAGTTGCCCCGGTTGCAGTTCGGATTGATGTCCGGTACCCCCATAGGGCGAAGGGTATTTTGTCGGGCCAATCCCGATAATTATCAGCCATCTTTTTGAGTATGGTGACAATTGTTTTATTAGCAGCTTCTACCGCTCCGTTTGTTTGGGGGCGGTAAGGCGAAGATGTGTGCCTCTGGATTTTGTACTTTGCTAGCAAAGTAGCGGTTTCTGCTTGGAAGTGGGTCCCGTGATCACTGATAAACTCGTGTGGGATCCCGTATCGGCATATGATTTTATTCTGGATAAATTTGGCCACGTGCCTGGCGTTCAAGACACGGTATGACTCAGCTTCGACCCATTTGGTGAAATAGTCGATCGCCACCAAAATAAAACAGTGGCCTCCCGTTCCGGAAGGATTCACCTTTCCAATTATGTCGATCCCCCACGTCGAAAATGGCCATGGTGATGTCATGGTGTATAGTAGGGATAATGGCATGTGTCGAACATTACCGAAAATTTGACAATTATGGCAGTGTTTGACGTATGATTGACAGTCGGCCTCCATACTGTTCCAGTAGTACCCGAGCCTCATTATTTTTCGGGCTAGCATATGGGCATTCATATGCGGACCATTTTCGCCGTCATGTACTTCGGCCATTACCTTTTCGGCCTGTGTTTTGTCGATGCATAAGAGTAAAGCCCCTTGTGCCGTCTTCTTGTACAATTGACCGTCGTCCGTACGAATGAATTGGGTAGCCAGTCTTCGCAGGGCTTTCTTGGCCCGGTTTTCAGTTCCTGGTGGATATTCTCCCGTAGTCAAATAGGTTAGAATAGCCTGATACCAAGGTTCTGGATCGGTGATCTCAATATCTTGAATGGCGTTGACATACGCCGGCTCGGACCGTCTTTCGACACAGATCTGCATACTGGGCATATGTCCCGGGATGTTTAGTAAGGACGCTAATTTGGAAAGTGCATCCGCGAACTGGTTTTCTTCACGTGGGAGGTAGATATATTCCACTTTCTGGAATTGTTTCTCTAGAATCCTTACTCGTGCTTGGTAAGCCACGAGATTGGCATTCCGAGTTTTCCATTTTTGAAGAGCTTGATTGATGACTAAGGATGAGTCCCCGTGAACCCGGAGATTCGTAATGCCCAAATCAGTAGCCGCTTGTAACCCGTGGATGCATGCTTCATATTCGGCCGCATTGTTGGTTACATCAAAGTCTAATTTGATGGACAACAGGGTGTGTTCCCCTTGGGGTGAGATTAGGAGAATACCGACCCCAAAGCCTCGAAAATTGGATGCTCCGTCGAAATACAAGTCCCATGTTTCGGTGTCAGTATGGAGTATGTCTTCATCAGGAAAGGCCCAAGTATCGGTATAGCCCTCTTCAGATATCGGACTATCAGCGAGGAACTCGGCTACTACCCGGCCTTTGATAGCTTTGAGCGGAACGAATTTGAGGTCAAACTCAGCTAGCATTATAGTCCATCTGGACATTCTACCGTTGAGAATGGGCTTTTCGAACAAATATTTGATCGGGTCCATTTTGGACAAGACATGTACCTCGTGACTGAGCATGTAGTGTTTGAGCTTTTTAGTGGCCCAAACTAGAGCTAGGCATGTTTTCTCGAGCATTGTGTACTGGCACTCGTATTCTAGGAACTTTTTACTGATGTAGTAAATAGCCCGCTCTTCTGAATCGACTGTCTGGGCCAGCATAGCCCCCATGGCTGTCTCAGTCGTTGTTAGGTATAACGATAGAGGCAAACCGGGTTGAGGTGGCATTAGTACCGGCGGAGCAGACAGGATTTCCCTGATTTTTTCGAAGGCCGCTTGACATTTATCGTCCCATAGCACCCGTTCTCCTATCTTCAGTTTCTTGAAAATGGGCTCACACACCATGGTTAGCTTTGAAATAAAACGGCTGATGTATTGGACTTTTCTGAGAAACCCCCTTATTTCTTTTTCGGTCTTAGGCGGTTGCATCTCAGTGATGGCTTTGATTTTAGCTGGGTCGACCTCGATGCCGCGTTGGCTAACGATATGGCCCAGTAATTTGCCTGAGGTTACCCCGAAGCTGCATTTTTGAGGGTTTAACCTCATATTGTACTTACGCAAACGGGTGAAGAATTTTCTTAGGGCAGCGACATGCCCATCTCGGTTTTTAGACTTGACGATCATGTCATCGACATAAACTTCCACTTCCCTATGCATTATGTCATGTAATAAGGTCGTGGCTGTTCGTTGGTAACTGGCCCCGGCATTATTGAGGCCAAATGGCATAACGGTATAGCAATAAGTACCCCATGGTGTAGTGAAAGTGGTTTTACCCATGTCTTCTTTTGTCATTTTGCTTTGGTTGTATCCGGCATACCCATCCATAAATGATAAAAGGGCGTGATCTGCCGTGTTGTCCACCAATATGTCGATGTGGGGCAACGGAAAATCGTCTTTTGGGCTGGCCTTGTTAAGGTCCCGGAAATCTACACATACCCGAACCTTGCCGTCCTTCTTGGGTACCGGCACGATGTTCGCAACCCAGTCGGGATATTCAGACACTTGTATAAAGCCTGCTTTGAATTGTTTGTCTACTTCTTCCTTGACTTTGAGAGACCACTCGGGCTTCATTCTCCGAAGCTTCTGTTTTACCGGCTTACACCCATCTTTGATGGGTATACGGTGTTCGGCTATTTCCCGGTCTATACCCGGCATGTCCTTGTAGGACCATGCAAAGACGTCCTTGAATTCTTGGAGGAGGCTTGTGAGTTGTTGTCTCTCCTCGGGATCTAAGGATAACCCTATTTTAAGCATCTGGGGCTCTAAGGTAGTTCCCACATTGATAGACTCAGTTTCTTCGATGACCGGGTCTCGGGATTCCCTCTGCTCTAGCTGCTCGATCAGATGTGGGGGTAGGGACACCTGTTCATCAGGTTTCTCAATGTCATTGCAAAAAGTATTTTTGAAAGTATTTTGAAAATAAGCCAAGTCATAAGCGGAACGGTTTTCGTTATTATTGATAGAGAATTTGGAAAACAGCTCAAAGAGAGCGGCCATCTGATCATTGGTCAGAGGCAGGATTGGGAGTGCTCTCGGGACAGACCCCGAGGCTCCGGTGGCAGTGACTACAGGGAGAGGGGTTACAGTTTGGACTCTAGCATCAGACCCCTTAGACTCGAATACAGACTCGGACTCAGACTCCGACTCGGACTCAGACTCGGACTCAGAATCGGTGTCTGGCATATTTCCTTCCCCGGTGGTCAGCTTGTAGACTCGGCCTTGACCGTCGGTCCACTTGACGGTCTTCTTGCAGCTTCTTTTCCCGGTATCAGCACCGACTTCCGAGATCAGCTTCGAAGGGTCGAACTTGTTGCTTCGAAGGATCAGGTTCACCAAGTCTTCTTTGGGGTTTGGGACAGCTTTGTCTTCCCCGAATAGGAGTCCCAGCACGGGCCCGGCATTGTCAGTACCCTCTTTGGATTCAGCTTGGAGGAGGGCAAATATGTCATCCGGAATGTAGTTGCATTCCCGAGCTAGGGCAGTCTTGGGATGCGTGATGGTTGGTTGATATAGGCCAACTTGAATAGCCCCAAATACGGGTGTGACGAAGTAATCACTCAGCCTTGGGCTATAAGGGCCCAAGTAGGTACCCTTGATGATGTTGCAGGCTTTCTCAATTCCTGCTCGGACCACATTTCCCGGGGTTATAGCATACCCCAAACCGAAGTGAGATTCCCCGTCATTCAGGACCTCAATAATTTTCCCAGCTGGAAGATATGGCCTCGAAGTAGCCCCCGGTAAGTATCCCAAGTTTTGTAGCATCGTGTCGATGCTTGTGGTGAAGTAGGGTCTAAAAAGGATTTCTTCTTCAATCATCCCTACAAAATCGAACCCCCAAAGGTCGGTGCGGTCCGTAGTGTTACAGCTAGCCACGGTTATAGGGGTTGCTTCTAAGGTGATAATACCGTCTTGCAGGGGCATTTTGATCTTTCGGTGCAGGGTGGAAGATATCGCCTTCACAGCGTGGAGCCATGGTCTTCCTAGGAGTAGATTGAAGGAAGAGGTGATGTCGATCACCTGGAATTCTAGCTCCTTCTCGATTGGACCGGTCACAATAGTCAGCTTGACGGCCCCGGAAACTGTTTTTGGGCTTCCATCGAAAGCCTGGATAGTGTGAGCAGTTGGTATGTAGTCGGCCTCGGTAATCCCGAGGGCTTTGGAAGTCCTTAGCGGGAGGACATTCACTGCGGACCCATCGTCAACTAGGGTCATCGGAAGATACTTACCCCGGCAAATCACTGTGATGTATAGGGCCAGATTGTGAGAGGCCCCGAACGGTGGTAAGTCGGCATCTGAGAAGGTGATTGATGGGCCCTCTCTTTCGGACCTGCTCTTGAGGTAGGGTAAAATAGTGGCTACCATTTCAGTAGGGGTAACCTGGGAATCGACCTTGATCTGATCGAGGGCCTTAGTAAGTGCCTCTCGATGTTCTTGTGAGCTAACCAAGAGTTGCCATATAGTGAGGTCAGCTCGGACCCTTTTCAATTGTTTGACAAGAGCCGTATCAGTGCTTGGTTCTTCAATGGCCTCTTCCGTCCCGGTGAGTTCGGTGACGGTTGCCCGGACTGAGCCGTCTTTGGTGAGGGAGTTACTGGCTAAAGCTTTGGATTTAGCCTTCCTGACTTCTTCGAGGGTTATGGGGACGGCTTCCCCTTTGGTGAGGTATACATCTTCTTCATCATCGAACCAGATCCCATTAATTCGTGGGATGAAAGGAGAGATAAGATGAGAACAGTCTATCACCTCACCGGTGAAGATGGCATGAGAGCTAAAGGGGTTGTCCTTGTTGCTTGGCTTGTCCCCGGGTAGTGGTATTTTCCCGCTCTCAATTAAATCCTGAATTAGATGCTTCAGCTTCCAACATTTCTCGGTGTCATGCCCATTGCCCCGATGATATTGGCAATAGGCTTGGGCATTGTAGCTCTTGGAGCGTTTTTCAACTGGAACTTCAGGAGTTGGGCCTATCGGCTGGACCAGGGCCTTGGAAGATAGCCTTTGTAAGGCATATGTATAGGTAGTCCCTATATCAGTGAATACCCTATGAGGGACGTTTCTTTTGGATGAGGCATCCAAAAGGTTAACCGTGTCGAAGATGCTTCGGGTGGCGACCGGAGGTTTGGTGGTGGACGAGGAAGCTCCTTGGTAACCCTTGTTAGAGGCCTTAGTCAGGCTCTCTAGTCTTAGATCATCTTCAATTCTCATGCCCATTTCAGTAAGGGTAGTGAAATTGGGTATGACAGCATACCGGAGATGGACCCGGTAGGACGGGTGGAGGTTCTTGACAAAGGCCTCCATTAAAGTCTTCTCACTGGGCTTATCGACCAGTTTGACACTCTCGGCCCTCCAACGTTGGAGGTATTTAGTAAAGCCCTCCTTAGGTTCTTGGGCCATAACCTCTAGGGACCGCATAGTGGTTTGGATCTCGGTGTTATCAGCGTAGTTCCGAGCGAATTCCGTAGCCACGTCGTCCCAAGTTGAGAACTTCTTTGGGTCTAGCCTGTAGTACCAGGCCTTTGGGTGTTTCTCCAGAGATGCAGCAAAGAGGTTCTTAAACATAGAAGAGTCCACCCCCTTAATGGCCATGAACTCCTTGAAGGCCCGCACATGCAGTAGTGGGTCTTCAGTTCCTTCGAACATAGGTAGGCCCGTGAGATTCAGGTTTGCGGGCAGTTTGTCACTTACCGGGTTGTAATCCCGACTATTCTCCCGATGGATGTTGTTATTCCCGGTTAAGTAGACTTGTTCTTCCAATCGGCGGACCGAGCTAACTAGTTCAGTTAGGGGTTCCGTGACCCCGGTATTAGGAGTCCTTTGCTCCACTGTAGCTAAGCGAGCAACAATGGCCACTTGGCCGGCCCTCATTTCAGTCAGTTGGGCTTCGATGTCGGCTTGCTTCTCGATTATGGCATCTAGAGAGGTTTGAAGACTGTTCAAAGTGGCCATCCTTCGAGTGTGTCTGGTTGCCGGTGGCCTGTCTGTAAGAACACCACGTAATCAGGAACCGAACCCAGACCTTGGAATTAAAACAAGTACATCCCGAGCGACCCGAAAGAAAAAGGACTCGAGAAAGACATCTAGACGGATGACTCGTAGGTGATGTGACTTCCTTAAGATTTCGGCCTTGGTGAGCCTAGTCTCGTTCGAAGGAAGGTTCACGTGAGACTAATCCCCAGACTTTGGACTCGAGTGTGTAGACGGGCCCTCCCTCGTAGGAGTATGTCCTACGTAGGTGGGCTTTGCCTTAGTCTAATAAGGCGGACTGGGGGTGGGGAGGAAACTCGTGATATAAGATCAACAGAGTTTCGACGCTATAGACCTTGACGACTTACGACAAGACCCGACACTGCTAAATACGGGAAGTCCTAAGAAGAGGAAGGTTTGGAAAATTGATAGCTTTGGAAAACCCGAGAAAATCTCGGGGAAAGGCCCGATTTTTCGAGAAAAATCGGAAAGGGTATCGGGCCTTGGTTTTGATGGTTCGAAAATATTTTCGAGTTTTAAATTGGGCAGCATACCGGCTAGAAATAGGCTATTTTGAGTAAAATCATAAGTCCTAAATTCGGTATGTGTCCCGGGTTTTGAAAATTGGATATCTTGAAATTTAAAAATTTGAATGTTGGAAAAAGGAATTTCCGATGATCTGAAAATTTGAAGATGAGATCCCGAAGATTTGAAAATCGAAAACGGCATCTCGAAGATTTGAAAGTTGAAAATGCCATCGCGAGGATTTGAAAATTGAATTTTGAAAATTCGAAAATCGAATGGTGGATCGGAAATTCGAATTTTGAAATGGGCAGCATGCCGGCTAAAAAAAAAGGCTTGTTTTGAGTCAAATCTTAAGTCTAAATTTCGGCAGCATTCCGAGTTTTTGAAAATTTGAATATTTTTGGAAAGATGCGCTTTTTTGAAAAGACGGTTTTTGAAAACGACACGGAAACCACGTAGCACATAGTCACATAAGCATTATAACGACGCCATGTATGCTTTACACTAAGTCTCGGTCGGTCTGAATAGGGTCTATACCAGTGTTCATGGTCTAGTCGAGAAACGGGACGGTCTTCCTAACTCGAGTGGAGCTTAGAACATGCCGCAAAGTCCATCCGAGTCGACCATGAACACCTTTAACGTATCCAAGACTGAATATGTCGTGGTATAGTGGGACGTCGGTCACCAGTACCGGCCCGGGCAAATATAGGGTTATGCATGAACCGTAAAACTAAAACGCATATTGTACTCATCAAGCGATTTCTATTCGAGTCTCACCCTGAGAACGCCGACGGTAAGCCACACATCGGTTGATCCCCAGCGGAGTCGCCAAATTGTGGACATGACGTAGGTCCACCCCGACGCGGCCACGCGCGGGTTTGGGTAGGCGAATGAACCTCCATATGAGAAGGATCGAATTGAAATTTAAGTCGAAATGGAGTCGCCACCGAATTTTATGGTTATTCGGAACCATTCGAGCCCACTCTATATCGCCATGGTCCATACACAAAGTATGGCCCATTTCAGTTTGAGAGTTTATCGGGCTCGTCCCTTTGCATATCGATATAGATGCCGACTTGAGCGGTTAATCGTATATTGAATGACTCTCGTTGCCAATGGATTCGGACATCCGGAAACCACGGTTCTGAGTAAGGGGTGAGGGTACGTGTTGGGAAGCCCACTAAGGACACCCAACCCCGCCCGCACTTAGCGGCCTCTACTAGGACATCGTTTGACTTTTTAATATGCGCGTTAGTGATTCGGTGAAATGTTATGCAAACAGCGTTTTAGCTAAGCATGCGAATTAAATGTGAGCTACGTCAATTTAATGCATCTAATTTATTGTCGAAGTGATTTAGCATGCGAGGGTTCATTTAAAAGCGGTAAAACGCAAATAAATAAAGCAAAGCAAAAATAAATCGATTACAAATTACACGGGCGGAATACAACCCGGAATTCACAATACGGCATACCATAAAATAGAATAATCGAAATATACAATTGAAATGACGAGCAATAATTATAAACGGACCCGTGTGTAAACTAGGCCGTGATTTTGTGTGGGTGGACGAACCTTAATTAATTACGCATTATATTGCATGTTAATCAAGGGACGGAGGTTCGAGACCTGGACGTGGTGCTAGCCCGATCTCGAACCTCGATGCCTTGTCCCGACTTATCACCTCGAGAAATGGAGTCTAAATTAATTATATGTCGGATGCGACTAAAGAGTCGTCGACATGAAATTAATAGTGTGAGACCGTCGATCAAAATCGTTTATGTGTCGTGATATGCATGAATTTTGGAAAAGCTACGTGATTGACTTTACACGTGTTGACTAAGTCGCTTTTAAAAAGACGAGGCTCGAATGATATAAAAAAACAAGCTCTCGGTTTTCTGGGCTACAAGACCCACTCGATCGAGTCATGGCCTGACTCGGTCGAGTGTGTCCTTAGACGTAGCTACTGCCCGTTTTTATGGGTGCTACTCGATCGAGTAGCAGGTGTACTCGGTCGAGTGGCACCTGTACGAGTTGTGACTCGTTTGTTTTAATGTGTTTTAAATCGATGATTGGCCGAGTCAAATAAAAATATTGACGAATTTAAATTTAACTCGGTTTGTCGGTATTATAATCATGTCTTATATGATTATAATACCGTTATCGGAATTTTGTAGAAAAGGTTATTGTTTGATAAAAATTTGATTAGTGACGGAATTGCGCCCCTCTACGTCACGACGTCGATATTAATCCTCACGGATTGTGTGACGTCGGTTTTCGTGTCAACGGGTTCCGTACTAATTGGAAATGGGATTGAATGCGTTCAACTATGACTTTTGGTTGATTATCATAATTCAACGCATTCGAAACCGAATTTTCATACTAGAATGTATTTACGCGATATTATGACGATAGTGGTGATAAAGAAAAGATGATACAAAAATAAAGACGCGAAAGTACGACGATATTAATGCTAGTGTCACTACTATGATTACGATTATAAATACGATACGAAAATACGATAAATAAAACGAAAATGAGATTAGAAGAAAAGAGATCGAGATGGGGTTTAGGACACCCTCAACATACATGCTTAGTAAGGACCTCGGAAATGGACTCGTAATAGCGGCACGGGCTTGGGAGTATCGAGGATGTATGCGAGTTATGGTGTGTATATGTGTGTGTATGCTTCGCCGGTTCTCCGAGGGACGAGGGCTCGGGTTTTGAGTGTCTTGCCTAGGGTCGCTAGGGTCGTAGTGTTGTGTAGTCGTAAAAGAGGGGAAGGTGTAGGTGAAGGATGTATGCTCCAAGCTTCAAAGTTGTGATGGATGAATGTTGTTGAAGTGTGTGTTGTGCATGGGGTCATGGGGTATTTATAGGGAGCCCCGACCCCGGGTCACTCGACCGAGTGGCGCGGGTGCACTCGGTCGAGTGCCCTCGTGAATGAACCTGGACGGGTTCAAAGAGGCTCCACTCGATCGAGTGGCCAATCCACTCGACCGAGTGGATCAATCAAGCCGCAAAATTTAAGGCTTGATTAGCCTTAATTTGATTGTGATTGATTTTAATTGATTGTGATTAATTTTGGCTGATTTTTGGATGATCTTGGTTGATTTTCGAACCTGGTGCATGTTTCGAGGATGCATCCGGTCGTTTTTGTGTGTCGGGTTTGTCTTGACCGGGTTTTGACCCGGTCGCTAAAAGACGGGAATTATCTTTGGTGCCGGTTTTGGCCCAAATTAGTCTTGTTTGACTCGGAACGACCCACTGGGCCTGAATTTGAGGTCTGTTTTGTGAGATTTTTACTCCACTAAAAGTCCATGTCGGATATTATTGATTCCGAGCCCAAGTCCGAGTATACTAAGTCATGTTTGCGTCCGATCATCATCGGGTGTTTTTTGGAAACTGCTATAGACACCTGGCGGTCAAATTTTGGGTGTCTACACTACCGCATATTCGGTATCAAATATTTCATCACCAAAAGATGACATATTGCATAATTTGATACAACGCGACACAAGAATGTCAGTAATTGCGTCGCTTCTAACGAAAAATGGCGTCCAAAATATGCGTCAGCTCTAATAAAACATGGATGCAAAATGATACTAATTGCGTTGGTCCATTTTTTATAATCGATACAAAATAGTCACTAATTGCGTCGCTTGTAACAAAAACGAAGCAAAACCACACATAATGAGTCGGTTTTAAATATTTTTTGCATCGACAAAACATTATCAATTGCATCGCTACTAAGAACACGATGCAAAATGCTTATCAAATGCGTCGGTTGTAGTACTCTTTGCGGCGGTTGTTTGGTACAAAGCGACACATTAAATAAGTTATATGCGTCGTTTCTAGATACGAACCGACGCAAAAGGGAATACATTTTGCGTCGGTTTGAAACCGACGCAAGGTAAAAGCGTCCCCTTGATATGCATCGCTTCAATAACGATGCAAAAGACCATTTAGAACCGACGCAGTAGGGGGTTTTTCCATTAGTGGAGGCGTGGGAGTTCTACACCTCTCCCTGGGGAGAGGCTTGGGAGTTCTACACCTCTCCCTGGGAAGAGGCATGGGAGTTCAACGTTTGGGCCTGGGTTGGAGTGTAAATTTTCTATGCCTCTGTCCAGATTCAATTTCTAGAAGAAAGATCGATTTATAGCTACGAAGAATGCAATTTAAAAAAAAAAGTACAACATATAGAAATCGATTCACACTAAAGTATAGAAATTAAGAAATAATTTACCTTGGACACGGAATTGAGATGACACGAAAGAATTAATTGGAGTAAGATTGCTTGAAACTGTTTTTCAATTTAAAAAAAATTGAAGGATGAAGGTAAAAGGAGGAAGATGGATAGGGATAAAGGAAGAAGGTGAATAAAAGAGGAAGGTGAAAGAGTTAATAAAGTGAGGGGTAAAAGTGATATACTGTTAAAATACGGACGACGTTAAGTAAAATTATGGACGACAAGAAGTAAAAGTGAAATTGCCAAAAAAAAGGAAGGAAATAAAATGGGAAGAAGAGTGAGAAGAACTTAGTGGTATGAAGGGAGTAGTATTTTGCAAACTGTTATGCCATGTGATTTTATCGTGTCAAATAGAAATTTTTACAAATATTCTATTTGACAAATTGAATCAAATCTAACAATGAGTGTCGAAAATTAGGTTCCAACTCGAATCAAATCCTTTTTTGTAAAAAAAAATATTTTTCGAAATCAAATCGCATCAAATATTGACTTTAGACACATTTAAATAAAATAAAATAATATTATCATTGGGTAGGGTTCGACAAGAGTCGATTTCAACCCTAGTATCAGTGAGTATCTATTACAACCCGACTTTCTAAGCCACAACCTAAAAAACACATAACATAATAACGGCAAGGAATTATTAAATAACATCTCACATACACCGTATCTATTTCTAGTTAACCCTACGACAGTTGTTCCGAACATCAGATCCAGTGAGTGGCTGGATGTTACCCATCTTGATCATAGCGTCGACGAAATCCATTTGAAACTGGGTAGAGTTCCCATTATATGTTGCAACCAAAGTGTCTGTGGTGCCGCCACTATACAATTGCTGATCGGAGTGAAGAAGACCCTTCAAATCTATAATGTTATTGAAGTAATCACTGTCAAATTGAGTAGAAGTTTGAACGTCCAACGGGGATAAGTTGTTGTCCCCGGAACCACTAGTGCTTGGGCAATTTTCTTGCAGTTGTTCCGCATATGATGCATCAATGTCGCTATCGTTGTATATCCGTGCTCTAAAAGTCACACACCTTGCTTGCCCGATGGTATGAGCTCCTAATTGCTCCCCCACAATAACCAATTAAAGATTTATAAAACAAATTGGACCAAAGTATCAAAAAGTATGATTTCAAAAGTTGAATGTATTGGTTGTTATTCGTCGTATTCTTATGTCATAATCATTTCCTCTTTTAAGATGATATTTTATGTTTCTGGCGAAATTTGAACCGAAAATGTAACTTCTATCATTCATTTTTTTATGCTCCCATAATTCATTAGGCATAATATTTTGATCAAAGTTATATGAATAATTGGGACAAATGAATTAAGAATGTACCAGATAATGCGACCATATCAGTAACAGAAAGCCCATGTTCTTCGAATATGCTTATAAGTGTACTAAGGTTGGAGCTAGGTCTCGGTAAGTTGGTGTTCGCTGCGGATTGGTTTGCCGTTGTTGAGTCTCTTCTACCTAGTAACACAGTCCATGTCGGTCCTCCAAGCTAAAAACACGTATTATCAATGTTACACTTACATTTTTGGAATAATAATGAGGTCACATTTGAATAATGCTAAGGTTATATTATGATGAGGTTATTATAGCTTTGATGAATGTGTATATAATTTTCTTGTATAGTTTGTTAATAACAGTACGTAAGTAATACTGAGTAATATTTTTGCATGTAATATCTATGCAGGGGTTAAGTGATGTTCTCAATATCAATATGTGGTCCAAACTTGTTTGAAAATCAAGAAGTATAAATATTTTTGTTAAGATTATTTAACAACATTAATCCCAACTATATCTAGTATTGTCATATTAATCCGAACATTATTTAATCTCAAAATAAACCTTACTTTGAATACATTTGTCTCAAAATAGACCGAGGTAACCGGTTACCTATCAACAGGGAAGGTACTTTCTAATTTTTTTTCTTCCTAGTTACTACCCTTTAATCTCTTAACTCGGTTACTCCGTATTACATACTAATATTAGATTAGAGTCTTACCATTACATTCATCACGACATCAATTATCCCCCACAACATGCAAGATCTAATAATTTCACCACCCACTAAGGAGGGTTTTTTCCACCTGAAATCTCGATGTTATTTTTACCGTCTTTCTTTAAATTCTCTTTAAATCTTTAGTTGAATTTATTCGCTGTCGCAAACTCCATACCCCAACAAATTGGTATCCGAGTCGCTTTTATATTAAGCTAAGTTTTTTCATTATATTGAATAAATTCGATATTGAGAAATTTGATAGTAAAATTAGTTTCGCAATATAGCGAGTCCAAATGCAAGCAGTTCTTATCCAGAACGGTTTAAAGAAAGCCTTAGAAGGTAAATCGAAGAAACCGGCCACTATGATGGATGATCAATAGGAAGAAGTTGATGAGAAGGCGTTATCTATGATCCAACTATGTTTGTCACGAGAGGTGTTGAGGGAGGTCATTAAAGAGAAGTCCACTGAAGGAATCTGCACTAAGTTAGAGTCCCTCTGCATGACCAAAAGTCTCGAAAATAAGCTTTATTTTAAGGAGTGTCTCTTCATACTCCGTATGTCAAAAGGTACTCTCTTACAAACCTACTTAGATGAGTTTAAATGTATTTTAGTAGATTTAATTTGGAGAACCTAGATGTCAAAGTGGAAGATGAGGATAAAGTTGTTTTACTTATTGTTTCCCTAACACCCTCATTTAAACACTTCAAAGAAATCATTTTATATGGAAATAATGATACTTTAATTTTTGAAGATGTTAAGTTTCATTTATTGTCAAAAGAATAATTTGATATCAAAATTTATTTTGAAAATTCGGGTGAAGGCCATGCTTGGTCGTTCGATTGTTTGAAATGATAATAGCAGTATAAAAGAATGGGTCAAGGTTAAAGTTTAAAGCTAAAAACTCTAAGTTTGGTCATTACTGCAAGAAAAAGGAACACGAAGTCTCTGAATGCTATATAAATTGAAAAATAAGCAAGATAGAGAAGAAAAGGGTAAAGGTAAATTATCTGATTACCATGCTAAAGGCTAGCTTCATTGAGTTCGAGTTTGATGGGGAGTTATTTATAGAAGCTAACATTGAAAAGAGGTTTACACATGAGTGGATACTTGATTCTGATTGTACTTTTCATAGGTCACCTAATAAAGACTAGTTTTCCACCTACATGCATGACCGTAGATGGTAGTCTTGTTCTGATGGGCAATGATGCTCAATGCAAATTTCTCGGAGAAGGTACGCACAATCACCATTAAAACTCATGATGGTATTATTATAACCTTCACTGGTGTTAGACATGTCCTCGACTTGAAACGGAATCTCATTTCGGTAGGCACTCTTCAATCGCTTGGGTGTAAGTGTAACACCCCTAATTTTTATAAATTAATTTTTATTCGTATTTTTATTTTGTTTGCGATTTAACTCGTAATCCCTACTTTTTAATTTTTATTGGATTTTCTTTGACTTCGTCTTAATTCCTAAAATCTTTATTTTAGCTCGATTTTCCATTTTCCTACTCGAAACTCGTTGAAACATTTATTATTTCCTCGATAAATCATTTTATTAAACTTTCGTCGAATAATCATTATTTTGGTTTAGAGAAACCAATTTAATTCATTTTCGCTAAAAAATATTTATTCGTCGAGAATTCTTTCCCTTTCAAACAATTATTTAAACTCGAGATTGACCTGTTTGGTTTCTCGAGTCAGTTAATTATTTTTATCAACTTCGAACCTGACCCAAATATTTATCATTAACACCAAAAATATTATTTACCACTCATATAACATTTTGAGCCTAATTCTTTTCTAATGCAATTTTTGACCCGATTTCTTCTTCTACTTGCATTTTGTTTTATAATCTTTTATGATCGCCTTTTAAGATTTATTTAATCCATCTTATAAATTTCTTGAGCTAGTATTTCTGGGTCTCCTAAAGGTATACAAACTCTCTTTATTTTTCGTAGCTTTCGCCTTCTATTCGGACACACTTATCCTCACATCTTTTATTAGTAAGCCAACTCTTCTCTTGTGATGTTATGTTTAGTTATTAAACCAAACTCCTACACCAAGCACACACACAACCTCCTTCCATAAAAATTGTCTTTTACGTACACTACAGACAAACACACTACAAACTCTCCATCTTGACCAAGTATTGTTTGTTGGGGAGACACTTTTGTGCTCAGATCTCGGCTCTTATTTTATGCCTTTAGAGGATATTAATATCCTAATAAATATAAACTTACTCCTACTTACATCAATAATTCATTATCAATCATTCTCCAACTCAAACACCTTTGTTTTCCCTCTTTGTTTACGTTGCTGCTCCTACTTGTTCGCTGCTGTTGTTGTCGGTTGTCTTCTTATTCTTTTCTTCTCTTCTCCTTCTCCTCCTTCCTCTTCTTTTCTCCTTTTTCTTCTTATTGATGATGGTGTTGTTGATCTGTCATGATTTGCTGAGCTTCCTGTTGCTGATCTGCTATTTGTTGTTCGATGCTCTACTTTTATGAGGCTACGTACTGCTACTGCCCTTTGATGCTACTGTAGATATTTCGATGTTGTTGCTGCGTTACAGTCGGGTGTTATTGCTGTTTTCTCTTGTTGTGTGCTGCTTAGTATTCTTCTCGTGTATTCACGTCTGCTATTCTTCCATATCATTCTTAATTATTCTTCTCGTTCTTATTCTTATCCTTACTACTGCGTTCTATTGCTGCTACTGTAGGGACATCATGGCCTGTTGTACCATTGTCGTTCCGCTACTGTACCGATGTTGTTCTACTGCAATTGACGCTGGCTATTCGTCGTTGATTGTTATTGATGCTAATCTCGTTCAACCCTTGTTTCCTCATATTTCGTTTGTCGTTTCGATCGACGTCTCGATCTTAGTTTGTCTCTTTACTCTTTCTGATCTCAGGGGTTATTATATTACTCTTATTCCCCGTCTCATTCTCTTCTTTTATTAACTTATATGGTTCTAATACCATATGTTTTAATTTTTCGTAGGTTATCGTAATAGTTGTGACGAAAATGATTATTCTTATTAATTCGGATCTCGATGAAGGTAACACATGATGGCATGACTCTGTATTGCATGATATATATGTTGTAGTTTCTCGTAGTATTGTTTTAAAATCGAATCTTTATACGAATAAGCATGTTTTAATTATATTATGATAATATGCTTTAATCGATTTGTCACATGTTTCG
Source organism: Agrostemma githago (assembly GCA_958450325.1). Lineage (NCBI taxonomy): Eukaryota > Viridiplantae > Streptophyta > Magnoliopsida > Caryophyllales > Caryophyllaceae > Agrostemma > Agrostemma githago. The sequence goes on from OY288255.1 coordinate 52,883,436, forward strand.
ATCGCTTTTAATCTTCTCAATTTATTTCACACTAGATGGAAAGCCCGTGCGATGCACGGGCCTATTTTTAATGAAAATGATATTGATACCAAGTCAGAGCATTGCATAAATTTGTAAAACTACTGGTTGACAGACTTTAGTTCAATTTATAGCCTTAAGAAAAGTATTATACGATTCAATTTTTTTTTGATTAATATCAAAAAATGAATAACTTCTCCTATTGATGATGTAGAATTTCATCACTTCATCATAATATTTCGATGTGGGATAATTTTATTTAAGTTTATAGTCTTAAAAAGTTCTTTTAGGACTCGAAAGATTTCTCGTTGACATCTAAAGACGAATTATTGCTTTTACTCCGTATTTATATAGTAGAATTCTATCACCTTATTATAATTTTTCGATGTGGTATAATTTTACTTAAATTTATAGCTTTAAGAGCTTTTATAAGACAATTTTGCTTGATTAATATCTAAAAATGAATGATGTCTCTTATTTGTGATATAGAATTTCATCACCTCATCATACTTTTTTGATATGCAATAATTCTACTTAGATTTATAGTCTGAAAAACTCTTTTTAGAACTCATATTTTTGGTTAATATCTAAACACAAATGATTTCATTCTCTTTTCCATCAGCTTACGGTCCTAAAAGCAATTTTAAGACTCAATTTTTTTGATATCTAAGGACAATGATTATTATTTATAATATATAGAATTTCATAAGCTCATCGTAATTTTTCGATGTGAGACAACGTTGGGATAATTATAAAAATAAAAGAGTTTATTTTAATATATAACTACTTAATAATGGATGATTTCTCTTATTTAAATACTAATAAAATTCGATCACCTTATTATAATTTTTTGATGAGAGATAATCTTATCTAATTATATAGTCTCAAGTACTTTTGTAAGTCTAAATATTTTTTTTATCTAAGAACGAAGGATTAATCTCATTTATAATTTTTCGATATATAATGAATAATTTTGATTTAAGTTTAGATATGGTCTTAAGAACTCTTATTGTAGAATTGATACTCTTATTTCTTATTTATTGTAGAATTTCATCACCTTGTTATAATTTATCGATTTATTGTAACATAGATTATGTTACTTCAGTTTGTAGTCTTATTAACATATTTTCTTAGACTCAAAACGTTTTTTTATTGATATTTAAGGATGAATTTAGTCTTATTTATAATATAGAATTCCATTATCATAATTTTTTGATGTGTCATAATTTATTGTCTTAAGACCCGAAAGAACACGTGATTAATCTTATTTATAATATAGAATCATCATCTTATTTTAATTGTTTCGATGTGCGACAATATTAAGTTTGTAGTCTTATTAAGAGTTTTTTTTAGACTCAAAGTTTGTTGGTCGATATTCAAAAACAATGATTACTCTTATTTATATTATAAAATTCAATAACCTCATCACAATTTTTCGACGTGGGATAATTACTTAAGGTTATAACCTTAAGAGTTTTCATGACTCAAAAGATTTTTGGTGGATATATAAGGACGATGATTACTATTATTTATAATATAGAATTACATCACCTTATTATTATTTGTCGATGTGTGATTACTATTATTTATAATATAGAATTTCATCAACTTATTGTAATTTCTTGATGTGGGATAACTTTAATATCTTCATATGTAATAAAATTTTCACTTTTTCGAGCAAATAATATGAAATTTATACTCTAATGAAAATATTTTTTACCACGAATCTAATTATTTCATTTTTATAATTTTATTTACAATAACTTTTTGTTAAATGAAATTTAAAGATTTTTAGATGAAAATTTATAAAACATAATAGATTAAATATATTGATGGTAATAATTAAAAGATTCTCTATTTGATTTTTTTTATTATTAATGATACTTTCCTAAATTGAGTTTTGATGTAACGGACCAATCAAATTGCTCGAAAACTTCCTCCTTTATATATATATATTGATTGGATCTTCTAAAAGTATTATAAGGCCGACACTAAAAAATAAAATAAGAATTTATTTCTTAATTTTCGTGGTTTTTTAAATAAATTATCAAATTGAAAGTTTTGGTTGTGTTAACGAAGTTACATCACGGTTTGGAATCTATTACTACTTTTGTACGATTTATTAATTCCGGTTAAAGACTTTATTTTCGAAAACTTTGAAAAGATACTAATATTTATTTGAAGTCTAGTATACTTCTGTTTAATTTCGTAAAATAATTCCAGGTATTTTGGTCACAATAAACTGTTTCCGAACATATGTCGATATAGTCCACGAATCTGTCAGTTTTGTAAAACATAATTTAAAACCTTTGATAAACTTAGAATTTAACAACTGCCTAGTTTAAGTAGTCGCGAAAGAAAGATAATAAACCCTTTTAGAAGGCACTAGCTAGTTTGTCGACGTTAAACCAATTCAAATTAAAATGAAAAGATACATGACTGGGATAGTTTGTTACTGTGATGCATGCGCGCGTCTCATGTCTTAGATGTCTCCTTTTTGACGATTAAGCACACTTAACTACTTAGTCAACATTCATAGTTACTAATATAGGTATATCTTAATCATATCATCGTGTAAAAACGTAGAAATTCCATGCAATATACTTAAGTGGTAGTGTTAGGTAAACTTTAGACATGATGGCATACACAACCTTGAGCCCTTGAGTGACTTTGTCGTCCAATGTATTCCATATTAAACAAGACCATATCACAGTATAAATAATCTTGATACACTAACGACTTCTTCACAAAATATAAATCATTTCAAGTTTACGGTTTCTTAATTATATCACAGACTAATTTAACTAGCTAGTGGGAAAATGGCGTTTTCATCGTTTTCTTCAATGTCAATCCTAGTTGTTGTTGTTGTTTTATTTTTGGTTGGAAACTCTAATGCACAGCTTTCAACTGATTTTTATTGCAAAACATGCCCACAACTAAAGCCCACTGTTATGGGAGTAGTTTAAGCTTCTATTGGTAAAGAGGCTCGTATGGGTGCTGTTAGAATATGTGACTTGAAGATGATATTTCCTAGTTTGGTGGTTGTCCCACATCTAAGGAAATAGGAAAGTGTGGTTCATGTACAACTATATATTGTATTTTTGTCCCACATCGAAAGATAAGGAAAGGTGAGAGGATTCTATTCATATATATAGGAGTCTCCCCTCCACCTTAGAATCCATCCAAAAACATTTGAGTCTCTTAAGTCATTACTTAGAGAGAGCTCATATGAGTCTGTAATTTGCATTCTCGCGACATAGTAAAAGTTTTTCCTTCGCCTGTGGACGTAGCTAACAAGTTGCTAGTGAACCACGTTAAATCTTGATCTCTTTCTTTTTATTATTGCCGTGTTTGTTAGCTTCCGCACTACAAACTAGTATCAGAGCTCAAAGTATCTCGGGTATCTGTGATCTCGTGAAATGGCGGCGATGAGTATGAAGATTGAGAAGTTCACGGGGAGGAATAGCTTCGGGCTATGGCAAATTAAGATGAAGGCCTTGCTTAAGCAACAAGGTGTTTGGAAACCCTTGACGAAGGATATTAAGGCTACAGTGTCAGCTGAGGGAGCAACACCTACAAAGGGGAGCATCACAGCTGCCGAATTGGAGGAGATGCAGGAGAAAGCTCACTCCACCATTTTGCTATGTTTGGCGGATGACGTCATCACCGAAGTTGCTGACGAAGATACTGCCTTGGGGCTTTGGTCAAAGTTGGAGTCTTTGTTTATGACGAAGTCACTCACCAACAAGTTGCTTTTGAAGCAACGCTTGTTTAGCCTCCGAATGCAAGATGATATGTCCCTTAGAGATCATCTCGATAGATTAAATACTATATTGCTTGATTTACGTAATATAGATGTTAAGGTCGAGGATGAGGATGCTGCCTTAATATTGCTTGTTTCTTTGCCTAACTCGTATGAAACTTTTGTTGAGTCATTTGTTGTTGGGAAAGAAACCTTGACCCTAGAAGAGGTGAAGTCGGCCCTTCACACTAGGGAGTTGCGTCAAAAGGTGACAATTGATGTGGGTGAAAGTCATAATGTCGGGTTAGTAGTTAATACATCCAAGGGGAAGGGTCAAGGAGGTAAGAAAAAGAATAAGTCTAAATCTAAACCTAAGGGACCAAGCCCAAATGACCTTTGCCACATATGTAAGGAACCAGGACATTGGAAGGCTAATTGTCCAAAGAAAAAGCCTTCAACTGCAGTCGTTGTCCAGGGTCAAAAGTATGATTCGGAGGATGATATAGCCTTAACTGTCAATAAGGTTCAACATCCTTCCGACAAATGGGTTTTAGACTAAGGTTGTTCATATCATATGTGTCCACATCGTGATTGGTTTTCCACTTATGAGAGCTTTGATGGGGGTAATGTTGTCATGGGAAATGATGATGTATGCAAAGTTTATGGGAAAGGGTCAATCAACATTAAAACATGTGATGGTATGATTCGTACTTTAACTGACGTAAGACATATTCCTTTGTTGAAGAGAAATTTGATATCTCTTGGTGTTCTAGATGAAAAGGGTTTCACTTTTTCGGGTTCATAAGGGACATTGAACGTTACGCAGGGTTCCAAGGTGATACTTACGGGTATCAAGAGAAATACCTTGTATTTATTGCAAGGTATAACGTTGACAGGTTCTGCAGCTGTAGCGTCAGAGGATCGTCACACAGATGAGACTAAGTTATGGTATATGCGACTTGGTCACATGGGTGAACGAGGGATGCGTATATTATCCAAGAGGGATCTTCTGGGTAGGTATAAGATGAAGAATCTTATTTTCTGCGAACATTGTGTGTTCGGGAAGAAGCATCATGCTAAGTTCGGCAAAAAGGTGCACACTACCAAGGGAACGCTTGATTATATCCATTCAGATTGTTGGGGTCCTGCTCGCGTAGAGGGTATTGGAGGTTTTCACTATTTTGTCACCTTTATAGATGATTTCTCCAGGTACACGTGGCTTTATTTGTTGAAGCACAAGAGTGAGGTCCTTAAAACCTTCATTCAATGGAAGGCACTGGTGGAAGAGGCTACGAACGGATAAGGGTCGGGAATTTTGTTTGTCTGAGTTCAATGAGCTTTGCAAGGATAATGGGATTGCTAGGCATCACACCATTAGGGGAACACCGCAGCAAAACGGTGTTGCAGAGCGCATGAATCAGACGTTGCTTGAGAGAGTTCGGTGCATGCTCTCCAATACAGGGTTGACTAGGAAGTTTTGGGGTGAAGCTGTGAAGACAGCCTGTTACTTGATAAATCGTGCACCTCATACGGGGATTGACTGCAAGACACCTTATGAGGTATGGTCTGGTAAGGATGCTGATTATTCATGTCTGAATGTTTTTGGTTGTTTGGCCTATTATCATTTAAATGAGCGAAAACTAGAGCCGCGAGCCAAGAAGGGTTGCTTTATGGGATATGGAGATGGAGTTAAGGGATACCTCATTTGGTCTCCGTCAGAGAATCGTGTCATTCTTAGCAAGGATGTCACTTTCGATGAAAGCTCTATGTTTATGTCTTCCGATAATTCAACAAGTCAAGACAAGAATGATAGTCTTGAGAAACAGGTGGAGCCAGATGTAGCGCCAGCCGTGTTGTTACCAGGAACATCGATCCAAGTTACAGAAGAAGCTCCAGAGACTACTCCGGCTGGGGAGGAAAGTCAGCCAGAAGGGTCCAGTGTTGATGAACCAGAGGCTTCTGATGGGCGTCCTAAACGGACAATAATAGAGCCTTGTAGGTTGATCAAAGAGATAGAGGGGCGAAGAATTCGTTCCCAGAACTGTTATGCTGAAGAGATGGTGGGATATGCACTACAAGTAGCCGACGAAATTGAGTCATCTAAGCCACTATCTTATAGATAAGCAGTTTCTAGTGGTGATTCTGCGCATTGGATCACTGCTATGATTGAGGAGATGGAGTCTCTTCACAAGAACAAGACATGGGAGCTAGTTAAAGTGCCACAAGGCAGGAAGGTGGTTGGTTGCAAGTGGGTATTCAAACGGAAAGAAGGAACAATAGAGGGTGAAAGCATCAGATACAAGGCACGTGTAGTCGCGAAAGATTTTAGTCAGAAAGAAGGAGTTGACTACAATGAGATCTTTTCTCCTGTAGTGCGACACACTTCTATTCGAGTTCTCTTAGCGATGGTTGCTCATTATGATCTAGAACTAGAACAACTGGATATGAAGACAGCTTTCCTTCATGGGGAGTTAGAGGAAGATATCTTGATGAGTCAGCCAGAGGGGTTCGAAATTTCGGGAAAAGAGGCCTATGCTTGTAAGTTAAAGAAGTCTTTATACGGGCTCAAACAATCACTGAGACAATGGTACAAGAAGCTTGACAGCTTTATGGTAGGGCATGGCTACAATAGAAGTCCTTATGATTGTTGTGTTTATCATAACAAAATGGAGGATGGCTCGTATTTATACTTCGTTCTATACGTAGATGATATGCTCATAGCTGCGAAGAAGATGTTTTATGTTGAAAAGCTCAAGGTACTTCTCAGTTCCGAGTTTGATATGAAAGATTTGGGAGCAGCTAGGAAAATTCTCGGCATGGAGATTTATAGAGTTCGGGTTCAGAAGAAGCTTTTCTTGTCACAGGAAATTTATATTTTGAAGGTTTTATCCAGGTTTGGGATGAGTGCCGCGAAACCTATAAACACTTCATCGGCTGCGAATGTTCGGTTATCTAATTCTTTTGCACCTCAAACTGAAGCTGAGAAGACATACATGTCAGGTGTTCCGTATGCTAGTGCAGTTGGTAGCTTGATGTATGCTATGGTTTGCACGAGGCCTGATATTGCGCATGCTGTTAGTGTTGTAAGCAAGTTTATGGCTCAACCTGGCCGCGAACACTGGCAACAAGTCAAGCGGATATTCTGCTATTTGAGGGGAACGTCAGATGTCGGTCTCATATATGGGTGTGATACAACGTGTTTGGTGATGGGTTATTCTGATTCTCATTATGCAGCAGATGTAGACGGTAGAAGATCAATGATTGGCTACGTATACACTCTTGGTGGATCTGTTGTTAGCTGGAAGGCTACTCTACAGTCGTCTGTTACTTTGTCAACAACAGAGGCTGACTACATGGCTTTAACTGAAGCGGCCAAGGAGGGTATTTGGTTGAAAGGGTTAGTTAGCGATCTTGGGTTACATCATGATCAAGCAGTTGTGTACTGTTATAGCTTAAGTGCTATATGTCTTGCCAAGGATCAGGTGTATCATGAAAGAACCAAACACATTAATGTAAGGTATCATTTCCTACGTAGTGAGAAGCGCATCGTGGTGAAAAAGGTTGGGACAGCTGATAATCCATCTGACATGTTCACTAAGCCGGTTCCGCCTAGCAAATTCAAACATTGTTTGGATTTGCTAAATGTTGACAGTTATATGTAAGCCCTTCCGGGCTATACAGCTCCACGGAGGGTATTAAGTCCTAGGTGGAGCAAGCCCGTGCCTTGGGTGAAAAAGGCAAAGCCCGTGCCTTGGCTGAAAAAGGCAAGACCCGTGTCTTGGGCAAAAAAGGCAAGACCCGTGTCTTGGGCGAAAAAGGCAAGACCCGTGTCTTGGGGGAAAAAGACAACCGAGGGAAGGGATAAAAACGACTATTGGCTGAAGACCGTTGAAAGATGCGATCGTTCAAGTCAAGGGGAGAATTGTTAGAATATGTGTTTTGAAGATGATATTTCCTAGTTTGGTGGTTGTCTCACATCTAAAGAAATAGGAAAGTGTGGTTCATGTACAACTATATATTGTATTTTTGTCCCACATCGGAAGATGAGGAAAGGTGAGAGGATTCAATTCATATATATAGGAGTCTCCCCTCCACCTTAGAATCCATCCAAAAATATTCGAGTCTCTTATGTCATTACTTAGAGAGAGCTCATATGAGTCTGTAATTTGCATTCTCGCGACATAGTAAAAGTTTTTCCCTTCGCATGTGGACGTAGCTAACAAGTTGTTAGTGAACCACGTTAAATCTTGGTTCTCTTTCTTTTTATTATTGCCGTGTTTGTTAGCTTCCGCACTACAGGTGCTTCTCTTCTTCGCTTACACTTCCATGACTGCTTCATCAATGTATGTATTTATATATTATTCTTCTTGTTTTGTTGTTCATAATAGCGACAGTTAGTTTGCATGCAATACTCCCTTCGTCTCATTCGTTTGTTTGTGTTTGATTAAAATATTAGTCATAATAAATATAAAATGTAAACAAATGAATAAAACTGAGGTAGTATTATGTAAGTGATGTGAATTAATATTTAGAACTCAAGTGATTTCAATTGGTTTCCTAACGTACAGGGATGTGATGCGTCAAATTTATTAGATGACAGACCTTCATTTAAAGGTGAAAAAAACTGCAGCTCCGGACCTAAACTCTGCTAGAGGTTTTGAAGTGATACACCAAACCAAATCGGCCATTGAGCAAGTGTGCCCTGGTAATCTGGTATTGTGTCCTTCGCTGATATTATGGCCATTGCCGCTAGAGACTGTTAATTTTGTAAGTTTCAAAACTAACTAGCGAGCGACAACCATTGCGTTCATTATTTATGGATTACAATACTTCATCCGTTCACTATCTTTTGCCCCATTTCATTAAAATATTCCTCACAAATAATGATGAAACGGGACAAAAGATTATGAACGGAGGAAATACAAGCTAAGTACACATAATTCTTTTGAATAATGTCCATCAACAAACAAATGAACGTAGAATGGCGAATGGGCGTGTGTTTTACAATCACATCAACTTATTCTAAGTCGCCACGTGTAGCATTGTCATGCAATATTACTCTCACCCATCCAACCTAATCATAACACTCATTATCTTTTTGGCAAAGAAATTTACACATTTATCCTTCAACTCTCACTTTATTTACAATAAATGCCACGACTGTTTTACTCACCTTTATTTGGGGCCTTTTGATTTTACGCACAATACGTTACTTTTTAATCATTTTCTTAAAATGTGTGTCCAACCCAATATTACCATTGGAATGGATGGGAAAGATTAGTACATAAAAGGTTGTCCGTCCCAGCTCGATCCCTATTAATTAATATGTTCAATAATGTAGCTAAGGGGGCCAGAGTGGGAGGTGAAGCTTGGTAGAAAAGATGCTTTGACAGCCAGCTTCGCGGCAGCCAACTCTAGCAACGGTATTCCCCCTGCAACTTCCAGCCTTAGCTCCCTCATCTCTAATTTCCAGAGCAAAGGACTTTCAGCTAGGGACCTCGTCGCCTTATACGGTATATATATGCACTCGATCATTCTTATAATCCTATTCTTAGCTTTGGTTAACGCATGCATCATGCATTCATGGATGGGCAATCAATCTCCCTAACATTTGTTGAAACAAATACTGTATATAGGTGGTCACACAATTGGAGAGGCAAGATGTGCCAACTTTAGGGCACACATATACCAAGATAGCAACATCGACACCTCATTTGCAAGAGCTAACCAAGCAAGTTGTCCAAAAAAATCAGGAAATGGTGATAATAACTTGGCACCTTTGGACCCATAAACTCCAACCACATTTGACAACATTTATTTCAGGAGCCTTCTTAGTAAACAATCTATTCTTCATTCCGACCAAGAGTTGTACAACGGAGGACCCACGGATTTGTTGGTCTAGACCTATAGTGCCAATTCGGGTGCCTTCAACTTGGATTTTGTAAATGGGATGATTAAAATGGGTGATATCAAGCCTCTTACCGGTTCACAAGGCCATATTAGAACCAATTGCAGGAGACCTAATTAAATGGCATGGCATGGCATTGCCCTCTTCAATGCAATGGTTCTTTGTATGGTGCGTGGTTTTGATCAGTAAACTCACTCTATTTTATAATCCATCTTTCGAATCACGAGTTATAATATACCATTTTCTAATTCGGTGGTTAAGTAATATGTCAATTGATTTTATACTCCATATGATACAACACATCTCGATAAATAGTGAAAGACGACCCATATTACCAATGGGTAGTATCAAATTGTATTAATGGATTGAATTAAAAATAAAATAAAATAAAAAGATATTATTAGATTACACCAAATGTGCATAGTTAATTATTTCTTTCCATGTTTATGTAACTTTCTTAATTATTATCTTACCATATTTTCTTCCCATAAAACATCAACTTAGATATTTAATTAAAAGTGGTACATCAAGTTTCTTAAAGGGTAAAAAAGTTTGAATGATACACATATCTACTTAAAATGGTACAATACATCTTCTAACATCTACATGGTACATGACTTGATTTTTATGATACACTACATCTAAATGGTAGATATATCAACTTAAAATGGTACAATATATCATCTAACAACCAAATGGTACGAGACTTGAATTTATGGTACATTACATCTAAATGGTACACATATCAACTTAAAATGGTACAATACATCTTCTAACATCTACATGGTACACGGGTTGAATTTTATTGTACACGACATCTAAATGGTACACATTGTGGACATGGCAATGTCCATCCCGACGCGGCCACGCGTAGGTTTGTCTAGGCGAATGAATCTCGTGGTGAGATTGTTCTCGGGTCGAAATTTAAATCCAAGTTGCAGTCGCCATCAAGCTTTGTGGGAGTTCGGGCCCGTTCGAACTCACTTTGTATTTAAGCGTATCGCGCACAAAACATGGCCCGCACTTTTGTACTAGAGCTTATGGGGGTTCGTCCCTTTGCATAACGATATCGATGTAGAATTACCGAATATCGTATATCGAATGACTCTCGTTTGCCAACAGTTTTGGGTATCCGAAAACCAAAGGTTCTGAGTAAGGGGTGAGGGTACGTGTTGGGAAGACCACGAAGGACACCCAACCCCGCCCGCACTTAGCGGCCTCTAATATCGATTGGTGCTCGTGTACACGAATTAGTAAGATGGTGAAATGATATACAAACAACCTTTTTAGCTACGCATGCGAAATACGTGTTTTAGCTACGTCATTTAATGCATCTTAAATCATGTCGAAGGTGAATCTACGCATGTGGGTTCATTTACAAAACGGAAAATCCCACCCAATGAAAATAAAAAACTTAAAAATAAATTACAAATTACACGGGCGGAATACAACCCGGAATTCACAATACTTGGAGAAAGCGATAATGATAAAGGTATTAGCAATGGTAAATGTAGTTTATAAATGGACCCGTAAATAGAAAACGTAATTGAAACCGTAAATTGAATAATTGGATGAACCCCGATCAATTACACATTACGTTGTGTATTGATTGGATGATAAGGCTTTAATACGCGTTTAGCGTACGGGAACTAAGAGTAGCACTAGATTGATCCCGGACCTCGGGGTCTTGTCCCGACTTATCATAATAAAATGAAGATGTCTTGACTTATCGAATATCGGATACGATTAAAGAGTCATCGATATGGGATTAGTCATATAGACGTCATTCAAAGTCGTGAAGGTAACGGGGTGATAATAGATTAGAATATGATATGATGTATGGGTTTTTAGAAGACGAATACATGATTGATTTAGCACGTATCGACTTAGAGTCGTAAATGTGACTCGACGGGACCTTATATCATCTTTAGGCTCTCGTTGGAGGCTTATAGGGGTCACTCGATCGAGTCATTAAGGGAACTCGATCGAGTGCCCTAGACGAAAAACTCCCTGCCCATTTGTGAGGGGGTCACTCGATCGAGTGCCCTCCGTAACGAGTGAGGGTTTTGCCAAAACAATCCATTTCGTGATTTCATCGTTTAAATCGAGAAGCGACTGATCTAATACAAATGTCGGACATTTTCGTGTCATAACGTCATTGTCGTGTCTCGTGGACCATACGACGATCGATTCAACATCATTAGGTTTTGCATTAAATCGATTCTCGATGGCTCGTCATATCCGACACTCGATTATGGAATCGGGTTTAGTGCAATTTTTATGGAATCGAAAATAATCAAGTTAAAATGAATATCGAATCCCTCCACGTCACGATGTCGTTGTCGGGTCTTACGGACCATACGACGATCGGTTCGACGTCACCAGGTTTCATGCTAATTTGATTGTCGATAGCTCCTTTACGCGTGACATTCGATTACGGAATTGACATCGGGCCTTTAGAGCGATATTTTGAAAATGACAACGAATACGCTCGATAACGAATACCACGATCACAATATAATCCGGCGGTTATGCATACGCCATAAGGCGCCCTAACCTTTAAGTGCCTAGGGCGGCGCGCCACGAAGGGCGTCACCTCCAGTACGACTTGTTCCGGGGATTATACCGACTTTAGGCGGCATTTATTATCGAACGTACTCGATTTGGAAAATTCAATTTTTCGTCACAAATATTACGTCCTTTGTATTTCAACGTCGTAGTTTGGCTTTTAAAGCCTACGACGATCGATTTAGCGTCATTGGACATTTGCTCGAATCGATTTAAAAATAGTTTTTTTTTTCTTATCATATACACGGCATTAATATGAACAATATGTAAAAACGATAAATAAAATGTTAGTGTTGTTCGGAACAATAATTAAAATGTTAGATCGCGATAAAGTAAAAGTTAGTAGAACAGAAATTAAAAGTTGGTAGTTAGTAACGAGAATGTAAATGTTAGATGTTACTATACAAAAACGAAAAGAGAGTTAGAGATTAGAAGAACAGGATTTGGTACAACCTCAACCTACATGTTATAGTCTCGGAATACGGGCTTGTAAGTGTTGTCGTAGGCACGGGAGCGGTTCGAGTATATAGGATGAGTTAGGGTGTGTTTTTATGTTTGGGACTACCGAACGTCCGAACCCTTGCCGAATGAAGGGAGTAGTTCTCGGGATTGACGAGGTTTGACTCAGTTTTTGGTGAGGTAGGATCTCGGGAAATGACTTTGTGTGAAAAGTGCAAAAGTGTGAAAATGAAGGGTGGAAAAAGGTGGAAGAGGTCCCCTCAAATGAGGTGCAAAGGGAGGTATATATAGAGTTTGCTCCGGTTTTCGGCCACTCGATCGAGTGCCCTTTGCTGGACTCGATCGAGTGCCCCAGTTAAATGTGGTCTGGTGATTTTTTAGGGGATCACTTGATCGAGTGGCCCTTGGGCACTCGATCGAGTGCCCTTAGACATGTGAGTCTTTTTAGGAAAGTTGTGATTTACTTTGACTTTTTGATTTGGTTTGTTTCTGACTTGATTTGCTTTGTATCTGGATGCAGCGTAAGGTTTGTTTCATTCTCGGGTTTCGGCTTTGACCAGTTTCGGCTTGGTTGTAAAAGACGGTTTTACCCCCGGTGATGGTTTTAGCTCAAAATAGCTTTAATTTATTGGGAACGACCCACCGAGTCTGAATTTGATGTCGGTTTTGAGAGATTTGTACTCTGCTAAGTGCCCACGTCAGATACTATTGATTCCGAGTCCGTATTTGAGCGCATTGGTGCATGTTAACGTCCAATCATCATCGGGTGTTTTGTTGGAGACTGCTATAAACACAAGCAGTCAAAATGAGGGTGCCTACACACATATTAACTTAGAATGGTACAATACATCTTCTAATATCTACATGGTACATGACTTGAATTTTATGGTCCAGTACATCTAAATGGTACACATATCAACTTAAAATGGTACAATATATCATCTAACAACTAAATGGTACGAGACTTGAATTTTATGGTGCACTACATCTAAATGGTACACATATCAATTTAGAATGGTACAATACATTTTCTAACATCTACATGGTACACGGGTTGAATTTTATGGTACAATACATATAAATGGTACACATATCAACTTAAAAGGTATAATACATCTAACGTCTAAAATGGTACTCCCTCCGTCCTTTATGTTTCTTCCCGTTTCAATATAATACTCCTCACAAATCTTAAATTGTGGGAAGAAACATAAAGGACGGAGGGAGTACTAGACTTGAATTTTAAGGTACAATACACCTAAATGGTACAAGACATCTACGGAATGGTACAAATACACCATTTTACTATCTAAATGTACAAGTCATGACAAAATAAAAATTAAAATAGGTAGTACTTAAACGAAGTTTTTGTCAAAATAATGTTGAAAAATAAACTAATTAACGTTTTGGGTCGATTTTAAAACTAATTAACAAAATGGAGTTGATGCAGGTTTGGAAGTAGGTTCGATTTGGGACGGAGTAGACCCGCCATTAAGAATGACAGGTCTTCCAAAATATAAAACGGCAAAAATAAATAAATTAACACATAAACCCACCATTGAGAGTGGCGGGTTTGGGCCCATTAAAACTCCATTCACAGTGGCGGGAGGAGGCGCTCTAGCTATTGTAAAGCCTAGGTAACAAGTAATTTTTAACCATATTAAATCAAGACTTGTAATAATGTGTTAAAGTGGTTAGTAGCATATGCTTGTTGTCCTGGGTTCGTGTCATGATGGATTGATGGGTGCTATGCTTTATCGCATAGGAATTTTTAATTGTTTTTTCATTTTCATTTTCATTTTCTTTTAAAACAAAAAATCCGCACTTAGAATCGAACCTACAACTTATAAACACCTTTAGGCTCTACAATTATTATGATAGACATAATAACGTGTTAAGGGTTTTATATTATCGATTCTTAAATTGTCATTGATAAGGGCAATTTTAATGAATTAAAATTTATAGTGACGGGTTTAGAAACTACTATATAATTAACAATGACGGGTTTATATTGTGTGAGAATCAATAATATAAAACCCTTAAATGATGTCTTTGTAAATTGTCGAAGGTTTTTAATTCGATTCTAAGTACGGAGATTTTTTTTTAAACGAAAAATAATTACAAATTTCTATGCGTAAAAGAATCCACCCGGATTTGAACCCAAGACATACTGAACACTACTGTTATTGCTTTAACACAACACAAGTCTTACATTAATATGATTAGACATTACTTATTAACTGGGCATTATTACAATAGCTGGCGCGCCTCCTTCCGCCATTGTGAATGACGTTTTAATTGGCCCAAACCCGCCACTCCCAATGTTGGTTTTATGTGTTAATATTTTTTTTGCCATTTTATATTTTTAAAGAACCGTCATTCTTAATGGTGGGTTTGCTCCGTCCCAAATCGAACCTACTTCTGAACCTGCCTCAGCCCCATTTTGTTAATTAGTTTTGAAACCGACCCAAAACGTTAATTAGTTTATTTTTCAACATTATTTTGACAAAAATTTCTACTTAAACGAGTACAATATTAATTATTAAATGGTACGAAAGGTGCCTTTAAGGATAAAATACAATACGTACATTATTTTAGCCATATAAATGAGTACACAACATCAAATATATCATTTAACATCTAAAATGATATGATAACTAAATTTTAGGGTACACAACACGACTCCTTACCCTCCTCTTCTGTAATTGTAAGAACATCTTCCTCATCTGTTATTGTGACAACATAATCTTCAGCCGTCAACGAATCATGGATAATTTTATTGTCCATCATTGATAATGCTATTAAAAAATGAAAAAAATCAAACTAATATTATGCCAAGAAGTAATAAAAGACGTTTGAGATTCATATAATGAATTATATGTTATACAAACCTTCTACTTCCATAGCCGATTCTCATCCCGTAAAAGTGATTTCGATCTCTTTGATATTGTAGTCGTTGTGGACAGAGTTGAAATAAATAAATAAAATTAAAATGCCTTCATAATAAGTTGAATCATAATTAGTGAGAAATAAAATGTATTGTACAAAAGTAAACAATAATACCTTCAACTTCGATTAATATATCGTCCACTACAGTCAACTTTGCATTATTTTGTTCGCTTTCAAACACGACCAAATATTCAGAAGCAACGAATTAGATTAGAGAGAAAGTGCTACTAGTATAGAATAAAATAAAATTAATGTGACAGAATAAGGTGAGAGAATACTCTTTTATTGTTAGAAATAATGGTGTAGTAAATTAGCACTTTTGCTTCTCGTCGTCGGCGATTTACTTAAAATCGTCGACAATTTTACATAATTTACCTATTTTACCCTTTACTCCCTTTTTCTTCCTTAACTAAACAAAACAAAAATTACTTTAAAACAAAAACGATCAACCCAACAAAACGAAACAAAAACAAAATGAAAACATCAAAACAAAACAAAACAAGTTACTGCTTCTCTATCCGATCAAAACAAAAACGATCAATCAGAAAACTCAACTTTTGAAGATTCCCCAAATTCTCATGAATCACACCAGTCAAGTTATTTGAAGTCAAATCTCAATTGGAATACCCCCAGAAATCATGTTACTACTGAAATCTATGGAGTTCACATAAGACAATCATCCAATTTTAGAACCTAAAGCACCGGAAATCCCAAACCCGACTTTAAAACTCGAAGTCTACGCCTAGGCATAGACTTTAAGACTCGAAATCTACGCCTGGGCATAGACTTTAAGACTCGAAGTCTACGCCAAGGTATAGACTTTAAGACTCAAAGTCTACGCCTGGGCATAGACTTTAAAATTCAACGCCTACCCGTAAAAGCAGACGTTAGGTTTCAACGTTTCCGCTGGGAACGACTATAAAAATGCAACCCGCATAGGCTATTCCCGGACTATCTTTCACGCCTATACCGAAAAGTCTATCAAGACTGTCTTTTCTTTTTCCGTGATAACCAATGAAATTACACCGCGCACATAACAAGGGAAATTAAAACTAACCTCGTCAACGACGTCGTCTTCCGAATTGTTTTCGGCATACGGCAAATTCAAATCAAATGGGAAATTGTTAACCGTGTTCGACATTCCGGACAATTGTCAACGTTATTGGAAAAAATAAAAATATAAGCGTTTCGATGTTCTTAAATTTAAATATAATAGTGCTACTTTCGAACTTTGTAATTTCCTTAGGTTAAATATTGGTAGGTTAAATATTAGTAATTACGTTAATTTAGTTAGTAAATCGTGATAATATAGTAGTAGCTAGGTTAAATATTATTTAGTTAGGTTAGTTTAAATTTTGTTTAGTTAGTAATTAAACAGAGGGCGATTCGATCATTTACTATCATATTTGCTGACGATTTTAAGTAAATCGCCGACGATGATGAGTAGTCCCCTAAATTAAGTAGGTGTAATTAATTTGGAAACATAGATATTTATGCTGATTTGTTGGTATTAGTTTCTCATTAACTTTTTTTTAATACAAACTCATCAATACTATATGGTACTATCCAGGAGTAACATGGGTCGTCTCTCACTAATTACGGAGAGACGATCTCTCTCAAGAATTTGTGTTATTTTTTTTAGGCCTGTCTCCGTCAATAATTTACGTTTGCTTGATTTCTGACCTATTTCAGTCAATAGTTTACATTTTCTGTATTTATGACATATCTCATTCAGTAGTTTACGTTATTTTATTTACGATTTGTGTTAGTCAACATTGTTTATATTTGTTTTATTTACGACCCGTCTCAGTCACTAATTTACGTTTGATGTATTTACGACCCATATTACTCACTAGTTTACGTTTGTTGTATTTACGACTCATCACAATCAATAGTCTACGTTTATTTTATTTACGACCCGTCTCAGTCAATATAGTTTATATTTGCTTTATTTACGACCCATCTCAGTCAGTAATTTATGTTCGATGTATTTACGACACATCTGAGATAGTATTTTATGTTTTCTTTATTTACGACTCATCTTAGTCAGTTTTTTACTTTTGCTTTATTTATGACTCGTTTCGGTCAATAGTTTAGTTTTGCTTTATTTACGACATGTCTCAATCATTTGTATAGATTCCTTTATTTAAAACCACCACAAAATAAAACAAACGTAAAGTATTGATTAAGATAGTATGAATATCAATATAAAAATCTTGAAAAAATGAGTTTTTTTACAAAGTCTATAAATAGTCTTTTATCTATACTGTCAAGGGTCAACCCTCCAATAACCTTAACTTATATGATTATTTTTCAAACTATTAAAAAAATCATCATTGAATTAAGTCTAGCATCATCAACTTCAATCCGACTTGGTTCAACACATTTGGCATTATGTAAGGGAAAATTAATTATTCACTAGTCATTTTTAAATTTTAATTATCGATTTTTTTTTTTATATTTATGAATTCTTATTATTTGAAAAAGAATATGAGGTACATTTTATTTTATTTCTCACACACACACACACATATCGGTGATAAAGAAAAGTCAGAAGGTTTATTTAATATTTAGTTAATTTAATTTTAATTATTAACTATAAAAAAAATGAATCTGAAATTTACTCTAAGGAATGAAAAAGTTAATGAAAAAGTGAGGTGGCAGAGTGTGAAGCTGGGTTAAGTTTGTGGTTAAACATTTCGGTAAGATATAAGCAATTAATGGAACTTTTTGTCAAAATAATGCTCATAAATAAATTTTTTATCGTTTTTGGTCGGAATAAAAAATACTCCCTCCGATTTAGAATGATCTTCCCCTTTGATTAAAATATACCTCACATATATTAAACAAAGGGGAAGATCATTCCGAATCGGAGAGAGTAATTAACAAAATGGTGCTCTAATAGGTTTAGATTGTGCTTCGTTTTTATGCAGAGTAAACCCGCCATTATTCTCAATGGCGGGTCTGTCAAATAAAAATAAAACCTATAACCCGCCATTATGCAACGTGTCTTATTATCTCCTGTTCATAGTATGTAATATACAATTCTTAGGATTTTATGAGCACGGTGTTTTAAGTGTCACGATTGTAATCCCCTATAAATTCTAACGCAGTATAGTGGCGGAAACACTGTATATTTGGGATTAAAACACACTGATGTTCTACATTTTACAAAAAGAACGGTCGGTCAATACAAATGCCACTTTTCACAAAAGGGCTAAAAATAAAAATTCTCCAAATGAGTTTAACAATCCAAAAATTAATATACATGAAGTAGAGTAGGATCCATGTTACTCGCTAGTTCACACCCAAACCCAGCAGAAAAATACCTGTCATGTTATAAATATAACAGCCACAATTCAGGGGGAGTAACAACGACGTTCTTCCAGCCATACTACATGACATTAAAGCATAATTACTATTATATCAAAATAGTTCAAAACGGAAAACATTTAAAACAATATAGTAAAATTATTCAAAATGACTGCCAACCTGCAAGTCAATATCAATAATAATAATAATAATAATAACAATGACGTTATGGATATGAATCAATGCAACAGAATAGACTTTTGCTAGGAGAATACTAAAATCTAGCTTCGAGAACTAAGTTCAAACAAATCAAACTTCGATCTCTAATCTAGGCAACTCAACCATAATAGGCCGGCAACTTATAATGCGAGGTCCTAGCTTAAGTAAATATGCACACCCCTCCTGGAACACCAAATGTGCCCAGTTCAACCCGACGGCGTCTTACATGCGAGGTATGAGTTTAAGGTCAAAATGAACATACACTCCTAAACAAGAACAATCCCAGTTCAACAACCAATGCATCTCGCTCGGATACACTAGTCTTATAACTGATGGCAAAATGTATACTCTAGACTGTATTACTCTACCCGTACACTTTCCTTATTCCATAAGTCGCAAAACAAAGCCATTATCAAAATTCAATAGGATTATAGTTTGTTCTTAAAAGAGAAAACTTTATAAAAATAGAACTTTTCTTAAAATAATAAATTTCCAAAAATAGGTACTATTATAAATAGAAATCGATTAAAGTATGAGTAATATAAAATAGTTAATATTAGGCCTCGAGGCATAAACATTATATTTATTATATAAATGTTTAATTCATGTTTAAAAGTCAACTAAAGTCAAAGTTATAATTATTTATAAAAAGATTGAAGTTTAAGTAATTAATAGTTTTTAAATAACAAATTGACAGATTTTTCAGAACTGCGCTGTCTTACTATAAAATTCGTAATTAAATCATTAAAAATCAAAACAACGTAAGATCAATGGGGTTGAAAACTTTAGAAACTCAGTTACAACATTTATTTCTGGAGAAAATCCAAATTCCAAATAAAAGATGAGTTTTTATTCGTATATTTAAAAACTGTCAAAATTAGACACCCGATTGTATTTCTTTAATAAAATACTTTTAAAAAATTATTTTAAAGAAAATAAAATTGGACACATTAACTAGACCCTTTAAAGTTTATGTACATAAATTAACTAGATTAAATAAAAGGTTTAACATATGTTTCAATTTAGATCTTATCACAACTGACAGAGTCGCGGATTAGTTTGACACCTGTTCATAAACAATTCTTTGTCACCAAAATACTTGGAATTAATTTACGAAATTAAATAGGAATAAATTATACTTAAAATAAATAGTAGCCTCTTTTCAAAGTTTTTTTAAATAAAGCCTTTAAATTATATTATTAATTCGCACAAAAACACTATTAGATTCTGAAACATGCCGTAACTTTATTAAAAACAATAAAACTTTCTATTTGATAATTCATACTTTAAAATCACGAAAATTATAAAATAAAATTATTAGGTGTATGTTTTAGTCTCGGTCTTATAATACTTTTTAATAATTAAAAGAACGATTTATTCGCAAATGTCGTAAAAATGATTTAAAATAGCGGAACATGTGAAAACTTACGATTTTAAAGATTTTGTTATTATAAACGAGACATAAATATATTGTCTAACAAAAATCTAATTTTTATACATGCAAATACAACAATAATATCACATAACACCGAGTAACGTGTCAATGTTACCTTATCCGAGATTCGAATAAATTAAATAATCATCTTCGTCGGATCTAGCATGATAGCCTACAAAATAATTAAACATATGGTATTAAAACTATATTATAAGTGAATAGAAAGGAGAAACAAGATGAAGAATGAATAAGAGTAATTAATTTACCCTCGAGAACGGGGAAAGAATTAGAGACGAATTAGGATCGGATTGATGATGAACAAAAAAGATGAAGTTTAACGTGAAACATAGAGAAGAAAAGAAGACTTGTGTTGTGAATAAAGTAGACTAGAATAATGGAAGAGAATATAAAGAGAAAATTGGAAGCTAAAAGATAAGAATAATCGGGTCACAAGGACTCTTAACTCAGAGACGAAATGGTTGAGATGGAAAGAACAAGCAACAAATCGATGGGATAAATTTCCGATTAAAATAAATACGAGGATAAGAATTAAAATAGATAGGATAAAAATAATATTTAGTAATAATAAAAGATGTCCAAAAATATTTTTTTTTCAAGTCAATAAAAGAAGGTTCGTAAAATAATATAAGCATTTACGAAGAAATCTGATTAAAACGCGTTAGAAAATAATTATTTATGAAACCGCGTACATAGTAAAATAATAAATAGCCATTTTTCGAAAATAAAATATTTTTGAGCTAGAAACCATTATAAATTTAATCGAGCATTTTTACAAAAATAATTAGTTCAAACTCGATTTTAAAACTATTTTTCATAGAAATATGATTTCTAAAAAATAATTAAACATACTTGCGATGAAAAGAATTAAATGGGTTTTAGAATAAAAATAGAAATTCTTTTACAAAATTAAATAATTTTAGGCTCGATAATGAAAGAGACATCGAAATGAAAAAAATGTAATTGACGAAATATTACAGATTTACGATATAATCGTAACGGAACAGATAGCAAAATTAGGAAAATTGCGGGTGTTACAACAATGGTTGGAACAGAGGCGAATCCAGTGAGTAGCAAGGGGTAGCCGCTGCTACCCAGAACACAAAAAAATCGCTGAAGAAGAAGAAGAAGTTTTGCTACCCCATATAGACCTGAATAAAGATATAATAACAAATAAAAGACCAAGACACTCAGAAATATAATTGTGGCTCGGTGGTAGTGGTGTATGGTTGACATCTTGTGTTTGATTCGTTGTGGATGCATTTTTTCATTCCTTTTTCAATAATTAAAGTGACATCTTTTTACTTACATTTATCACTTAGAGAGTATATTTTCTCTGTTTACCTACTCGTATAATTTAATTTATCTACTGTTCGATTGTCCATTTCAATATAATATTATAATTCTTTATTTAAACTTAATAGTTACACATATTTTTACACGTTAACTACGTATATACATTGATAACTACAAATAAGTTATTTGCTAAAAAACCTGTTTTTATACTAATTAACACTTTTTTCAAAAAGAAAAAAAAATTATAGAAATTTTGGTACCCCATGATTTAAATCCTAAATTCGACCCTGGGTAGGAACATTTACATGTTACTTGGAGTGCTATTTTTCGTCGTCGGCATTTCAGCCACGTCATCGGCGCTTTTTAATGCTGAAAGACGATCTTGCCCTTGACTTTTTTAGATTACTTCACTAATGTTATGGAGTTAGATTAGTTAGATTAGGTAATGAAACTCGTTAACAAAGCGGTTTTAAAATTTTCAAACCGTTCCGCTGAAAGACGATCTTGCCCTTCACTCACACTAACAGTTACCCTCACACTCACACTTATTTACTCCACTCACTCTCACACTTACCCTCACACTCACACTTATTTTACCCCACTTACCCACTTACCCACTTACACTCCACTAACACCACACCCAACATTTTATATTAAAAAAAACCGTCTTTTTTTTTTTTCGAGAAATCCGATTTTTCTAGAGACCCGATTCCGCCTTTAAATGGATCGACGTACGGTTAGTACATTTTTTGTTTATATTATCCGTCAATTTTTGTACATTTTTTGTTTATATTAGACCCGATCCGATTTTTTGTTTAAAACTTGTGAGAAATGTGTGTTAGTTTATTAAAGAAATCGCATTTTGTTGTATAACATGTCGTTTATGTGCTTGATTTGTTGTGAAAATCGATGTTGAAATAGAAATCGAGGGTAGAAATGCATAACGAAAAAAAAAAACACGAACAGGGGCCCAGACGCATGAGTTTCGCGTCTGGGGGGCCTCTTAGACGCCAAACTCATGCGTTTGGGGGGCCTCCTAGACGCGAAATTCATGCGTCTGGGGGGCCTCCTCGACGCAAAAATCGTACGTCCGGGGGGCCTCCTCGACGCGAAACCCATGCGTCTGGGAGGCCTCTCAGACGCGTCATTTTGGCGTCTGGGCCCATGTTCGCACTTTTTTTTTGTTATTTTTCGACGTTATGCGTTATGATATTTTAATAAATATCGTGACTCGGGTGTCGTTATTTGTAATTTATATGATCAGAATTATTATTATAAATATTATTAGTTCGAAATATGAACAGAATTATCATGAATATCGTGACTCGGTTATTTTTTTTTAGTTGAAATTATACGAGATGTTTAAATGTTTTTTTTAGTTGAAATTATAGAATTATTAGAATTATTAACATCAAAATCATGTTTAAATGTTCAGATCTTTTTAGTTGAAATTATAGAATTATTAGAATTATCTTTGTATACGTTATGCGTTACGATATTTTAATAAATATCGTGACTCGGGTGTCGTTATTTGTAATTTATATGATTAGAATTATTATTAAGAATAGAATTATTATGAATATCCACTAGTACAAAAACTACTTATCGCAACGATCAAAAACTGCATATCGCAACGGTCGTTGACCGTTGTATTCCGGGGGGTTGCAATAGGTCCACCACTTATCGCAACGGTTCTAAAGCCGTTGCAAAAACATATTTCGCATCGGCTAAATATAATAACCGTTGCTAAAGATGTCATTTCGCATCGGTTAAAATGGTAACCGTTGCGAAAAGTTCATATATCGCAACGGTTGTAAAGGGTGACCGTTGCAAAAAGTGTACATTTTGCATCGGTTGACATCAATGACCGTTGCTTGAAGTGGTAATAAATTAGCATCAGTCAATACAAATGACCGTTGTGAAAAGTTTTTTTTTTTAAAATAATATAGCTACTGTAGCTGATATGCCACGATTGAACCATAACATTACATAAATAATCTTATACAACTACAAAAGTAAATAATTCGCACAAATAATCGCACCTCAACCACGAACAATTAACTAATAATAATGTATATATAGATATATAAAATCCATCCAATTACATATGGTGTAAGTTACATTAATAATCATGCACAACCCCAAAATTAAATACACAGTAGGAGCGATCGTTCTTTCAAAAATACCGAACTAATCAAGTAGTGCATGATTAAGCAATAATGCCGAACTAATCAAGTAGTAGGAGCCATCGTTCTTTCAAAAATATATATAGAAGAAAATTCATATATTCTAAATCATACGATATATACCAATAATATTATATCTACGACTAATTCAAGCTAAAGATGATTCTCCATAAAATAGGTAGCCCACAAATCTTGAACCTCATTCATCTCTTCAACCGTATAAGCATTCTTCGTTCCGAACCACTACCAAATCAAAAGATTTGTATTAGACCAGAAAACATATACAAGTAACCCAAATCAATTATTTTTACATTTTTTTTCTTCAAAAAACCAATCAAGTAAAAAATCCAATAATTGGAAATTAAACGTCAAGTGAAAATATTTAACTAGTAAATACCTTCTTATGATCTTCGATGTTCCGATACCGTCGAACTATATCTAACATGTACCGCATGACATAATAACCACACTCCGTGCTTCCATTTTGTTGATGACACTAGGAAAAAAACATTGATGCAACATTAAATGTGGCATGAGAAAAGGCGAAATTACAGTGAAACACAAACGAGAGAATCCAAAAAGAAGAATACGATCAAGAAAAAGGGTGACTAACAATTCAACCCACTTGTCTAAAACATGAACCTACCACACCCACCCTTCTTATTATCATCTCATCATATAATCACCTCATCGTATTTCAATCATTATATTCAAATGCACACCTATAAGACAAAGCTACAAATTCAATCATAAATCAACCCAAATCATCAGTTCAGCTTCACATTAGCTAACTTACACAAACCGACCTTAAATAAGCATATATGCACCCAAATTTGTACAATCGTGACTCGGTTTTTTTTTAGTTGAAATTATACGAGATGTTTATATGATTAGAATTATTATGAATATTATTAGAATTATTAATATCAAAATCATGAATAAATGTTTAGATGTTTGTATGCGAAATTATGAAATTAAATAATTGAAATTTTTCGTAAATTCATTTTGCGTTTTACTTTGTAACTAAGCAGTAATTTTTTATCGGTGTATCAGGAGGAGTTAGATGGCGACGGTATTGACTATCGCGTTTGTTTTATTTTTGGGCCAGCGTTCGGTAGTTCGGATGAGGCATTCAACTACGCTAGTGAGATAGGTTCGGCTCTTGGGTTCACCTTGGTGAAAGCGAGCAACAAAACGCAAAGTAATGTGAACCCGAACCGTCTTGGTCAAAATTACTTTAAATGCAACCGTAACGGAAAACCGGGAAAAAGTACCAAGAGTTCTCAGAAGATCGGGTGTGAGTTTTGGGTGAAGGCGTGCGAGAGCTTAGACAGGGAACGATGGATTTTAGCCATCGGTCCATGTGGCATGCACAACCACAAATTGGAGGTTTACGCTGACGGGCACAGACGTCTAGCCGCCCTTGACGAGGCCGAGAAACAGATTGTTCGGGACGGTATTCGGGACCACTTAACACCAGCCCAAATACACGACTGCCTTCATCGGAGAAATCCGGAGAAACCACGCCCATCGATCGAGACGATATACAATATCGGGGGGAAGTTGAGGGTGGAGGCAAGGGAAGATCGTAATGTCATTGAGCAGATGATGGTACTAGCGCGCCGGGCTGAATACATCCACTTCTTCTTCGAGCACGAGTTTACGAGTGTCGTGGAACGTATATTCATGGCTCACCCTGAGTCCGTGAAACTGTTTCGTACTTGGCCTTACGTAGTCACTATGGATGCGACCTACAAGACGAACACGTACGATATGAAGTTAGTGGAGATGGTCGGGGTGACACCCGTCGGGAAACCTTATCTGATAGCGTATGCCCTACTTCGACACGAGGACACGTTGTCCTATACTTGGGTGCTTGATAAGTTGAAGCTGCTAATTGGGGACCGGGCACCGAACGTGATTGTGACGGATAAGGATCAGGCGTTCCTTATCGAGGGTCTTTCCGACCCCGTAGACCCAGAATCTGCTCTGCACGTGGCACATATCTAACTGTGTGGAAAAACGTGCCATGTCTTTCTTTCAAAAACAGAAAGACCGCGTAGCGACCTTCATGCACGGAGTATGGTACCCTCTCCTGTATTCTACAAGTACGGTGGACCTCGAAACAAAATGGGACAAGATGAAGTCGACGTGGAGGTTCTCGGGAATTCCTCTTTACATTCATGACACCTGGGGTAATTTCAAGAAATGGAATCACGCGTACATTGACCGATACCTCCACTTTGGCAACACCACCACGTCCATCGTCGAATCTGCGCATGCGGCTTCGAAGAAGGCTCTTGGCACGTCGACAGAGTCCTTGGATCGGTTGTTCGATAGGATTGACAGGCTAATCGGTCGTCAGCAGTCAAAACTGCGGAAGAAGTTGGAGACATCCCGAAGGAAGCAATCAACTATTCTACCCCCAATTTTGATGAACTTGAGACTCCGGGTAAGTCGTAAGGCGTTGGACTTGATGACCGGGGAACTGTCTAGGATGCAAGAGTTGGGAGATCGGGTTTTTTACGAGTGCCGGTGTGTATTAAGGACGTCCAAGGGTTTGCTTGCGCATGTCGACTTGCCGGGTTGATGATGCGGAATTCCGTAGTGCAGTTGACCGACGTTCATGTGTTCTAGAGGACGCTTGACTACGCCGGGGAGGAAGTTATGCCCGTCAGCGACAAATTTCAGCTTGACGGGTTGATTGAGGAAATACGTGAGAGCGATCCGAGTATGTGGCGACATTACATTGACGTCCTGAATTCCGCATTACGTCCGGAGGAATCTGGTCTACTTGATCCTACCCCGAATCCAAACCCAGAAAATCTAAGGGGACAGGGAGGATGCTTATCGGAGTCGAACACGCGAGGAGGAGGTACGGGACCACCGACACGGGAGCGACCCCGAGTAAGTCGGCCAGGACTACGCACATGTCAACGCCAGGGAGTGGTCACTCGACCGAACCACCAACACCGACCGCCAGCCAGTCCACCACGGGCACATGGCAAGGGCAACCGAACGCCCCCCTGGAGGTGAACTACATGGGGGGGCCCTTCCCGGACATAGACAAACTTGTTGGTTTCATGTGTCCGTATCTCGTGAACTGGATAGATGTTATTGGAGACGGTCACTGCGGATTCCGTGTCATGGCTCATGCAGTGTACGGCGACCAGTCCAGTTATCCTCGCCAGAGAAGGGCGTTGTGGGAGCACATCCATTCCCCCATGTACGACAAGGTGTACGTCTTTGACGCCGATGGTCGAGAAGGCGCCATGATCCGTGTAGGTACGACGGTCTCGTACCCGGTAGGCGAGGAGCATTATCTCGACGATTGCGATCTATTCGGTTTTGCCACAATTAACAACTGGGTTATATGTCGAGTATCCGAAAACCTCACCTGCAGTACCTACTACCCGTTGCGAGAGATGCCAGGTAACCACCTCCCGTTCGGCGTAATGTGGATAATGCACGTTGAACGCGGGGGAGTAGGTCACTGGATGAGGTTGCGAATGTCTGAGAACTGCCTGATGGCTCCTACACACATCCTTTGGCGAGGCGCGCATGACGGTACTACAGTACATTGTCCGGAGTTTTACCGAGAACGTCAGGATAGGTGGGTCGAGGAGTGGAATGCGTACTTTCCGAGTCACCAGATTGATCAGAACGACCCAGGTGGTCGGAACAACCCCTTCAACTGTTAGTGTAGCATAAATATTTGTGGACATGACATAGGTCCACCCCGACGCGGCCACGCGCGGGTTTGGGGAGGCGAATGAATCTCCCTATGAGATGGTCAAATTGAAATTTAAATCGAAGTAGGAGTCGCCACCGAATTTTGTGGTTATTCGGAACCATTCGAGCCCACTCTATGTCGTAGTGGGCCGTATACAAAATACGGCCCATTTCCGATGTCAGAGTTTATTGGGCTCGTTCCTTTGCATATCGATACCGATGCCGACTGGAGCGGTTAATCGTATATTGAATGACTCTCGTTGCCAATGGGTTCGGACATCCGGAAACCATGGTTCTGAGTAAGGGGTGAGGGTACGTGTTGGGAAGTTCACTAAGAACACCCAACCCCGCCCGCACTTAGCGGCCTTTACTAAGATGTCGTTCGTTTTTGGTGTACACGGGTTAGTTCGACGGTTTAATGATATGCAAACATTATTTTCCTAAGCATGTGAGAAAAAATAAAATGGGTTGCTAAGTCGTTTAATGCATGTTAAACTAATAACGTCAAAGTTATTTTAGCATGTGAGTTCTTTTTAGTCTAATAAAACGATAAAAGCAAATAAAAAAAGCTACAAACACGAGAAAACGAGTTAGTAACGGTGAATAAATTGAATAAAGATATATATAAATAATATGCATGACTCGAAAAAAGTTTTAATGACACGTGATGGATTAGCACGTGTTGACCGAGGTCTAAAAAAGTATTTTATCGAAATATGTCGCGAAAGTCGCATTTTAATGTAAGGTTCGAAAAGAATTAAAAATTGAAAAGCGAAGAAACGAAAAAAAAGGACTCGGCCGAGCAGGCTGTGGCGCGAGTCGCCTGACAGGCGCGCGACTCGCATGACAGCCTGTTCGGGTTTTTTTGTTTTGTTCGAAAAATCGTTAATTTTTATAAATCGCGTACAAATATGGATTAATTTATACTCGATTCATATTTTCGATATTCGTCGTATTCGATATTCGATTATGAAATCGATATCTAATAGTCGGAATAATTTTATAAAAAAGTTTTGAAAAAAACTTGTTTTGAACGAAAAAAAGTGAAAAAGGAATTTTTAAACGAAAACGATATTAATTCTCTCCGCGTTTAAAATCATCGAATTTTGTTTTTAAAAAAAAAAGGATGATGATTTTATGAACCTCAACGAAAATTAATTTAATTTAGTTCTTGTAGATACGATATTCGATTAGAGAATCGGTATCGTATTTTAAGAACGTTATAAAAAATAGTTTTTATCATCGAAAATAAATAAAAATATGATGCGACAAACGACCCATATTAATAATGCGAAACGATCGATGAAAAATAAAAAAAGACGGACGAAAAGAGGGGAGAAAGACGTGAGAGAGAGAGAGAGAGAGAAAGGAGAAGAATCAGGTTTGATTTACACCCTCAACCTACATGCTTTACTTTTTCGGTATAGAGCTCGTCGGACGGTGGCTTAGGCACGGAAGCGTCGAGATGATGCGGGATAAGTTAGGGTGGTGCGGATTTTTGAGTATGAGGAGTGTCGGGTTCGGCCGGTTTGGACGGATCGGTTTCATCGAATTTTTGAAGCTACTTCGGGATTCCTTCGGACGTGTGTCGAGACTATATTTTGCTATATATCGAGTATGTATGTCTAATAATTATGGTGTGTCGGAATTCTTGGTATTTCATGTATATTTTGTGTTGAATATGAGGTCCTATTTATAGGAGTCGAGGTAGTCTTGCTTGTGTGGCAAAAAATACCGGTTTGGATAGAAAATACGAGAGTTCGTAAGGGAATAAACTTCTCGTTTCTTGGTGAAGAAGCCGAGCAACTCGGCTGAAACAGGGATATCTCGGCTGTCTTGGCCGAGTATCTGAGCTCGTGTTGCAAACTGTTTCGGTTTCTGGATAGAATTCCTGTTTGAGATCGAATTCTATCCTTAAACGGATTTGTTTAATATTATTTGAAAGCTGATTTTTGTGGTGTTTGAGTCCGAATCAGCCGTGTAGTGTCATGGCCAGCTCGTGTGACTCGGGAAAAAAATATCTTTGACCGGGTTTGACTCGGTTACTAAAAGACGGTTTTGCCCCTGGTGTCGGAATCGACCCAAATTAGTCTCATTTGACTCGAAACGGCCTACTGGGCCTGGATTAGAGGTTCGTTTTGTAAGATTTGTACTCCGTAATAAGCCTAAACCAAATGTCCATGATTTCGAGCCCATATCCGAGTCCATTAAAGCACGTTTGCGTCCTATCATCATCGGGTGTTTGGCGGGACCTACTATAGACACCTGGCGGTCAAAATGTGGGTGTCTACAATATTAGACCAGCATTTGTATTATATTCATATTTTAGACCAGTGTTGTATTCATTCGTAAATTTTAGAAGTCGGCAAATCCCACTATTAAGAAACAAACGAACATAAAAAAACATCCGAAATGTAAAAAGAAACGAGTAGCCAACATAAACATATTACAAGTCATCCAAAAATCATCCGAAATAAAACATGATATCCCTAACTGTTAAGACATATAGAAATTACAAATAAAATGGAAACGAGTAGTCAACATAAAAGAAGTACAAATCATCCACAATCATCCGAAATTACAAGCATGAAATCCGAAACACAAAAGACATAAACAAATTACGAATGAAATCCAAAGCAGTCAACGGTGACCTCGTTTCCCTTGGGATCGGGGTGGGCGGTCACCCGGGTAGGGAAGAACGGGCTGGAACGACGCCATGAGCTCATCAAAATACGCAAGGCGGGCATCCGGATCGTCGCTAAAGTGCTGAGCTGCACAAAAGCGCTCCATCAACGAGAGAGCGGCCTGAAACAAGGTGGCAGAGGTTAGTATAAATGTACATGCAAATAATTATTGTTACACACCAAAATACGAACTGAGTACCTGTTGCGATCCCCCTGCGAGCGTCGCCTGCTCCTGCACCTCGGCGGCGGATGGTGGTATGATCCTGGGGTGGGAGACTCTCCCGTACCAAGCGTGGTAATCCGGAGTCACTTCCCCCGGGAAGTCCACGGGCCGCGAGAGCCTCCTCGGGTCAGCGCGCATGACATAGGCACTCCTCCACGGGTGGGCCGAGTACACCGGGCCGAAGTCAAGAAGGTAGTTCCCACCTCCATGCCTCGGTCGATGCGCCGTAACCGGCTCGGGCATCGACTCGGGTATAGTCTGGACGTAGCCTAACTGTCTGATGACCCGGTCTCCCTGGTAAGGCTCAACGATGTCCATAAAGCGCAGTATCCCGAAGTAGGTAGTGGTACGGTGCACCGTGTGAGCGTTCCGCACGAAGGGCTCCCAACAGACCCGATCTGCTGTCAATAAGTCAAGTGATCGTCGGTAGGCCAAAAGGTTGCTCCCGCGCGCCGATGGTTTCCCGACGCCTACCCACGCAGTCGCGCGTGGCGAAATCGGCGAAATTGGGATCGGTGCCCCTGGCCTAAAGTCGGGGAAGTACTCATCCACACCTGAAGCAAAGTCAAACACCCGGCCAAAGTGGTGAACCCCTCCCTCGAAGCCATCCCTAAATTCCTGTACAGCCACGCCAACGTACCAGCACCCCACGCAAAACCAGGAATCGAGTCCAAGCTGTTCATCAGTGGGAAGACTGACGGACGAATACGATCGCTCGACCTATCCACAAAGAGGAACTCCCCCAACAACGTGATCAGGTAACCCTGCACAGTCTGCTCATGGGTCCCAGTGCTCATCTTCTCACACACAGCCCTCGCTAGTACCGCCCCGCTCCTGTAAATGGGAGGGCCCGCATCCCCCCTGGGTGCCCTCAACTGCAAATCATTCATCCCGAAGAAGTTCCCCACAGAGGCCTTCCCATCAGCCAGACCCCCAGTCTCGTTAAGAAAAACACATGGCTCACCCTCTATAGACAGCCCTAAGATCCTGGCGACATCGTGCAACATGATAGTCATCTCGCCGAACGGCATGTGGAATGTGTTCGTATCCGGCTGCCACCTCTCGACGAATGCTGTAAGGAGCGGTATGTCCAAATTGCGTAGAATGCACGCCCGTAGGTGAATCAGGCCCGACTGTCGGACAGCATCCACTACCTGAGGAAAGCGGTCGAACGACTCCAACTCCCTCACAATCCGAGGACGGTTGTAGGTCGTCAGAAGAGTTAGCGCGTGCCCTGGCTCTGACCAAAGCAGACGCGCAATATGACCCCCAAAGCTCGGGATCACCGACAGATCGATGGGACCTCCGGGACTAGGTCCCTGCAGAATCCACGAAGTGTCGCTCTGTGGATGCCGGGGGGCCTCGAGCCCGAAGTACCCACACTACCCTGGAAAGTTCCTCCAGGCCCCTTCCTGTAGACAACAGCCTTACCCTGCTGTGATGTCTCCGCGTCCGTCTCCTGCTCCCGCTCCTCCGCCTGCTGCTCCGAGAAGTTGTCTGGAAAAGCGTGTCGCATCTCCTCCTCATCGAACTCCATGTTCAGGTCGGCAGACTGCAACGACCTGGACGGCTCGCGGAATTCACCGCTCGCGGTTCCCTCCGAAGAACCGTCAGGTGTACCGCTCGTGATACGGAAAGGTGGAACATGAATGTCATGTGTCCCCCCATGAGAGGAAGACGATGGCTCTAGTGGGCCGGTAGGTGGCGGCCCCGGCCTACCCATAGCACGAGTGGACGCAGTGACGACCCTACCGTCCACCCGGCTACTCTTCCCCTTACCAGCCATCTAATTTTACAAATTCCACACGTTGATAAAACGAAACTATGTCACTTGTTAATAATAATAAGAAATGAATTTAACGTTCTCGTACTATTCTTATTACTTGAAAAATCAATTGATATAAAATTTGATATGTAATCAGAAAAAATTTCTATTACTGATATAATAAGAAATTAATATGAAATTACTATTCTTATTACTTTCAACGTTGTCGCTTGATATAAAATTTAATTTAAAGAACAAATTACTGATAACGTATATTCTTCTCAACTTAATTATTTTCAAAAAAGACTATTTTTTTAGTAAATTCTACTAACCTTAAAATTAGTACTCATCGTTATCCCAATTGGGTGTCCGATTTTAGCAAGAGATAACGATTACAAGTTTTTCACCTAAATTCAACTTTTTAGTTATTATTTTTCACCTAAATTCACCTAAATTGATATTTTCAACCTAGAGATCCATATATTTTTTTGATTACAATTTTTCAAAAGTATTTCAAAACCTAAACATATCAACAATTAGTCCTGAATTTCATAATAATAATTCTAATAATATTCCTAAACATATAAACATTTCGTATAATTTCCTAATAATAATTCAAACAACCAACACCCCAGTAACGATACGAACATCTAACGAAAAATAAACGAACTTTACGGATATCGTAACACATAACACAAAAAAAAAAAATATCGAAAACAGGTACAGACGCATGAATTTCGCGTCGATGAGACCCCCTGGACGCATGAATTTCGCGTCTAGGAGGCCTCTCAGACGCATGAATTTCGCGTCTAGGGGACCTCCTTGACGCGAAATTCATGCGTCTGAGGGGCCTCTTAGACGCGAAATTCATGTGTCTAGGGGACCCCCCAGACGCGGTTTTCCGGCATCGAGGTCTGTTTCCAGACCCAGTTTCGCGAAAAATCGAGCCCCATTTCGCAGAAATCGATCCCACCATCAGCCAAATCGATACCAAAATCGAATATAGAAAACAATAACTACTCAATTAGGGTATATATCACACACAAATTAGCTATGGGGAACCTAAACTATCAATCTAATATTAATTATGATCGAACAAATTGATCCAAAATAATCAAATACAAGCTAAAAGGTAATACAAAATAGATAGATCTACTTACTTGAGTACGGATTTGGAGTTGGAGTGGAAGCGGTTTTATATTTGAAAAACGATTTTTTAAGAAATTGTTTAAGGGAGAGAAAGAAGTGAAAATGAATTGTAAGGAGAAGGGGGGTTTATATATAAATTTCCTAAACATATTCCCGGGATACATTGAGACACGTGTCTCGGAGACCGTTCAATAGTCCAAAAACCGACATTTCAAATTAGTCGGGAATATATTTGTTACGTTAGTTAAGAAACTTAATTAAATTGATTAGAATATATTACATAAGGGTAAAAGAGTTACGTTGAGACACGTGCCTCAAAAACCGTTCAAGAGTACAAAAACTGTAATTTTAATTTACTCGGAAATATTAATTACATTAATTAACAAACTTAATTAATATCAATAATCATAATTAGGGGAAGGGTAAAAGAGTAAATTCACGTATAAAGCGCCGACGACGTGGCTGAAATGTCGACGACGAAATGTAGTAGTGGTTACTTGAGACATCTTGGGTTCAAACACCTTTGAATGAAATTTCACTTTTAATTGTTTTCCATTTTTTTTAAAACAAAAGTTCATAGTTAGAATTGAACCCAAGACCATTTGACAAGTAATTAACAGCTCTATCACTCTTATCACAACACCAAATTAAAGTATCACTAACAGAGATTAGTTTTGAATAGAATATTCTGCGTGTTTCTTCTCAGTAGGGTTACAAGCATATATATATGTGTGAATACAATCTGTTAGTTCCTAATTACAAGAGCCTAATTATCTAGAAAGAAGGTAACAAAATATATGCTAACATATTACAAAATATACATTGCTATATTTGTTATATTTGACTGATCAAATATCGCAAATATCCTAATACAAATTGATAAGAAATACTATTAAAAGTTTTATACTCCTGATTGATTCTCATGGATAATAAAAAAGAACATTTTTAAATCGTCATTGATAGTCACAACTTGATTGGGTTAAAAACATTTTTTTTAAATAATGCTCTAAAATAAATAAAATAACGTTTTGATTAGATTTAGAAACTATTTCAAGATTAAAAAAATAGGGTCTACTTGTATTGCAAGTTTCCCATGAAAAATAATTTATTGTAAGGCAGAAACCCAGTAATTTTGTTTGAACCCATTAAAGTCGCCACTATCACTGAGGATTTGAGATAAATTAAAATTGGAAAACAATTAGAAGGAAAATTGCATGCAAGGGGGTTCAAACCATGGATGTTTCAGGTAATATGTGAATGTTTCACCACTACGACACTATACAAACCCTGTTCATATAATGCTACGAATTATATTTCTTAGTGTGAACAGTAGATAATAGGACACCTAAACCCGCCATTGGGAGTGACATGTTATAAGTTTTTTTTTTTGCGTTATTTTTATTTTACAGACCCGCCATTGGGACTGCCGGGTTTATTCCGCATAAAAATGAAGCACAACCCGAACCTATCAGAGCACCATTTTGTTAATTAGTTTTTGTTCCGATCCAAAACGATAGTAAGTTTATTTATGAGCATTATTTTGACAAAAAGTTTCAATTAATGCCCATTAAAATTGATAATGAATAATGTATGACTGTGGGAGTTTGAGTTCTTACCAACTGGATATGCTTTTAGATGTTATTCTCAACAAATAAAGAGAAGATTAGGCCTCAGAGTCGGATTAATAACAAAAAAATCCACTATTCAACGAATCTTTTGTTAAGTCTCTATTTTATTAAAGCAAAGTCTTTTTAAGCTTTAATATTCATCATCACAAAAAAAAACTTATGTGTCACTCTCACAATTATTTTGGCATTCTTTTTGTAACAATCCATTTTTTTAATGACTTAATTAAATAGATAATGCCGAAATTTATCTAAGTTATTTCATTAAAATCATATCAAAGTGTAAATAAATCCAAATCGCTACGGTTCCTTAAAATAAACGACTATTAATCACATAATTTTGATTCACTAGTACAAAATATAGATTGTATTTTTATGCTAAACATATTATTAAATCTCTCACTCGATTCCTCCATCATCTTATACCTGCAAAAAATAAAATAGAGGCCGCTGATAACCGTAATGAGAGGCACTGAGAGGCGATTTCTTGGCAATTTTGATCGAGTTTGGGAACCATGGCACATAATTCTGCAAGCCAACCCAAGAGCAAGCAAAAATGTTCGCTACAGAAAGCGCGTGATAGTTATAACAAGGAACGTAACACAAGTTGCATTCCAAAAAAGCGGATGAATGGACCAGATGAGAAAGATGTGCTACGTACCAAAGCTATGCATGAGATTAAAGGAATACCAGGATTGGATTTGGAGGATGAAGAGATAGTTGAGGACTCCATTCGTATTACTCAACGTGGAAAGAAGAAATCTAACGTGAATCACGGTATCAATGAAAATGTGAATGCAAATTTAGAAATGACTAATGAGGGTAATTTTCTCCAATTCACTGCGGATGATGTTCATGATGAAATGGAATGCTAGAATTCTGCGGTGTTTTGCTATATACTTGGTGCAAATCCACCTTGGGAAGTCATTCTAGGATATGTCAATAAAGTCTGGGGTAAGTATGGTCTTGATAATGTATTACTCTTACCAAATGGGATCTTCCTAGTGAGATTCAAATATTTGAAGGGTCAGGAGGCTGTCTTAGAGATGGGATATCATATGTTTGACAATAAGCCATTTATTGTTCGACCTTGGACAACTGATACTATTCTGATGAAGGAAGACATTAAAAGTGTGCCTTCATGGGTTACGATTCATGCTCTTCCATTGAAATTTTGGGAAAATGCTTGCATGCAGTGGGGGGTCTTGCAGGAAAGTTCTTAAAGGCTGACCAAGCCGCTGTGGAGAATAAGAGGCTTGGATATGCGAGGGTACTGGTGGAACTGACATTTGGTCAGCAGCTTCCTACCCATGTCATGTTTAAGGATGAGAATGAGATTATTCAAAATATGGCTTTAGAATATGAGTGGAAGCCTGTTATCTGCCTTAAGTGTAAGGGGATGGGGCAGGCCATAGAGCAATGTAGGGAATAAGTAAGGAGGGGTGAAAAAACCTCAGGAGAAGCAATGGAAGGCAGTACCACAAAAAAAGACTACCGTTCATTAACTAGTGATCCTTGCTCAGAGGACTCAAAAGCAGTCCAGTAATTCAGTTGGAGAAACCCAAAATGCTATTGATACTGGTGAATTGCAATTAGTACCTACTAATACAACAACATATGATTCAGTAGTAGGTCAACCTGTTTTGATCCCAGGTACAGGAATAGGTACCCTTCTTCTAAATATTAATCCTCAATGACGTATAATATAGGTTTTTGGAATGTGAGGGAGATGAATGATGTTAATAAACAGAAATTGATTAGTTGTTTCTTGCAAAATAAAGATCTCAGTCTTTTTAGTCTGCTAGAGACAAGAATAAAAGGGAATAAGATGCAGAATGTAATTCAGAGTGTGTGTGCTGGTTCGAGTGTGGCTACTAACTGTTATCAACACACTGGTGGGAGAGCTTGGCTTATTTGGAAGCCTTCTCATTTTGATGTGTGGATACTATAGTCTCATGCTCAGTTTATTCATGCTAAGATTGTTCATAAAGGTGAACTTTCTCATTGCTTTCTTACCTTCATTTATGCTTTTAATGAGGGGGTGGAGAAAATATAGTTGTGGGATCAATTGAGACTGATTGCAGCTAGTAACACTGGTCCATGGGCTATAGCTGGGGACTTTAGTACTGTTATTCACCCGGATGAAAGACTTGGAGGAAGTTCCAAACAAGAATATATTGATGAGTTTATCCAATGTATTGGGGATTGTCTTATGGTGGATATAGGGGCTACTGTTGCCTATTACACATGGAACAATAAACAAGATCCTCAACATAGGATTTATAGTAGACTAGATAGGTTTATGGTAAATGTTGAATGGCTACAGACTTATCCTAATATGAAGGCTAACTTCCATCCTGAAGGAATATTTGATCACAACCATTGTTTGGTTTCTTCTAACAATGGTGGGAGTACAAGGAGCCGTTTCAAATTCTTTGATATGTGAACTACCCATTTTGAGTTCCTTCCCATTGTTGAGGCTCAGTGGCAAAGGCATATTGAAGGCACCAAAATGTTCAGGTTTGTAAAGAAATTGAAAGGCTTGAAACCTTAACTTAAACAACTGAATAGGCTGGCATTTTCTGATATTGAGGCCAGGTCTGCTTAAGCTAGCAGGCAACTTGAAGCCATTCAGTAAAAGTTGCAGTTAAATATTACTAACCCTGTCCTGATTACTAAGGAAAAACAGGTTGCTGGTGAACTAAGAAAACTTATTGACCAAACCAATGCATTCTTGAGGCAAAAGGCTAAATCAAACTAGATCAAGGATGGGGATGATAATTCTTCTCATTTCCATAGAACAATTAAACAAAGATGCCAGCAGAACAAAATTTTGCAGGTGAAGGATATTGCTGGAGAACTACATTCTGATCCTCACAGCATTCAGGATGCATTTCCTTCTTATTACAAGGGTCTATGGCGGAGTACCAAGCCTACTGAACAGGTGATATAGGAGGTTATTCAGAAAGGGCTTGCTACAGCCCCCAACATGCTATACTCTTGATGACTCCTGTGATAGATAAGGAGATTAGGGACACAGTGATTTCTATTCCAAATGATAAGGCCCCTGGGCTGGATGGATACTAATGGTTTCTACACAAAAAAAAACTGGGAGGATTATTGGTGAGGACGTTTGTGCTGCTGTCAAAGACTTCTTTCAAACTGGCAAACTCCTACACCAGATTAATGCTACTAATTTGACACTAACCCCAAAATGTGAGAGACTTGATGATCTCAAGTAGTTCCGGCCTATTGCTTGCTGCATTTTAATCTACAAGATCGTCTCTTAATTACTTTGCAACAGATTAGCAAGGGTTCTGCATGATCTAATTCATGAGACTCAGGGTGCATTTGTTAAAGACAGGTCCATTATTAAAAATATACTGATTTGTCATGATATTGCTGTAACAACCCGAATTTTCGATGACTTATTTTAATAGATAATATGGACAATTATCTAAGTCATTTAATTAAAATTATATCAGAGTGTAAATAAATTTGGATCGCTACGGATTCTTACAATAAATGACTATTAATTACATAGTCTTGATTCACTAGTACAGAATATAGATTGTATTCTTATGCTAAAAATATTATTAAATCTCTCACTCGATTCTCCCATTGTCTGATACCTGCAAAAAATAAAACAGAGGCCGCTGAGCGGAACAACAACCAAACCTGTCTTCTAACATCACCTCATACACATAAGACAATCATGTGAATAATCAACAATATGCTTACAAAAATATTAATGGATATCACTTAACATATAATTTTCTTTAATTCAATTAATCAACATGTGAGGTGATGAAAACGGTAAGGTTATAGAAAATGGAACATTGACAGCTATTTGATTTTGAAAGAATTCAATTTTCACGTAAATAGAGAATAAACACATGAGTCGTGGCCTAGTACCACCATTACACCCTATTGGCTTACATCTACTACAAGAAAATACTATTTTAGCTACCTTACACGCGCGACAAAAAATGTCAGTCGCTCCAGTAGCGACCGAAAAAAACTCGGGAGACCGATATCAGTCACTAGGCAAAGAGACCGTGTGGGATGAGGGTTGGGATAAAATGAACACAACTTAGCGACCGATATCGGTCGCTACGGAAAAAGATGCGCGGCCGATATCGGTCGCTAAGTGTTATTATAAATGTAATACAGCGATCGATATCGGTCGCTAAATAAGGGGCTAGCGACCGATATCGGTTGCTAAATGAAGAAAAAAAAAAAGCTTAGCCAACCGACAGAAAAAGATGCAAAAGACCGGTATCGGTCGCGCATCTTTTTCCGTAGCGACCGATACCGGTCGCTAAGTGTTATTATAAATGTAATACATCGATCGATATCGGTCGCTAAATAAGGGGCTAGGGACCGATATCGGTTGCTAAATGAAGAAAAAAAACAAGCTTAGCCAACCTACAGAAAAAGACAGGCGACCGCTATCGGTCGCTAAGAATCTGAGTTTTTTTAAAAAAAAAAAAAATCAGACGAAGCCCCTCTCTCTCTCTCTCTCTCTCTCTATATATATATATATATATATATATATATATATATATATATATATTCTCTCTCTCTCTCTCTCTCTCTCTCTCTATATATATATATATATATATATATATATATATATATATATATATATATATATATATATATATATATATAACCTCGCCTCCCCTTCTCTCTAACATCAATCCCCTCCTTTCCTCTTCATTCCTTCCTTTTTTTTCTCTCATTTTCCTTGATTAAGGTATGTTTTGATCTATACTTAGTTTAAAATATTTCATAATCTTTGTATTTATTGATTTTAATAAATTAGTTATTGAGTTAGATGTTTTTTAGTATAGTTTAGTTGTTGTCGGAATATTTAATGTAGTTAGCATGTTAATTGCCCATAGGTTCCCCCAATTTGAAATAGGTACATTGTTAGTATAAAGTTATGGTTTATGGTTGGATAGTCGAATGAATTGGATTTTTTTAATGAGTTAGGAAATTGGAAGGGAAAATATAATTAGACAATTTAGTAACATAATTAGGCGGATTAGGTACAAATAGTACTATGTTTAGCTGAATTGAGAATTTAACTAAATATGTAAGTAGTATATATTACTAAATTAATTTAGAGGAAATAATGTGTATTTGGTCATTGTCTAAATTTTTTTAGATAAAAAATGAAGATATCTGAACGAAAATGGATGTATGAGGAAAGATTGTATAAGAGAAGATGTCTCACAGCAGAATTTTTAAAGGGTGTTGATATTTTTGGGATTTTGCTAAACAACAACCCGAATACGCATCTGATGGTAAACTTAGATGCCTTGTGTGAAATGTAAGAACCTCAAATTCTTGGAGATTATTGTGATTGAGGAACGTATTATCTCAAATGGGTTTTATCCAAATTATTATCGTTGGATCTGTCATGGTTAGACGTCTCCTGTTGAGGGATCTGAGGTTGAACAAAATGAGGGGAGTTGAGGGGATTGATAGTTAATGTAGTTGAGTGCAATGTGTTTAATGACGAAGCATGTATACTAATGATGATAACCAAGCAACCCCAAAAGAGCCAAACCCACGAGCGAAAGCATTTTTTGATATGTTAGACGCTTCGGGGAAGGCGTTATATGGAGGGCGTAATATGACATTGTTAGAAGTCATGTCTATGATAGTGACCCTTAAATGTGAGTATAACCTACCATTTGGGTGATGTTGCATTTTAGGAGAAACACCGCCTCGGTACTTTTGCTGGGGAGTAAAGGTTGGTACCTGAAATGTTAGATATGCAAGCAGAAATAGCGGATATAGCAGATAGCAAGATAGCATACAGGAAATGCAATTAAACATCCATAGGCTAGCTTGCGCCGGAGAAAATGATTTTTGCTTCATTTTGAAATCGAAGTCCTGAGAGCAGCTGACGTGCTAGGAGATAATAGATTTTCAAAATTGAAGGCTTAGAAAAATATTTGCAGTCTAAAAGGCCAAAGTTTGACCTTGTCAGAAAGGTTTTTTTTTTCGAATGGCTAAGTTGTGCAAATTTCAAAGTAAGAATTCAACTTAAAGAGAGAGAGGCATATTGACAGACTCGACTCTAGACGCGACAGGAGGAGTTGATAGACACGACTTGGATTCTCGAAGGGTCTGGTCGTGACTCGGTAGGGGGTGGGCCACCTAAGATGATAAAACTCTTAAATCGCGCTACTCCGTAGCCTAGGCGAGTGGCAACACGGTTGAACCTCGAAATGGGAAAGATATGTTATAGTGGGATTGCAGTGGTCTGTAATAAGGTTGTTCCTGCATGAGAGGATATAGCAGTAGCACTGCTGTAGTCTAGTGTTCTTTTGAATTTTTGGGTTTGGGGTACCTCTCTAAAGTAGGTGTTGCTTCTAGTCCCTGACAGATCCTTGTCTTCGAATGAGCCGACTACTACGACACACTATAGAAAGGTGGCAAGATTTTTAAAAATCTTTTGGATTTTGCGAGTGGAGGAGAACTTCTTCCAAAGAGAAGCCCCCAGGACGACAAAGCAAACCGTAGAGAACATGACAGTGTCGTGATAAGAATGATGGTGCTTTTTGAATTTGTGTCAATGTGGGTGGTTGTGCCCTTGTTGAAAGGCTGCCTACATATTCACGTGTAATGAAATCAAACCAAATCCTAGTTCAGGAGATTGGAAGATATATTATAGTGCCTAGTTTATAAGGGCCTTGTGTGTAACTAGCCATATTGACGGTGTGGGCTAGGTACATTCCCAATGATGTCTTGATCAAAGGGATAGAACAGCTGGGATGTTGATCCTATGATTGTGAGCGTTTTCCGGAGTAGCCCCAAGAGGTGGTGTGAACTATTTGAGCATGTTCTACGCCGACCGTAAGTTGAGTTCCCGTGTTTGGGGCTGGTAACTGGTTTGGATGTTTCTTGAAATGTGGGGCCAGGTAGTAAGTGGCTTTGATGATTTAAAATCTGGAGCTCGATTTTGTGGAGTTAAAGTTTCGAGGGTAAGGTAATGTGGTAGGAAATGGGGAAGTTGAGTAAAAATGACTCGACCTTCGATTGGGGTAAGATTGATAATGCGGGATCTGATTTCCATGTCTGACCCTAATGGTTAGGGGGTACCCTATGGAGCTTGAATCCTCAAAATTCTGGGTTGTCTCTCGGCCTTGGTCTCGAGAAGGTCTTGAGGGTTGTAATGTGGGAAGGCTAGACGTGGTGTTAGCTGATCGGCCTGATTGTTTCTCCTCTATTTGATGGTATGTGAATCGATAATTTTTGAATTGACTGTACCCCGGTCAAGGGACATTCATTTGAGTTGACCGCTAATCCCGGTCATGGGTTTTTGAATTTTTTTGGTTGACCTCTTTGTTGGAAATATAAGGTCACTATAGGGGCGATATATAACTAGAGAATATACGTTGTTGTGTCGTGGTATGAAGGCCACTGAATGAGAAACAAAATCGCCCCGACTATGGTACAAATCGGAATGGGCGTCGTCCCCCAAGGTCACACTCCCTTCAGCAACCACCACGGCCCACCACCTTCATCTCCCTTCTCAGCCACGAATCAACCACCACCTTCACTAACCTCTTCCATTCCCTAGGCCACTCTGGCTGACAACTCCGGCGCACCTCCACCTCCGGCCAGAACACCACGCGCCACCCAACTCCCTCCGTTCTCCGTTCTCCTCGCCGCCTCTCACAAACACGCGCGCAGCAGCAGCGTCGAGCTTGACCACCGCCATCAACCTTCCCCGATGGCAGCTCCAACAACGACAACAACAACACAACAGCAGCAGCGTCGCGCGGCATTTCCGGC
Source organism: Agrostemma githago (assembly GCA_958450325.1). Lineage (NCBI taxonomy): Eukaryota > Viridiplantae > Streptophyta > Magnoliopsida > Caryophyllales > Caryophyllaceae > Agrostemma > Agrostemma githago. The sequence goes on from OY288255.1 coordinate 52,926,536, forward strand.
GAAGAACGACGGCACCTCCGGCGAGTATCGCCGGCGTCGACACCAACTCCGGTGTTGACTCGGTTCGACCCAGATACGAGTTCGAGGATTAGAAACCGATGTTTAAATGAAGACTCGGAGTTATTAAATTGAATTAGAATAAGTGAAGTTGATGTGTGGGTGAGTTGTCACCCTATGAAGTGATCGAACGAAACAGGAACGATCGGGCGGAATTGAGATTACCGCAGGGCAAAGTTTTGCCCGGTGATTAGTTATGCAAAATCGTAGGACGAAATTTCACCGGATGGGAATCATATGGTGAAGTTTAGTTGATGAGCATTTGGGCTACCACTATTGGGCTTAGAAGATTAGGGTTTTGAGACCCCTCTTTTCTCTGCTCTCTATATATTTGTAGCCCCTCATTTTTGAGGAAGAGACACAATTACACCACAACACTACCTAAGCAAACACATTAGTAGATTATTAGTAGATAATTAGTAGATTATTATTAGTAGATTACTATTAGTTTTTAGTAGATTAATTAGTAGGGAGATTTTTGGAGGGTGACAATCCAAAAATCTCCACTTATTCTAGATCTAATTAGTTTCCTTTTTAATTGGTATACAAGACTCCATCTTTATTATATTCAAGTTTTTATTGAAGGTCTTTTGGAGATTTTCAAGGGGTTAGTGACAAATCCATTGTCATTTTTATCAAGCTTCTCCTTATTTTATTGCAATTCTCGTTATTATTATCGTTTTCCTCCATAGTCGGTATATATTTCTCTTCCTTTCCCTAATCTCAAGTTAGATTTAATTTCGTTCTAGATTTAATCTCTCGTCTAGATTTAATTTAGTTATTGTTTTCCTTAGATTTAATTATTATGCTTGTTTAGTTGATTTCTCCTTAGTTATCGTTTTATTAGTTTCCATTATGAATAGTGAGTAGATTTCTTGTTAGGGGTTTAGGGAGGAAGATCTTGGGGAATATGAATTAAAGAATTTTGGTTGGGTTGGGCAAGATGTTGATTTATCATGTTTGAGTTTTTGTGTCTTTGTTGACTTAGAGCGTACGGCTAAATCGACCTTGACTCACTCCTATCAATATGGGGAAACTCGGGGTAGGAGTTACCTTGACTTGAGACTTACGCTTTCTCGCCGCGAAAGCGGGATGTAGATAAGTTGGGTGAAGAAAACGAAAGGTGGCATTCTCCCTCAATCGACTTTGTGACCGACCCATAATTCCGAGACTCATAGAACCCGATTTCCGATTCCCGACTCCCCCTAACACCTTTCCTTTACTTGATTTCCCTTAATTATTCTAGTATCGTTCTCATTAGCTTAGTTCGTGACCAATCAAAACCCCCCTTAGATCCCAATCAATAGACTAGACTTAGACTCGACTTCCCATATGTTCCGTCCCTGTGGATCGATCCCGACTTGCCGCTATTACATAGTAGTTAGTTGGAGTTTATAAATTTTGTTTGATCGTGTTAGATAGGCGACAATCCGACGCGCATCAAAAACATGCTATCGATCATCACTTTCCCCACAATTAGAGATATACATACTCTTCATAAATTATAAGATATCAACTCTAAAATTGATGCATGAATAATTTTATCAAATAAGTTGAATGACTTCCCCCACATGTTGTCACGCCACGAAATAGTGACAAACATAATCGTTCAAACAAAATATACAAATTATTCATTCATTAATCATCTCAACTTTTAGATATCAAATAATTGTGCATGGCAATTTATCTATTCCATAATCTATTCTTAGAGTAATTTATCAAATAATTCATCCAATTATTTAATACATATTTGATCAAGATTATGCATGTCATTAAAAATAAAATATTTAACCCCCACATATAGCTTATTTAACTCAAGTGAGCATTGATGTGTCTCTAGTGTAAAGTTAAATTCTCCTTCCAAATATATCAAAATAATTTACAAGACAAGTACACACACGTGCCTTTCCAAAACATTAATAAGGATACGAAAAATCACACTAATATATAATCCCAACATATATTATACATATAAGATTTTCTCAAGCAAAACATACATGATGTTCTTAAATTAATTAATGAATAATATTCAATATCGTATGTATTAAGTGCATAGAATAAATTTATAACGGCTATATAATAAATTTATAACGGCTATATAATAAATCCAATATTGCTCTCATTACTCATAAGAGCATATATAATCTCCACAAGGTCATCTTCCAAGACAACATAATTTGCACAAAAATCACTAATAATTAATTATTACTCCACTAATAATCACATTAATTATTTTGATCGTAGGCATTTAATATTCTCCATAAACACAAAAAAACATTCACCTTTTAGTTGTATACTAATACAAACATGTGTGTCAATTCATCATTCATCATAAAATATTGAGACTAACACATTCAACATATGTTCAAAAACAACATAACATCTTACTCTTATCAGATAATTTATCTTCCAATCAATGACGACAAATGATACTCATCTACCAAACGTAATTATTTTATCATCATGAATCACAAGAAGACAAGAACTAATCTCATAGATACCATACCTCATTCTCAATGATGAATGTTGATAATAAAATAAGATAATACCATCCACTCATAAATCTTCAAAAACTTTCAGCATACCACCACGACATTGTGTCCCGTTTTCCGAAAGGTAAATGACAGAATGAGCTCACGAATTCAACTAAAGAGTTGTAGCCCTTCTTATTAGCTTTCCAACGCCATATTACATTTCCCAATCGGAGGTTTAGAGACGGAGTTATTGCCATAATACCGAACTGCTGTCTCACCCTCAACGAGATGAATCTTACCAACGAAACAAGATAGTCAATTGAAACAATTCCAATGACAAGTGATGAACACAGCCATAATAATAGTCATATAATTTCGTTTCTTAATTTTTGGAAATATAGTGTCACTATAGGGGCGATATATAACTATAGAATATACGTTGTTGTGTAGTGGTATGAAGGTCACTGAATGAGAAATGAAATCGCCCCGACTATAGTACAAATCAGAATGAGCGTCGTCCCCCAAGGTCACACAACAGTATTCCTAAAAGGTTGTGTACTCAACCATTAGGAGTTGGAACTCGATGGTTTACTCAGAATTTATCACAGAGATTTGGATGATGACATTTGATGTATATGCTCATATGTCTTATCATGCTCATACTTATATAATAAGTGTCATATGAGACTAACCTCAAAAGGTATCCAAAGTCACTTTAAGATGAAAAATAAATTATCATTATTCTAAATATATTGACATTCATAACCATACTAATAAATTGGTGTCAATATGCTACTTAATGGGATATACCCTTACTATGCAACAATAGTCAACATATTGTCTTTGCATTATTTCTAACACTCCTAACCCCGGTCATGGGATTCTTCATTTGAGTTGACCGTGCCCCGATCAAGGGATTGACCGTACTCTGGTCGAGGGAATGACCGTATCTGGTCGAGGGATGTTGAGAGTTCTTTTTTATCATGGCCATCTCTTTCATTTTGGCTTTTTGCTTTTTCCTCGGACTTTTTATTTTTTTGTCCATCTTTTTTTTAACGGTTATCCCCCCCTATGGTTTTGGTGATAAGCACGGGTATTCCCGGATCTGTGGCTTCAATTTGTGGGCGGATCTGAGGTTGGGCCTATCGGTTGTATTAGGCCTTTTGGAGCTAAGCCTTTGTAGAGTGTAAGCATAGTTGGTGTTTATGTGAGTGAAAACTCGCGGTGGAGTGTTCTATATTAAGCATGGTGGTTTGAATCTCGAGATTGTCAGCATAATTCCGAGCAAGCTTGGTGGAAACATCGTCCTAAGTTGGGTATTTCCTAGCGTTGAGCGTATAGAACAACGATGCTTCCTTTTTTTTGGTCAGACTAACGCCTAAGGTAAGGATTGGTCAGTCTTATTGGAGAGGTGTTTATTGTGGGAAATGGGCTTGCCTTCCGTCTTGAACCCAAACTAGGAAACTACCTAGATTTGTCATAGGATTCGATACCGCTCCTGTTAGGGCTAGTTATGTGGCTTTCTATGCCAGACATGGAACATGTAAAGGAAAACACGGGTCTCGGTTTCCTGGAGTCATTATAGATGTACCTATAATAGTCACGTACATGTGTTCACAGTGTATTATGATGTTCATCATGTTCTCGGAAACACATAAGGAAAGCATATATGAGAGATAGAAAAGCCAATTTTATTGGATTGTGAAAGGACGGCAGAATACAGCCTACTCTAACTCTGACTTCAAAATTGAAAGAAATAGAACATCCTAAACTCGGACTCAGACTCGGACTTAAATCAAATCTGGACTCTCGGATGCTCCGTTCGTGATCCTGGTGATGTCGTCAGTAGTCTACATCTTCTAAGGACTCAACTTGATGTCCAGTATAGCCTTCATTAGAAGTCTCACCCAGATCTTCATTATGTCGAAGATCGTCTTCAATTCTAGTGCCCATTTCGGTAAGCACCGCAAAGTTTGAAATACCGGTATACCTGAGATGGACGTGGTAGGAAGGTAGTGTCTTCTCGCTGGGCTTGTCTACCAGCTTAACACTCTCGGCCCGCCAACGTTAAAGGTATTTGGTGAAACCTTCTGTTGGATCATGGGCCATGACTTCTATAGTCCGCATCGTAGTCATAAGTTCAGTATTATCATAATAGTTTTGAGCGAACTCGGTAGCCACATCTTCGCAAGTTGGGAATCTTTTTGTATTTATCCTATAGAACAAGGCTTTCGGCTATTTTCCGAAAGACGTGCCGAACAGATTGATGAACATGTCGGTTTTGACCCCCTTGATTGCCGTAAATGCCTTGAAGGCTCGGAGGAGTAATAATGAATCCTCCGTCCCTTCGAATATGGGTAACCCTTCCAAGTTGAGATCAGTGGGTAGTTTCTCACTGATTGAGGTATAGTTTCGGAAGTTTTCAACATGAATGTTGTTCCCTTGAAGAGCATGGGATTGTTCTTCAAGCTTACGCACCGTGTTGATCAATTCAGCAAATGGCCCAGAATTGAGGTCTCTCTGTTCAACGACAGATAAGCGAGCATTCATGGCCTCTTGGTCGGCTCTTATGGCCCTTAGTTGGGTCGAAACCATGGTCTTCTTGCTAACCATCGTGTCTAGCAAAGCCTTCATTTCATTAATGGTGTTTCCCATGTCCCTATTTCCGGTTGTGGGTGCCATACTCTGTGAGAATACCCACGTAATTAGAAATGTTGCTTCGGATTCCAAACACGCCAACGCATAGGAGATAACTCGGGAGGAAAGACGACTCCGGTTTGACTCATGTTAGAATCTCCTAAGACAAATATGTAGGGTACGTTTCTCAGAGTGACTGTGATTAATCACTCCATCGGAAAATAGCCCCCAATTGAGACTAAGGACTCTGATAGGACTGGAATGGTGTAGCATCTAAGTGACTCAAAACTAGGGTACGTGAGAAACCACGTGCAGGAAATGACCCTGAGAGCAACCGTGACTGATCGCTCTGCTGAAGGGTAGCCCTTGAGTGGGATCGAAGGTTTTGTTAAGACTCGAGTGTTAGACTAGTGACCCTTGGACGTAAGGATCACAAACCTTTGACTACTGGGCTATGCCTTGTAAAGGTTGACTCACTCTCGAGGAAAGGCATACGGGGTAAGGGAAGAAACTTGCGATGTAAGATCGACAAAGCTTCGAAGATAGAGACCCTTGACTTTACTCGAATAAGGATGACCCTGGGATTAAGGCAGACCCTCGACTAACGGATTGAAAGACGGGCGAGATTCTCATAGGAAATGTCGTGGGGACCGTCCTATCGGAGGGAAATATTGCATGGGACTTTCTAGTTAGGACTCGAGTGTTTAGATGAACCTTCCATTTACGAGTGTATGACTCGTGTTGGTTGGTTCTGCCTTAGGGATAAGGCGGACTAGGATGGGGAAGAAACGTACCCATGACGTAGGATCGACGGAGTTTCGACGCTATAGACCTTCGATGAACTATGAAAAGATCTGACAAACGGATTACAGTAGGCCCTAGATCGAAAAGGTTTCGACGGTATAGACTTTCGACGAACTAGGTGAGACCAGACACACGGATTATGGTAGACCCTAGATCGAAGGTTTCGAAAAGGATTGGCTTTTGAAAATAGAGAGGACAGTCCTGTCTTTTGAATTGGCAGCATGCCGACAGGAGTGGTTTTTTGAAAAGTCGAATATCTGGAATTTTGAAAATTTAAATATCGAAAATGAATTTCCGAAAATTTGAAAATCGAAAACGGGATCCCGAAGATTTGAAAATCAAAATGGAATATCGAAGATTTGAAAATCAAAATGGGAATTTGAAGATTTGAAAATCAAAATGGAAATTTAAAAAATTAAAAATCGAAAGGGGATCGGAAATTCAAATTTTGAAATGGCAGCATGCCGGCTAAAAATAGGCTACTTTTGAGTCAAAAAATAAGTCTAAATTTCGGCAGTATTCCGAGTTTTTTTGAAATTGGATATTTTTTAAGAGATGCATTTTGAAATGACGGTTTTTGAAAATGACACGGAAACCAAGCAACAAGTAGTCAAGCAAGCATTATGACGACAGTATGTATGCTTTATACTTAGTCTCGGTCGGTCAAATAGGGTCTATACCAACACCGGTGGCTCTCTCGTAAATCAGGACAGACTCCCTAAGCCGAGTTGTTCTTAGAACATGTCGTGAAACCCATACGAATTCGGCCATAGATGTCTTTAGCGCACCCATGTAGAAATGCACCGCAGTCTAGTGGGACGTCGTTCACCAGTAACCGGCCCGGGCAAAATTAGGGTTATGCATGAACTGTCAAACTAAAACGCGAAATTTAGTAACCAATCGATTTACCTTTGAGTCTCGCCCTGAGAATCCCGATGACAAGTAACATCAGGTTTTCGCAGCAAGGTCGCCAAATTGTGGACATGACATAGGTCCACCCCCACGCGACCACGCGAGGGTTTGGGTAGGCAAATGAATCTCGTGGTAAGATTGTTCTCGGGTCGAAATTTAAATCGAAGTTAGAGTCATCACCAAACTTTGTGGAGTTCGGACTCGTTCGAACCCACTCTATACTTAGACGTATCGCGCACAATGCACGACCCGCTTTAGTACTAGAGCTTACGGGGGTTCGTCCCTTTGAATAACGATATCGATGTCGAATTACCGAATATCGTATATCGATGACTCTCGTTCGCCAATGGTTTCGGGCATCCGGAAACCGAAGGTTCTGAGTAAGGGGTGAGGGTACGTGTTGGGAAGCCCACAAAGGACACCCAACCCCGCCCTCACTTAGCGGCCTCTACTATGATATCGATCGGTGTTCGTACGCGTATTAGTAAGACGATGAAATGATATGAAACCATTGTTTTGAGCTATTCATGTGAAATACGTGTTTAGCTACATCGTTTAATGCATCTTAAATATGTCGACGTTTTTTCAGCATGTGGGTTCATTTAGAAAATGGTAAATGCCACGCAACAAAAATAAACAACTTCAAAGTAAATTACAAATTACACGGGCGGAAAACAACCTGGAATTCACAATATTTTAACAAATTGTGATAGTCATAAACGGATTAGCAATGGTAGACGTAAACTATAAACGGGCCCGTAAATAGAAAACGTAAATTAATACCATAAATCGAATGATTGGACGTACTCCGATCATTCATACATTCCGTTGTGTACTGACCGGAGGACGAAGGCCTTGGCACGCATTGTCGCACGGGACCTGAGCGTAATGCTAGCTTGACTCTGGGCCTCGTGGTCTTGTCCCGACTTATCCCAGCAAAATAGGAATTGCCTCGACTTATAGGATATCGAAACCGACTAATGAGTCGTCGATATAAGGTTAGTCGTATAAGACATCGCTCAAAGTCGTAAAGAAACGAAATGATAATAAATTAGAAATGATATAATCTATGGGTTTTGGAAGACGAATACGCGATTGATTTAACACGTATCGACTTGGATTCGAAAATTTGACTCGGCGGAACTTTATATCGTCTTTTAGCCTTCGTTGGAGGATTGTATGGGTCACTCGATCGAGTCCTTATGTGGACTCGGTCGAGTGTCCTTTGACAAAAAATCTCTGTCCATTTTTGAGAGGGTCACTCTATCAAGTGCCCCTATTCCGGGTGGCATGTTACTTCTAAAACAACCCATTCTACGAATTTGTGATTCGAATCGAGACGTGGTCGAGCTAATGCAAATATCGGGCCCCTCCGTGTCACGATGTCGTTGTCAGGTCTTGTGGACCATACGATGATCGGTTCGACGTCACTAGGTTTTGCATTAGCATGATTCACGATAGCTCTTCATACTCGACGCTCGATTATGGAATTGGTATCGAATATTTTAGAGCGATGTTTATGGAATCGAGAATAATCTAACTAAACATGAATATCAAGCACCTCCATGTCATGATGTCTTTGTCGGGTCTTATGGACCATACAATGATCAGTTCGACGTCATCGGGTTTCATGCTAATTCGATTGTCGATAGCTCTTTTACGCGCGACATTCGATTATGGAATCGATATCGAGCCTTTAGAGCGACACTTTGAAAATGACATCCAATACGCTCGATAACAAATTAGCACGATCATATTATAATCCGACGGGTCATGTGCACGCCATAAGGCGCCCTGACCCTCAAGCACCTAGGGCACGACTTGTTCGGGGATTATACGAACTTTAGGCAGCATTTATTATCGAATGTACTCGATCAAAAAATTTGATTTGTCGTCACAAACATTATGTCCTTTGCATTTCGACATCGTTGTTAGGCTTTTAAAGCCTACGACGATCGATTTAGCGTCATCGGACGTTTGCTCGAATCGATTTTGAAAATATTTTTTTTGTTATATCGTAATATACATGGTATTTAATATATAACGGAATGAAAAAAATGATAAATAAATGTTAGATGTTAGGAACGATAAATGAAATGTCAGATTGCGATTAAGTAAATGTTAGTAGAACAGAAATTAAAAGTTAGTAACGATAAATGCATGTTAACGTCCGATCATCATGGGGTATTTTGTTGGAGACGGCTATAGACACGAGAAGACAAAATGCAGGTGTCTACACTACCAACGTCCCTAGCCGGCTCGTATCGATTATTTGCTTCCCAAACTACAGTAATAATAAATTATAGTATTGAATAATGATAAGTGTGTTTTGTAGTGCTTATTTGTTGTGTTTGATCCCGGTTTCTCTTGAGAAATCGCTCTTTGGAGCGGATTCGAGGCTACTTATGCTTCTTCTAGTTTGTTTTAGGTTCCAACGGCCTATCATGGAGAAAGGGAACGATTCCGACTCATTTCCGACACATTTGGAGCCAATGATAAGAAGCGGCGATCACTCGGTGGCTTAGACTCGATCCCGAGCCCTTGGGACCCATTCCCGAGCACCGAGAATCGATGAGAAGCCTAGGGAGAGCAAGTGGGGACCTATGAGACTATATTTGAAGCCTACAAGACCCATCCCGGTCGGGACGACATCCATCTCGAACGGGATGAAGAGCAAAGAAGAAGCCGGCCACTGGAGTGTGATCTCGGCCGAGACCACCACCATCTCGGTCGGGATGCCCTCCATCTCGGCCGGGATGGGCCCAGCGATGAGCTGTTTCATTTTTCCTTCTTCCCTATTCATTGTAACCCTATAAATACCCCCCTCTTGTATTATTAGAATATCTTATGTTATGTTAGACATTACCCATTAAACCCTAGACTACTTTAGGCTAGATTAGCTTAGATTAGTATAGATTAGTCTTAGTTACTCCTTAATCGTAGTTTAATCCTAGTTTCATCTTTGTAATATTGAAGACTTTTTCGGTTGATCTACTCTATTGACAACATTGGAGATCTTCCTTTGGGTTTATTTATGCAAAGATTCATTTTCCTTTCTTCTAGTGTTGGTATAATTCCTCTTCTCTCTAATCTCTTCTATTTAGTTTTCATTTGTGTTTATGTTTAGTAATCTTCAATAATCCATTTTGAATGTTCATGTTTATGTTTGTTTCATTATGGGTGTTGGGTTTACTATCTTGAACATGAGTGAGTAGTCTCTTGCTAGGATTAGTATGGGAATTTGGTGTCTTAGTGGATGATTAAGGGTTTGTTTAAGATGTTGGTGGAATTTTTGGTTGCTTCTTGGTTATATGCATAGAACATGTTTGATGAAATGCTTGAATGACTTGTAGTTGCAAATGCTTGTTTTTCTTGCCTTCTTCTTACGGTCTTGTGTGTCATTAAGATGGGTTCTTGCGCGAGAGCGAGGAACCTCTATGTCGGTTTAAGTAGCAAGAGCCCGGACTATACCTAGATAACCCGACTACCCCTTCACCTTTGCTCTTCCTTGATCATTCCATCACCCTTGAACCCGACCTAATCCTAGCCCTTTTCCTAGTTGTTTTCTTCTTCGTCTTCCTTTAGTTAGTTGAATCCCTAGCTTTAGTTGTTTCACTTAGCTTATTCTTAGTCTCCTCCCCTTTCTATTGTTTTAGTTTAGTCTAGCCTTGAGACCTAGTCAAGTTCTTAGGTGAAACTTGGTTGAAACCCTCTTTACCGTCCCCATGGACTCAACCCGACTTGCCCTATCTACGTGTTAGGATTAGTTGGTTATTATTTGGTGGCGGGATCCACGGCAAATCCCTCCCATCAAATAACTAATAGGTTAAAATTAGAGTTTTAGCAAAATCTGGGCATTAGAATAGATTGGTTTGAATTGGCCTTTTAGACTAAAGCTTTGTATGTAGTCTCTTCTTCCAATGGAGTGAACAGGTCAGGTCAGGCGACAACCATAAATTAACGGGTCATTTTGGATTCGGGTAAAAAAATCGGGTTCATGACCCTAAAAGCAACAGTTCAGGTGGATTGGGTTTACGGATTCGGTCGAATTTAGAGCGAGATGATGGCATACATACAAATATATTCAATGCGGAAAGTCAAATGGTTAGCGAGTAAAGGACATAGATGAACTAAATGTTTGCAGATGACATATTGATATTGTTCACACACACGGGACATGTTATTTTGATGAGCATCATTTGCTTTGTGTCATTCAGGTAACTAATGTAGGTACTAGACATGTTAGACGGGTCAGATCAAATACGGGTCACGTATCGGGTTATGATCAGAATACGAGATATAGATAATTTCAAACACCTAATTATTATTGCATCCATGCATTGCACGGGCATCAAAAACAAGTTTAAGTATTATAGAAGCTCACATTTAAACCGAAATGGTGCAACTTCTCATAATGTAAGACATGAATAGAATTGAAAAACTCGAGTAACTATTGATAGGCGAACACTCTAAATACAAGTATCACAAGTAGTTTCGATAAGTAAACCCTACACTACATGTAGAGGCATAACCTTAAGCCATTCGACTCGCTCCCAAAAGATCACTCTTGCGGGAGCTTGAACCTGAGACCCTTGGAGTTTGGACCACAAGTTTTAACCACTAGGCTCGCCCATCATATAATATAGTTTTCACATATTTGTGACTATCAGTTTATTCATCTCATCATCGACAATAGATAAATTCTTATTATAAAGAAAACGAAATACATTACATGGGGAAAACGGAAAACCCTAACTTTCTTATTTCCAAGGGTTTCAATGCTAGCTATTTAACGATGATTCATCAAAACCCAAGCGATACAACTAAATAATCTTAGGGAAATTCTCATTTGTACCTTCTAAGTTTCACTTTTCCCAGTTGTACCCCTGCATATTAGCAATTACTAACTGTACCCCTAAACTCTATTAATTAGTCTCAATCGTGATTAAAGTACAATTAGGCGTTAAGTTTGACGTTAAGTTCCAAGTTGGAGCAAATGATAGGGATTTTCTTTTATTTATTTTTATTTTTTCTGTATTTCTTTTGCTTCCAAAGTTTTTAACTTTCCTTCTCCCTCCAATTTTCAATCTTTTCCCACTCATATTTACTACTCCCTACGGACACTATTTTTTGCCATATTTCATTAAAATACTCCTTACAAATAATGGGGTAACGGGGCAAAAAATAGTGTCCGAATGGAATATTTATTATCTTCTTATCTTTATTTGTTTACCTCTAACTACATTTCTCTTTCTTCCTCTCTCCCCTTCCCTCAATATTTTCTCTCTTAATTTTCATCATGTCATCTTCATCTACGAATTGGGTAAGAAATAGCCTCATTCAAGGGGTGGAATTTCGAAATCAAGTTTGCAACATTTGTAGGAGAAATGTGGTACTAAAGATATCTTGCTCGACAGTACATCTAACCCACGAAAAGCGTATTTCAAATGTCTTGATTGCAACAATTTTGTGATGTGGTTAGGAAAGGAGCATGTTACATATATTTGGTGATGGTTTCAAAACACATACTAGTTATGAAGATGTAGATAAGTGATGATAAGAAAATTATAAATAGCAAATATGGAAGGGAAAAGATTAAGAATTGGATGGAAAAATTGGAGGGAGAAGAAAAGTTAAACACTTTGGAGGGAAAAGAAATACAAAAAAATAAAAAATAAAAACCATCATGTCATTTGCTCAACTTGGCACTTAACGCCTAATTGTACATTAATTACTGTTGGGACTAATTAATAGAGTTCAAGGGTAAAGTTGGTAACTACTAATATGCAGGAGTACAACTGGAAAAAGTAAAAACTTAGAGGGTACAAATGAAAATTTTCCATGATCTTATTATTTCCTTAAATAGGTACATTATGTTCTTCTTGAACCCCTTTCTTTTCTGATTTGTAAATGTACACATTCGATGCCCACCAAAATGCACCCATATTCAAAATAGTCAACACAAACAAGAACATGTAATAATAGTCTAACTGACAATCATTCAAATTGTTTCCTATCAAACTCTTTCCAGTCACCTTATCTACCATAGTAACCAAAAAACTATTCAAGAAATTTCCCACCCCAATTGAATTAGTGAAGAACGTCGTCCCAAGACTTTGCATATCATCGGGTGACTAATCATAGAAGAACTCCAACAATCCAATTGAGTTGAATACATCAGCCACACCAATAAGGGCATATTATGGCATCAACCATAATATGCTCATAGGGACTAATGACTTACTCCCTGTGATATGGTGCACCTTAATTAGACGCATCCTATGCATCTCCATTGCATATGCTATGGCGATAGCCACAACCTGGATAATACAACCAATCCCGAGTCTCTGCAACAAAGTGATTCTCCTAGGATTTCTAGTCCTAGCCCCCATCATGGGTACAAAGTAGAGGTCGTAGATGGGTAAGGTGAGGAGCATGGAGAGAGTAATAAAGCTCCCTAAGGAGGCTGCTGGGACTTGGAAATTTCAGCCTATGTGACGGTTTAAGGTGGTTCCTTGTTTAACAAAAAGGGTGTTTATTTGGGCCCAAAAGGTGCTAGGAATCAGTAGTACTAACCATATCATTAACATTCCACATATTTGCTTTGATTTTTCTACTTGTGCTTTTGTGCATGGGGGTCTTGTGCTGCCTTCTTCTACACTCGCCTTCTCCAAGAACCTATTAGAGAAAATGAGGTAGTAGATAATATAAATTCCCAATTATTATCCTTTAATTCATCATGTTAACGATAAAATTATGCAATTTGAATATCGTATAACAACAACAATCGCAACATCATCTCAATGTTCGAAGACTTTATACATTCGGCTACATATTTACGTGATGAAGACTATCAAATAAAGGGTTATATAACGACAATTATCTTAACTATAGGACGTCTTCTCAAAATAATATTAACTAGTTGGAAAGCCCGTGCGATGCACGGCTCAATTTTTAGTGACATTGATAATGACATCAAGTTATTATGCATAATAGTAAACGAATAATATCCACATACGTGAATGTGTTTCTAGGTAGGTAATATTTACGGTAAATGTTAAATTAAATTATAGGCGTACATTATAGTTAGAAAAAATAATTAAAGGACCTCGCACACAAGTACATCTTCAACTACATATTCGGACCAATATTCATTTATATTTATAAGAAATATTTACTTGTTACTCTATAAATTTTGCAATCGACAATATATTTCTACGAATTATTATTATTATTATAAATGTAATCATCAATAAATAAAATGACAAATAATATTTACCCGGTTCTAAGAACCGGGGCCCATAGTGAATAAGAGCCTCATAATATATAAAACTTATACAAATATTAGCAGTTATTGTTTCTTGGTTTAGTGGTAAGATGTTTGCCCTTCTAGCAAGAGGGTCTGGGATCAAACCCTTCTACCCACGAGGAATTATTAAGGACATGGAAAAATTTATTCATAAAATAACTTATTATATGAAAGGAGATAGTACTTCGTAGTCCGTAACTTTTAGTACTTGAAAATATCGTGTCTCGTTACTTGTGCTTTATACACTAATTAAATTTCATGATAGTATAAATAGACGTGTTTATTTCTTACACAATAAATGTATAAATATTTAATTTGATCTAATAGGGGATTAAAATATTGCTCATATGATTAACTAAGTACAAGTAATATTGTGCAACACTTTGAGAAAATTTCCATAAATTGTCAAATAAATCTCTTACATTATCTCACTTTCTTAAAAAAAAATCTTGAATCATGCTATTAGTAATAAGTTATAGTCAAATATAGCAATATACGAGCCGCTTATTAATGATACTAGATTAAAGCCTGTGCGATGCACGGGTTAATGGGCTTAATCACATTGATGAGGTATATTCGTTAAATAAGAAACTTAATCAATCTATATCATTATAATAAATAAGATGATCACGTGATATTAATAATCAAACTTAATTTCAGCTAAGTTTATAGTCTTAATAGCTTATTTTAAAATTTAAAATAATACATGACAACTCTTATTTATAATAAAAAAATTCATCAACTTATTATATTTTTTCGATGTGGAAATAATTTTACATTCGTTGTCTTATTAAGAGATTTTTTAAGACTCAAAAGTGTTCGTTGTCTTATTAAGAGATTTTTTAAGACTCAAAAGTTTTTTTTTATTGATATCTAAGAACGAATGAATTTTTTGGTTGATATCTAAAAACGAAAGATTAATCTTATTTATAATATAAGATTCCATCACCTCATCATAATTTTTCGATATAGGATAATTTACTCAAGGTTTATAGTTTTAAGATCCGCTTTTAAGACCTTAAAAAACGCACGATTACTCTTATTTATAATATGAAATCATCACCTTATTTTAATTTTTTCGATGTGAGATAATTTTAGGTTTGTAGTCTTTTTAAAAGCTTTTTAAGACTCAAAAGATTGTTGGTTGATATTTAAAACCGAAATATTACTCATTTATCATATAAAATTCCTTCACCTCATCATAATTTTTCGATGTGATATAATTTACTTAATTAAATTTATAGTTTTAAGAACTATTTTCAAGACTTAAAAGAGTTTGTTTTTATATCTAAGTTAAAGGATAGACGATTATTTTTTATTTATATAATCGAATTTGATCATCTTATTGCAGTATATGTTTTTGATGAATGATTATATTAGTCTTATTTATATAATAAAAAAATTCACCTTATTATAATTTTTCGATGTGGGATAATTTTACTTAAGTTTTTTTAAGTTTAGATATAGTCTAATTCAGAACTTTTATTTATAGAGGAATAATTACTCTTATTTATAATATATAGAATTCCAACTTTAACGATATAGTCTTAGTCTTAGTCTTATGAACTGTTTTTAAGTCTTAATAGATTGTTGGTTACGTAGAATTCTATCACCTCATTATATTTTTTCGATACGTGATAATTGTTTATAATATCGAATGTCCTCTTCTCATCATAATTTGGAGAAATTGTTACTTTTATTTATAATAGAATTTCATCGTCTTATTATAGAAGAGAGGGAGTATAATTTTTCGATGTGTGATACTTTACTTAAGTATATAGTCTAACAAATAATTAGTCTTATTTATAATGTAGAAATCCATCATCTTATTATAATTTGTCGATGTGGGATAATTTAACTAAAATTTGTAGTCTTATTTATAATATAGAATCATCACCGTACCTTATTTTGATTGTTTCGATGTGAGATAATTTTAATTTTTTAGTCTTATTAAGACTTTTTTTATACTCAAAATATTGTTGGTTGATATTTAAAAACAATAATTATTCTTATTTAGTAGAAATTCATAATACTTAAAGTTGATTGTGGTTGATGTCTAAGGAAGATTTATTATTATTAGTCTGATTTACAATATAAAATTTTATCACCTTGTTATAATTTTTTACTTAAGTGTATAGTTTTAAGAAATTTTTTAAAACTCAAAAGATTTTTGTTTGATGAAACTTTATAATTTTTCGAATGTGGGATAGTTTTACTTAAGTTTATGGTCTTAATATATTTTTAAGACTCGTTAGATTTTTGGTTAATATCTAAGAGCATAGAATTATCTTATTAATAATATAAAGTTTCATCACCTTATTATACTTTTTCGATGTGAGATTATTTTACTTAAGTTTGCAGTCTTATTCAGATATTTTTTTAAGACGTAAAAGTTTTTTTTGATTGATATTTAAGAACACATGATTAGTCATCACCTCGTAATAATTTTTTGATGTGAGATAATTACTTAAGCTTATAGTGTTAAAAGTTTTTTTTAAAAAGAAAAAAATTACATGATAATCTGACATTACTCTTGATTACTCCCTCTGTTTCTTTGATATCTTTCAAATTTCTTTTTTCAACCATTTCTTTGATTTCTTTCACTTTCCTTTTTTCTATCACACTTCTCTCTTACCAAGGTGACCCACTTACTTTACTTCCTCTCCACTTTTACTTATTTTATTGTTTTTCTTAAGAAATGTGTCACTTTTAAGGTGGAAGAATTCATAGAAACGGAGGGAGTATAATATAAAAGTTCATCACATCACTATAATTTCAATGTGGGATGATTTTAAGTTTGTAGTCTTATATATTAAAAGCTTTTTTAATACTCAAAAGTTATTTTATCGATATTTAAAAGAGTTATTTCATAACAATAATACCAACTATGGGGGTGCTTCTTATATTAATACCAACTATACGTAATCCCATTTTAATATGAACTATCCCCACATTAATCTCTCTTTAGAACAAGTTACCGGCTACCTGATGAGCCGGTTCCCTTTTCCTTTTAATTTCTTTTTGAATGAAAGTCCCCCTCCCACCATACTCGGTACACTTCCTCTCTCGTTACTACGTACTCTTCTCTCGCCATTGTTGAACTCAACATCTCCTCTCGTCATTGCTTTTCTTAAATTTTTTGAAATTGTGGTAAATAAATTAGAGCATCTGACGTTTTCAAAAAAAAGATTCTGACATTTGAAGAATACGAATTAGAGGAGGATCCAGATGAATAACCACATCTCATTGTATCAATGAGGGTTTTGAAGGTTGATAATGGAGGGTGACTTTTAATTTGATGAATATAAAGGGGAAGAAGAAGAAGAGGCGCACCAAAAAACCTAGCAGGTCACAATTACCGGTTTTATAGGTAAAAAAAGGCATTGGTTATAAAGAGAGATTAATGAGAGGATAGTTCATATTAAAACGGGATTACGGATAGTTTGTATTAATATAAGAAGCACCCCCATAGTTGGTATTATTGTTATGAAATAACCCTATTTAAAACCGAATGATTACTCTTGTTTATAATATAAAGTTTCATCACCTTATTATAATTTTTTGATGTGAGATTATTTTTACTTAGGTTTGTAGTCTTATTATGAGACTTTTTAATACTTAAATGTTTTTTTATTGATATTTAAGAACGAATTAGTCTTATTTATAGCATTCATCAATTTATCATAACTTTTCGATGTGGGATAATTTATTTAAGTTTATAGTGTTAAGAGCTCTTTTTAAAATTACAAAAAAAAATACATCATACATTACTCTTGATTATAATACGAAGTATAAAATTTCACCACCTCACTTTAATTTTTCAATGTGGGATGATTTTAAGTTTGAAGTCTTATATATTAAACACTTTTTTAAGACTCAAAAGTTGTTTTGTCGATATTTAAAACCGAATGATTACTATTACTTATAATATAAAATTTCATCACCCTATCATAATATTTCGATGTGAGATAATTTAAAAGCTTTTCTTGGTCGATATTTAAAACCGAATGATTACTCTTATTTATAATATAAAATTTTATCACCTCATCATAAATCATAATTTTTCGATGTGGGATAATTTAAAATTTTTTCTTGGTCGATATTTAAAACCGAATCATTACTCTTTTTTATAATATAAAATTTCATCACCTCATCATAATTTTTCCATTTTTTGTAGATATCAAAGAACAAATGATTACCCAAATTTATAATATAGAATTTCATCATCATATTATAATTTGTCGATGTGGGATAGTTTTACAACTGTAATATTATATAATAGATTCATCACATAATGTGAAACAAATAATATGAAATTTATACTCTAATGAAAGCATTTTTTACCACGAATCTAAATATTTAATTTTTATAATTTATTTTACGATAATGTTTTTAAAAAATGAACTCTAAAGGTTTTTACCTTAGAATTGTAAAACATAATATCATATTGACATAATAAATTAAATATAAATTATAATAATTAAAAGATTCTCTAATTGATTTTTTATTTACTTATGATACTTTCCTAATTTGAGTTTTGATGGAACGGACCAATGAACTCTAAAGGTTTTATTATATATATTATAATAATTAATATATATATATATATATATATATATATATTGATTGATTGATAAAAAAAATTATCATAATTAATCACATTTAAAATCTTTTTTCAAGAAGACTTTTCAAGTATCTTGTGTACGTTTTGTTATTCCCATAATTTTTTTTGGCTGATATAATGATATCTAAGGATGAATGATTTCTTTTATTTATGATATAGAATTTCATCACCTCATCATGATTTCTTTTATTTATGATATATAGAATTTCATCCCCTCATCATAATTTCTCGATGTGGGATAATTTTACTTCAACTCTTTTTATGACTCAAAAGACTTCTGGTTCATGGATGATTCCTTTTATTTATATAATAAAAAATTTCGATTTCTCGATGTGGGATAATTTTATTTCAATTTATAGCCTTAAGACTTAAGATTTGTTATACGACTCGAAAGAATTTTCGTTAATATCTAAAACGAATGATTTCTTTTATTTATGATATAGTATAAAATTTCATAATAAGCTCATCATAATTTTTCGATGTGTGCTAATAATTCAACTTAAATTTAAAATTTAAGAACTTCTTTTAGAACTCAAAAGATTTCTGATTGATATCTAAATACAATGATTACTTTTATTTATATAATAGAATTTCCTCACTTTATTATAATTTTTCGATGTGGAATAATTTTTACTTCGATTTATAGTCTTAAAAGCTATTATACTACTCAAAAAAATTTGACATCTAAAAATGGGAAAAAAAAATCTTATTGATGATGTACAATTTCATCCCGTCATTACAATTTTTCGATGTTGGATAACTCTACTTTAAGTTTATAGTCTTCAAATCTCTTTTCGAACTCAAAAGATTTCAGGTTGAGATATACGAATGATTACTCTTGATTATATAGGAGGAATATAATTCAATCAACTTATAATTTTTTGATGTGAGATAATTTTACTTGAATTTATAGTCTTAAAAATGTTTTTTAGGTCTCAAAAGATTTCTCGTTGATATCTAAACACGAATGATTACTTATATTTATATAATAGAATTTCATCACCTTATTATAATTTCTCGATGTTGAATAATTTTTACTTTAAATTTATAAGTAGCTTTTAGAGATTTTATCAGAGTACAATTTTCTTGGTTAATATCTAAAAACGAATGATGTATCTTATTTGGGATATACAATTTCATCACCTCATCATAATTTTTCGATATGCGATAATTCTACTTACGTTTATAATAAATATTATGAGGTTTTTTTAAGACTCAAAATTAAAGACGGCTGGTTGATAGGAGTATATAAGAATGAATGATTACATTTATTATATAGAATTTCAGCACCTTATCATAATTTTTGGACGTGAGATAATTATTACTTAAGTTTGTAATCTTAGGAAATTTTTTAAGATTCAAAAGATTGTTGATTAATATCTAAGAATGAATTATTGCTTTTATTTATATAGAATTTCATCACCTCATTATATACTCGTGTAGGATTATTTTTTACCTACACAAATTCCTATATATTCTTTATTTAAAATAAAAAATATATTAAAACTATTATTAATTATTTAAAAAATTCAAAATTTTAATTTTATATTTTTTGAGGGTAAATAAATAAATATTAAAACAATTATCGAAAAGAATTGACCAAGTGTTTCACGCTATCGCGGTCCAATTTTTGTTGACTTATGAGGTGATAATTGTCGGTTATATAACGATAATTTTTAGAGTCTTAAATGGGGTAGGATTGTGTTTTTTTCTATACAAATTATTATATTCTTTATTTAAATTAAAAAGGAGTAGGATTTTTTTCATATACAAACTTTTATGTTCTTTATTTAATTTAAAAAAATATATTAAAAAATCGAGTCTGAGGTGGAGTAAGATTTTTTATCGTATTTATTTGATCTAAAAAATATATTAAAAAACTTGGACCAATTATATCGCTCGAAAAGTTTCCTGCTTTATTATTATATACTAGTTGGAAAGCCCGTGCAGTGCACAGGCTGTGATGTGACATCAAGTTGGTATGCATAATAGTAAACGAATATTATTCACATAAAAGAATGTGTTTCTAGCTAGGTAGGTAATATCTGCGGTAAACGTCAAAATTAAATTATAGGCGTACATTGTAGTAAGAAAGACTAATTAAATTATCTCGCACACAATTACATCTTCAGCTACATATTGGTACCAATATTCATTTATATTTCACGTATTTTTGCATTCAACAATATTATCTACGGAGTATTATTACTATAAATGTAATACGGAGTAACTGATAAATAAAATGATAAATAATATTCATGTATCTATGTGAAGTAAGAGAACCAATTTGACATAGATATTTCTAAAATATCTTATACGTTGCCGTGAATATAACGATATAAGTAATTAAATTTCATAATAGTATAATGACACGTGTTTATTTCTTAGATAATAAATGTATAAATAGTTGATCTAATAGGAGATTAGAATAATCAGTTACTACTCCTAAATTCGATTACTGTTGGATTAGTTTCATTTAAAAAATATTGCTTAGATGATTAACTAAGTACACGTAAGATTGTGCAATACTTTAAGAAAATTTCTATAAATTGTCGAATATAAATATCTTGATTTATCTCACTTTCTTAAAAATATAACTCCTGAGTTAATCATACTATTAGGAATAAATTATAGTCAAATATAGCGATGCACGATCGCGTGTTAGTGACGTTGATAAGGACAGTAAGTTGATCGATTACATGATTAATAGCTAATTTCGGGTTTGGGTCAGGAAAAATGATTCAGGAACCCCTAAAAACGGGTAAGTACATTGATGATGTAGCTCGTTATTCCCATAAATATTTTTGGTTGATATCTAAGAATGAATGATTATTGTTATCGAGAGCTAATTAAAAATTACTCCCTTTTAAATAACTCATTTTTTAAATTACTCCCTTTTGAAATTTTTGTTAAAAATAACTCCCAAAATCTTTCAAAAGTTAAAAAATTGCTCCCAATTATATTTTTAGGACGAAAATGTCCTTTGTTATAGGGTGATGTCAAGTAATAGCGAATAAAAAATTTAGGGACATTTTCGTCCAAAATTTATATTTTGAAGCAATTTTTGAATTTTTGATAGATTTTGGTAGTTATTATTAACAAAAATTTCAAAAGAGAGTAATTTTAAAAGTGAGTATTTTAAAAGGGAGTAATTATTAATTTACTCTTATTCATATAATAGAATTTCTATCACCTTAATATAATTTCTCGATATGGGATTTATAACCTTATAAGAGTTGTGGTAAGACTCAAAAGATTTTTTGTTAATATTTATTTCTCTTATTTATGATATAGAATTTAATCAACTCATCATAACTTTTCGATGTGAGATAATTCTAGTTAAGCTTATAGTTCTAAGAACTCTTTTGACGACTCAAAAGATTTTCAATTAATAACTAAAGACGAATAACTACTTTTATTTATATAATAGAGTTTCATCACCTTAGTACTCCATCCGTTTCTATGATTTCTTCCACCTTAAAAGTGGCACATTTCTTAAGAAAAATAATAAAATAAGTAAGAGTAGAGAGGGAGTAAAGTGAGTGGGCCACTAGGTAAGAGAGAAGTGTGATAGAAAAAAGGAAAGTGGAAGAAATCAAAGAAATGGTTGAAAAAGAAAATATGGAAGATATCAAAGAAACAGAGGGTGTACATTTTTTCCAACTTTGACGCAATACATAAAAAAGAGGAACAAAGGGAGAAGACAAAAAATGGAGTATCAAACCCTAAAATAACAATATATATTTTGAACTTTGAAACAAAAAACCCTAATTTCAATAATTAATGGTTGATACCTGTTCTTCGATCAAAATCGTAACTATAATCTATTAAATTTGATAAATTGAATGAATGTATAATTAGATTTTGAGGTAATCCATGATAATTGAAAAAAAAATGGATTTTTAGGGTTAGGGTAGAGAGGGTGGGAGAGAAATGAAAATAGGTTTGTTTTCTGATTAGTGTATGCAATGGAAAAATATACTCCATATAAAAAGTACTACGTCGAATAAAATGCAAACGGCGAAGAGTAACTCCGAAATATTTTTGGTTGATAATATCTAAAAACGAATTATTTCTCTTATTTATGATAAAAAAATTCATCACCTCGACATAATTTTTCAATGTGGGATAAAATTCTGTTAAGTTTATAGCCTTAAAAAACTCTTTCCAGAACTCAAAAGATTTCAGATTGACATCTAAAGACAAATGATTACTACTCTTAATTACTCCATATAATAGAATTACATCAACTTATTATGTAATTTTTCGATGCGGAATATGTTTACTTAAATTTATAGTCTTAAGAGTTGTTATAAGATTTAAAACTTTTTTTGTTAATATCTAAAAATGAATGATTTTCTTATTTATGATATAGAATTTTACAGATCAATCATATCGCTCGAAAAAAGTATCAAATATTGATAATTTTTACTTTAGTTTATAAACTTAGGAGTTTTTTTAAGACTCAGAAGATTAATAACTAAGAACAAATGATCGCTCTTATTAATATAGAATTTCATCACTTTATCATAATTTATCGATGTCGATTAATATTACTTAAGTTTATAATCTTAAGAGCTTTGTTAATTAAGACTCAAATGGCTTTTGGTTAATAACTAAAAACAAATAATTGCTCTTAAGATTTGATTAAGACTCAAATGATTGTTGGTTGACATTTAAGAACAAATGATTACTTTTATTTATATGGAATTTCATCACCTCATCATAATTTTTCAATGTGGGATAATTTTTACTCAAATTGGTAATCTTAGGAACTTTTTTATAATTCAAAAGATTGTTGGTTGATATAAGAACAAATTATTGCTCTTATTTATATAGAATTTCATCACCTCATCATACTCGTGTAGGATTATTTTTTCCCCACACAAATTTGTATATATAATAAATATATATATTAAAAATTATATTAAAACTATAATAAATATTTAAAAAATTCAAAATTTTAATTATATATTTTTAGAGGGTAAATATATAAATATTAAAACAATTATCAAGCAGATTTGACTGCATTTCACGCTGTCGTTGTCCAATTTTTGTTGCCTTATGAGGTGATAATCGTCGGTTTATATAGGAGTAATTTTTTGAGTCTTAAACGGAGTAGGATTTATTTCGTTATTATTTAATTTTTGTTGTCCTATATTCATTATTTAAGTTTTAAAAAAAATCGAGTCGTACGTGGATTAAGATTTTTTTCATATACAAATTTTCATATTTTTTTTAACTTAAAAAAATATATTAAAAAATTTGGACCAATCAAATAGCTCGAAAAGTTCCTGCTTTATATATATATATATATTGATTGATTGATTTCAACAAATATGAGAATAGTCTTTTATATATAAAAGATGAAACCATTCAGTTCTACATGGCACAACTACATCACACAAATACTACACTCCAAGCCTCCTCATGCATTTAACCAAAAACAGTCCCTAATATTACCCAAAATTACATATTAGTCCCTATCAGTTTCCCTTATTTTTAAATAACCCCAAATTCTACCAACCATTCCCAATACCCAGTAAATTATCCCTAATAAATGCCCCCAACATCTCCCTCGGTACTCGATCTCTTCTTGAGAATTGGAGAGAAATCTTCTATCCCTCTCCATTAATCATAAAGAATATGAATCCTCATCAATTACTCATAATCAAGGATTATGAGGTTGCATATATATGTCAATCCTCTCAAATCGTGTCATCCATCATCTTCCTCTTCAATTTCTTTAAACTCGGTTCGAATTTCAATTATGCATGTGTTCATCAATTTTATTTTTTTAATTCGTGTTCAACAATATTTTTAGTTTCGTTTTTATGAGTTTCTTATTGTGATGCTAAATTGTGGATAGTGCTTAGTTTTTCATTTTAATGTTCTCATATATGTTGGTCATGTTTACACAGTCAAGGTGTTTTCTCGATGAACAATGTCTATCATGGTCAAGAAGTGGCGTGATTTATCTGATTAGTATGGAGTAGAGTAGGAGCAGATATGCAAAGAGAGGAAGGGGGGACAACAAAGATTACAGAGAGTAAATTGATGAAGAAAAGCATGAGAGAGAGCGGATAAATGATAATTGAAGATGGGTAATATAATAATATGGACTGAGATGGAGATTGGTACTGAAGAAGAAAAGGATGCGAAATAAAAAAACTTCGTAGATGGAGGGTGACGACCAATGAAAATAAAAACAAGGTAAGGTTTAGCAAATCAGGTTTGAAAAAGTTACAGTACTATAATACTCCTTAGAGCATCCCCATCCCAAGAATAGTTTTTCCATTCTTGAGTAGGACCCTCTTTTTCCACCTCATTATATCTATCCAATTTCTCTACCCTAAAAAACTACTCCATCCAAGAATAATTTTTCTATTCTTTAGTGGGTCCCGAAGAAAAGTAACTACACTTGGCATATTGTGATTTGTAGACTTGGAGGTGCGCCAAAGAAAAGAAATTGCAAACTCCACAAAAACTACAAATTCAGTAGACGAAAAAAAAAAAAAAAAAAAGAGTTGACTGTGCTAATTGTGGTGGGGCCCTCAAGTTTTTCATTCTTCACCTTATTCTTGGGGAAGAACCATTCATTTTCCATTTCACTCTTTTTCCATTCTTCATGGATGAAGAACTTAATTTTTATTCATTCTCCCCCATTTTTGAAGAATAAATGGGGGATGAAGATGGTCTTAATACGCTAATCGCTTTTTTTACCTAGACTAAATTGCTACTACAAATAATAGCTACGGACTACAAATTTATGGACATAATATTGTGGAATTTTGAGTTTTTTCCTATTTTTATTTTTCTTTGATTCAATAATTGATATTGAAATTTTTTTCAGTTATAATCAACATTTTTAGGTGATCAAAAAAGGAAGAAGAATTACGATGAGGGGATGAGCGAGTGGAAGTATCTGAACAAGGTTATTATACTGATCTCGCTCCAAGTTGTTCATTGATTTGGAGATAAATTGTTGAAATTCTCTCTTGTCAATTTCTCTATTAAGGAATTTTTATATCAATAGATCGTCTTATAGTAAAGATTTTTAGGGGTGAGATTCAATTTAACCAAAAAAAATTCACGAAAAAAAGGAACTGATTTCAGTTTCTTTTCTATAAAGAAATAAATTTTGAAATTTACATTTCACAAAAAAAAATCATCGAAAATAGGACACTATGTAACTACCCTATTAGTTTCGATTTCTTTTCGTAATACATTAATGATTTAATGTTTTGATTTCTTACCAATTTTAAAGATTCTAAAGACTTCAACTCCCATTATTTTTACCTTTTGTCTAGAACAAAGTTATTCAGAATAGATTCGAACTTCGAAAGTATGGCTACATATTGTATTTAAAATTGCACGTTAAATTGTATTAACCGGTAAGTTTAGTCATTACTTTGGTTGGACCCAAATACTAGCGGTCAATTTCAAATTGTCAATCTCGACCTGTATCCGAAGAGCATCAAATATAGTAAAATGACATTAATTAAGTTCAACTCGAATAAAGCTAAATAATTAAACTACACTCGATTATTGTTCCTGAATAGTGTAGCTCTGTATTACACAGAGTATTCTATTTTTTTAAAGCAATACGGAGTATTTATTAGAAGTATTTCGCTTATTCACCAATATTGTAAACCATTTTTTTAGTATTCACCAGTAATCCCATTATTATTGTTGTTATTATTATTATTATTCAGTCAATTTTAAGTTCAAATTAACAACTCTAATAATTCGTTGAAGATAGTAAACATTAATTTTCCT
Organism: Agrostemma githago; assembly: GCA_958450325.1. Lineage (NCBI taxonomy): Eukaryota > Viridiplantae > Streptophyta > Magnoliopsida > Caryophyllales > Caryophyllaceae > Agrostemma > Agrostemma githago. Next base: position 52,953,132 of record OY288255.1, read on the forward strand.
ATCTACTATATTAAATGATTCAAAATCTTTTCAATTTTTCAAAGAAATCCAATTATATTAATTACAAAGTACTTCGTATAATTTTTTTTTTCTAATTGACTAAATTCTTAGTGTTTCTGAAAAGTTATTTTATTTAATCTGAAAATTTGGAAGTCAAGAAGAGATTCACGCTCAACTCGAGCCTATGCAAATTACTCATTTTTTTATTTTCTCTTAATAACATAGGTAACACATAAAATAAACACAAATTCTTGGGAGAGACGGTCTCTCAATAAGTTATTGAGAGACGACTTGTGAGTACCACTTTATGTATTATTCGTACTTATTTTATTATTATATGTACCTCTAAATGACAATTTTGTTTTGTAACTATTTTTATAACAAGTGTATCCCTTTATATTTGTATATTCTTTTATGTTAAGCGTACATATTTTTATTAGCTTTGATATCATTGTTAGTAATGGTCTCTCAATAATCTTAAGAAAGACCGTCTCTCACGAGACTTACTCTTGGTATAAAATTGTCTCAATATTTTTTCTATTGAATTAGTTGTTACTTATTTATACTATTATTAATTATTGTAGTAGTTTACAATAATAGTCATTTAACAAGTGAATTAATAATTTGTGTCAATATAATGTTACACATCCTCACATGATTGCATTCTTGCCCATTTATAAATGAAAATTTTAATATTAATATTGTATTTTTCATCATAAATACAAAGCAGTGATTAACAATATTTTGTAGGTATTAATAGCATAAATAATTGGAATTTGTTGCAAAGATAAGAAAAAAAATGAGGATAATAGCTGAAAATTGAAATTATAACAGAGTATTAGTTTGTTGGATGGTGCAGGAATTTCATTTTGTAAAAGACATTTGATGAGTAAGGGTGCAAAACGTGAATTTTCCATCCTCTAAGATTCTAAGTGTATTTTTTCAAGTATTAGTAATGTATTATAACAATAGTTTTTTTAAATAATAATTTTCTTTTGTATATCAATTTGTATCAATTTGGGTGACTATAGTCACTACGTTGACGTTATATGTAAACCCAAATTTTCATATTGGATAGTCTCATATGTAAATACTACGAGTGTGGTTCACAATTACTCTCTTATTTCTCTCTCTTCCCCCTTCTTTTTCGAGCCACTCATTTTCCCTTCCTTATTTTCCACCCAAAAAATTTTTTGGGACAACAATAGGAACTTAGAGGGAGTAATAATTACTCCGTGCAAGGTAATAAAAAAAATAATAAAATGGAATCTTTAATATATAAGAGGAAACCAAGTCAGATGAAGGTGTTAGTTAAAGGGTCTAAATGTCGACCTCAATCTATTTGGTTTGACCAATTTTCAAACTACGTGTGAGGATGAATGTTTTGTTTAAAGAGAAAATAATCGGTCTGACCAATTATCACTATACATGTATATTTTTTACTTTCGCTTCTAACTCTTACGAAGTACTTATTTTTCGTACAAATTTTCTAACCTACTAATTCGCTTCTAAACTTGATTTCTTATATTTTGTCATTCTCTCTAAACACAAATGTAGAAATGATACAAATTAGACACGAACCGTACCCTTTATATCAAGCGATCCTATATCTAATACTCATTTTGTTACAAATCTAATTCGGTTTGTCAAGTAAAAAAATTACACGTCAATATTATAATCACGAGGCAATATAACTTCTTTAGAACAACCCCGTGATTTTATCACGGGGTGTATACTATCTAGTACGTATTCTTTCATTGTTATTCAAGTTTTAATCTTTATCCATTGTTTGTTGTTCATCCTTGTTTCACCCTCATAATGAATGTCTTTGTTCTCTTGGTGTTTTCTCTTGTTTGTGTTAGTTTTACTTTGAATATGTGTGAGTAGATTCGATAAGACTTGTATATTGAATGCTTTTTTTTTTATAATTGCAATAGGTGCAGGAGTACAGTATATATAGTTGAAGAAATAGTCCAATTAAGGCTAGAAATAGGAGCTTTTTTACACAAGAAAAACAAGATAAAATCTTCCTACATTTACAATGTGAATGTATCACTAAGTGCTTGATTGAAGGTACTAATTGATAGCTTGATTATTTGTTGCTTGGGAATCAAGATGATTTGTATGATTGGCTGATATTGTTAATACGCCTCCGCAAGATGGACGTCGGAGGGAAGAGTCCAATCTTGTCTCGTAGTTCTTGAAGACGATGTTTGTGTAGTGGTTTGGTTAGAACATCTGCTAGTTGATCTTTGCTGGCAACATGTTGGATACGAATATGACCAAGTTGAAGTTGTTCACGGACTAAGTCGAAGAAGAGAGCCATATGCTTCATTCTTGAGTGAAAAACCGGGTTTTTAGCATATAGTGTAGCTGACATGTTGTCACAATATATAGCCGGAGGTTTTTTTATGTTTAGCTCAGTGAGTAAGTTACGGAGCCAAAGAGTTTGTGGTGACGGAAGCGAAAGCTCGAAATTCGTCCTCTGTTGTTGAAAGAGCAGGTCCGCGTTGCGTTTTAGAGGACCAGGAGATCGGGTTACGATCGAGATAAATTATGTATCCGGTGGTTGATAGGTAATGGTCTTTGTCCCCTAGAGAAGTCGGCGTCACAAAACGCATGAAGGCAAAGTGGAGTAGCGCGATGAAGTTGAATACTATAGTTTTGGGTGCCTTGGAGATAGCGAAGGAGTCGCTTTAAAGTTGACTAGTGTGTAGAAGTAGGATGATGTAGGAATTGTGCTAAGCGGTTTACAATGAAGGCAATGTCAGGCCGAGTTAGGAATAGATATTGTAAGCTCCCAACTATTGCCCGATAATCGGATTGGTCTTGGATCGGGTTGTTCTCTTCACGGATAAGGTGTGTTTCGGTGGTCATAGGTGTTGTAGTTGGCTTAGCATCAGACATTTTGTACTTGACTAGTAAATCATGGACATATTTAGCTTGATTAAGGTGAAGTCCAAGGGCATTGGGTGTGACTTCAATTCCTAGAAAATATGATAACGGTCCAGGATCTTTTAATGAAAAACGTTTAGATAAGCTAGTTACAAATTGTTGTAAATGGTGGTGGTTTGGACCAGTAATAATAATATCATCGACGTAGACGAGCATATAAATACAAGTTGTTTTGGTTTTGAAAATTAATAAGGAGGAGTCGGAAATTGATTGTTGGAAACCATAGGTGACAAGGTATGTTTTTAACTCAGTATACCAGGCTCGAGGGGCTTGTTTTAAGCCATAAATGGCTTTGTTTAACTTGCAAACATGATCGGGTTTAGTGTGATAAACGAATCCTTGAGGTTGGAGCACGTAGACATTGTCATAAAAAGTACCTTTTAAAAACGCATTGTTAACATCTAGTTGACGTAATGACCAAGAGTTTGCAACGGCTAGTGAGAAGATCAAACAAACCGTTGTTGGTTTTACTACCGGGCTAAAAGTCTCTGTGTAGTCTATTCCGGGGCGTTGATGAAATCCCTTCGCAACTAGCCGTGCTTTATGTTGTTTAAGTGAACCATCGGGGTTATATTTGATTCGATAGACCCACTTGGATTCTATTATATTTTGGGACGGTTGTTTGGGAACTAAAGTCCAATTTTGATTGCGGTCAAGAGCTTCGTATTCATCCTGCATAGCGGTTCTCCATTGAGGTGAAATTAGAGCTTGTTTCACAGTAGTTGGTAATGAATTAGCTGTGGCGGAAGCATGAGCGAGATTGGCATATCAGCCAATCATACAAATCATCTTGATTCCCAAGCAACAAATAATCAAGCTATCAATTAGTACCTTCAATCAAGCAATTAGTGATACATTCACATTATAAATGTAGGAAGATTTTATCTTGTTTTTCTTGTGTAAAAAGGCTCCTATTTCTAGTCTTAATTGTACTATTTCTTCAACTATATATACTGTACTCCTGCACCTATTGCAATTATAAAAAAAAAGCATTCAATATACAAGTCTTATATGGTATCAAGAAGTCACAAACGATCCTCCAAAAACAGCCTGCAACCTCGTCACACCACCCTATTCAAATGTCCTAATCTCTCTTCAACCAAACCCGGTATTCCCATGGCAAACAACAACAATGTCATTGTGCCCAATCATCACGAAACCGCTGCACCACTCACCTCTCTGAACCTAAGTCACTGTGTTAAGCTCACTTCTCTTAACTACACCTCATGGCACTTCAAACTATCCCACATTCTGTTCGGCTACAGTTTATTGGGATTCTTAGACGGATCTAATCTGTCTCCCTCGCCAACTATTGTAGGCGATGATAACACCGAAACACCAAATCCCGCCTACTTGACCTGGCTTAAACAAGACCAGACTGATTTTAGGTGCCCTCATGAGCACCTTATCCTCAACCGTCCAAGCCCTCATTGTCCGAGTCAAAACCTCGAAAGAGGCTTGGGACATATTAGCCCACACGTATGCTAACCCCTCACGAGCACACATATTACAAATCAAAGACCGTCTTGATTCCATTGTGAAAACCACAGACCAATCAATAACCGATCGACTACATGAATGCCTTTAAAGCATGTATTGACCAACTTGCCTTAATGGGTAAAATTCTCGACCCCGAAGACATCGTATCAAAGGTTCTCAAAGGCCTAGATTACAACCTATATAAACCCGTCATGGACACGGTTCGTGTTCGTGACAATCCCATCTCGTTTGAAACACTCCACAAGAAACTACTCCAACACGAACTCCTTATCAACAACAACCCACCACAGATATATTCTAGCAAACCCCACTTACCGTCACCCTAACCACTACTGTGGAAACCCACGGGCCAATCACACATCCTCCTACAACCAGCAAAACACCCGCCCACAACCCTATACCAACCTGAACCCTCGTCCCTTTAAGGGTCGCTGCCAATGGTGTCGACAAGTCAGTCATGTTATAGCTGATTATCCGCTCTTCCGCAAGCTTTTCCCAAACATTATCTTTCCCAAACCCCCTACCCGTCAACACCAACAACCACCACAAGCCCACGCTGCCACCCATGCTACCACCAACCCTAATCCTAACTACCTCCTTGACAGCGGAGCTTCTCACCATGTCACCTACGACCTTGATACTCTTGCTCTCCATTCACCCTACCATGGCTCCGACGACCTTATTATTGGAGACAGATCCGCCCTTGATGTTGCCAATATAGGTTCATTCACTCTTCCTTTCTCCTCTCTTAAATGAAATAATGTTTTACATGTGACGAAAATATCTCGCAATCTTGTATCAATCTCGCAGTTATGTCGCGACAATAATGCTTATGTTATTTTCTCACCATCTTCTTTTGTAATTAAGGCAATATCGACGGGAGCAATGCTACTCCAGGGCCAAACTAAGAATGGAATCTATGAGTTGAGCCCGTTGCAACCAACCGCCTACTCCACTCACAAAGGCCCAACCCCACTTTCATGGCATCACAAATTAGGACATCCAACTTTTGATGTTATGAGAATTATTAATAAAAAATTTACCATTCAATATTCCTAATTTTGCTTTTTGTGAATCGTGTCATATTAGCAAAAGCAGAAAATTACCATTCGCGACATCATCATTCAAAACCAATGCACCACTAGATTTAATTTATTCTGACCTATGGACTAGTGCCGTCTATTCTCGCGAAGAATATAAATACTAAATAGTTTTTGTAGACCACTTGTGGACATGACATAGGTCCACCCCGACGCGGCCACGCACGGGTTTGGAGAGGCGAATGAATCTCCATATGAGATGGTCAAATTGAAATTTAAATCGAAGTAGGAGTCGCCACCGAATTTTGTGGTTATTCGGAACCATTCGAGCACACTCTATGTCGTAGTGGGCCGTATACAAAATACGGCCCATTTCCGATGTCAGAGTTTATTGGGCTCGTCCCTTTGCATTACGATACCGATACCGACATTATCGGATACCGTGTATTGAATGACTCTCGTTGCCAATGGATTCGGACATCCGGAAACCATGGTTCTGAGTAAGGGGTGAGGGTACGTGTTGGGAAGTTCACTAAGAACACCCAACCCCGCCCGCACTTAGCGGCCTTTACTAAGATATCATTCGTTTTTGGTGTACACGGGTTAGTTCGACGGTTGAATGATATGCAAACATTATTTTCCTAAGCATGTGAGAAAAATAAAATGGGTTGCTAAGCCGTTTAATGCATATTAAACTAATAACGTCAAAGTTATTTTAGCATGTGAAGTTCGTTTTAGTCTAATAAAACGATAAAAACAAATAAATTGCTACAAACACGAGAAAACGAGTTAGTAACGATCGAAAAATTGAATAAAGATATGAATAAAAATATGCATGATTTGAAAAAATATTTAATGACACGTGATGGATTAACACGTGTTGACCGAGGTCGAAAAAGAAAAAAAAAGTATTTATCGAAATATGTCGCGAAAGTCGCTTTTTATGTAACACTAGAAAAGAATAAAAAATAGAAAAGCGAGGAAACGAAAAAAAAGAGACCCGGCGAACCAGGCCACCACGCGAGTCGCCTGACAGGCGCGCGACTCGCGGGGCGGTCTGTCCGTTTTTTTTATTTGTCGAAAATCGCTAATTTTTATAAATCGCGTACAAATATGGATTAATTTATACTCGATTTATATTTTCGATATTCGTCGTATTCGATATTCGATTATGAAATCGATATCGAATAGTCGGAATAATTTTAGAAAAGGTTTTGAATTTTTTTTTATTTTGAACGAAAAGTAAAAAATAAAGAATTTTGAAAGAAAAAGATGTTAATTCTCTCCGCGTATAAAATCGTCGAATTCTGTTTAAAAAGATGTAATGATTTTATTAGCATCAACGAGATTTAATTAATTTAGTTCTTGTTAGATACGATATTCGATTAGAGAATCGATATCGTATTTTAAGAACGTTATAAAAAAAATAGTTTTTAGTATCGGTTATTAAAAATAAAAAATATGTGAGAAACGACCCATATTAAAATATGAAACGACCGACGACACAACGAAAAAAAGAAGAAAAAGACGTGAGAAAGAGGGAGAGAAAAGGGAAGAGTCGGGTTTGATTTACACCCTCAACCTACATGCTTCGTTTTCTCGGTATAAGGCTCGTCGGACGATGGCTTAGGCACGGGAGCGTCGAGATGATGCGGATGAGTTAAGGCGTCGGTTTTTTGGACGTGGGAGGTAACAGATTCGGCCGGATGACGGGGTCGGATTCGTCGGTTTTTTGGACAGTATTTCGGTGCACCTTCGGATGTGTGGGTCGAGATTATTTTTGCTTGGTGTCAAGGATGTGTGTGACTAACAATTGTATGTGTTGTTTTATTTTTTTGTGAAATCGTCCTTTTGTGTTGAATGGGAGGTCCTATTTATAGGAGTGGAGGTAGCCTTGTTTGTATGACAAGAAATACCGGTTTGGATAGGAAACGCGAGAGTTCGAAAGGGAACGAAAGTCTCGTTTCTTGGTGGAGAAGCCAAGTAACTCGGCTGAAGGGGGAGTGTTTCGGCTGTTTGGGGAGTTCTAGCCGAGTATTTGAGCTCGGTTTGTGAACTGTTTCGGTTTTCGGATAGAATTTCTGCTTGAGATCGAATTCTATCCTTGAATGGGTTTGTTTAATATTTTTTGGAGCTGATTTTTTGTGGTATTGGAGACCGAATCAGCCAAGTGAGGTGTCACGGCTGACTCGCGTGTCTCGGGAATATTTTTGACCGGGTTTTGACTCGGTCGCTAAAAGACGGTTTTACCCCTGTTGTCAGAATCGATCCAAATTAGTCTCATTTGACTCGAAACGACCCACTGGGCCTGGATTTGAGATCGGTTTTGTAAGATATGTACTCTGCAATAAGCCTAAACCAAATGTCCATGATTTCGAGCCCATATCCGAGTCCATTAAAGCATGTTTGCGTCCGATCATCATCGAGTGTTTGGCGGGAACTACTATAGACACCTGGCGGTCAAAATGTGGGTGTCTATAAAGCCCCCACTCTGACTGAGGCTTGGACAAGGCGAAAGTCAGAGTAGCTACCAGGCCAATCGAGGATTAAGACCTGGCAGACTTCCAATCGGGTCGTTTAGAGTCCATTAGACTTGCGTGAAGGGCTCGCCAGTCATAAGATAGAAATCATACCTGGATAGATATCAATAATGTCGCGGAGACTTTCTTCCAAAAAAAAGTCCTGGGTGTGTCTGTTTACAGACAATCCCATCTTCGAATTGCGCGGGAGCTTGCCTTGGCGGCTATGGGTGTGTCTGTTTACAGCCACATCCCATCTTAGAATTATGCGGGAGCCTGCATTGGAGGCTACGGGTGCACCTGTTTACAGATACATCCAAAAAAATGTTCACAGAGATTATGTTGTATAGTCGTCACACAGGTGGAAGGATAAGTGATTTTGCTATAGACCTCGCGTGATTAATTATGAAACCAGAAAATAGCGATGAAAATATATTTACATTGGACAAAGTCCATCCTTTACATATAGTACGTCAAACATAAAAAAATTCTAACCCACCAAACATCATTTACACATAGTACGTTCATCCTAAAGCAAATATTTTATGTCACATTAACACACAAGAGTTTAACGATGGTCTTCGGTACGTGCGCAACAATACATTGTCCAATTACGTGGTCGGTCGTTGTATCTTCCACGACCTTGTTCTTTCCACCGCCCCTTTTACCAACATTCCTCTTTCCACCAACTATTTCGCTGCAACAAAACACACAATCAATCTAAATCACACAACACAACTGAATATATGACTACAATGACTCTACAACTGCATGATTGTACAGCATAATGAGTGTGACTGTACAACTTTAACTGTGTGACTATACAACATAAACGGTGTGATCCAACAACATAATGACTGTGATCCTACAACATAACGAGTGTGACTATACAACTTCAACTGTGTGACTCTACAACATAATCTCTGTGACTATACAACTAAATTATAACATTAATTAAATATTCAATCTTCATTCATTCATATTCAACCTTCATTTTAATCCATATTTAATCTTCATTTTTTTTGGATAATGAAGATGAATAATTTTATAAATATAAAAAAAAAGGTATGAAAAGTATATCACGCGATTGTACACCTCAATATTTGTGACTATACGAAATAAAGTGTGTGACTGTACGCCTTATAGCGTGTGATTGTACACATCAACATGTGTGACTGTGCAACTTATATCACACGATTGTACACCTCAATATTTGTGACTATGCAACTCATATCATGTGATTGTACACGTCAACATGTGTGACTACGCAGGTTATAGTGGTGACTGGACAACATAATGTGTGTGAGCATGAAGATGAAGATGATTAAACGCATGATATCTTAATCTCAAGGTATTCTACAGCTGCGTGATTCTACAACATAACGAGTGTGACTATACAGCATAATGAGTGTGACTATACAACTGAATATGTGACTACAATGAGTGTACATCTGCGTAATTCTACAACATAATGAGTGTGACTGTACAACATAATGAGTGTGACTTTGCAATTCTGCAAAAACATTACGCACTAAATGACTTGTTCATCTTCATCTTCATCTTCAAGCTTCATTCATCCCATAAAAAAATAACAACTTCGTCTTCAAACTCCATCTTAAAGATGAAGTTGTTCTTTTTTTTAGATAATGAAGATGAATAATTTTATAAATACCAAAAAAAAAACATGAAAAATAAAAAGAAGCATGAAGATGAAGATGAAGATGAAGCACGAAAATGAAGATGAAGATGATGAAGATGAACATACCTTCGTGTGATGATCGAAGTTACTGACGGAGTATGTTGGGTTAAAAACGCAGTATGGTCGGAGTAGTTGACGGAGTATGGTCGGAGTTATTAATGGTGATTATTTGTTGGGGTTTTGTTAGAGAAAGATAAATTGAATTGAGAAATGAATTGAAAATGAGGGGATTGGGAAGTGTATGAGGGAAGTAATGTAGGGATTGATTTGGGTGAGGGGATGTTTCCTCTCTCCACTGCTGCTGTGTCAGTTTAATATTTTTTTTTTTTTTTTTTTTTTTTTTTTTTTAATTGAACCCCATCCATCCACCATCCATCTTAGGATGAATGGATGGAGGGGATCAACACTAAGGGAGAGTTGGAGAGTTAGTAACTTCCTTGATCCCCCCCATCTCTCTCTCTCTCTCTCTCTCTCTCTCTCTCTCTCTATATATATATATATATATATATATATATATATATAGAGTAAGGCTCTTATGAGTCATTCTCTATATATGAGTCCCTAAGTCGTCATCTCATCCATTGAATGAGATGAGAATCGATGGACAAGATGCATCCTAATATTTGCATTAAAAAAAAAAAGGAAGATACTGTTTCCTAAAATAACTCTCATAATTTTAGGTAACAATAACATCACATTCACTCATTCATTCATTCACGTTCATCAAAAACCTAAAAAAAACTACTTCTAATATCACGTTCTTTCATTCATTCATTCATTCATTCATTCAAATTTGTGCTCGAAATCCCGTTACTATGGATTCAATGATCGCGATATCTACATCAATTGTTGATAATCAATTCATCGACTATAACAATGGTGAGTTTCGTTATTGCTTTCATGTTTTGCGTCAATTTTTATTCATCATCTCGACTAATTTGCGTCAATTTGTTTTCATGTTTTTCGTCGATTTTCATGTCGATATTGCTTCATGGTCATTTCATTCATCATAGATTCATATCTGGTTCATTGCTATCTTGTTAGTATAGATTCCAAATTTTTATAATTTTTTAAAAGGTGGAATTTTATTCATTTGATTATTCATAGATTCATATCAATGGTCCATTACTCTCGCACTACTATAATAAAGAGCAAAGAAACCATTGGAAAATGGCCTAAGACACCAATATCTGGATGATCTTCAGGTCAAAGGTGTCTTAGGTTAAGACACCATTTGTGAAAATTGGTTTCTTTGCTTATAATTTTGAAACCACATTTAAGAGATAAATGATTTTTTTGGTCCATAAGAAAACACTTTGTTAGAGAGATAAATGATTTCTTATCTCACCTTAATAAATCATGTGATACACTTAAATGGTTTCTTATCTCAACTTAATAAATCATGTGATACATTTAACTGGTGTCTTTGCCTATCAACTTAAGAAACCATGTAGCACACCTAAATGGCTTCTTAACCTTGATATTTTTTTTAAAAATCTTTTAATATTCAAAATTACCCAAATATTAAAATAAAATGTATCGATTTTCATATATCAACCAAAATAGACACGAATTTCCATAAAATATCTCATATATATGTCAAAATATCTCATATAATGATGCCAACATATGTCAAAATTACATTACAAGCACATAATAGTGTGCTACAACAAAATATCCCAAAGAAATGAGTATGTTTTCAACACGACCTCCTCGTTCTGTCTTCTTCATCGATCTAATTGACAAACACATAATGGTTGCACGCGAGTAAAGACACTGATGAAAGTCTGCTGACTGTCAAGGAATTTTGCAGGATCTGAGTTACTGTTAGGCGATTAATACCCTCCTTGATCATCTCGTCCACAGGATGTAACAGTGGAGCTCTGATTTCTTCCTCGGCTGAACTATCAGATGGTGTGCACTGCTGTAATCCCCATGATCCACCAGCCGTCGCGACTCTGCCACCGCTCGTGTGTAAATAAACATATTTCTGAGCCGCTCCACTCTATGGAGCGCCCTAGCACTCGATCTCACCCTTGTAGACGAGGTAATAACAGTACCCGCTCCCGTTTCGTAGACAGCCTCTCCTGTTGCAGGATCTTTGTAACTGCAACGAACGCACATCAACTGGTGTGCACCTGCTCTCACTGCTGACCTCGCCATTTTCAACTCCACCAGCATCTCCCGCTCTTCTTCCGCATACAGGTCTCCTAGCCGAGCGGAGTCCGAGCTCAGTAAACTCGGCCTTCCGTATCTGGAGTAGACCGCCATGATTTCGACTGGCGCTGAACCGGACGTGAACCCGAGCTGTACTCTCAAATCCTGGACTACCACATATGCTCATCGTATTAAAACTGTCATTGCTCTTTCTCTGTAATTTGCAGCCTTCACCTACATATGCACCACATATCTCGATTCAAATACGGGCAACACAAATACACAATGATTGAGCAAACCTGGAGACAAATAACAATCTTTTTCGACTGCCGGTAGTTCTGAACCAGATCAGCAATCTTCCTTATGTTTTCGGTTTTCTGACCACACTTCAATTTTTTGTTGATTGGTGCAATGAATCCAACAAACAACTATACTTTCCACCTTGAGTTACGATGTCAGGAAAGAGGTTGGTTCAATACCTTGAATTCAGCTTGTTACATTTAAGCCCATTTGAATTCACTTCAGTCCAGTGCAGTCCACTTCAACAGTAAAGAACAAGGCCTATATCCTGTATGAGCACCAGAAATGTAACTAGCGGGACGAAGAAAAAAAACCTCTCACTTTGATACCCCTATTACGCGAAAGAGGCTTGTAAAGTGAAAGACCAGTTGTTTTACCTTCGATAAACTATAGTTAAAAACTTAAAAACTCATGAGCTAATCACGGTAGCATCCCTGAATCAACTGCTTCAATCTTGCAGAATCCTACACTTACACACAATCAATGTCTATAGTCTATACCATATCATCAAACTCAAAATCACGTGTGCCATTCACTTACTACCTCCACTCAATCAAGTCGACGTAATTATCTCATTGAGCATCTCTAAACCAAACACGACCTATAAATCACACTGATTATACTCCATTGTAACTTCAACCAGCCATCTCCTAACCGAACTTAATGGCTATGAATTAGCTAGTTCCTAGGGAAGGTGAGTTTCATTATCAACTAACCGACTCCTAAAACCAACGCAACATCAATCTCCAACTCAACATACTCCTACACTTGCTCAACACCAAGATCGAGACCACAAAATTTCGATGATGCAGGACTCTAAACAGCTCCATCACCTCAAACATATCGCAAAGAGCAGCGCCAAAAATACCCTTGGAAATCATAAAATTCATTACAACATATCAAACCTAATCAAATAGCATTAGCATTTTGCAAAATCAGGTTTAATAGACTTACGAAGAAGAATTGAATTTGTTAGCTGATAAAATTTGTCAACATCTGCACAAAAAAAAACACCAAATTGAATTCGTTACAGAGTAATTTTTATGAAGAAGAATAAGGTAAAAGGATCAAAGCACATAAAATTGTACTAAAAGAAAAAGTTAGAAAACAGACAAAAAGAGCGGGCCGTTTGTGAGATAAATTACGAACAACTCATATACAAAAACTACGAAGAATAAAACTCAAAAGATTGAAGAAGAAGTGATATTTGAATATGATAGTTTGAATGTTTGAGGAGATCGGTGATAATAATTAGGAATTAGAGAGATAATAGAGAAATTAATTACGTAATTGCTGCTGCGCTGAAGAGCCATCATTAGAGAGTAAGTGACGATACTGCTCAATTTTCTGGCGTTGATCTCCAATTGCTGCTGAGCTAATACAGATTCCATAAATTAGGGTTTGGAAATGTTACTCGGGAAATCAAATGGTGAAATTGGGGATTTTTGGTATGAGTTTGGGGAAGAATGAGTGAGTGAGTCAGCAGTTTTTTGGAAATACATAGTACTAATTTGATGAATTGCATGTGGAAAGAAATCGTTTTTTTATAAATGATGCCTTAGTTAAATTTTATGTGATTAGAAACCATTTATTTGAAATATAGTGTCTTTGTTATAAGATTGAATGTCATTAGAAATCACTTCCTGAAAAATGATGTCTTTGCATTAGACTATATGGGGTTAGAAATCATTTATTTGCAAAATGATGTCTTTATTATTCAATAAGAGATCACTTATTTGAAAGAATTGATTTCTTTAATCAAAGACATCATTGATTGTAATTAAATGATGACTTATTAATGATTTCTTTTAGGGTTATTCTAGTAGTGTCGTGTTATTGTTTTGTTTATTCTTTAGGTTTTTCTTAAACTTCACTGATACTATTGTTTTGTTTTCTAATGAAGCAGACACGGTGTTGAAGTAACATACGTTCTGAGTTACAGTAGCACCTAATTTTAATTAGAGTAACACAAAAAGGTCTAAGCATTATATGAATTTTACGCACGAACATATATGGAGTTATTGTAATGCACATACTGTGTTACTTTAATATACACAATCTGTTATTTTAATGGTTAACCCCTGTTATTTTAATACACATAATGTTAACTGAATCTCGTGTTACTTTAACGCACTTCATCTGTTACTTTAGTTCTTTTCATCTGTTACTGTTATGCATTGGAGTAACAAAAAGGATTTAGAATACCGCCATATAAAAAATTTAAAAATAAAAAAGAAAGATATTGCTTCCTATAATTATGAGACGTGATTAATTTCAAAATAGGAAACAATATCAAAGAATGTCACCCCCATTCAAAGAAAGATATTGCGTCATACTCTCATTTATGATCATTATATGAATTTTTTTGCACTAACCTACACCTGGTGTTATTTTAACGAACATTATCTGTTACTTTAATGTCTGACCTCTGTTACTTTAATTTATACCTGGTGTATAAGCATTCTCTATTAATTGAATCCAGTGTTACTCCAATGCACTTCATCTGTTACTTTATTTATTGTCATATGTTACTTTAATCCATATTTGAAGTTCTGATTGTTTTTTTCGCCACGTTTATTGGCACTGTTATTATTTTTCAGTACACGCAAAAACACATGAATGGTGTAGGGATGTGGGTGAGAGTTTCCTCCATACATAGGGCAGATCTTCAAGGACGTGGATGAGTAAGTAAACTTCTATAAAATCTACGTATTGGCTTGTGGATGTGAGGAGGTACACAACGAAAAGATGGCGCGGTGATTAGATTAAATCAAAGCTTCTGACGATGAAGATGATGAAGAAGAAGAGGACGAGGAGGATGAAGAAGTAGAATTCTAAGTAGGATAGTATATTGTTAGAGTAACATACATTATTCGTTAGAGTAACATACTTAATGAGTTACAGTAACACATATTATGAGTAACAGGTGTGAAATATTGGAATTGTAATGAAGTTGATTCAGTTGGAACTTCTGTACCAATTTATTGATGTAAAAAGAGTTAGAATAACACACATTAAGCGTTAGAATAACACACATTATGCGTTACAGTAACATACCTAATGAGTTATAGTAACACAATTTATTAGTATAATTTGATTACCAATATCAAGTTCTTAGATTAACAGGTGTGAAAAATTGGAATTATAATGGAGTTTTATAATTTTTTTGTTTTGGAGTATCCTTAATAGAAACATACATTTTGCAACATACTGTTTTTATAAGACACTATTATCTAACGTAATAGATTTTATGAGTTAAAGTAACACAATTCATGAATTAGAGTAAAACATTGTATGAGTTAGAATAACACATTGTATGAGTTAGAGTAACATGACAGTAGCGAAATGATGATTTTCTTTGGTGAAAATAAAGATGAAACGACACACTTGTTGTGTGATAGAAAGATGCAGTTAAAAATTTGATGGGAGAGAGAATATTTGCATTAAGATAATTAAAGAGGAGAGAGAAAAAAATAAAATATTTACCCAGATTTAGTTAGTTATTTTCTTAATTGACAAAACAATCTTAACCATTAATCTATCACTAATTTAAGGGTTGAGATGAGGACTCACGGACTCAATTATGATAAATGGACTCACTTGATCCTTCCCCTCTCTCTCTCTCTCTCTCTCTCTATATATATATATATATATATATATATATATATATATATATATATATATATATATATATAGAGAGAGAGAGAGAGAGAGAGAGAGAGAGAGAGTGAGAGGAGGGCTCCGGTGAGGCAGGGCAACTCCTTACACCCATAGAGGCAGCATCTGGACCATTAGATGAAGATCTGATCTAACGATCCAGATTAAAAGATTAAAAACACGCGCTGCTCCTCTCCACCTTCTAAAACCCTATCATTTGAACACTACTACTTTCTCTCTCTACACCTTCTAAAACCCTATCATTAAAAACACGCGCTTCTCCTCTGCACTTCAATGGCTAGTAACTCTACATCTTCAATGGCGACTGATTCTTCATCAAAGCGTCGAAAATTAGATACAAATGAAAAACTTTCAATTTCACCTTCAGTTACTGATTTAGGTCAGAAAATTTATATTTATTTTAAAATTCAATTTCAGATTTTAAGTCTGATTCTTAATTTATTTATGCCGTGATTCGTTTTTTGAATGCAGTAAATAGTCAAGAAACAACTGCAACATGTTCAATGATGGGCGATTCTAATATATTAGGTAAAATATTTCATTAATTCATTTATTTTTCAATTTTAGTTTATATTATTTCATCAATTTAATTGGTCAAGTTTTCATAAAGACGTATCTTATATTGTTTGGTTCATATTTAAAGCAGTTGCTGCTTTGATGTACACAAGTTAATATCTGTTGTACATGTTGATAATGTTCATAATTAAAGCAGTTGCTGCTTTGGTGTAGATAACTGAGTATCTGTTGTACATGTTTAGAATTGTTCATAATTAAAGCAGTTGCTGCTTTGGTGTAGATAACTGAGTATCTGTTGTACATGTTTAGAATTGTTCATAATTAAAGCAGTTGCTGCTTTGGTGTAGATAACTGAGTATCTGTTGTACATGTTTAGAATTGTTCATAATTAAAGCAGTTGCTGCTTTGGTGTAGATAACTGAGTATCTGTTGTACATGTTGATAATGTTCATAATTAAAGCAGTTGCTGCTTTGGTGTAGATAACTGAGTATTTGTTGTACATGTTTAGAATTGTTCATAATTAAAGCAGTTGCTGCTTTGGTGTAGATAACTGAGTATCTGTTGTACATGTTTAGAATTGTTCATAATTAAAGCAGTTGCTGCTTTGGTGTATATAACTGAGTATCTGTTGTACATGTTTAAAATTGTTCATAATTAAAGCAGTTGCTACTTTGGTGTAGATAACTGAGTATCTGTTGTACATGTTGATAATGTTCATAGTTAAAGCAGTTGCTACTTTGGTGTATATAACTGAGTATCTGTTGTACATGTTTAAAATTGTTCATAGTTAAAGCAGTTGCTGCTTTGATGTACATAACTTAATATTTGTTGTACATGTTCAGAATTGTTCATAGTTAAAGCAGTTGCTCTGTTGCTGCTTTGATGTATATAACCTAATATCTGTTGTACATGTTTGGAATTGTTCATAATTTTGATGTAGAATTTAATATTATGTGTTAAATTTACATAGATACTCCTGAACCTAAGCAAGATTTGAAGATGCCAAGTTGTTCGAAAGATTTGAAACCTTATGTGGGTCAAATTTTTAAGGATTGGAAGAAGCATTTCAATTTTATTCCAAGTACGCAACTGCTGGTGGCTTCATTCCTAGGAAGAGTACTGGACGCACTAGTCGTGGTATTGTTAAAAAAAAGTACATTGTCTGTAATAAAGAAGGTGATTATGAACATAAGGGACAACAGCAAAGAAGGGAGATAACAAGAATTCTTTGTATGGCCAGAATCATCTTGGACAGAACATCTGATGGGAAATATAAAATCACAGAATTTATTGAAGGACATAACCATCCTTTGAACACACCTTCCACGATGATGCACCTTAAAAAGGCAAGGAAACTCACCATTTTGCACAAAAAGATGATCATTGACAACTCCATGGTGAACCAAGGTGCCGTTAAAACATTCAGAATGTTCAAGCAGTTCGTAAAGGGTTATAAGTATGTAGGTGCATCGAAGGTTGATTTTAAAAATTTTGGTAGAGATATAAAGAAGTTCATCAAGGACTCTGATGGACAGATGTTCATTGAGATTCTTATGAAAAAGAAAGCCCTCTGTGACTCTTTTTATTTCGACTTTGATGTTGATGATGAACAAAGGATCACTCGTTTATTTTGGGCTGACCCTATAATGACAAAGAACTACATGTTATTTGGTGATATGGTGTCTTTCGACACTACGTATAAAATGAATAAGTACAACATGATCTTTGCTCCCTTCACGGGTATAGATCATCACAAGAAATGTGTCACATTTGTTGCTGGCCTTGTTCAGAGAGAGAATGGTGAGAGCATTTCTTATTGCTATCTTTGTCATTTTTTTTGTTTTGAAGATAATACGTGATGCATATAAGCAATTTTATAATACTCTCTCCTCAATGAACATGCAGGTAACGGCTTTGCTTGGCTGTTTGAAAACTTTATAAAGGCAATGGGAGGTACTTTTCCTTCATTCATTATCACTGATCAGGATTTGGGAATTAAAGCTGGGGTGAAGGAGGTTTTTGGAAGCCACACATTTCACAGGTTGTGCATGTGGCACATCATGAAGAAAGTAACAGATAAAGTGGGTTCAAAAATATGCACTGAAACAGATTTTCTCAAGGATCTAAATGATGCTGTTTGGGGTGAGGATGTAAACCCAACTCAGTTTGAACAGATGTGGCAGGATCTTATTACTAAGTACAATCTTGAGGAAAATTAGTGGCTTCAGGATATATTTGATATGCGAGAGAAGTGGATACCAGCTTACCACCGTGACCTGTTTCTTTCAGGGTTGATGAGGACAACTTCAAGGTCTGAGTCTGAGAATAACTTCTTCAACAACTTCACGAATCCTCATCTGACACTTGTTGAGTTTTACATGAGGTTTGACAGTGCCATTGATGCCCAAAGATGGGAGCAGTCCAAGCTGATTGCTGAATCTAAGAGCACTTCTGCTGCTTTCATCAGTCTATTTTCTCTTGAAAAACATGCTTCTGAAATCTACACACGAACTGTCTTCTATGACTTGCAGGAAGAGTTAAAGGCATCCATGTACAATTGTGGTGTTGATGAGATTATAAAGGAGGATGGTGTTGAACATATATCTATACAGGATAACATCAAAAATAGGGTATATGTAGTTGACTATACACCTGCAGAAGAGAAAATTGTTTGTGCCTGTAAGATGTTCGAGCAGCGTGGATTGTTGTGTCGTCATGCTCTTTGGGTATCAAAAAGGATACCTAATTCATATCTACTTCCTCGTTGGAACAAGTTTGCAACATCGAAGGAAATGTTTGATGCAAATGGCACACTTCTTTCTGATTATCGGTCATCAGATGGAATAAAAACAAAGATTGCAGAATTATGGACTGAAATTTTTGATTGTGTGACTGTGGTTGAGAACAAGGAAGAGAAGGTGGATGAACTCTTAGAAGTAGTGAGAGCATTCAAAGAGAAGGTTGTGGAAGAAGGAACAAACCGGCGAAATGACAAGAGGTCTGAGATTGAGTTTTTGATGGGTGCCACTATTCCCACTGACATTAAGATCTTGCCTCCAAAACAGTGTAAAACTAAAGGTTCTGGAAGGCGACTTATTTCGTCTAAAGAAAAAGCCATGAAAGAACATAAGAAGCCTCCTCGGAAGTGCAATGCTTGTGGAGAGATGGGATACCATGATTCAAGAAATTGTCCTGGCAAAGTTTAATAATAATGCATTCTCTTAATTGTACTCAATTTTAATATATTCTAAATATAATAAATTTAAAATGATTTATTATATGAACATCTGTTATGACGTACATCTGTTTATACAACAATTCTGTTTGTACCATGGTTTAAATTTATGTTCAGCAATTCTACTTATACAACAGATATAGATGGTTTAAACAGTGTCTGAATTGATGTACATAAGTTGATATCTATTGCACAAGTTTACAATTACTACATTGTCAAAGCACAGTCTGTTTTGATGTACATAACTTGATATCTGTTGCACATGTTCAATATCTGTAAATAGTTAAAGGACCGTCTGTTTTGATGTACATAACTTGATATCTGTTGTACATGCTGATATTTTTACATAGTAAAAATAGTGTCTGTTTTGATGTACATAAGTTGATATCTGTTGCACATGTTTACAATTTATGCATAGTTATAACAGTATATGTTTTGATGTACATAACTTGACATCTGTTGCATATGTTCAAAATCTGTAAATAGTTAAAGGACCGTCTGTTTTGATGTACATAACTTGATATCTGTTGTACATGTTGATATTTTTACATAGTAAAAATAGTGTCTGTTTTGATGTACATAAGTTGATATCTGTTGCACATGTTTACAATTTATGCATAGTTATAACAGTATATGTTCTGATGTACATAACTTGATATCTGTTGCACATGTTCAAAATCTGTAAATAGTTAAAGGACCGTCTGTTTTGATGTACATAACTTGATATCTGTTGTACATGTTAAGAATTTTACATAGTAAATATAGTGTCTGTTTTGATGTACATAAGTAGATATGAGTTGTACATATTGATATTTTTACATAGTAAAAATACTGTCTGTTTTGATGTACATAAGTTGATATCTGTTGCACATGTTTACAATTTATGCATAGTTATAACAGTATATGTTTTGATGTACATAACTTGGTATCTACTGCACATGTTCAAAATCTGTAAATAGTTAAAGCACCGTCTGTTTTGATGTACATAACCTGATATCTGTTGTACATGTTGATATTTTTAGATAGTAAAAATAGTGTCTGTTTTGATGTACATAAGTAGATATGAGTTGTACATGTTGATATTTTTACATAGTAAAAATAGTGTCTGTTTTGATGTACATAACTTGATATCTGTTGTACATGTTGATATTCTTACATAGTAAAAATAGTGTCTGTTTGATGTACATAAGTTGATATCTGTTGCACATGTTTACAATTTATGCATAGTTATAACAGTATATGTTTTGATGTACATAACTTGGTATCTACTGCACATGTTCAAAATCTGTAAATAGTTAAAGGACCGTCTGTTTTGATGTACATAACCTGATATCTGTTGTACATGTTGATATTTTTAGATAGTAAAAATAGTGTCTAATTTTACGTAACTTTGTTATTATGGGAAATGATGCTTTTAACGCGTGGAGCATTTAATGACATACCTTCCCCAAAAAGTACCTTCCCCAAAAAGTACCTTCCCCAGTACAAATTAATTACAGTATAACGCGTGGAGCATTTCAAATTAATGACAGTTTTCACATTCACAGTATAAAAACACATCCACACACACGCAAACACATCCATAATCCTTCCGTTCCCTACTACAACCCTACAACTATCAAAATATTATCATCTAATTTATAAATATAATATTCTACAATATTTTATAATTCAAATATTATCATCCGCAACTACTATAAAAATATTATCATAAGCATTAAAAGTACTACTTTATTATTAAATTTAATTAATAATGAGAATTGAAGATGTTCATGGAGTTATTTCATCACGAACTATTCCAAAAAAAATGTTTAGTTGATTTGTCTTTAGTACCTCAGATGAATTGGTGCAAGTTCAAGTAATATAGAAATATGTACAATGAACCACTTTAATATGTACCTTTTGTTTTTTAATTAAAAATATGACAATACATACGGAGTAATTATATAGTGTATACTCTATATAATTTATGATTTGACAATATATACGGAGTAATTGATGTACATAGTTTGATATCTTTTGGATATGTTCACAATTTGTACATTGTCAAAGCACCATCTTTTTTGATGTACATAAGTTTATATCCGTTGCACATATTCACAATTAGTACATTGTCAAAGCACCGTCTTTTTAGATGTACATAACTTGATATCTGTTGTACATGTTGATATTTTTAAATATTTAAAGTAGTGTCTGTTTTGATGTACATAAGTTAACATATGTTTTACATATCGATAATTTTACATAATTAAAGCACCGTCTGTTTTGATGTACATAACTTGGTATGTACTGCACATGTTCAAAATCTGTAAATAGTTAAAGCACCGTCTTTTTTGATGTACATAACCTGATATCTGTTGTACATGTTGATATTTTTAGATAGTAAAAATAGTGTCTGTTTTGATGTACATAAGTAGATATCTGTGGCACATGTTTACAATTTATGCATAGTTACAACAGTATATGTTTTGATGTACATAACTTGATATCTGTTGCACATGTTCAAAATCTGTAAATAGTTAAAGGACCGTCTGTTTTGATGTACATAACCTGATATCTGTTGTACATGTTGATATTTTTAGATAGTAAAAATAGTGTCTAATTTTACGTAACTTTGTTATTATGGGAAATGATGTTTTTAACGCGTGGAGCATTTAATGACATACCTTCCCCAAAAAGTACCTTCCCCAAAAAGTACCTTCCCCAGTACAAATTAATTACAGTATAACGCGTGGAGCATTTCAAATTAATGACAGTTTTCACATTCACAGTATAAAAACACATCCACACACACGCAAACACATCCATAATCCTTCCGTTCCCTACTACAACCCTACAACTATCAAAATATTATCATCTAATTTATAAATGTAATATTCTACAATATTTTATAATTCAAATATTATCATCCGCAACTACTATAAAAATATTATCATAAGCATTAAAAGTACTACTTTATTATTAAATTTAATTAATAATGAGAATTGAAGATGTTCATGGAGTTATTTCATCACGAACTATTCCAAAAAAAATGTTTAGTTGATTTGTCTTTAGTACCTCAGATGAATTGGTGCAAGTTCAAGTCCTGTGTTGATCTGTTATCAACACAGGGTTATATGATACCGTTATAGTCCCTTGAATGGTACAAAGCCGTGAGGGTATAACGTGTCGAAACTAGAGACGACATTCTTTGGTTTCATCAAGGGTACAACTTCAAGATGTGTTGGAGAATTGGGTTTCACATCTTACATCACCCTTAAACTGATCCCTAAATGTCTTAACCAATTGACAATACTCATCAGATTTATCATCATATTCAGCGAGAAACACGTCAATTTGTCCCATAGTGATTTACTGACGTTGTTCTCGCTGAATATGATGATAAATCTGATAAATCTATCGTCATTTGGTTAAGATATTTAGGGATTAGTTTAAAGGTTGTAAGATGTCAAACTCAATTCGCCACACACATCTTAATTAACCAGAAGCAGGGTGGAGATTTATCCAAGAGGAACTTCATCGTTTACATATGCTCTGTTTTTATACATGGGAGTGTTAGTTCAATTCCTAGCTTAAAGATACTGATATGTGGCAGGGAAATGCAACTGAGCAAATAAACAAGTACTTTGATGCTTAGTTCAGTTGTACTTGTAATCTTTCGTTTTCTTTTAGGTGCTGAAAAGTGTTCAAGTAATATAGAAATATGTACAATGAACCACTTTAATATGTACCTTTTGTTTTTTAATTAAAAATATGACAATACATACGGAGTAATTATATAGTGTATACTCTATATAATTTATGATTTGACAATATATACGGAGTAATTGATGTACATAGTTTGATATCTTTTGGATATGTTCACAATTTGTACATTGTCAAAGCACCATCTTTTTTGATGTACATAAGTTTATATCCGTTGCACATATTCACAATTAGTACATTGTCAAAGCACCGTCTTTTTAGATGTACATAACTTGATATCTGTTGTACATGTTGATATTTTTAAATATTTAAAGTAGTGTCTGTTTTGATGTACATAAGTTAACATATGTTTTACATATCGATAATTTTACATAATTAAAGCACCGTCTGTTTTGATGTACATAACTTGGTATGTACTGCACATGTTCAAAATCTGTAAATAGTTAAAGCACCGTCTTTTTTGATGTACATAACCTGATATCTGTTGTACATCTTGATATTTTTAGATAGTAAAAATAGTGTCTGTTTTGATGTACATAAGTAGATATCTGTGGCACATGTTTACAATTTATGCATAGTTACAACAGTATATGTTTTGATGTACATAACTTGATATCTGTTGCACATGTTCAAAATCTGTAAATAGTTAAAGGACCGTCTGTTTTGATGTACATAAGTAGATATCAGTTGTACATATTGATATTCTTACATAGTAAAAATAGTGTCTGTTTTGATGTACATAAGTTGATATCTGTTGCACATGTTTACAATTTATGCATAGTTATAAAAGTATATGTTTTGATGTACATAACTTGGTATCTACTGCACATGTTCAAAAATCTGTAAATAGTTAAAGGACCGTCTGTTTTGATGTACATAACCTGATATCTGTTGTACATGTTGATATTTTTAGATAGTAAAAATAGTGTATGTTTTGAAGTACATAAGTAGATATCTGTTGCACATGTTTACAATTTATGCATAGTTATAACAGTATATGTTTTGATGTACATAACTTGATATCTGTTGCACATGTTCAAAATCTGTAAATAGTTAAAGGACCGTCTGTTTTGATGTACATAACTTGATATCTGTTGTACATGTTGATATTTTTACATAGTAAAAATAGTGTCTGTTTTGATGTACATAAGTAGATATCAGTTGTACATATTGATATTCTTACATAGTAAAAATAGTGTCTATTTTGATGTACATAAGTTGGTATCTGTTGCACATGTTTACAATTTATGCATAGTTATAACAGTATATGTTTTGATGTACATAACTTGATATCTGTTGCACATGTTCAAAATCTGTAAATAGTTAAAGCACCATCTGTTTTGATGTACATAACTTGATATCTGTTGTACATGTTGATATTTTTACATAGTAAAAATAGTGTCTGTTTTGATGTACATAAGTAGATATCAGTTGTACATATTAATATTGATATTCTTATAAGTTGATATCTGTTGCAGATGTTCACAATTTATGCATAGTTATAATAGTATATGTTTTGATGTATATAACTTGTTATCTGTTTCCCACATGTTCAATGTTGTACATGTACAGTGAAGATGCAGTATACAATGTCCATGGACAACTTTGTTATTATGGAAAATGATGCTTTTAACGCGTGGAGCATTTAATGACATATCTTCCCCAAAAAGTACCTTCCCCAAAAAGTTCCTTCCCCAGTACAAATAAATTACAGTATAACACGTGGAGCATTTCAAATTAATGACAGTTTTCATATTCACAGTATAAAAACACATCCACAAACACCTACACCCACATCCATAATCCTTCTGTCTATGCGTTGAAAAATATTTATTATTTAATTTAATGAGTAATAAAGATGTTCATGGAGTTATTTCATCACGCACTATTCAAAATAAAATCTTTAGTTGATTCGTATTTAGTACCTCGGATGAATTGGTGCAAGTTCAAGTTTTGTGTTGATCTGTTATCAACACAGTGGTATGTGATACCGTTATAGTCCCTTGAATGGTACAAAGCCGTGAGGGTTTAACGTGTTGAATATACCCGGGTTGATTTCCTCGGATACTTCCTCTTGAGTCTTTACCCTCTTGTCAACTAGGATCATGAGTGGCTAACTACCATAGAGCCTGTTTGTCAACTAGGATCATGGGTGGTAAGATGTCAAACCCAATAGTCTCCCGAGAAGAAGAGTGGAAACTTAATAGTCTCCCGAGAAGAAGCAAGGATAAAATCTGCCTGAATCACAAACGGGAAGTTTGTGACCATTGAGGTTGGGAGGAAAGCGAAAACTCCAATTAACGTCGTTCCTCTTTGTAGCCTTCTTCCTTCACTGAATTAATGTACCGTCTGTTTTAATGTACATAATTTGATATCTGTTGTACATGTTGATATTTTTACATATTTAAAGTAATGTCTATTTTGATGTACATAAGTAGATATCTGTTGTACATATTGAACATAAGGAATGCATATAAGTTGATAAACGGGTGTACATAAGTTACTTTCTGAATAAACGGGAGTTCCTACCACAAGTCACAACCATAAGTAGACATTCCTAAAACAGCACTTATGAATGAAAATCCCAAAACATACAAATGGTTGGCTAATTAATCACTCCATAGAATAAGTCATTCAATCATGAAAATTTCTTCTTGGCTATAGAGAATTTTTACTTAATCTACATCCTTTTAAATAATCTCTTAAAGAAAAATGTGATCTGTAATCTTCCTCTTCCGTAGATTCAATAATCTTCAAATGTTCATTTTCTTCAGATCCAAGTTGAAAGCTATGCAATAATTTTCTAGCATGCATATTGTTCGTCAAATAACATCTACATCTCTTGGAAACTACAATTCCATCTCTACGAACAGTAGTCATTCCTTTAATATGAGTTGTTCCCAATCTTCTATTATAATCTATATTCCATTTTGGTGCATCGGACCGTAATAGAAACATTTGGGACCACCTCTTGCAAACCATAGCCATGTTAGCTTTGTCATAATCAGAGGGAAGCCTTTGAAAGATTTTTTCCATGAGATCTTCATTGCACATTACTTCAATTGTTGATGAAAATCGTCTTCCATGTATTTCAACTTCATGATGATTATAAATGAAAGATAGATGATTAATTTTCTGTTCCTTGCTCTTATTAATGGTTGTTACTCTATCTTCAATTTCATTATTCTTCGCCCATCCCTTACACAATATTTTCATGGTTTTATTAATGAGATGAAGAGAAAAAGGTGAAATGGAAAGATGTATAAACAAGTACTGTAAAGTTGATACAATATTTCAACTTCAGAAGTCTTTGAATTTACTGAATAGTCTTCGTATTAATTGCCTACCCCAGCTTGGTTCTTTACGCGTGGATATACATTACTTTACCAACCCCATCTCATACCTACCCCAGTTATACCTTCCCCACCTAGACTTTATTATGTCTTTAGATGAAATATGAATATATACATTATGTAGTGTAATATATGCATTAATTAGTGGAATATACTGTATGTCTTTTGATGTAAAGTGTGATGTAAATTGGAATATAAATTTAAATTTTAAAATACATAGTTAAAATAGTATTTGTTTTGGTGTACATAAGTAGATATCTGTTGTACATATTGATATTTTTACATAGTAAAAATAGTGTTTGTTTTGATGTACATAAGTTGATATCTGTTGCACATGTTCGCAATTTATGCATAGTTATAACAGTGTATGTTTTGATGTACATAACATAATATCTGTTGCACATATGTTCAAAGTTATAACAGTGTATAAAACAATGTACACTGTTATCTAGGAATTGGGGTCCGGGGAAGATACAATGTACAGTGAAGCATTTAATGACATATCTTCCCCAAAAAATTACCTTCCCCAGTACAAATTAATGACAGTTTTTACATTGACGATATAAAAACATACAATTGTACTTGGACACGTTTGTCATTTTCGGAAAGGATGCTCTTGACCATCAGCATTTATATTCTCTCATATATACCTACACCAGTTATACCTTCCCCATGTATACCTTCTTTTTTTTCTAATTAATGACTTTTTGCCACTTACAGTATAAATTGACGAAAGCACACCCACACCCACAATACATTCCTCTTTGCATTATTTAATTAGAAATAATTATAATTATCTATCAAATACCATGCAAATAAATTCTGTAGCTGATTTGTTTTTAGTACCTTAGATGAATTAGTGCAAGTTAATGAACATATAATTTGCACCAATTCATCTGAGGTACTAAGGAAAAATTTGCTAAAGATTTTATTTGAAATGGAGTTGGGGTATTAAATACTCACAAAGGGAGTTTAGTCTTCTATGTTTTGTTGTTTTACTGTACATAATAGGTATAGCACTGTCAAAGTATAGAGTAAGAGTATTATTTTAACCATAAAAAACTATTTTTAATATTCTAAAGTAATACTGACTGCAAAGTAATCATGACTTTTTCATACTCAACTACCCCAGGCGACTTTTCATTTCAAAGTATTGATTATGGTATACTCTGTTAAGTTGTAGTACATAATGAATCAAAGTAATGTTACATAACTTACGATTTGTTGTATATAAGTTGTACTGCACATATTCAAAGGTATAGCACTGTCGATTCTATATTTAAAATATTATTAATGGTGTGTTTTAAAATTATTTTAATGTTAATGTAATTTATGTATATTAAAACAGTAAATACTATGTACATAAAGTTATACTGTGTTGTACATAAACTTATACTGTGTATTGGTGTACATAAGTAAATGTGCGTTGTACATGATACATGTCTGAAAGCAATGTTTCTTTTAAAGGATATATGTACATATAAAATGCTATACTTCAAGTATATATAAAGCAGTGTGTATTGTTTGAACTAAAGGTCAGTAAATTAAAGGTCAATATATTTTTTTTATAAATAAAATATTTGATGGACTGGTTGCCCGACTCTAGATTATGGGCTGGTTGCTCATTAAATTTAACTTGTTTGAACTCCAATGTCAATATTGGGATTTCGCACTGAAATGAATTTGTATTACTTGATTAATTTCTTTATGTACAACATATAATACCCTATGTACACTAAAAATTACATTATGTACACTCCAAATTCTAATGTCCTATGATGGTTAAAGCAGTGTCCGTTTTGATGCACATAAGTTAATATTTGTTGTACATGGTGAAAATTGTACATGAATAACTAGTTGAGATATGTACATCTCATATGAAATTATGTAAAATTGATAATGACCGTTTGCATTCTTTACCAACATCTACTCCTCTCTCTATGAACCTTAACATTGCATCAAAAGGGGTAATGGAGATTTGAGGGATTTGAGAATTATTCCAAGCCCCTTGTTCATATAGATTGAACTGGAAGTTATTCACCAAAAATTGCATGCATACTCAGTACAGATCAGTACTACCAAGAACACATACGTCAAATACGTAATTAACATTCATACATAATCAGTTCCTTCCAAAATGTAAGTGATCAATAATTGCAGTACAATACATCCAAAGTAGGATTAGAATTACAATCCGAGTTAACAGTAACTGCATATGCACAAAAATTCATATGCTTGCAAAATAACATCCATATCCTAGGGTTGCTCGATCACTTACCTAGATCATCTTTTCAAGGGTAGAAGTTTGGGTAAATCTGCCACAAGGCCTCCAGGCAGATCTCATAGTGGCAGATATCCGTCATGTCCGCCAAATATCCACCCTCTCCCCTCAACGTCAGGGGAACCATCCTGTAGTCTGTGTCCCTGGACAGATATTGGTCATCCATCCAAGAGGCAACCCAACAGCGAGGTCCGTCGTATGGATGAATCTGCATCCCCATTTCAGGTTTGCCTTTTCCAAAGTCTTCAAAGGCTCGTTGCAGCTTATACGCGTGGAGGTAGTTCTGATAACCGCTCTTGAAATAAATGACTGCAGCTCTTGTGAAGATTGGGCCATTTGGACTGGAAATCCACTTTAGCATAATCTTCTCTACCGGATAACCCAAGGCAGTTAACCTGTTCGTTAAACCAGTTAGTGATCTACTAGTATGTACATTATATACTAATCTATGTACAACAAAACTACCAGTTATTTAATACAATATGTAAATATTGTACTTAAATAATACAGTATGTATTAATCTATCCCAACAATTTATGTAACATTAAAACAGTATAGATTTATCTATTAGTTATGTACAAAAACACAATTTATCTAATAAAAGCTTTGTATATGATTTCTTATTCAATGCATGTAAGTATTTATTACACAAATTAACCTGTTCCTTAAACCAGTTAGTGATCTACTGGTAATCTTGTTATCAACCACCTCAAATGGTAAATTTGCAATAATGCATTTAGGAGGGTACATCAGTTCTACATACATTTTTTTGGGTTTTTTTTTTTTTTTTTTTAATTTTCAAATTTTCAACTACTCTCAATCTTAACTTGAGGAGTATATATATAACTGATTGAAAGTCCACTCAACTCCCTTTGTAATTACTCATGCAATTTTGAGATATTTATTTATTGCATGATAGACACGTTTTAATTTATGAACAAATTGTGTCTAATAGAATCCAGAATTTTTGTGTGTACAGACTATTCACCTTTACTTCAATTTTAATTTATGTACTACATTTAACGCATTTTATACATTGGTAAATCACTGCCTTATACATTAATAAGTTTCTTTGTACATAATCTGTCTTATATACATTTTATACATTGGTCAATTCTTTGCTCTATACATTTTATACACATTTCACTCTCTTATACATTGAAATTTATGTACTACGAACCTTCTGTTTTGGTGCACATAATCTGTCTCAGAACATTAAAAAATTAAAAACTTGTGCTATAAAATCCCACATTCTCAACAAATTCTCAATTTGTCTCTCTGTTTCCCTCTCTTTTTGTGTGTCTCTCTCTGTATCCCTTTTTCTCTCTTCCTTTCTCAACAAAAGATGAATATTACATGTGATGGAAAGATATACGATATTAGGCAACAACATAAACTGTGGTTTGCTTCTCAAAAGAAGAAGTTGCCTTTTATATTTACCGATTGTCATGGACCTATTTCAAGTCCATATGTTGAATCACTTGAAAAGGTTTTTGAAAATGAAAATATAATGGAAATAATTTTCAGAAAGGTCAACCTTACTTTTAGAAAGAACGAGTTTGCAAAATTGAGTCTTGTTTGCAAAAGATGGGCTCAAATACTTTTGGCACATCCTCATTCTCTTCTCTTAGAAATGGAGTACAGTATGAGTGTGCATGCAAGCATTAACAATGGATTACTTTCTCTTCATAGGAATGGTGTCTTGCTGTTAAAGGAGTGCAGATGCTATCTGACTAAAGATCTGCTTTGTAGAGATATGCTACACTATATGCAACTTCGACTTGCATCTCCAGAAGATGTAGTTCATCTTCATGGTTCTTCTCCTGAAGATTTTCGTCGATCATCTACCTTTGCTGAATATCTGTTTGAGCCAACAAATTTTTATCCAGATATATAAGTGTATTTTGTTTTTTCCTTATATATGTAATGTTTGAACTATATGAAAGATGAATCTCAAGTTAATTTGAACTTATGTACACTTGTTATAAAATTATTTACTTATCACGCATTTTTATACGTATTTGTACATAAGGCTATGTTTGATGGATTATGAGTGCTTCAGTAAACATAAATCTAATTAGAGTAACTTATGTACAACAATTATTGAAATATGTACACCATGTTCACGGTTATTACTATGACTAATATGTAAAGCTGATGTGTAAGTATGTACATATACTGTATATAATAGATATGATATACATAGTTTATATAAATGACATACTTTATATACATAGTGTATATAATTGTGTTCAACTGCCCCATAAATTTAATTAGAACAACTTATGATTTTATTCCAGTAATATGTAACTAGCTAAGTTATGTACAACAATTATAGAAATATGTACAACCTTGTTCTTGGTTATTACTATGACTAATATGTACAGTTGATATTTAAATATGTACATTATGTATTGATGACTAATATGTACTTGTTTCAATATGTACATTATTTTTAATATAACCGTATAAAAGCTTCTTATATATATATATACAACCGTGCCTTTTTCGATGTAAATAAGTTACTATATGTTGCACATGTTGGAATTTGTACATGGTTATAGAAATGTTTGCTTTGATGTACATATGTACATTATGTATTGATAAAACTACCCGTATAAAAGCTTTTGATGTACATATTTTAAACAGGGTCTGTTTTGATGTACATAACATAATATCTGTTGTGTTTGTCAATTTTTTACATACTTAAAGTAGTGACTTTTTTTATGTACATAAGTTAACATCTGTTGTACATGTCGACATTTTTACATATTTGTTGTGCATGTTGAAAATTTGTACAGTAATCAAAGCACTGCATGTTTGACACGTGCCAGATTATTAGTAATTAGTACAATAAATGGGGTAGTTGAATTTCACCTTTATAATCCACTTGCTCCCATCTTATTCACATCATCTACTTATTTTCACATCCAGCTCAGTTAATCTATTTTTATTTCGTTAATTAAATTTACATTATGAAATTTATATGCAAGGGGTGGTTGATAAATAACGAGGTTGAAGATAGATTAACAACTATAAACAACTCAAGGCAGCAGAAGTTGCATAATCTTTCCTTCATTTTCAATCAGTGTCATCAGTTTGAGACATGTGATAAACGATCTTCGTCAACAACCGAAGTTATGTGCAACGACGATTACATGTGGAAAATTTTCGAAAAACTTCCATCTTACGTTGATAAGGCTAACACGACGATTGTCTGTAAAACATGGGCGCAGATGTTCCTATTACACTCCGATGCACCTCGATGGGTTGTTGATTACAATAGAAGCTTGACAACATTGATACGTGATGGAATGAATATTGTACTTAGAGGTGGAATTATTGTTTCAAAGAGATGCAGATGCTATCTGACAGATAATGTGCATGCACAAACAGTATTGCACTATTATCATTTGAAAACTATTGATTCTAAGGAAAATAAACACTTGGAAACTATTAAGTGTGCTAAAGAAGAAAGTGACCTATATAGATTAAAATTAATTACATTAGAAGAGTGCATGGATATGGATAAGTTATGCAAAATGTTGCGCAATGGAAATTGATTTTAATGAAAATGATATTTTAATTCTGAAGTATATTAATTACCTTCATTTATTTATTAATTTGTATGTACATAACATAATATCTGTTGTATTTGTCAATTATTTGAATACTTAAAGTAGTGACTGTTTTGATGTACATAAGTTAACATCTGTTGTACATGTCGACATTTTTACATAGTTTAAACAGTGTCTGAATTGTTGTACATAAGTTAACATATATTGTACATATCGATATTTTTACATAGTTAAAACAGTGTCTGAATTGATGTACATAAGTTGATATCTGTTGCACATGTTCACAATTTGTACATTGTCAAATTATAATAATAATTAATTAATTAATAATAAATAATAATAATAAAGTACTCCGTATTAGACACAATATTTTGAAATATAGTACTAGTACTCAGTATTCCACTACTCTAGGACGTATTTATGACGTATTAGGACTTTTTGAAAATGACGTATTATTAAGAGTTTGGAAATAACTATTGAGAATTCCTATAATCACTTCAACAGTCATTTGACAACTACTAGTTGTGCATAATTTGAACTATTTCACTTCAACTACTGAGAATTCCTATAATCACTTCAACTATTTCGATCATCTTCAACGATTATTTGGTGAGTGATATGTTCTTGATTCTTTGCATGCCATAACTACTGGTTTTTCGAACGATTTTGTGAAATTTACAATAAAGTAAAATTGCAATCTTTTATTCTTTGGAGATTAGGTACATATGCAGTTTTGTTTGTTATGTTTTTGATTTTTAGAGTGATTTTGTTGAAATTTAGGGTTAAGTAATTCACGAGACAAGATGAAATCAAACCTGGAGAAGACTGCACCAAAGAGGAAAACTGATAAAAAGGAGAAAGGTACAATTTAAATTATGTACAATTTAAGGTATTTGTGTACAATTTAAATTATGTATAATGAAATTATACTGATTTTGTGTTCTTTATTCGTAGCTGAATGTAAAAGGAGGCGAACTGAAGAAAAGGATACAGACTCTGATAATTATGAAGAAACATCAGACAAACAATTATGTTTGATAACAGACGCAGATAAAGGTATATTCATTAAATAGACTACTATGTTTCAATATTGTTTGAAAAGAACTTTTTTTATTTAGTATAACTTTAAAAATTTACATACAATTTGTGTTTGAAGTTATGTGCATTGTGTAATGCGTTATGAACATACAATTTACAGGTATTGTTCCTAAAACTACAAAGAATAGGAGGAAGAGAGTTCTACATGCAATGAACGAACTGCCATCATTGAAGACACGAATGTCCCCTGATGGTTTGGTTAGATTTCTAAATAATGATTTGTCAGAGAAACAGACTACAGATATTAAAGAATTAGGGTTTGGGGATTTAATTGATTTGAATGTAAAAGAAGTCCCGTGCAAGCTTGCTTATTGGCTTGTTACAAATTTCATTCCTGATTCAGCCACATTTAAAGATAATACATTTGATGTGACAAATCTTGATGTACATATTGCAACTGGGTTTCCTATGGGACCAAACAAGATTGTCCTTGCATCGTATGATGACCAAGACATGGAATACAAAAACTTCTTAATGAATGTAAGAATCAATTTGAAGGGTCAAAGGTTACGGCCACTGCATTGAAATCCATCCTTAGTAATCAAAAGGATGGAGGTGATCTCTTCAAAAGGAACTTTATAGTTTATATCTGTTCTTATTTTATAGAAGGTACCAGTTCTGCAACTCCAAGTTTTAGGATATTGAAGTCTTTAGTTGACTTGTCATTGGTACCTACATATAATTGGTGCGAATTTTGCCTTAATGCCTTCATTGAGGCTGTTGATATGTGGAAGATGAACACAGCAGAGAAGGATAAGTTTTTTGATGGACCTATAATGGTCTTTGTGTTCATATATTTGAAAAGAATGCGGTACAGAAATAGCACACCAGTCCGTGCTTTCCCAACAATGCTGTTTTGGACACAACAGTCCATTTCAAAGAAAATAATGGAAGAAGCAAAAAAATCGGGTACGTTTGGTAATGGTCTGGTTATCCCATTAGAGTCCCTTGATTGGTACAAGGGGGAGGAAGTAAAGGAAAGTATGAACAAAGAGGAACAGGAAGAAGGAGATTGGTTACAAAGTTTAATGCTGAAATCTGTTGAATTCACAAAAAATTTCAAGGGGTTCAAAGATGCTATAAATGTTGCAAAGTTTGCCTCCCCTCAATGCAAACCAATAACAAAATTGGAAATGTTGACCAATGATTTTGTTGAAAAACTTGTGACAATAACAGAACATGAAGAATTTGGTAAGAATTTTTCTTCAATTGGTTTTATCCCCATTCATTTGTTATAATATGTTGAATATACTACTTATGTTTCATCTTTTGCTTCAAAATAGGTGAGGAGGAAGAAAATGAGAAGAATCCAGAAATACTGCATATGATACATAAGATGGCAAAAGATCTTACTTCAGTGAAAAAGACTGATCTTGAAAAGGACAAGATAGATGAAATGAATACTGTACTACTTCTGGAAAATGTTGATACTGCAGAAGACATCAATATTCATGATGATCCTATTTCTAGTCCTGTCAAGAATGACAGTGAAGATGTGTTGAATGTTGATGCTGCAGAAGACATCTGTACAGATGCTCCTATTTCTAGTCCTGTCAAAAATGACAGTGAAATTATTTCCGAGGAAAATGAAGATGTGTTCGATGCGGACACTGTGGAAAATGTTAATGCTGCAGAAGACATCTGTACAGATGCTCGTATTTCTACTCCTGTCAAGAATGACAGTGAAATTATTTCCGAGGAAAATGAAGATGTGTTCGATGCGGACAATGTGGAAAATGTTGATGCTGCAGAAGACATCTGTTCAGATGTTCGTATTTCTACTCCTGTTAATAATGACAGTGAAATTATTTCTGTAGAACACAAAGATTTTTTGAATGCACATACTGTGGAAAGTGTTGATGTGGATTTGGAAACTTCTGTTGTAAATGTGCATTTGGAATCTCTTACAAATCAAAACAAGGAAATTGATACACTTAAAAAAAAAGAAATTGAAGCACAGCAAAAGGGAAAACAAGGAGATGTAGCAGTCTTCAAATCTTCTTTTATTAATAGGAACATCAGCTGTTTGACCTCTCTCAAAGCTCAGCAGAAATATGTGTCAGACTATGTATTTGCACCAGGAAAGTCTTTGCAGTAAGTCTCATTAATCTTTTAAACAAGTTTCATATCTGTTCCTGTTTTGATGTACATAAGTTGATATCTATTGCACATGTTCACAATTTGTACATTGTCAAAGCACCATCTGTTTTGATGTACATAACTTGATATCAATTTGTGCATGGTTATAGCAGTGCCTATTTTGATGTACTTAAATTAATATATTTTGTACATAAGATTCATACCAGGTATAGCAAAACTAGTACACTAAATAATTTAATTTTTCAGGGATATTCTGTTTAAGTTTGGAAACATTGAACTTTCAAGAGGGGACCTGTCGATGATGGCAACCTGTGATACCCGAATCAATGAGTTAATTTTAAATTTCTGGTGCCTATTGATGAATGATTTGGAAAAACTATCACCGACATCATCTATCAAACGTGTGTATATGTCTCCTTTTCAAGAATATCAGGTAATGTTATGTATTCCATTCACATATGATAAAAACTGTTTTCACTCATGATTCTCTTCTAAACAATCACTACAATGTTTCAGGTTCCCGCAAGTGAAATGGACGTTAATGATGTGCAACTGGTAATCAAAAAGATATTCTTTATAACTCTTATTTATTTATTTATTTATTTAATCATTCATTCATTGTGAGAACTAATAATGTGATTTTCTTCAAGGCACTTTTCTGCTTTAGATATTCAGCAGGTTATGTTGTTTACTGTGCAAACTCAGTCTCGAAGAAATTTGAGATGATTCATTTTGGGTTTCATGAAGAAATTAACAGCAAAGAGATTGGTCTTGGAGCTAAAGAGATTTATGTGAGCATACTCTAGGCATTAACATTACACATTCTATGTTTGTGTTTTTTCGTTCATTAAAATTTTAGGCATTTATATATAAGTCTGTGCTCTTTTGTACATTAAAATTTATGTTATCTGGCCTGAATAATTGGCTTATATTTTCAGAGTGGTTATTTGAAGGAACATTTCAAACATAAAATCGAATGGGTGAAAGAGTTTGGTACCTATGAGTTGATCGAATATATTCCAGATTTCTCTAAAGATTTGGAAAGTAACAATGGCATTCTTTCAATGAGAATCATTGAAACATACAAAGGCAATAAAGAAAATTATGCCGACGAGTTCAAACCAGTAAGTTAAAAATCACAACACATTCATCACTGATACTAATCTATATGTTATTATTTTCCAATATACTAATGTTATCATGTGTAATGATTATGTATATGTGCAGTCCACCATTTCATACATTGATTACGTAAAGATGATGACGGTGTCATATTGCCACAGAATACTAACTTCAGACAGGAATGAGCTGAAGAATACTGTGTTGAAGGAGGCAAAAAAAATGTTGTATGTATCTGATAGCTTGCTGTTGATAAGTCATAATTTGACATACATAAATTATTATATATTGTTTCGATTACAAAGTCATATTCTGTTCTATGACTTTTATCAGCTTGGAAGTGGAAAATTTAACAACAAAAAAATACAGCGATTCTCATATAGTTGAAAATTTCTTGAAAAAAGTAACAAAAAAGAATTTTGCTGGAAAGGGATTAGAGGACAAGCAGAAAGAATACGATGCCATGCTACGATCGTATAATAGGTAATACATTCTACCCTTTCCATTGTTTTTGAAATCATTCATCGTAATTAATTAATTTTAAGGTTATTACTCCCACGTTGTGTGTTATTTTACAGCGAAATCATTATACAAACTGAATGGATGTGTTTAAGCCGCATAGATATGCAAGCATTGTTATTTGCAGATGAGGAATTATTTGATATGGTAAGAAAATGTCTAACAAGTTTTAATCTTATAAATTCAAATGATTCTAAATAAATCTAACAAGTTCCATTTTAATAGGCGATAGATTTGTATGGAATTTATATTACATTAGGAAGGAAGGATGTCGTATTCTTTCCAACAAAGGCAGGGGTAAGTATATCAAATTGGTGTACTTATTTTAGGTATTTAAGGTTACAGTTGTTTATTTGATGCTTATCTTTTGTTTCAGCAATTAGACCCAAAGAGCACTACTACTCTTGATACTCCGTACTGTACTGTATCATACATGCCTCATGATACGAAATCTATGAGAAAGGTACACCCAATGATTAAAGTATTAAAAGTTGACGATGATTAACTATAAAAAAACTATGTTTATGACTGTGAAATGTGTAAATTTTCAGATCTTTGTTCCAATTCACACCGAACATCCGAATCATTGGATTTTACTTGTCTGTGATCTAGAAGATAAAAGGAATTACGTCCTTGATTCATGCAAGACAAAGTTTTACAGAAAAAGGAACAAGCATGTTGAAAAAGTAGTGTATAATGTTTCAAACATTTTACAAAACTACCCTGGCTATGAAGAAATTTCAAAACAAATGGGAAAATTTCAAGTGGAAGCGTTTAAAAATGCAGCGAAGCAAAACAATGAAGTTGATTGTGGTGTCTTTGTTATGAAATGGATAAAGGCATTGAATGACAAGAAGAAATGGACAAGTGAATCATACTTTAGAAATAACAAAGAATTTAGGCGTGAAACATGCTTGGATCTTTTGAAGTGGGAAAAGAACTATGTGACAAATTTCAGTGTTAAGGAAAAATATGAGATCTTATTTTAATTGTATGTAGAATTAGTTATATTACTGTAATAGACGATCTATTAATATGAAAATGGCAATCAATGGATTATTTGTTTATCATTGGATATGTTATGTACACATCAAAATACAAATATGTACAAGGAACATCTCTAAGATAACCTTGGACGAAATATGTCTTGTTGATAGTAAACTTCACACAAGAAGCATGTCTTATGTTTTTGTATATTTGACTTATGTTCTCTAAATTCTATATTATGTACACTAAAAGTATTAATCTCTTACTGTATGTTTTTCAGTACACTTATGTACAAAATATAATATCTTATATACTTAGAATCTGTCTTATTTTCAATGAACATAACATCATTATAAATCGAACATAGTACTCCATATCTTAACAGGAGCCCATTTATTATTTAATTAAAACCCAAAAAAGAATACTCAAAATTGGTATCTGACCTACTTCATAGCCACAAAAGAAAAAGAAAAAAAAGAAAGCGATCTCTTAAGATCTTCCCCGAATTATCTTCAACAATTCAACGATTTCTGTAAGTTTATTCTAGATTATCTTTTCCGATTACCTTCAACATTGCGGTACATTGTTGTTTTTTGAAACGATTTTTTGAAGATTGGTATAAAATAATAGGCAGTATGCAATTACTTACGATTGTGTATAAAACGATTTCTTCTGACAGATTATTCAACTTGTGCAAATTAGGTTAACAAAAAAGATGAAATCAAATTGGGAGAAAACCGGAACAAAGAGGGAAGCTGCTCATAAGATCGAAGGTATATAAACTTATACAGTACTCCGTATTGAATCCCATACTCTCAATGTAAATGATGCATATTGATTTTTTGTTAATTATGTATAGTTGCATGTAAAAAGAGACGGGTAGAAGTAAACGATGATTCTAAGGATGATTCTAAAGATGCTCCTGATGATTCTAAGGATGATTCTAAGGATAATTCTGATGATTCTAAGGATTGTAGTTTTCAAACACCGAAATCACAATTACACTTACTCTCAGATGCGATTGTAGGTATGTACATTTGTTGTTTTAATTATCTGTTCTTAGAACTTGAACTTGTTACATATGCCCTCTATACATATCATTTAAATCTGTTTTGCTCACTCAAATTTACAGCTGTCATTAATAAGCCTACAAAACCTACAAAAAATAGAAGGAAGAGGGTTCTACATGCAGTGAATGAACTCCCATCATTGACCACAAGGATGTCCCTTGAAAGTTTGTTTACATTTGTAAGAAATCTGGCAGACAAGCAAATTGAAGATATTAAGGAATTGGGGTTCGGGGATATAATTTCTCTAAATGTAAGAGAAGTCCCAGCCAAACTTGGTCATTGGCTTGTTTCCAATTTTGAACCTGATTCATCATCATATAAAGGTCAGACACTTCAGGTTACGAATTTGGATGTACACATAGCAACCGGGCTTCCTATGGGATCAAATGATATTGTATTAGCATCCTATGATGACAAGGATGTTAAATATAATCAATTAGTTGATGAGTTCAAGGAACAATTTAAAGGTTCCAAGATAACAAACAATGTGTTACAATACGTGCTAACAACACAGACGGATGGGGGGGGATCAATTCAAGAGGAACTTCATTGTTTATCTTTGCTCTATTTTTATAGCGGGTAGCTGTTCTACAACCCCAAGCTTAAAGATATTGATGTCTTTAGTCGACTTATCATTGGTACGCACCTTTAATTGGTGCAAATTTTGCCTTGATGCTTTCATTGAGGCCGTTGATATGTGGAAGATGAACGCAGCAGAGAGAAACAAATGCTTTGATGGACCTATAATGGTCTTTGTGTTCATATATCTACAAAGAATGTGCTACAGAAACAACACACCTGTTCGTTGTTTCCCGACAATGTTGTTCTGGACACAAGAGTCCATTTCAAAGAGAATAATGGACGAAGCGAAGAAATCGGGTACATTCGGTAACGGCTTTGTCTTGCAATTACAACCGGTTGATTGGTACAAGGTGGATAACTCTAAAACCTATACTGCAAATGTTTCTTCCATAATAGAAAAAGAGAAGCTAGTGAAAGTGGCGGAGGAAATAAAAGATGAGAATGATGAGCCAAAGGAAGCAATACACTGGGTGCAGAATTTAATCAACAAATCTTCTCAGTTCTCAAAGTCTTTCAGGGGGCTGAAAGATACAATAAAAGTTACAAAAGTTGCCTCCCCCCAATGCAAACCACTACTAGACTTTGAAAATTTGGCAAATGAATTTATAAACAAACTTTCAGAAACGAGAAGAGAACAGCCATCAAAAGAGAATGGTAATATTTTTATTTATAATTAATTTTCTATCTATTTATAAATGTTTATAGAACTGTCTGTTTTGACGTACATAAGTTGATATCTGTTGCATAAGTTACTATGTGTTGCACATTTTGGAATTTGTACATGGTTAAAACAATGTTTGTTCTTATGTATATAAGTTATTATTTGTTGCACATATTGAAATTTGTACATGGTTAAAACAGTGTCTGTTTTAATGTAGATAAGTTACTATGTGTTGCACATATTGAAATTTATACATGGTTAAAACACTGTCTGTTTTGATGTACGTAAGTTACTATGTATTGGACATGTTGAAATTTGTACATGATTATAGAAGTGTCTGTTTTGATGTACATAAGTTACTATGTGTTGTATAATTATAACTTATATACACTATTTATTTTTCATCTTTTACTGCTTAGAATCTGGATATAAATGGAAGGATGTTACTAATATTGCATCACAAGTTGTCAATGCTGACAACACAAAAGAAGAACGCAAAATACCTTCTACTTGTCAAAAGGACTTCCCTAACTTCTCAGATGCAGACTTTGGTCTAGAAGAACTGACTCCACACATATTAGAGATGTTAGATCAGATAGTAGAAGAAGCTGTTTCTGCCAAAAAGAATGAGGTACCAAAGATGAAGAAGAAGAAGAAGAAGAAGGAGAGAGACCCAATGATGCCAAGATACAGTTTGTTGAACTCAGATGAGAGCTATCAACTCAGTCAAGATATTAACCTTGACATGTATTCTGACCCTCAAGATACACCTCAGATAAATGAAGATGTGGATAAAGAAAAAACTCCCACCATAAATGAACAAGTGTTCAATTACAAGAGTGTGTCAAATGTGGATATGAAGAATGTGGATGTGGAAGCTACTACTGAACAAATGTTCAATAACAAGCTTGTGGAGTTTGTGGAGAACATGGAATGTACTCCTGCACATGCAGTAGAAAAAGTTAACTTAGAAACTCCTTATGCTGTGAAAAATATCATTCGAAAGAGCCCAGATATTGTTGAAAACTTGGTCACTCCACAAATAGTGGGGAATGCATCTCAGCAAGATGATGAAATGAATGAAAAAGAAATTGAAGCACAATACAAGAGGAAACAAGCAATACCAGCTATTTTCAAATCTCCTTTCATACAAAGGAACATCAGCTTTTTAACCAATCTGAGTGCCGAAGAGAAATATGTGACAGACTATGCATTTGCATTAGATATCTCTCCAAGGTAAACAACTAATTTACATAGCTAAAGCACTGTCTGTTTTGATGTACGTAAGATACTATGTGATACACGTGTGAAATTTGCACATTATTAGACCAGTGTCTGTTTTGATGTAGATAAGTTACAACTTATTGTATATAACTCATACAACAGATGTACATAAGTAAAGCACTGAGAAGGTAGGGAAATGTGTTTAAATGCTAATAGTTTGAAAGTCATAGTTAAAATTGTTTCATATGAGTGATTGTTATACCCAAACTAATACACTAATTACTTTTTAATTTTACAGTGAACCTCTCTTTAAGTTTGAAACGATTCAGATTTCAAGGAGGCAGACGTTGATGATATCACAGTCTGGAAGTAATGTTGAGGAACCAATTTTAAATCTTTGGGGATTATTGATGAATGATTTGGAAAAGCTATCATCTCCATCATCCATAAAGCGTGTTTATATGTCTCCATTTAATAAATATGTGGTAATGTTATATATTCCATCAACAATGTCAACAGTGTAAATAT
Source organism: Agrostemma githago (assembly GCA_958450325.1). Lineage (NCBI taxonomy): Eukaryota > Viridiplantae > Streptophyta > Magnoliopsida > Caryophyllales > Caryophyllaceae > Agrostemma > Agrostemma githago. Next base: position 52,995,537 of record OY288255.1, read on the forward strand.
ATTTTTGGTCATGAATCTCTTCTAAACACTTCTTTAATGTTTCAGATTCCTACAAGTGAAATGCAGTTGGATAATGTGCAATTGGTAAACAAATAGATACTCCTTATAACCTCCATTCATTCATTCATTCATTCATTCATTCATTCTGTAAACTAATAGTGCAATCTTCTTCAAGGTCTTTTTCTGGACAACAGAATTACTATCTATTATTCTTTACTGTTTAAACTCAATGACAAAATCATTTGAAATAATTCACTTTGGGTATCCTGAAGAACGTGACAGCCAACTGAACAGTTCTGAAGCTAAAGATAAATATGTGAGCACACTGATGTATTGTTTTTACTTTTTTGTACATTGAAAATTATTTCACCTTTGTTGAATACTTTGTTATATTTGCAGTGTAATTATTTCTCTGAAAAATTCAAGAATACGATCAAATGGGCCAATCAAGTGACAGACTATGAAATAGCGGAATTTATTCCAGATTTTAGTCGTCATTTGGAAATTGACAATGGTATTTTGTCAATGAGGGTCATGGAAATGTACAATGGGGATAAAAATTATTTTTCCCAAATGTTCAAACCGGTAAACTTAATTATTCTACTTATATCATTGATACTATTTTATGTTTGACTATATTTCCATATATAAATGTTATTGATTAATGTATATGTTCAGAACAATGTTACATATGATAAGTATGTAAGGATGATGAAGGTGCGGTATTGTCACAAAATACTAACCTCCACCTGGAATCAGATGAAACATACTATTCTGAAAGATGCAAGAAAAATGTCAAGGAAACTTCTGTATGTTATAGACTTGCACTATGCTATCATATGACTACCATATATTGCACATAAAGCATAAATCATTAACATTTACTGTTTTATAACTTTTCTCAGTAGGGCAGCGGAACTCCATGTGGAAAAAATATTCAGTGATGAAGAAATTATTCAAAAATTCTTAAAAGAAACAAAAAAGAAGACCTTTGCAGGAAAGGCAAATGAGAAAAAGAAGGACTCATATGAAAACATTTTAATTTCATATAACATGTAATATATTCTATCCTGTCCAATGTTTTTTAATTCTTTCATCATAATTAATTTTAAAATTGTTGATTATTTGAACTATGTTATCTTGCAGGGAAGAGGTTATGGAAACACAATGGATGAATGTAAGCCGAAAGGCGATGCAATCCTTGTTATTACCAAAAGAACAACTATATGATATGGTAAATGTTACACTAATATTATAAATTCAAATGCTGCCAAATCTATCTAACAAGTGTTCTTTTAATAGGCAATCGATATAGCTGGAATATATGCAACATTCAAGAGGAGCGATATACTATTAATTCCTACAAAATCAGGGGTAAAATATGTCAAAATTCTTGTACTTAAGTACTTTTTTGGTACATAATCATACAGTTATTTACCTATTGTGTATCCATTGTTACAGGAATTAAACCCAGAAGTATTCTCTTCTCTGACAACGCCATACTGTACTGTATCATACTTGCTTGAAGATGGTAAATTCTTGAGAAAGGTATAACCACCTAATCTGTATACTCCTATACCATTAACACAGTTGAATTTTGTACATGGTTATAAAAGTGTCTGTTTTGATGTACTTAAGTTAATATGTGTTGAAAATGTAGGGTTCATAACCCACTAATTAGACTCCTCTAATTAGTTACTAAATTACTTGTTAATTTAGTATATTTAGATCTAGTTACATGCATGACATCAAATGACAAAAACTAGATATAAGAAGAGATTTCCTTACATAAACAATGAGGAAATATTGGGCACAACAAGAAAACTCCTTTTCTTATTGTTCTTGAGCTAATAATAGTATGGATGATCCTCCAAAACCTTGAATCTTCAAAGTAGAAGATCTCCTTCAAGTTGCACCAAGAATCAACCCAAAAAATCACTAGTATTATTAACTAGATAATAGTAGTGATAAAACAATACTAATATTATTAATCTATTACTACTCTAGTAAAAGATGAATACTAGTATTTAGAGAGAGTTTTGGAGAGATGAGGTAAAAACTCAAAAATGCACATGCATGAATGAATGGGATAGAGTAAATAAGTGAACAAATAGTCCCCTTTTTAGCTCCCCAAAACCGGCCACCCCACATGGGAAGACCAATTAGCTTTTAATTTTATTTGCATGCTTATGTCAAGTGTCTAGTGTCATTATTACTATTATTTATGTATGTAGTAAAATAAGAACAACCACATTTGTCATTATTTTTACTAGTGTACCATACACATGTACATAAAATGGGTCCATTTTATTTTGTCATTTGTCATACAAATGCAATGTGTGACATGATCAATTATCTCTATAATTGATCACATCAAATAATATACTCTTAACTCTTTAAGTAGTACATTCCTATTATATCTATATATAATAGGTCCCATAATAATAATAATAATCAATTAGCTAAATTTACAACTCCTTGTAAATATATTAATGGCTAATTACCACAACCCATAAAAGCATACAAAACCTCCACTAATTTAGTAATTAACGTTTAAATACTAAATTAGGTCTTATTTAATCGTATTAAAATAAGAAGTAAAATTTATTCAGTCAATTATCGTATAATAGACTAATAAACTTAATCGGACAGAGTTCCAAACTCTATCTCCAATTAATAACTCTCATTACCAAACATATATCAAATATATACGCAAGGTGCTAATTAACTGTATCAGATACAAATAATTAGTCTTCTATTTGGGTCTCATCCTATAGGTGTGACCGAAAGGGATCAGTTGATCACCGCCGTCATACGACAATAACGTCTAACTCTAGTCAGCTGAGCGTTACCGATTTACGTTAATCAACTGACGTGGAGTATCAATGTACTAATTATCCCAAGTATATTCCGCCCATGAGATTTAATATATCAATGCACTATTGTGGAGGACACTCGCTCCAACAATCTCCCACTTGTCCGATACAAGTTGTGCATGTAGCCACTATATTGCGGAGTACTCCTACTCCATCAATGTCTCCCACTTGTCTACACAAGTTGTGCGCTACCGATTCTCTTGTCTCTTTGATGTCACATCCTCCCACTCATCACAAGGTGTCTTTCAGGTCGCACTTGTGATTTAAATATAATAAGAGTGGTTTTCTCGATCTGGAGAATAACTGTTTGACCGGAAAATCTACCATAGATCTATTTCCGAGCGTGGCCACGCATTTCCAGTTACTTCTCCTCGGGTGGCCCAAGGACGTATGTACCCGACGTGGGTGGACAATTCCTGTTGACCCAACTTATACTGTATAATGCAGATCACCATGACCCAGAAGATGCTCATCAGCCTCCTTTCACGGCACGACTTAGGACACCAACCTAAGCCAATCGGAAACTGCACCGACTCAGATAAATGGTCGCCAGTCTAAAGAATCGACTCATAGGAATAAAATAGAAATCCCCGCCACGACCAGGCTTCAACTAATTTGATAAGGGACTCTATTGTGGTCACTGCCCGGCAGAGTGACAATCAGTCTGCCTATGTAAATGACCAGTCATCTCCATGACCCCATGGTCTTGAACTAACCATCGATCAACTTACAATCTTGTCACTCCGAGTCGTCACCTCATTAAGTGACAAGGGGCAAAAATACTATGTTCAAACGTTCACTTGAATAGGGTTCAAGATTGTCTCACAATCCATTCGAATGAACAAAGTATGGGTTTAGTCAAACTAAACAAAAAGTTCATATTGAAACTCGAACAATGAATGCTATTATCATAAATGTAAAAATTGCTACAATATCCAATTATTACATCTTAGATAACTTAAGGAAAATCCGGGACTTTTCTCAATCCCATTGCAACAACATGACCATCATGTTTAGCCTTTGAAAGAGGCTTGGTTAAAGGATCAGCGATATTCTCGTCTGTCCCAACCTTACATATATCGATTTCCTTCCTTTCCTCGAGATCTCTTATCACGTGGTATTTCCTAAGTACATGTCTAGACTTATTGCTAGACTTGGGCTCTTTTGCTTGAAAAATGGCCCCCCTGTTATCACAATATATGGTGATAGGATCTTCGACGGAGTGGACTACTCCTAGTCCTTCCAAAAACTGACGAATCCAAACAGCTTCCTTTGCAGCTTCCGAAGCCGCGACGTACTCAGCTTCTGTTGTAGAATCCGCGGTGACACTTTGCTTGGAGCTCTTCCAACTAATGGCTCCTCCATTCAACATATAAACATAGCCGGATTGGGATTTCAAATCATCCCGATCGGTTTGGAAACTGGCATCCGTGTAACCTCTTACACGTAATTCAGTATCCCCTCCAAACACTAAGAACGAATCCTTGGTCCTTCGCAAGTACTTAAGGATGTTCTTCACGGCTGTCCAGTGACTTTCACCTGGATTGGCTTGATAACGACTCGTCATGTGCAAAGCATACGAAACATCGGGACGAGTGCACGTCATGGCATACATGATTGATCCAACCGCGGAAGCATATGGGATCAACTTCATGCGTTCAATTTCTTCGGGTGTGGTAGGACACTGTGACTTGCACAAAATGGTACCTTGACTCATGGGAAGAAAGCCTCTCTTAGAGTCTTTCATTTTGAATCGATCAAGAATCTTATCTATATAAGCTTCTTGACTTAATACCAACGTCCTTTTGGATCTATCTCTATGGATCCGAATACCCAAAATACATTGTGCATTTCCCAAATCTTTCATTTGGAAGTGTTTTCCTAGCCACTCCTTTACGGAAGCAAGCATCAGAACGTCATTCCCGATAAGAAGTATGTCATCCACATACAAGACAAGAAAGGTTACCTTACTCCCACTAAACTTCATGTACAAACAAGGTTCCTCGACACTTCGAGCAAAATCATATTGTTTGATAACATGATCAAAGCGATGATTCCAACTTCTGGACGCTTGCTTAAGACCATAAATGGATCTCTTAAGCTTGCATACCTTCCTAGGATTAGATGTATCTACAAAACCTTCTGGTTGTGTCATATACACTTCCTCTTCTAGAATCCCATTCAAGAAGGCAGTTTTGACATCCATTTGCCAAATCTCATAATCATGAAATGCGGCAATCGCTAGGATAATCCTTATGGAGCGAAGCATTGCGACTGGAGCAAAGGTTTCGTCATAGTGAAGACCATGAACTTGAGTAAAACCCTTTGCCACCAATTTAGCTTTGTAGACATCTCTATGTCCATCTATGCCATTCTTGATCTTAAAGATCCATTTACACTGAAGAGGTCTCACCTTTTCAGGTAAATCAACCAAATCCCACACTTGGTTTTCGTGCATAGAGTCCATTTCGGATCGCATGGCTTCAAGCCATTGCATGGAATCACGACTAGATATGGCCGCCTTGTAGGTGTTAGGCTCGTCACTTTCGCAAAGCAACATGTCTAACGCATCTTCCTCGACAATACCAAGGTATCGATCAGGAGGATGACTAATCCTCGTAGATTTCCTAGGTTCAAAGGGAACAACAACCGTGTCCGAGGAGGAGGGAACGCTTTCCTCCACTTCATTTTCGGTTTGTGGCTCTTGGACTTCATCAAGTTCAAATTTTCTCCCACTCTGTCTTCTAGAAATGAAGTCATTTTCTAGAAAGACAGCGTCACGTGCCACAAACACTTTGTTTTCGTGACGATTGTAGAAGTAATAGCCTTGTGTTTCCTTTGGATACCCTACAAACAGACATTTGTCGGATCTTGGTGCGAGTTTATTGTCAGACTTGTTCTGAACATATGCCTCACAACCCCAGATTCTCATGAACGACAAATAAGGAACCCTTCCCTTCCATATCTCATATGGTGTCTTATTGGCCGCTTTAGTCGGGCTTCGATTTAGTGAAAATATTGCGGACAAAATGGCAAAACCCCAAAATGAATCAGGAAGCTCAGTGAGACTCATCATGGACCGAACCATATCTAATAAAGTTCGGTTTCTCCTTTCGGCCACACCATTCGACTGTGGTGTGCCAGGAGGAGTCCATTGTGATACTATGCCACAATCTTTTAGGTGTGAATCAAATTCATTATTTAGGTATTCACCACCACGATCGGATCGTAGTACTTTAATCTTTTTATCCAATTGGTTCTCTACTTCACTTTGAAACTCTTTGAACTTTTCAAAAGCATCGCTCTTATGCCTCATTAAGTAGACATACCCATATCTACTTAAGTCGTCGGTAAAAGTGATGAAGTAGTTGTAACCACCCCTAGCGGTGATAGTCATTGGGCCACACACATCGGTATGTATAAGGCCCAATACCTCACTTGCTCGTGTTCCTTTACTTGAGAAAGGAGCAGGAGTCATCTTGCCTAATATGCAAGACTCGCATACACCATAAGATTCGTAATCAAATGGTTTGAGAAGTTTCGTTGAAACAAGTCTCTTTATGCGTCGTTCGTTTATGTGACCTAAACGACAATGCCAAAGGTAGGATTGATTAGGTTCACCCGTTTTGAGCTTCTTGTTCTCTACATGATATACATCATTAACATTATTTAGAACATAAATACCTCCGATAGACGTAGCTTTACCATAAACTATGTCATTAAATGAAAAAGTACAACAATTGTCCTTAATCATAAAGGAAAAACCTTCCATATCAAGTACGGAAATGGAGATAATGTTCTTAGTTAGAGTTGGTACGAAATAACAATTATTCAAATACAACTCAAAACCACTAGCTAGAGTGAGTACATAAGTGCCTACGGATATAGCGGCTACTCTAGCTCCATTTCCCATGCATAGGTCTACATCACCCTTGGCTAGTGCTCGCACGTCCCTCATGCCCTGTAAATGATTACAAAGATGAGAACCACATCCGGTATCTAATACCCAAGTGGAAGTGCAAGTATAGTTAATGTCTATCATATAGAGGGAAGTGAGGACAATACCTGACGGAGTCTCACTCTCGTCTTTCTTGTTCTTCAATTCCTTCAAATATTTGGGACAATTGCGCTTCCAATGTCCCTTGCCATTACAATGATAGCAATCGGCGTCGGCATGTTTGTTAACCTTAGCCTTAGGTTTGCTATTCTCAATAGCTTTCCCTTTGTTCTTGTCTTTTCCATGTCTCTTGAATTTGGTCTTACCCTTGTTTTTACCCTTTTGAACCCCAAGGTTGAGATTCTTCATTTTCATGGAGAGCATGTCTCTCTTCTCACTCCCACTAGCCTCCATGTCCCTCTCCGCTTGGTTGAGGAGTGCATGAAGCTCTTGGAAACTCTTGTCCATGCCATGCATATTATAGTTCACCCTAATTTGGGAGAACTTGGAGGGGAGTGAGTGAAGAATGCGACCGATCGCAAGCTTCTTGGGAATGCTACACCCTAGACGCTCTAGTGTGTCAATATGCTCAATCATCTTGAGCACATGGGGACCAACGTTTTGGCCCTTTTCTAGCTTACCCTCCAAGAATTTCATCATAGCCTCATATTGACGGATATCGGGTGATTGGGAAAAAGCCGTCGTAACCCTTGAGAATATCTCATATGCATTAAGGGTAATGTATTGAAGCTTGAGTTTTGGAGACATTGACCATATCAAGACATTCTTGATATCGTTGGATATCTTCAAATACTCCTCATAAGCGGTCTTTTGTGCCGGGGCGGCTCGAGGACCGGGTTCGTTGGGTGGTGGTTCGTTCAAGTAACGAAGGACGTTGTCGGACAACGCCGCACCTTTAATGGTAGACTCCCACTCGATGAAATTACTTCCATCGTCTTTCAAGATACATTTGTCCATAACGGACCTAAGCCAAGAATCCTTTCCTAGTTGAATGGTTGCATTAGTAGCCATAGCGAATTATAAACACTACAACAAAGTTTAGGAAATATTAACATTCATTGTTATATAATTTACTTGTAAAACAATTTTAACAAGTCACTCATATAATGACCCCTCACGAAATTATATAAGCGATTCCAAGACCCGTATCTAGATAAGAACTAACATCGCATGCAATCCTTATGTAAAAACGGTAAGTCATTACTTGACTAATTCTACCCTAGAACTCTCGGTCGACGGATTTCAACCAAATCCATCTCCTAGCCCCGAAATAACTTTTATCTCGTTGAGTCCAACCCAATCTTGGCATGTGATCTTATCACCCTATTTACCCTAGGTAAAAAGGGTCCACGTTGTGGTTGCCCTAATGAACAAGGGGTTCATAGGTGCTTTAATTGGTAAGGCTAAATCTCAATTCTTACGATGCATGTGAGAGGTCTTGTCAATATTAGGTTACTAATCACTTATAAGTGAACTAAGTTGGTGATTACGTAAATTGGTGAATTGACAATCGACGAATAAAATGCATGATTGGCGATTTTGGCATGAGCGAAAATAAAGCAAGCATCAAACAAATAAATCCTAGTATGGTCATCTAGCTAATCTAATTAATTAGACTATTACAAAATCGGAAACCAACTCCTTGGTCCCTGGCCTCTTCAATGGAACACCACCAAAAGGCACCGTCTTTTGTCCACCGTCTTGTGTAATCTCCGTCTTCATAATAATTAATTACAAATGATACATAGCATTTCCTATTATACATTTGTATAAATAAAACTATTAATTATTACAAACGGGCGATACGAGATCGCAATTAATTACAACCAAATCGATATTCCCTTACATTACGGGTAATACCGATTACAAGACTAGGCCATACTAGGTACAATCTTGCAAAATATACAATAAATGACATTCATTCATTCAACAACATTAAAATAAATAAAATGCTGTAAAAATCATGCCAAAATCGCCCCATAATTTATCAAGTTCATCCTAGCTCGGTTTTATGGAATTTATCGATTTTTAACCATTAAAAATCATTAATCAATACTTAATTCTCAATTAAGCTCAAACTAATTTTTCCAAACCAATTTGGAATTTCAAGAATTAGTCTCCACTAATTTGAAAAATAAAAATTAGTTTGAATTGATTCAATTTGCTAATTTAATCGGTAATGGTCAATTTTATGAAATAATTCCAAATTAAATCATAAAACACCAAAAATAAAAATGGATAATTTTGTACATTCTGGAACATTTCCAGGAACTCCAAAATAAAAATTCGTCCACAAAAAAAATTTCAAATAAATTAGGAACAAATAAATGCATGTTTATCGATTTTTATCTTATAAAAAACAATAAACATCTCAAAAGGACAAAATAAATTTCAAAAATTTATAGATATGTCCATCAACATATGAAGTTATGTACACCAAAAATCCATGCCCAAAAACAACATGCAACTATTTTTAGTTAACTTTTAACATCAAATAGGCATAAAAACTCGGTTTTTAAGGCATAAATCATTATAAATTAGCAAATAAATTCCAAAAATTACCAAACTCGACCACAACCATTTTGAGGTCATTAGGTATGCATGTACCCAAAAATTTCGTGTGAAACACCTTTTACACAAAATTTTCGATTTTTTACAAAGTTATCATATAACCCGAAAAAATGTCAAAAATCGACATGCATGCAACAACAAAGCTCTGATACCACTTGTAGGGTTCATAACCCACTAATTAGACTCCTCTAATTAGTTACTAAATTACTTGTTAATTTAGTATATTTAGATCTAGTTACATGCATGACATCAAATGACAAAAACTAGATATAAGAAGAGATTTCCTTACATAAACAATGAGGAAATATTGGGCACAACAAGAAAACTCCTTTTCTTATTGTTCTTGAGCTAATAATAGTATGGATGATCCTCCAAAACCTTGAATCTTCAAAGTAGAAGATCTCCTTCAAGTTGCACCAAGAATCAACCCAAAAAATCACTAGTATTATTAACTAGATAATAGTAGTGATAAAACAATACTAATATTATTAATCTATTACTACTCTAGTAAAAGATGAATACTAGTATTTAGAGAGAGTTTTGGAGAGATGAGGTAAAAACTCAAAAATGCACATGCATGAATGAATGAGATAGAGTAAATAAGTGAACAAATAGTCCCCTTTTTAGCTCCCCAAAACCGGCCACCCCACATGGGAAGACCAATTAGCTTTTAATTTTATTTGCATGCTTATGTCAAGTGTCTAGTGTCATTATTACTATTATTTATGTATGTAGTAAAATAAGAACAACCACATTTGTCATTATTTTTACTAGTGTAGCATACACATGTACATAAAATGGGTCCATTTTATTTTGTCATTTGTCATACAAATGCAATGTGTGACATGATCAATTATCTCTATAATTGATCACATCAAATAATATACTCTTAACTCTTTAAGTAGTACATTACTATTATATCTATATATAATAGGTCCCATAATAATAATAATAATCAATTAGCTAAATTTACAACTCCTTGTAAATATATTAACGGCTAATTACCACAACCCATAAAAGCATACAAAACCTCCACTAATTTAGTAATTAACGTTTAAATACTAAATTAGGTCTTATTTAATCGTATTAAAATAAGACGTAAAATTTATTCAGTCAATTATCGTATAATAGACTAATAAACTTAATCGGACAGAGTTCCAAACTCTATCTCCAATTAATAACTCTCATTACCAAACATATATCAAATATATACGCAAGGTGCTAATTAACTGTATCAGATACAATAATTAGTCTTCTATTTGGGTCTCATCCTATAGGTGTGACCGAAAGGGATCAGTTGATCACCGCCGTCATACGACAATAACGTCTAACTCTAGTCAGCTGAGCGTTACCGATTTACGTTAATCAACTGACGTGGAGTATCAATGTACTAATTATCCCAAGTATATTCCGCCCATGAGATTTAATATATCAATGCACTATTGTGGAGGACACTCGCTCCAACAGAAAATATGTATTACATTACAATAACTGTGAAATGTATACTTTTTCAGATCTTTATCCCAGTTCATATTGACACACCATTACACTGGATTTTGATTGTGTGTGATTTTGAAGACAAGAAGAATTACATCTTGGATTCAAGTAAAAGGAAGGGTAACAAAGCACGAATTGATGTTTGCCACAGAATAATGACAAATATCGCAATCATCATTCAAAACTACTCGGGCTATGAATACATCTCCAAAAAAATGATGACAAATCCAATGGAGTATGTTAAAAATGCAGCTCAACAAAGTAATGGATTTGATTGTGGTGTTTTTGTCTTGAAGTGGATAAATGCATTTCACGACAAGGAGAAATGGACAGACAAAGATTATTTTAATGACATCAATGACTTTCGTGGTCAAACATGCATAAATATTATGAGGTGGGATAAGAACTTTGTTAAGGATTTTACAGTTGACAGAAAATATAAAATTCTATTTTAGCTGTGTGTATGTAAACAGTCAGTGATGTAAACATTACTCCATGACAAGAATTTATATAAACATCAACGTTTTCATAATCATTCTCAGGTGAGTTATGTACAGCTAATATGTACATATGTACATTACATAATGACCTATACAAAGTGCTTTGTAAATTGTTAAACGTAAAACAAAATTAACCTATAACGTTCTTCTGTAAATAGTCAAAAACATAAAATGTATAGAGTAATCTAAACATGTTTTGACGTACATAAATTGATATCTGTTGAATAAATTACTATGTGTTGCACATTTTGGAATTTGTACATGCTTAAAACAGTGTTTGTTTTGATGTAGATAAGGTACTATGTGTTGCACATATTGAAATTAATACATGGTTAAAACAGTGTCTGTTTTGATGTACATAAGTTACTATGGTTAAAACAGTATCTGTTTTGATGCACATATTGATATTTATCAAGTAACTGAACCTTAAGAGTAGGGTACCGCATAAGACGGGACGGAAAAGAGTTTAGGGTTGGATTAGGCAGACCCGCTTCGCGGATCCGCCTAATCCAACCCTAAACCCTTTTCCTTATTCAAGGTCACTAAACCTGCAAGAAAATGTACCCTAAGAGGGTATTGGTGAACCCTGTCGTGGATGTGATTCAAAGATGGGACACTGAACCTTAAGAGTAGGGTACCGCATAAGACGGGACGGAAAAGGGTTTAGGGTTGGATTAGGCGGACCCGCTTCGCGGATCCACCTAATCCAACCCTAAACCCTTTTCCTTATTCAAGGACGGAAAAGGGTTTAGGGTTGGATTAGGTGGACCCGCTTCGCGGATCCGCCTAATCCAACCCTAAACCCTTTTCCTTATTCAAGGTCACTAAACCCGCAAGAAACTGTACCCTAAGAGGGTATTGGTGAACCCTGTCGTGGATGTGATTCAAAGATGGGACAGTGAACCTTAAGAGTAGGGTACCGCATAAGACGGGACGGAAAAGCGTTTAGGGTTGGATTAGGCGGACCTGCTTCGCGGATCCGCCTAATCCAACCCTAAACCCTTTTCCTTATTCAAGGTCACTAAACCCGCACGAAACTGTACCCAAAGAGGGTATTGGTGAACCCTGTCGTGGATGTGATTCAAAGATGGGACACTGAACCTTAAGAGTAGGGTACCGCATAAGACGGGACGGAAAAGGGTTTAGGGTTGGATTTAGTATCTGTATATTTTCAGTCTAAGATGTATATAGATGAGTTATGTACAACTAATATAGAATTATGTACAATGATGTCCTCAGATAAATTATGTACAGCTGATATAGAATTATGTACAGCTGATATAGAAATATGTACAATGATGTCCTCAAATGGGTTATGTACAGCTGATATAGAATTATTTACCTTATATAATGACCCTACGTCCTGTACATAATAATGAATACAGTGTACATAATTATTTTGGAAGATATACTGTTTGCATTGTGTTTTTTAATTAAAAATATGATATACATAGTTATGAATACAGTATATATAACTAATTATTTAGTATCTGTACATTTTCAGTCTAAGATGTATATAGATGAGTTATGTACAACTAATATAGAATTATGTACAATGATGTCCTCAGATATATTATGTACAACTGATATAGAATTATGTACAGCTGATATAGAAATATGTACAATGATGTCCTCAAATGGGTTATGTACAGCTGATATAGAATTATGTACCTTATATAATGACCCTACGTCCTGTACATAATAATGAATACAGTGTACATAATTATTTAGGAAGATATACTGTTTGCATTGTGTTTTTTAATTAAAAATATGATATACATAGTTATGAATACAGTGTATATAACTAATTATTTAGTATCTGTACATTTTCAGTCTAAGATGTATATAGATGAGTTATGTACAACTAATATAGAATTATGTACAATGATGTCCTCAGATAAATTATGTACAGCTGATATAGAATTATGTACAGTTGATATAGAAATATGTACAATGATTTCCTCAAATGGGTTATGTACAGCTGATATAGAATTATGTACCTTATATAATGACCCTACGTCCTGTACATAATAATGAATACAGTGTACATAATTATTTAGGAAGATATACTTTGTTAATTGTTACAAGCGCAACAAAATTTCTACTTTAAGATGTAACTAGATGAGTTATGTACAACTAATATAGAATTATGTCTAGTGATGTCCTCAGATGGATTATGTACAACTGATATCAAAATATCAACATTATTCAGTGACAAATATGTACATCATAAGTTATCAAAATAATTCAGCAGAGAATCAGTACAGAATCTACGTAATTCTTGATAATCGATTGTCTACTTGGATCAGCAGGTTCATAATCAGTTTTCTCTAAACGAATTGTTCAATCAAATCTGCATGTGAAAATGACGACAATCAAATCAAGAACAGAAATCGTTGATAATCAAGCATAGAATTCCTTGATAATCAAGAACAGAATTCGTAAAATCAATTCTACGAACGAATTTACAAAGTGAACAAAATGAAATCTGCAACTTAAATGATGATAATCGAATGATGAAGATCTGCAATTGAAATGATGAAGACGCTCGATTTTACGAGTGAGCACAATTAAATCTGCAAGTAAAAATGATGAAGATCAAACGATGAAGATCTGCAACGGAACTGATGAAGATGATCGAATGATTTGAATGAAAAAATAAACAAATTTCTAGAGAGAGAAAGTCGACTAATTCAAAAGGAAAGGAAGGAGATGGCGTGCGTTTGTTTTTGTGCTTAGAATTTTGATCAATCCTGGTCCGTTGATCTCAATCAGATCTAACGGCCCAGATGCTGCCTCAACGGTTGCAAGGAGTTAGGCTGCCTCAAAGGATCCCGAATCTATATATATATATATATATATATATATATATATATATATATATATATATATATATATATATATATATATATATATATATATATATTGGTTATGAGACTTAAACAAAGTGCTCACTCAATACCAAAATGTTTCTCCCCAATTTGAGTATTATATTTTTCACACTTGAATATAAATGGGAAGAAATTTGTGCTTGTATGGAGGGAGTATCTATTACTCCCTCCTTGTCACTATGATCTTCTTACACCTTTTGAGTACGAAATTTTAGGATGTGGTTGAGGTTGAATGATGCAAAAAGTGGATCAATATAATAGTAGCCATGTATTTTGTATCAAAAAAGAAATAGGAAAATCTTAGAGAATATACCCAAAAAAGGAAAGCAGGAGGAACGACTTAAGAAAAATAAGAGAGTATATATTATGAACTTTGTAAGGTACGACCTGATACAATGATCAGAAGATAAGGTGAAGCGTGAACATAGTCGGGCAAATCAACTATCTAGTATAAAAGAGAGAAGATGATTTACGTAGTTTTGTCTTTGTTAAGCTTACCCTTCACATTTGTGATAATTTCATGATTGCCATTAATTTGTTATTATCTACGAAATAATTGTATTAAAAAAATAATTACTATCCGTAGACCTTAGTAGGAAAATACTACTAATACTCTTTCACTAATAAATTTAAGGGTTATTTCATGGGAATAATATCAACTATGCGTGTGTTTCTTAATTAATACAAACTATACGTAATCTCATTTTAATACGAACTACGCCTTCATTAACCTCGCTTTGTTATGAGTGACCGGCTACCTCTTGAACCTCTCTTTTTCAACTCTTCTTCTAACTCTTCTTTTAATTCACATTTCGTGTTCATTTTCGGTCATTGATAAAAAAAATCCAAAAATTCATCTTCCATTTGTTTTTCAATTAGCCTTATAGAAGCTATGAAAAAAATTATTGTAATTTTGGCGTTCACGATAACTGCAATGGACCTAATATAACCCTAGAAAGCTACAACAAGTCACTATGACCGGTAATAGCAAGTCATAATTTCATACATAGCAAAGCAATATAATGAATGCGTAGTTCATAATAAAATAAGGTTACACATAGTTTGGATTATTTTAAGAAGCACACACATAGTTGGGTTCATTCCCATTAAATAACCTTAAATTTAATGACAATGTTAAATACAACACTTAGAGTTGTATTTAATTATTTAAAACCTTCTTAATTTTGTATAAACATATAAATTAAAGAATAACCTACACATGCATCGATGCAATTAATATAAGTATTAATGATTTGTTTCTTACTTTATCCTCTTAAATTAGAGCTGGCCAAATGCGGGCCAACCCGTTCGGCCCGTCCCGTTTGGCCCGCTTCGCTAGCGGGTTTGGTCACAAGAAATTTAAAAATAAGTGGACACGGGCAAGAAAATCAGGCCCGCTAAAATTAATGGACGGGCTTGGACTAAATAAAATTGTCCATGGACAACCCGCTAGGCCCGCCACGTACACTTTAATTTTTATTTAACCTACCAAAACCATAAGAAAAAATTAATTAAAAAATAAAATGAAAAATATTGTGTTGAAAATAGTATGTACCCACGTTGAAAAGACTAATCGGTTAATTGAATATCACAAAAGGCACAAAACTCACCCTTGGATCCTTGATCAGACTTCCCGGTTATTCCAATTTTCTAATTCTCAAACTCAATCTCCTCACTCCGATAATTTCCGATTCCAAAACAAATAGTATGATGTTTATTTAGTATTTTGATAGTTAGGAAAATGATCTTAAGTCTTAAGTTATTAATTTTATTTTTGCAAAATCGATAATCACGATGTTTTTATACCTTTTTGATTTTTCAGTAATTAATTTCAATGTCAAATATTCTTGTATATTTAAAGCCCGCAAGCCCGCGGGTTGGCCCGCTAAGGTATATTGGACGGGTACGGGCAGCTATAGTAGGCCCGCTATAGCGGGCACGGGCATTAGAAAAAAGCCCGTCGGACACATTTTTATAGGTTAGGCCCGGCCCATGTCCAGCCCAAGCCCGCAAACGGTCAGCTCTATCTTAAATAAAAATCTTAAGGGTTGTATTTATTATCTCCCTAAATTTAAACATGAAATAAATGTATAATGTGATGTAAACAAAATGTGTATTTAACCACGGGTAAAAGTTTATATAACTCCATATATATTTGGAAATATGATAATTAATATGGCATGTACAAATAAAAAAGGAAAAAAAATAATAAAATTTGGATGAAGACAGTATTTCATTATTTCCTCACTTTTTTCTATTTTGTTTATAGTACTTATCATCTGTATTATTAATAACTTAAGGATTTTGGTTCATAATAAATATACTTTTCACTCATATTGCCTTATATGTTAGCTATAATGGCTAACATCTAATCACTCTTTATCTCATATACTCTAAAGAGGTCCATAAAAATTAATCAAACTTATCTTTTTAAAGAAAATCCAAGTAGAATAACTAGGTAATTAACTGGTTGGTTTTATCCCCTATAAACTAAAAGAATAACGCATGTATACATGTCAACACCACAATCATTAAAGGTGAAAAAGATTATTAAAATAAAAAAGCGCAAATATTTATTTAAATATTATCTGATTCTATTTAATTAAAAAATTACTCAGTCGATTAGATACTAAGATAATAACATTTGCTAAAAAATTCTCTCTAAACCACACTATTTCCTAAATAAGAAAGCAAAAAAGAATATTTCATGAATGAATGTTTATGATATATTAATAGGAGAGGTGAGTATTTCGAAATACGATATGACATATTGCATAATGACATTTCAAAACATTTCCCAATTATTTTGATTTGTTTTGCAATTTCAAAAATATTTTTGAATATATATCTACAATACATGTACCATTGTTAAATCTAAAAACAAAATTATAAATTAATAACTTAAAATCTAGATTGAAATATGCTATAATAATAAACTTCTCAATATCGTGCATCAACGCAAGAGGTCTGTGCTAGTCTATATAATATATTAAATAGAAAACAAAGCACTCTCCATGCTCCATACAACCAATGTTCAATTCTAAGGTAGGACACTTGGTGCGATGCGATTGGGTAGGAATTGAAAAGGCGGGAGTTGAATACATAAAGTCGGTTATTATTAGTTAGGAGCTTTCAACTTCTTTCTCATTCATTAGGTAGAATCCAAGGTAAGGAACTCATCAACTTGTTCCTTATTGATGATGTAGAATCCTAGGTAAAGCAATAAATGTCAACCGCAAAGCACTCTCCATGCTCTATACAACCAATACTCAATTGTAAGGTAGAACACTTAGCGTGATGCGATTGGGTAGAAATTGAAAGCAAGGGAGTTGAATACATAATCAATGCCAAAGTCGGTTATTATTACTTACAATCTTTCAACTTCTTTCTCATTCATTAGGTAGAATCCAAAGTGAATAACTCATCAACTTCTTCCTCATTGATGATGTAGAATCCTAGGTGAAGCAATAAATTTCAGCCACCTCCTATCCTTTTCATCTTCCTCCAACAAAGCATTCTCCATACTCCATACAACCAATACTCAATTCTAAGGTAACACACTTGGCATGACGTGATTGGGTAGAAACTGAATAGAAGGGAGTTGAATACATAATCAATGCCAAAGTCGGTTATTATTAGTTAGAACCCTTCAACTTCTTCCTCATTGATTATATAGAACCCAAAGTAAAGAACCCATCAACTTCTTCCTCATTGATTATGTAGAATCTAAAGTGAAGAACACATCAACTTCTTCCTCATTGATTATGTAGAATCCAAAGTGAAGCAATAAATTTCAACCACCTTCCATCATCTTCATCTTCCTCCCTTATAATCCACCACCTATAACAATGGGTGTTTGCCTTTCCCATTATACCATCCAAGTGTACAACGAAATCGAGCTGATTCCGCCGCCAAACGTTGTCTTACTGTTGCCGTTGGATGCAGACGACCCCGATTTTTTCCACCGCCCAGACTAACTCGGTATGTGCGTGGCTATCAATCCGTTCTTGCTTCATTGGCTTCATGCTTGCATTAAGCTCATCTTAATGCTACTCATTATTAGTAGGAGTCAATCGATACAACCTCATTCTCACAGAATTGACATAGTATTGTTATTGTAATATCGATGAGTTGATGTAGTATCATATCAACACGTCGATCATAGATTTAGAGGCATCTATACATCAATCATAATCTAATACACAACTAATAATGGTAAATAATAGAAGAACACAAACACAGACAACAACAGATGTGAAACATCAAAATTAGGAACAAGCACAACAAAGGGTAAGAGCAATAATAGATTGTTAAGTGTGTTGGACTTTGTTTCCAGCTTGCTATATGGTGATACTATGTATTAAAACGCTAAAACTGTTATCCCATGTATATGTCACCTTTTGTCTATGATATAATAATACCTCACATTTTACCAAAAAAAAGGGCAAGAGCAACAAACTTAACAATGTAGACGAGAGAAAACATAGGAGAAACTAGCACAAGATTGAACAATAAAATACGATATCTCACTATGTGTATAATTTCACGTACAAAAGTTGAGAAAAAAAATGTAAAATAGGAGAAAAGGAAAATGTAGAGAGGGGGGGATATTAGAGCACTATCTTATCTATTTATTAATTTATTAAAATTCAAACAAACCATCATCATCCATCATTTATCTAAGGGCAATAGCAGCAATAGTTGTAGTTTCATACACCATATTTTCATTGTCATCAAGGTACATCTAACCATGTTTGAAACTTTCTATTTCATCGATCAATAGTGAAAGTTTCATATATTTATTGTAGATCCCTTTTTTTTCTCATTTACATGTTGTAGACACTCGTATTTTGACTGCCAGGTGTCTATAGCAGTTTCCGACAAACACCCGATGATGATCGGACGCAAACGTGCTTTAATATATTCGGAAACGAGCTCAAAATCATTGATATTTGGCTTGGGCTTTTTACGGAGTACAAATCTCACAAAACCAACCTTAAAATCAGGCCCAATAGGTCGTTTCGAGTCAAATAAGACTAATTTGGGTTGATTCCGACACCAGGGGTAAAACCGTCTTTTAACGACCGATTCAAAACCCGGTCAAAAATATTCTCGGGACACGCGAGTCAGCCGTGACACCTCACGTGGCTGATTCGAGCTCCAACACTACAAAAAATCAGCTACACAAAATATTAAACAAATCCGTTTAAAGATAGAATTCGATCTCAAGTAGGAATTCTATACGAAAACCGGATCAGATACTCGACCAAGCATAAGCTCGGCCGAATCACTCCGCCAACCAACCGAGATTCGTTACTTCTTCATTAAGCAACGGAATTTATGTTCCTCTCAGCTTCTTACGTTTCCTATCCTAAGCGGTAGTTCTAACCCAAACACTTCTCCTAGCCAAGGTCGGGAATATTCCTATAAATAGGCCCCTTGCACAACTCAAAATTGATTCATGAACATCTAAGATTCAGAATTATTCACATCAATTACACACATCCATAAAACTCCTTACATTTAGCATCGAGAAACCGATAGTACATCCAAAACCCGAAGGAAACCGGCCCCGATACCCGACACCCTTCACATCCAAACCGAGTCACCACAACTCACCGACATCCACTCGACGCCCTTGTGCCCAAGCCACGTTCCGACGAGCTCCGATCCGAGTAAACTAAAACATGTAGGTTGAGGGTGTAACCAAAATCGACTTCTCTATTTTCTCTCTTCTCCCTCTCAATTTCCTCTTTTTTTTTTTGTCGTCCGGCTTTTTCCTTTTACGGGTCTTCGGTCGTCTTTTTTTTTTTTTTTTCCATTATGGCTCGTTCGTCGTTCTTTTATTTCTAATATCGATATTACTAAAACTATTTTCATATAACAAACATTCTTAAAATACGATATCAACTCCATAGTCGAAAATCGTATTAATAGAATTAAATTAAATCTCGTCGATGTTAAAAAAATCGTTACATCTTTTTTCTACAAAATACAACGATTTTGACGCGGAGAGAAGTAACATCTTTTTCGTTCAAATTCTTTTTTACAAAACTTTTCCTAAAACTCATTCCGAATATTCGATATCGATTTCATAATCGAATATCGGATACGACGAATATCGAAAACATAAATCCAGTACAAATTAATTCGTATTGGTACGCGATTTATCAAAATTAGCAACTTTCGAACAACAAACGGAACCGGGACAGACCCGCACGCGAGTCGCGCCCCTCCCAGGCGACTCGCGCACGGGCCTGAAACCCGCGCTCTCTTTTTTAGCTTTTTTTCGTTCATTTTTTTTTTATTCTACGAAACGATTTCTCAAAATTTACATCTTTTCTAAAAACTATTCCGAGTATTCGATATTGATTACATAATCGAACGTCGAATATAACGAATATCGAAAATGTTAGATCGAGTGCAAATCATGCAATATTTGTACGCGATTTAATAAAAGCATCGAATTTTAAAAAAATCGGTTTCGAAAACAGGCCGGGACGCGAGTCGCATGCGTCCCGAGCGAGCCGCGCGGCCGACTGAAACGCGGCTCGTCTTTCGCTTTTTTATTATTTTTCGAACTTCGTTTTTTATACAAAACAGCGTCTTTTAGCAATATTTTCAGATTTCGACTAATATTTTCTCGATCTCACTTATTCATCATATTTGCTATATTTTTATTCACAAATCGTTACTAACACGTTTGTTTATCTTTTTTAGCAATTTTCTTTTATCGTTTGTTTTATTATACTAAAACGAATGTCACATGCTAAATTCAACTTTGACGTTAATTTTCATGCATTAAACCGACTTAGCAACCCATTCAATTCCTCGCATGTCTAGGAAAACAATGTTTGCATATCATTCATCGTATTACTAACGCGCGTATTCAAAAATCATTCGATATCCTAGTAGAGGCCGCTAATGTGCGGGCGGGGTTGGGTGTTCTTTGTGAACTTCCCAACACGTACCCACACCCCTTAATCAGAACCTCGGTTTCCGGATGTCCGAAACCATTGGCAACGAGAGTCATTCAATACACGGTATCCGATCAAGTCGGTATCGGTATCAAATGCAAAGGGACAAACCCAATAAACTCTGACATAGGAAATGGGTCGTATTTTGTACACGACCCACTACGACATAGAGTGGGTTCGAACGGGTCCGAACTCCCACAAAGTTCGGTGTCGACTCCAACTTCAATTTAAATTTCAATGTGACCATCTCATATGGAGATTCATTCGCCTCCCCAAACCCGCGCGTGGCCGCGTCGGGGTGGACCTATGTCATGTCCACAATTTGGCGACTCCGCTGGGGATTAACTGATGTGTGACTTACCATCGGCATCCTCAGGGTGAGACTCGAATAGAAATCGTTTGACTAGTACAATACGCGTTTTAGTTTTACGGTTCATGCATAACCCCATATTTTTTCGCGGGCCGGTACTGGTGACCGACGTCCCACTATACTATCGATGTAGTCCAAATTGGATATGTCGAAGGTGTCCATTAGCCGATTCGTATGGGTTTTACGGCATGTTCTAAGCTCAACTCGACTTAGGAAGTCCGCCCCGATTCTCGATAGGCTGTGTACACTGGTATAGACCCTTATAGACTGATCGAGACTTAGAATTAGAGCATACATGGTGTCGTTATACTGTTTCCATGACTAAGTGCTACCTGATTTTACAAGTCGTCTTTCAAAAAACCGTCATTTTTCAAAATTGCATCCTTTTCAAAATATCCAATTTTCAAAACCCGGGACATATACTGAATTTAGGATTTACGATTTTACTCAAAATAGCCTATTTTTAGCCGGTATTATGACCATTTCAAAACTCGAAAATATTTTCGAACTTTCAAAACCGTCCCCGGTCTGCCTTTCTGTTTTCTTTTTTCGAAAAAGAGCCGGTTCTCCGAATTTTTTTCGGGCTTTCAAAAATTCAATTTCAAAACCTTCCTCTTCTTAGGACTTCCCGTGTTTAGCAGTGTCGGGTCGTGTCATAAGTCTTCAAGTCTTCTAGCATCGAAACTCCGTCGATCTTATATCACGGATTTCCTCCCTATCCCAGTCCGCCTTATTTGACTAAGGCAAGACCCACCTACGTAGGACATACTCCTACAAGGGTTGGCCCGTCTACACAATCGAGTCTAAAAGTCTGGGGAATGTCTCACGTGAACTTCCTTTCGAACAGGGCCCAGCCCACGCAGCTGGATCCTAGAGGAGGCCCACCTTTCACAAGTCATCCGTCTAGATGTCTTTTCCGAGTCGTTTCCTCTCTAGTTTCCCTTTTCCTTGCTCGGGATGTACTTTTGTTCTAGGATTTGGGCTAGTTGTTTATTACGCGGTGTTCTTACAGACAGCCCACCTTTCACCCGAACAATGACGCAATAAGCCATTGACGAGTTGACCGTTTCGTTGGCTAAACTCCAAGATCAACTGACGAAAATGAGGGAGGATCAGATCGCCATCGTCACCCGGGTAAGCGCAGTCGAACAAGATACTCCTAGCGCTGGGGTTGAAGACGATGGGCCGTTAGCTGAACTGGCCAGCGCGGTCCACAAACTGCAAGAACAGGTCCACACGACCACCAGTAACACCATACACACGGAAAATGCTCGGGCGTATTCGCCCCTAACTGATGAATTGCCCGCCAATCTCAACTTGACGGGCCTGCCCATGTTCGATGGGACTGAAGACCCGGTACTCCATATCCGGGCTTTTAAGGAGTTCATGGCGGTTAAGGGGGTCAAATCGACCATGTTCAAGCATCTCTTTGCTTCATCCTTGGACAAGCACTCGAGAGCCTGGTACTACAGGCTTGATTCCAAGAAGTACAAAACTTGGGATGATGTCGCAACGGAGTTCACCCGAAACTATGCGAACAATACTGAGATCCAGACAACCATGCGTACTCTGGAGGTCATGGCCCAAGAGCTTAAGGAGGGTTTCACCAAATACCTCCAAAGGTGGAGGGCCGAAAGCGTCAAGCTGGTCGACAAGCCCAGCGAAAAGGTGCTAGTGGAGGCCTTTGTGAAAAATCTTCTCCCGTATTACCGGATCCATCTCCGGTACACCATCCTACCCAATTTCGCCACCTTAACCGAAATGGGTTCCAGAATCGAAGACGATTTGAGGTTAGAGAGCCTTACTAAGGCCTCTACTAAGGGGTATCAAGGAGCCAGTTCGTCTTCTGGCAAGCCCGCAACCACAAGTGCGGCCCGAAGCATCTTCGACGAGGTCAATTTGCTAGACACCTCGACCAAAAAGAATACTCCAGCCCGAGTATTCACTGACATAGAAACTACTTATGCTAACGCCTTACAAAGGCTATCTTCTAAGGGCCTGATCCAGCCGATAGGCCCGATGCCGGAAGCTCCTGTCGAAAAATGGTCCAAAAGCTACAACGCCCAGGCCTATT
The DNA here is from genome assembly GCA_958450325.1 of Agrostemma githago. NCBI lineage: Eukaryota > Viridiplantae > Streptophyta > Magnoliopsida > Caryophyllales > Caryophyllaceae > Agrostemma > Agrostemma githago. Next base: position 53,019,251 of record OY288255.1, read on the forward strand.
GCCACTATCACCGAGGCAACGGGCATGACACCGAGAAATGCTGGAAGTTGAAGCATCTCATTCAAGATCTGATCGAGAGTGGGAAGATACCGCTGCCTAGCGATAAGCCCAGTAACAAAAACAACCCTCTTGCTACTCACGCCATTTTCACTGGAGAAGTAGTCAACTGTACTCATCTCATTTCCCCTTTCATTCCTCAAATCAACGGGATATGGAATGATGACGAAGATGATGTTTACTTGGCTAAAGGGGAAACCGTCCCCATCACTGTCGAAGAGATCCGGAAGGCCAGAACTAAGGCCCTGGCCCGCGCACACATCATCACGGCCGGACCTTCGGCCACGGGATCCGTCATTGAACCTGCCGGGACGGACTCTACACTTGAAGAACCAAACACCGACACGGCCCTAGTCAAGCAACTGAAGAGGGTCCGAACTGATCTCACTATATGGCAGCTTTTGGTCAGTTCTCAAGAACATCAGGCAGCACTTACTAAGGCTCTCGATGAAATCAAAGTAGACTCGCTGGTTACACCCACTGAAATGGTAGCCACTATTCTACCTCATCTCAAGGGCAAGTCCAAAGGAGAAGGCCCACTTATCACCTTCTCCGAGTCCGACCTACCACAATTTGAGGCCACCCATAACTTGGCCCTTTATATCACGGTGATCTGCCGGGGCAAGTATCTACCTATGACCCTAATTGATGACAGGTCAGCTGTGAATTTCCTTCCTTTAAGGACCGCAAAGGCTCTCGGCATTACCGAGGCTGACTACCTTCCTACTGCACAAACTATCCAGGCTTTCGATGGGAGCCCAAAATCAGTTGCCGGGGCAGTTAAACTAACCATCATAACGGGCCCGATCGAGAAGGAGCTCGAATTCCAAGTGATCGATGTCACCTCATCGTTCAATCAGCTACATGGAAGGCCCTGGATCCATGCGGTCAAAGTCGTGTCCTCCACTCTCCACAGGAAGGTCAAGTTACCTTTACAAGACGGGGTCATCACCCTCGAGGCTACTCCCATAGCCGTGTCAAGCTACAACACGGCTGGCTCAACTGACCCACGAGGTTTCAATTTTGTGGGAATGATTGAGGAAGAGTATCTCTTTAGGCCCTATTTCACCACCAGTATCGACATGATGCTGCAGAACTTGGGTTACCTCCCGGGGGCTACTTCGAGGGCTGGTCTCCCGGCTGGCAAGATCTTTGATGTCTTAAGCAACGAGGAGTCGAAATTCAGTTTAGGGTATGCCTTAACCCCCAGAAAACGTGGTACAGGCCGGCATCCAAAAGGCCTGCAACATTCTCAAGGGTACCTGCTTGGGCCCCTACAGCCCAAAACTGACCGATTACTTTGTCTCCCCAGTATTTGGAGCTATCCAAACGGGCCTCTATCAGCCCACCATAACTTATCCTGAGGTCAGTTTCATCCCAGATGATATCTATGCTCTCATCCAGGCCGAATCGAAAGAAGATTCAAACCATGCCGAGCCCATTCTGGGGCTCTTGTTCGAGGAAAGCAAGATAATCCCGACCCCTAAAGAGGAATTGGTTAACCTGATCCTCCATAGCAGCAAGTTTGATCCGACCAGGCTGGTCTCTGAAGTCAGTACTAACACTGGAAAGAGGGCTTGGAGGAAGGCGATCAAATGGACCGATAGCGAGGGTCGAGTCTACACGCTCACTACTGGCGAAGGGGACATGCAAGGCGCCGAGTCCGAATCCGAGTCTGAGTCAGAGTCAGAGTCAGAATATGGGTCTGAGTCTAGAGGGTCCAGTACTAGGGTCGAGTCTGTAACCCCTTTTCCTTTGGTCACACCTGTGGGAGTCTCGGAGTCTGTCCCGAGAGCACTCCCCATCCCGCCTCTGACCAACGATCAGATGGCTGCTCTCTTTGAGCTATTTTCGAAATTCTCTATCAATAATAACGATAACCATTTTGCTTACGACTTGTCTTATTTTCAAAACGTTTTCAAAAATTTTATTTCCAATGACATTGAGAAACCCGACGAACAGGTATCGCTACCTACGGATCTAGTCGAGCAACTCGAACAAAGGGAATCCCGAGATCCGATAATCGAGGAAACCGATTCCATCAACGTAGGAACCCCTTTAGAGCCTCTGATCCTTAAGTTAAGTTTATCCCTAGATCCCGAGGAGAAGCAACAATTTACGGAGCTCCTCCACGAATTCAAAGACGTCTTCGCATGGTCCTACAAGGACATGTCGGGAATAGACCGGGAGATAGCCGAACACCGTATACCCATCAAAGACAGGTGTAAGCCGGTAAAGCAAAAACTCCGAAGAATGAGGCCCGAATGGTCTCTCAAAGTCAAAGAAGAAGTCGACAAGCAATTCAAAGCGAGCTTTATCCAAGTGTCTGAATATCCAGACTAGGTTGCAAATATCGTACCAGTGCCCAAGAAAGACGGAAAGGTACGAGTTTGTGGATATTTCCGGGACCTTAATAAGGCCAGCCCGAAAGACGATTTCCCGTTGCCACACATCGACATACTGGTGGACAACACGGCCGATCATGCCCTTCTATCATTCATGGACGGGTATGCCGGATACAATCAGATCAAAATGGTGAAAGAAGACATGAGTAAGACCACATTCACTACGCCTTGGGGGACTTACTATTACACCGTTATGCCATTTGGGCTTATCAACGCCGGTGCCACTTATCAACGGACCGCCACTACCTTGCTACATGACATGACGCATAAGGAAGTAGAGGTCTACGTGGACGACATGATCGTTAAGTCCAAAGAACGAAACGAGCATATTCCGGTCCTTAGAAAGTTCTTCACCCGACTACGCAAGTACAACATTAGGTTAAACCCTCAAAAATGCAACTTTGGGGTAACATCGAGCAAGTTACTGGGCCATATCGTCAGCCAGCGCGGCATCGAGGTTGACCCAGCCAAAATCAAGGCTATTACCGAGATGCGGCCGCCTAAAACCGAAAAGGGGATTAGGGGGTTTCTCGGCAAAGTCCAATATATCAGCCGGTTCATTTCAAAGCTAACCATTGTATGTGAGCCCATTTTCAAGAAACTGAAGATAGGAGAACGGGTACTGTGGGACGACAAATGTCAAGCAGCTTTCGATAAGATCAAAGAGATTCTGTCATCTCCGCCGGTATTAATGCCACCTCAACACGGTCTGCCTTTGTCGTTATACTTGACAACGACCGAGACAGCCATGAGGGCTATGTTGGCCCAGACAGTCGACTCAAAAGAACGGGCCATTTACTACATCAGTAAAAAGTTCCTAGAGTACGAATGCAAATATACGATGCTCGAAAAGACGTGTCTAGCTCTAGTTTGGGCCACTAAAAAGCTCCGACACTATATGCTTAGCCATGAAGTGCACGTGTCATCGAGAATGGATCCAATCAAGTATCTGTTCAAGAAGCCCGTCGTCAATGGCAGGATATCTAGATGGACTTTAATGCTAGCTGAGTTCAACCTCAAATTCGTGCCATTGAAAGCCATCAAAGGTCGGGTAGTAGCCGAGTTCCTTGCCGATAGTCCGGTATCTGAAGAAGGACATACCGATACCTAGGCCTTTCCAGATGAAGATATATTCCATACTGACACGGAGACATGGGATCTATACTTTGACGGGGCATCCAACTTTCGAGGATTTGGTGTCGGAATTTTGCTAATCTCACCACAAGGAGAGCACACCCCATTATCCATTAAGCTAGATTTTGACGTGACTAACAACGCAGCCGAGTATGAAGCATGCATTCACGGATTGCAAGCCGCCACGGATTTAGGAGTAACAAACCTCCGGGTCCACGGTGACTCATCATTAGTCATCAATCAAGCACTCTAGAAATGGAAAAATCGGAACAGCAATCTCGTAGCTTACCAAGCGCGAGTAAGGGTTCTCGAGAAGCAGTTTCAAAAGGTGGAGTACATTTATCTACCTCGGGAAGAAAAACAGTTTGCAGATGCGCTATCCAAATTAGCATCTTTACCGAATATCCCGGAACACATGACCAGCATGCCGATTTGCGTCGAAAGACGGTCCGAGCCGGAATACATCAATACTATTCAAGATATAGAAATAGCTGATCCGGAACCTTGGTACCAGGCTATTCTAACCAACTTAACGTCGGGAGAATATCCTCCGGGATCTGAAAACCGGGCCAAGAAAGCCCTACGAAGATGGGCCACCCAGTTCATCCGCACGGACGATGGACAGTTGTACAAAAAGACGGCGCAGGGGGCTCTACTCCTATGCATCGACAAAACGCAGGCCGAAAAGGTCATGGCCGAGGTACACGATGGCGAGAACGGTCCACATATGAACGCCCATATGCTAGCTCGAAAAATCGCAAGACTCGGGTACTACTGGAATAGCATGGAAACCGACTGCCAGTTATATGTCAAACACTGTCATAACTGTCAGATTTTCGGCAACGTCCAGCATATGCCGTCATCCCTGTTATATACCATGACTTCACCATGGCCATTTTCGACATGGGGAATTGATATAATCGGGAAGGTGAACCCTTCCGGGACGGGAGGTCACTGCTTCATTCTAGTGGCTATTGACTATTTTACTAAATGGGTTGAAGCCGAGTCATATCGTGTCTTGAACGCCAAGCACGTAGCAAAATTTATCCAAGATAAAATTATATGCCGATATGGGATCCCACACGAATTCATTAGTGATCACGGGACCCATTTTCAAGCCGAAACCGCTACTTTGCTAGCAAAATATAAGATTCAAAGGCATACATCTTCGCCTTACCGTCCCCAAACCAATGGAGCGGTAGATGCAGCAAATAAAACAATTGTCACCATACTTAAAAAAATGGCTGATAATTACCGGGATTGGCCCGATAAAATCCTTTTCGCCTTATGGGGATACCGGGAGATTAATCCGCACCGCAACCGGAGCAACTCCATACTATCTGACGTATGGGATGGAGGCGGTGCAGCCGGTCGAGCTTGAGGTGTCATCCCTGAGGATTCTACTCGAAAGTCAGGTGCCTGAAGCAGATTGGGTCCAAGCCCGATACGATTCGTTGATTCTCTTGGACGAACGACGATCCCGAGCCCTTAACAATATCCAGATAAACCAAAAAAGGATACAACGGGCTTTCAACAAAAGGGTTAGGCCCAGAAACATCAAGGAGGGTGATCTAGTCCTAAAATCTGTCAGGGCTTTGCTACCAGTCGACCCAAGGGGAAATTCAAACCCAATTGGGCCGGACCGTATCTAGTAAAGAAGGTTTTGTCAAGGGGAGCAGTAATGCTGACAGACTTGGATGGGAACGAATTTGTCAACCCAACCAACTTGGACCAGTTGAAGCGCTACTACCCCTAACCTTATCTCAATGTCATCTGCTAAAAATTTGTCTTTTTTATAAAATTTTCAAAAGTTAAGCAAGTCAATAAGTTAGGACTACTTATCCTACTGTCGCACATCTCGAACTAATAGTCTTGATGTATTTCGAAAATTGCAAAACAGTCTGAACTACGGTCGGTTTGATTCCACTAAATCGTGGATACGTAGGCAACCCCTCAAAAGGGTACAACCACTGCAATAACGAAAAGACAGGAACGGTTTCACTAATATGTCTTTTATTATTTCAAAAGTGCCTCACGCAAAAATAAATCACACAAAAATAATAGTAGTACTTAAATAATAAAATCTAGGAGACTACTGCTCGTACATCTTCCGGGTCACGCGGAGACCGGGGTCGACGAGGCGGGGGCGAACGTTCCCGTATCACTAAGGGAACCTCTTTAGCCCGAGCCCGTTTCTTCGACAACGAATCTTCAGCTATCGTCACTGGCCCAAGTCGAGCCCGTACGTGTTCAGGAAGTCTGTCGCGTGGACCAAGTCGGTCCTTAGCCGCCAGTCTTGGGCCGAGTCTCCTTTCTAAGTCCGTTTGGGGGCTTACTTTCCCCCATGCACCTTTAGTACTGGACCCTTCAGTCCGAGTCCTAGTCTTCCCCTTCTGGCCTGACATCAGGCGAACCATGGTAGCCGGGGTATCACCGTCATCGAAAAAGCTTCGATTGTCTTTAGCCTGTTCTCGACGCAGCAAGTCAAAATCTTCGTCAGTCTTCAAAGCAGCACGGGCTTTAGCAGAGTCCGCCTTGGTCCACTTCACGTAAGAATCGGATACCCAGATCGAGTGAAGAGTCTTGGAAACGGGCCAAGTAGCCCGGGTATACCACCTTTGCATCCAGGTGTCACACATCACATCCGTTAGCTGAGTAGATTCACTCACGACCGCCTCAATTTCCGGGATTCTTTGGGCCCGACCATATTGCCTAAGTATGCGATCAGGGTAAAGATGGGTTATCTGTTTAAAAGATAGGATCAATTGATATCGAGCCCTATCCCTCGATTCTAAACCGGTCCAGACATAAATGGGCCACCAGGGTACGGTCCAACGGATCAATGGGCCTCCATGAAAAGATAGCAGCTCGTCCCAGAATTTTTGGGTAGTAAGACGAGAAAAGTCAACAGTCCGTCTTCTCGTCATCACTTGATTCGGGCGATATAGGCTTACGCCTAGAGGAGGATCCAGGATCGATAACCTCTCGAATAACCAAAGCTGAAAAGTCAAAGTCACGGAAAGTCAAAATCGTGAAAAGTAAAAAAAAAATCGCAAAAATCGTAATAATCGGAAAAAACAGAAAAAAGAACCGAGAAAACCGGAAGAATCATAAATTTCGGAAAAATCAAAAATTGCAAAAAAAAATCAAAAATTGCGAAAAACAAAGAAAAATTAGCCTACCTGTAGAAGACGGGTACTCCCAGTCAGCCGGATCGACGGATCCCTTTTACGATTATCCAAACCCTGGATAATCTCCCCAGTAATCAGCCAAGCTGGGCTGTGCTCTGTCTCCATCAGGTCAGCTACAGTGAGAAGCCTGACGTGGTCCATGCAAGATAACAAATCCGTATGACCCTGGAAGGCGTAAACATGGAGCATGCAAAAAGTAAAGGCCCTACGGCTATATACCGGCCTGACCCGGACGTCATCTGGGTTCATAAATTTTTCAGCTAGGTCGACCAAGGAAACGGTATCATCTTCTGTCATGATACCACCATGTGAAAAAGCCCTAAAAATTCTCGTAATTTTCTCCTCGTGTCATGAACTGAAAACGGGACGGCAGGGTGAAGCATGGGATTCCATCCTCCGACAGCAGCAATTTCCTCAGGAATAGGGCAAATTTCGCCTCGAGGAAAACTAAAGACATGATAAGTATCGTCCCGGTAGGACAGGCAAGCATCCAAAAAGTGACGGTTGACTTGCATTTGACGAATCGTGAATAACTGGGTGACGCCATTCTGGTTCAGGATAACTTTATCTGCGTCTCTGAAAAGTCGGGACCAATCTTGCAGCATTCCAACTAATCGGTCGATACCCATAATGAATTTCTAAAAAGAGGAAATAAGTTTCTTGGGGCTTGTTTTTTCTTTGAAAAAAGAAGGGAATTGTGGGAATTATGAATAAATTGTGAGCGAGGAGAGGGTATTTATAGCATGAAATCGGATTCTCCTCCTCATCTAAGGATTCCTAATCCCAGAAGATTTAGCATACAGGCCTTATCCTAGGATCTAGCTAAGTCATCTTGAGCACTCCTATTCCTTCTCAGAGTCAAAATACTTTAAATTTTCAAAACTCTTCCAAATTCAAAAATTCAAAAATTCAAAAAATCTTATTCAAAATTTTATTCCCCCAGCGCGAGTCATTTCTCCTAAAAAATGTGTTACATGCAAACTTTGCATAAATCATTGTACAGGACGACTCAAGCAAAACCGTGCAACCAACTCTCTAGCGGCATTTAACGGGATGAGCCCGTGTATGGGCACACCCAAGAGTTATACGACAAGTCCAATTCCCCACGGAGTTATCACTATCAGCTCAGGTATGATTTACAACTTATGGCTGGCGAGCCCTTTCACGCGAGTCTAATGGACTTTAAACGACCCGACCGAAGCCGCCAGGTTTTAATCTATGATTGGCCTGGTAGCTACTCTGACTTTCGCCCTGTCCAAGCCTCATTCAGAGTGGGGGCTCTGTAGACACCCGCATTTTGACTGCCAGGTGTCTATAGCAGTTTCCGATAAACACCCGATGATGATCGGACGCAAACGTGCTTTAATATATTCGGAAACGGGCTCAAAATCATTGGCATTTGGCTTGGGCGTTTTATGGAGTACAAATCTCACAAAACCAACCTCAAAATCAGGCCCAATGGGTCGTTTCGAGTCAAATAAGACTAATTTGGGTCGATTCCAACACCAGGGGTAAAACCGTCTTTTAACGACCGAGTCAAAACCCGGTCAAAAATATTCTCGGGACACGCGAGTCAGCCGTGACACCTCACGTGGCTGATTCGAGCTCCAACACTACAAAAAATCAGCTACACAAAATATTAAACAAATCCGTTTAAAGATAGAATTCGATCTCAAGTAGAAATTCTATCCGAAAACCGGATCAGATACTCGACCAAGCATAAGCTCGGCCGAATCACTCCGCCAACCAGCCGAGATTCGTTGCTTCTTCATTAAGCAACGGAATTTATGCTCCTCTCAGCTTCTTACGTTTCCTATCCTAAGCGGTAGTTCTAACCCAAACACTTCTCCTAGCCAAGGTCGGGAATATTCCTATAAATAGGCCCCTTGCACAACTCAAAATTGATTCATGAACATCTAAGATTCAGAATTATTCACATCAATTACACACATCCATATAACTCCTTACATTTAGCATCGAGAAACCGATAGTACATCCAAAACCCGAAGGAAACCGGCCCCGATACCCGACACCCTCTACGTCCAAACCGAGCCACCACAACTCACCGACATCCACTCGACGCTCTTGTGCCCAAGCCACATTCCGACGAGCTCGGATCCGAGTAAACTAAAACATGTAGGTTGAGGGTGTAACCAAACCCGACTTCTCTATTTTCTCTCTTCTCCCTCTCGTTTTCCTCTTTTTTTTGTCGTCCGGCCTTTTCCTTTTACGGGTCTTCGGTCGTCTTTTTTATTTCATTATGGGTCATTCGTCGTTCTTTTATTTCTAATATCGATATTACAAAAACTATTTTCATATAACAAACATTCTTAAAATACGATATCAACTCCATTGTCGAAAATTGTATTAAAAGAATTAAATTAAATCTCGTCGATGCTAAAAAAATCGTTACATCTTTTTTCTACAAAATACAACGATTTTGACGCGGAGAGAAGTAACATCTTTTTCGATCAAATTCTTTTTTACAAAACTTTTCCTAAAACTCATTCCGAATATTCGATATCGATTTCATAATCGAATATCGGATACGACGAATATCGAAAACATAAATCGAGTACAAATTAATTCGTATTGGTACGCGATGTATCAAAATTAGCAATTTTCGAAAAACAAACGGAACCGGGAAAGACCCGCACGCGAGTCGCGCCCCTCCCAGGCGACTCGCGCACGGGCCTGAAACCCGCGCTCTCTTTTTTAGCTTTTTTTCGTTCATTTTTTTTATTCTACGAAACGATTTCTCAAAATTTACATCTTTTCTAAAAACTATTCCGAGTATTCGATATTGATTACATAATCGAACGTCGAATATAACGAATATCGAAAATGTTAGATCGAGTGCAAATTTTATGCAATATTTGTACGCGATTTAATAAAAGCATCGAATTTTCAAAAAATCGGTTTCGAAAAAAGGCCGGGACGCGAGTCGCATGCGTCCCGGGCGAACCGCACGGCCGACTGAAACGCGACTCGTCTTTCGCTTTTTTTATTATTTTTCGAACTTCGTTTTCTATACAAAACAGCGTCTTTTAGCAATATTTTCAGATTTCAACTAATATTTTCTCGATCTCGCTTACTCATCATATTTGCTATATTTTTATTCACAAACGTTACTAACACGTTTGTTCATCTTTTTTAGCAATTTCCTTTTATCGTTTGTTTTATTATACTAAAACGAATCTCACATGCTAAATTCAACTTTGACGTTAATTTTCACGCATTAAACCGACTTAGCAACCCATTCAATTCCTCGCATGTCTAGGAAAACAATGTTTGCATATCATTCATCGTATTACTAACGCGCGTATTCAAAAATCATTCGATATCCTAGTAGAGGCCGCTAATGTGTGGGCGGGGTTGGGTGTTCTTTGTGAACTTCCCAACACGTACCCTCACCCCTTACTCAGAACCTCGGTTTCCGGATGTCCGAAACCATTGGCAACGAGAGTCATTCAATACACGGTATCCGATCAAGTCGGTATCGGTATTAAATGCAAAGGGACGAACCCAATAAACTCTGACATCGGAAATGGGCCGTATTTTTTACACGGCCCACTACGACATAGAGTGGGTTCGAACGGGCCCGAACTCCCACAACGTTCGGTGGCGACTCCATCTTCGATTTAAATTTCAATTTGACCATCTCATATGGAGATTTATTCGTCTCCCCAAACCCGCGTGTGGCCGCGTCGGGGTGGACCTATGTCATGTCCACACATGTATGAAATTGATTCCTTACTTTAGAAAACGATTTAATATAAGGAACTTTATTCTCTAACTCAATGACATGAAACTGCTTATATGTTATCATTGGTATTGCCCTAATACTATTTTATACTCCCTCTGTTCAAAATCTTTTGCCCCATTTCATCATTATTTGTGAGGGTATTTTAATGAAACGGGGCAAAAAAATAGTGAAAGGAGGGAGTAATGAAGTCATGTGTTCTGCTCTGTTTGGGCTAAGCAACTAAATCAACCGACAAATAAAATTAAGAAGCAAGGGAGTCTGTTAAAAAACAGAGACAATCAATTAACACAATTTTTAATTAAAAAAAACTCAATCAATTAAGAAAGAAGAGAGAAAAGAGGAAAAACTTATCAACTCCACCTCGCTTCATCATCCTCTTCCATTCATCTTCCCCTTCCATAGTTCATAATTGTATTATCACCTACAATAATGGATACAAAAGTTATTATAGAGCATGAACCTCAATATGTCACCCAATTATACAACCAAAGCTACCCGATTAGACCTACAACCAAACCTCAATATGAATCTCACTGTACCACCCAAATAGAATTGAGTTTCGCGGTAAACACACCAATTAAAAAGGAGAAGAGAAGGCTAGACAAGAGGTAAACAAACGATTATTATGTACATCAACTACGAGCACTTCATAATACATTGCTTATATTTTAAGAACAAAACTAACACACCCAATGTGTTATAAGTCTGAAGTGGTAGTAAAAGAAGCATCCGTAACAATAGAAACCATAGAAGAAAAGAGGCCAAGATTAGATTTTAAAATCTCAACTAAAGACGCGAGGAAAAACTAAGAAAGATCAAAGCCATGATTCAAGAGGATTACATTCTCCAATGAAAGTTAAAAAATGAATTAGTATTAGTTACGCATTACATCTTATAGCGTTATATCTCATTTTCGCCAATAATCACTTGCTTACGTTTTTACAAACACACTTTCAGTCTAATTCACCTTGCTACACTTGTGGTGACATGTTTGATGTATGTTTCGACACTTTTACTCCCCTTTTTTCCCTACCATTCATTTAACATACATGTTAAATATATTTATGTAACTTGAATCGTTCAATCTTTCTAACCTCCGTCTTATTTAGAATTTAGGAATGTCTGTGGAAGTAACTAAAATTACAATCAAAGACATGAAATCAAAACAAAAAAATCATAAATTAATACTCCAATAAAATAAATACTGGACAATGAAGCAAAAAGACAGAATTGCGATTTACAAAGGCCATAAAACACTATATTCCCGTGCGGTGCACAGGTATGGCGACTAGTTAGTTTATTATATCGTTTCATTTTTTATGTGATCAACTGACATCTCGCAATGTTTAAACCTCTATCCTATATATTAACATATCTTTTCGAGGAAAGTCGTCATGGAGTTAACGTTTATATTAGTACACCCAGAGAAGCCCGAACATTATATGTCGGGCCCAAAAACTAGTACTCCCTCCGTCCCAGTGAATTCTTTACGTTTGATTTTTGGCACAATTCATGAGGTGAATGATCTCGAATATAATTTCTAATATATAATGTAAAACATAGTCATGTGAGATCTTTTTTGAATGGTCTTAATAAGTACATTAAGATTATCAAATTTTTAGAATTTCTAATAACACGTAAATAAAGATATGAACGAAATAAAATGTACCTTGACAAGTGTGAAAAAGCAAACGTAAAGAATTCATTGGGATGGAGAGAGTACTATAAAAGAGGCTATATGGTCAACAACTCAACAAAAGTTGGACTTTGAGTAAGTTTTTATGGACCATTTTGTCCTTTCTTTTTTCATGGATAATTTTGCCCATGGTTTTCTTATCCCTCTATATATACTTCCTCTGTCTCGGTCATTTGTTGTCCTTTTATACTATTTGTGAGAAATACTTTAATCAAAGGAAAACAAATGACCGAGACGGAAAGGGTATATCTTTCTCTTTACTTATACTCCCTCCGAACATTATTTTTTACCCCATTACCCTAATATTCGTGAGGAGTATTTTAATAAAATGGGGTAAAAAATAGTGTCTGGATGGAGTATAAAAAAAGGAGAAGTTGCGGGTTCGCATACAAATTTGAGGACATTGCATGAATGTCCCTTTAGTGTTAATAAATTTACAATTATGTCCCGATTACTTTATAATTTCTTCATTCCATTTGATTCTTGACATTTACTTTATACATGTACATCAATGATAATTTTCTTTGTCCATATCTTTAATTACATATTACTAAAAAAATTAAAAAATATAATATTTATAATGTACTCGTTTACAAAAATTAAACAATATCTCACATGACTATCTTTTATCTTAATTTTTTTTTGTCTTATATTAGAATTTTTTTGTCAAAACCTAAACCAACTATCATTTATTTTATTTTTGGCTTTAAACTATCTTTTATTCTCATTTTTGTTAAAAACTACCTAAATCTAAATTTCGATGATCAAAAGTCAACTTTTCGGCATTGACTAATCGTGATTTTTTGTTTTCTGAGAAATTACCTTTTGTTTTTATCATTTTGTGAAGGATTACCATATTTTTAAATAAAAAGCTGATTTTTCCTTCCTAAATTTTACAAAGCTGATTATATTCTTCCTAAATTTTTCCATGATAATTAAATAAAAAGTTTTTTTATATCACGAAACCAATACTCGCAAAATACATACATAATATTTCACTCTGTAGTTTAAATTTAATTTATTACATTAAAAAAAAAATGTTTTTTTATGTTTTTAAATCAAGATTTCAAAGTATTTTATACTTTTTGGGTCCCATACTTTTTCCCATTGTAAATAATTGTACATTTACGCACTTGACTTTATAATTTGTGACACTTATATTTTTCTACAAAAGAAAATTATGTACTCCCTCCGTTCCAATCAATCCAATACATTTGGTTATTGTGCACCATTCATAGGTCAGAGGATTCATCAATATACATATCGACTTTTAATATATACGATAAAATATACAGAGTATCTTGTTTATGTTGTCCAATCGAGTGCATCATGAATTTCAAATTTATATAATCTTTTGAAATATGTAACTAAATATTCAGATAAAAGAAAACGTGCATTGATATATGTGATAAAGCAAGTGTATGAAATTGATTGGAACGGAGGGAGTATCATAAATATGTTTTTTTAATAGTCTCCTATCTAGTTGTTTTCTTTATTAAAGAATTTTTCGTCTAATTCTCCATAATTATTTAGTTTGATTTCAATTTAGACTTTATTATAGTACTCCGTATGAGTTAATGATTCATTTGTTTCCATAATGATATAAGAGTGTTTTGGAAAGAAAATAATTTCACAGAGCTTGACACCTCACCATATTCCTAGTTCCATCTATTCTCTTAGGGCTCGTTTGGTTACTCGCTTAATTACCGGGAAGTGCAAAATCCCTGGAAGTGCATTTTCCGGGAGTTGTTTGGTTGCCCATTTCATGGGAATCGCCACTTCCCAAGAATTGTCGTTTTCTCCATAATGGGGGAAGTTATTCACCAAGCCTCCCCTTGGTGGGTAGAACTTCCCGCATGAAGTCATTTCTCACATGACAACCAAACAATATTTTTGTAATTCCCATGAAATACAAATTCACGTGAATTTAAGTTCCCGGTAACTTCATCTTCCCATGGTGAACCAAACGAGCACTTAGTTTAAGAGGGATTCCTTCTACTAATCATGATCATTACACTCATATTGTGTGCACGTTGTTCTGCCTAATCAATTGCCCACCAACCCCTTGTTTTGTTTGAAGTGAAGATCAATTTCATTAATAATAAATCATATGGGAATTACAAACGATATCAAACTGAACTTAATACAGATTTGTAAAAAACAAATAAAGAACACCTTTGAGACAGAGATCGCTATTAGAATAATACGCTTCTGCATAGCCTTCTATATATCGCTGTTGATTGACACATCCTTTCGCGAAGAAATCTATGGATCTGATGTTATAGTCTTCAAAATGATGAACTTTCTCTATTTTCACAAATAGTAGACCGAGATCTGACCTCAACTGCATCACCATACGTAGAAAATTCATTACTCCCATGATCTTGCACATAATGCTTGGACAATATTGACCAACCCCTTGTTAAAATAATTAGTAATCTAGAAAAATTTACATGTACAAAAGTTTTGAAGGTAGATGTTTATAATTATTTTTATAACATGTCACTCTACATCCTAGAGGTATTTATAGTAACAATATTGATTTAAAACTTTTAATGTCGGTGAATATTCCCTGATTTCCAAAGCTATACATAGACATCTATATATCACACTTTGTATTATCAATTGAAAAATAAATAAAAAACATTGACATATCACTTTCCATTTCTCCCCGTCAAATGTCATTCCATAAAACAATTTAACAAGCTTACTAACAATTAATAATTACCGTAAAACAAAAAAAATACCCTTGCTCCTTGTTTTGACTTCGATCAATTGGGTGATCAAGTTAAGAATGATAAAAGCAATATTAAGAATGTATTAATGAGCTCCAATTTGAGAAAAGCTGAAGAGTGTTCTATTTGTTTATCGGTAGATGGTCAAGTATTAAGATAACTAAAAACATGTAAGCATTTGTTCCATTAGAGTTGCATAAAAAAATGATTTTCCATAGATTTTAGTTGTCCTATTTGTAGGTAGGGCTGTGCAACCGGGCCGACCCGGTCTGACCCGGATCCGGAATCGTCAAATTTCATGACCCTGGACCCGGACCGGAAACCAAAATATTGACCCTGGTCCGGTCCGGAAAAATACCGGGTCCGACCCGGATCGGACCGGTTGGCCCGATTGGCCCGGAATTTTCAATTTTTTTGGGAATTCCGGTCCAAAATTCCGATCCGGTTGGACCGGTTTGGACCGAAAAACCCGGAATTTTTAAGAAATAAGCATAATTCCGGGTTTTCCGGTCCAAACCAGTCCGGACCGGAAAATACCGGGTCAGGACCGGACCGGACCGGAACCCGAAATCGCCCAAAATGATGGCCTGGAGACCGGACCGGAATTTTTTATTCCAGATCCGGGCCCGTAGATTCCGGTCCGGTCCGGTCCATTTTTCCGGTCCGACCCGGATTTTGCACACCCCTATTTGTAGGACAGTTGAGCAAAGAAGAAATTAAAAGAGATATTGGTATGACTGATTTATGATAATGTTTGTCTGAAATATTTATACTTGATTGAATTTTGCAAGTTTGTTTAAAAATAAGACAGTCTTTCACAAAACAATAAAAACAAAAGCTGCCAACCTACAATATATTGGTAGCATTCATACTTGTATGTGAAAATGAATGTCTTCGACAAAAAATAAAGACAACAGTTAATTTCTCACAAAAAAAAATCACGATTAGTCGACGACAAAAAGTTAACTTTCGGTCACCAGAAATAAGATTTAAGTATGTTACGTTTTATTTTGTAGTACCGCAAGTGTACGGGTATTGTAGCATACGGGTCGATCTCAGGGAGGTGAATGACTAAGTACTAGCTAATTTTTGACTCAAGTTATCTACGTAGACGGAATCGAAATGATGATTGTCTAATTAATTTTTAACAAACTAGTACGGAATGTAATATATTAAGATGAAATCAATAATAGAAAGACCTAGGGCAATGGTTCACTATTAACATGGATTATCAATGCAATCAAATGTGACACAACTTTGTCAAATTACCGTCTTGGGTGAGACTAGCATTCCAATTTTAATCAATACTTTAAATTCTCCGTCGAGACATAAAAAGCCTATCTAGCATGTTATAAATCCTATTTTCATGGCACGAATAACAAAACTAGATGCATTAAGAACCGATACTAACATGTCCCAATTATTCCAATTCACTATTCTCATGTGAAAATTCAAATCTTATTTCGGTTCTCTAAATTAAAACCCGACTCTCGTCGTAATTAAAATTGAGTAGAAATTAATCGATAAAGATACAAACTTTTAGGCATGATTCATATGAAAACATTCAACTCTCGTTGTAATGATAATCTAGACTCAAACCTAGCAATTCAAACAAATCGATCAATTATTAAGCACAACCGAAACAAACCCAATTCAATAATTCAACAAAGCGCGATTAAATCAAAGCATCAATAACGCATATTATCGGCTCACCGAGCCCTAGATAAAAGAACTACTCACAATTCATAATCAAAATAACAATCAACAAATAAGATAAATAGTAGAGAATTAGAGAAACTTAGTCTTGATTGATGAACAAAATGATGAACGATCGTTTCTTCAAGGTCTTGGAATAATAAAACTAAAATGCATAAATCTAATGAAATTGAATAGGTTTTTGTGTATCTATAGTCTAGGAATAATATGGTTATTCTAATAATAATAGGCATCAAATATAAGTAGGATAGAATAGGGGGGAGATCAAGAGTCACGCGGGTAGCTATTCGCTAGTAGCGGCACATTTCGCTACTAGCGGCACTTTGGAAGCTCCACAAATTGCATGAATTCTGATGAAGCCTCTACTAGCGGCAGTTTTGCTCTTCATCATCCGCTAGTAGCGGCACTTCAAAATTCTTTATTCTCTCTTCTTTGCTTTTCCTTTGATTTCCTTTTCTTCTTTTCTTCATGCGATCTTCAATATAACTCGGCATTCGACACGTGTAACACCAATATAATCCGGGCATAACACAAGAATTTCTCGGCTCTTCAAAATAGCTAGAACCGTCATCAAAAATCACATATTCACTCAAATCATGCAAGATCATCGGAAATCACTCAAATATCACTGTATCGTCCAAAATCCACTCTTAAACACTATAAATATGACGATATATACTCACAAGTAGTGCTAAAAATAGCACTTAACAAATTCACCCATGCTAAACCTTTACTCGTCCTCGAGTAAACTCAAAAGGCATAAGACGATACCAATGCAAGGTCTAGCGAACTCCCTCACTCACAAAAAGTTAGCTCACAACTTCCTTCTTATATCGCCCTCACTACCTACTCCGAAATCGTCTAGCTTAGCATGGTCAACACCAAAAGATAAATCAAAGAGTCAAGTCAGTGTATGACTCCCCCATGCTAGCTCAAAAACACTCTCTAACCACAAGCCAATAATATCAACATTAATAAACATCAATTCACAAGCATATCCAAAAACGGGATCACAGCAACCAACGATCCCTACACACAATCCAATTCCAACACAAAATTACGACGCCAAAAAATGATCCTAATCCTAACCCTTACCTCCAAACGCCGTCTTCTTATGTCGCCGACCGCCATGATGTTTACTATTTGCCCATAGTACGGGATATTATGGCCCCTTTTCTTTCTTGCGGCTCTTTTTTTTCCTTTTTTTTTTCTTTATTCTTTTTTTTCATTTTTCACTTTTTTTTTTTTCATTTTTTCTTAATCCCTCATTTTGCCTAGGCCGCCCTTTCGGGTTTTCAACCTAGCTTTTTCTTCTTATTTTTTTTATGTACTCACTTTTTCCACTCACAACCTCAATGTTGCCTAGAACGTCTGCCCTTGCAGATTTTCATTCTAGCGAGGCCTCCCATTTTTTTTTTGCCTAAGCCGCCCTTTCGGGTTTTCGACTTAGCGGGATTTTTTTTTTTTTCCTTTTTTCTTTCTATTTTTTTTTTTAATTTTTTTTTTTGAAAATAAATATATACAAAAGTGAAATATCCCTCCCCCATGCTTGAATCGAGCAATGTCCTCAATGCGACAAAGACAAAAATAAAATAGGAAAGAGGGGACAAATCACCTATCATGAAGAATCAGAGGAGTCTCCAGAAGGTTGACGAGAGCCACTACGTGCCTCCCGACGACTGTTAATATCGCTCCTCTCAGCTGCTAACTCTGCATAAAACTGCTCCGAAGGGGAAGTGTATGTGTTAGGATGTCTAGCCGATAAAAACTTGTCGAAACCTCGACACAACTCTAGCACTTCCCGCATAGCTAACCCTTGTTCCGCCCGCCAATCATCGACCTCTAATCTCCACATGTCGGACTCCCTAGAAGATGAAGCATGTGTGAATGAGGGAGAGGGTCTCTCGGTCGCAATTTCATCATCACTGCCATCCATAGCATCATCATCATTTTCTAGAACACGCTTCGCTACCCTTTTGTCACCCGGCTCCAAGAGAGTAAGTGGGTCACGTGGTATATATAAATCGATGGTCCTTGGCCCGGTAGGAATAGATTGCTCCGTAGAACGAGGCAATCGTAAGTAAGGTGAAGCTTTCGGACCACGTCTCCATAAAAAATAACCACGGGCCACCGAATCTTGAAGCATAAATGTACGCTCCAATGTATCAAAATCGAGCAAATGACCTCCCGTCACCGGTGTAACTGTGCTAGGAATAGTGACTCCCAAATGGGTAAGTATTAATGTAACCATGCCGCCCATGCTAATTTTTCCTTTAACGTTCTTCCTACACTTAAGGCAGCTAGATACAAACAGGTCAACCCAATCAGGCACCATCGAAGATTCGGGCATCAATGCCCACAAGTAACCCATTTCATTTTGACTAATCTTCGATGGTTCCCCTTGACAGAAAATCGCCATAGACCAAAATCGGTGAATCATACGGAGACATGGGTGAGGAATACTAGAGCTTACATCCCCCTTTCTCTTAATAGCTTGCCCCGTAATAGATGCCCAAAAACGGCAATATTCTTTAAATATAACTCGGGCATATTTATAGTGTTTAAGAGTGGATTTTGGACGATACAGTGATATTTGAGTGATTTCCGATGATCTTGCATGATTTGAGTGAATATGTGATTTTTGATGACGGTTCTAGCTATTTTGAAGAGCCGAGAAATTCTTGTGTTATGCCCGGATTATATTGGTGTTACACGTGTCGAATGGAATACTAGTAGCGGCACTTCAAAATTCTTTATTCTCTCTTCTTTGCTTTTCCTTTGATTTCCTTTTCTTCTTTTCTTCATGCGATCTTCAATATAACTCGGCATTCGACACGTGTAACACCAATATAATCCGGACATAACACAAGAATTTCTCGGCTCTTCAAAATAGCTAGAACCGTCATCAAAAATCACATATTCACTCAAATCATGCAAGATCATCGGAAATCACTCAAATATCACTGTATCGTCCAAAATCCACTCTTAAACACTATAAATATGACGATATATACTCACAAGTAGTGCTAAAAATAGCACTTAACAAAGTAGTTTTTAACAAAACAAATGAGAATAAATGTAGACCAAAAATATAATAATAGATACTTTCTGGAAAAAAATCATACTCCCTCCACTTTAAATGATTGTCCCATGTCAATATAATACTTCTTCCATATATTACCCAAATGGAGCAATCATTTCAAACCGGAGGGAAGATATTATTATCTTACTCCTTTTGTCTATCGACATTTCTTAGAAGAAAATTGACGTTAAGTATCATTTTAACTCACCAACTTTATTAGGCCCCTCATATTTCTATACTATCAAGACACTTTGTTCTAATTGAGATTTTATTTCCCATTGTCTTAATATACGAAATAAGTAACAAAAAAGCATTGTCTATAAGATCAATGACTAAAAAAGTTTTTAAAAAATTAAAAATTAAAAAAATGAATGTATTAGTAAACATATTACAATATATAATAATTGATTTTGTTAGTGAGACTTAAACAAGTATAATTGTATGTTGTAAACTATGTGTGATACGACCTCATACAATGATATGGTGATAAGGTGAACCCCGAACATAGTCAAGCATATCACTTGTCTACTACTCCCTCCCTTCATAATTAACTAATCACACAATTTAATTTATCAAACTTGTCGAGACACATTTTACACTACCGATATCTTTTATTTTGCATTAGCAAAATCGTGAAAATTTGATATTCTAAATGTACTCGTAGAGACGAATCAAAGAAGATCTCACATGACTATATTTTCTATTATAGATGGTCCTGAATATTGAAGATTCTTTTGAGTTGTGAATAGTGTCAAAAAGTGAAATGGTGTGTTTGAATATGAAGGGGGAGTATAAAAGAAAGATGATGATTTGCGTAAATTTGTCATTGTCATTCTCAAGCTCACCTTTCACATTTGCGATATTTTCATTATTGTGATTTAATTTGTTATTATCTACGTAGTAATTGTTTTAGAATATGATTATCAGTAGACCATAGTAGGAAAACACAGTTTAAAATAATGCAAAGTGGAATTATTGACCATTCTTGCATAGGAAAGGCATCTCCCATTAGTAGCATATTAAACCTAGTTTATTAGTATGGTTATGAATGTCATTAGATTTAGAATAATGACAATTCATTTTCCATCATAAAGTGACTTTGGATACCTTTTGAGGTTAGTCTCATATGACACTTATTATATAAGTAAGAGAATGATAAGACATATGAGCACATAACATCAAATGTCATCATCCAAATCTTTTTGATAAATTCTGAGTATACCATCGAGTTCTAACTCCTAATGGTTGAGTACACAACCTTTTAGGAGTGTTGTGTGACCTTGGGGGACGACGCCCATTCCGATTTGTACCATAGTCGGGGCGATTTCGTTTCTCATTCAGTGGCCTTCATACCATGACACAACAACGTATATTCTCCAGTTATATATCGCCCCTATAGTGACCTTATATTTTCAACAATTGAGAAACGAAAATTTATCAGTATTATTGTTGTTGTGTTCATCATTCTTGTCATTGGAATGATTTCTTTTGGCAAAGATATGTGTTTTTGCGTGTAAGATTTAGCCCGTTGAGCGAGGGTGAGACAACTATTCGTTATTATGACAATAACTCGGTCTCTATACCTCTGATTGGGACATGTAATATGGCGTTGGAAAGCTAAGAAGAAGGGTTACAACTATTTAGTTGAAGTCGTGAGCTGATTCTGCCATTTACTCTTAAAAAAACGGGACACAATGTTGTGGTAGTATGCTGAAAATTTTTGAAGGTTTATGAGTGAATGGTATTATCTTATTTTATTATCAATTCATTCTTGAGAATAAGGTATGGTATCTATCAGTTTAGTTCTTATCTTCTTGTGATTCATGATGATAAAATAATTACGTTTGGTAGATGAGTATCATTTATCGTCATTGATTGAAGATAAATTATTATCTGATAAGAGTAGGATGTTATGTTGTTTCTGAACATATGTTGAATGTGCTAGTCTCAATATTTCATGATGAATGATGAATTTGCACATATATTTTTAATATTATATGACTAAAAAGGTGAACATTTTCCTAAACTTTTATCGAGTCTTGATATTACATCTTGGAAAGAAGATTTAGACTCATGTTTATTGAAAATGGTATGTGTATAGTCAAATAAAATAATTAATGCGATTATTAGTGGTGTAATATAATAATGATTAATTATAAAGGATTATTGTGCAAATAATGATGGTTGGAAGATGACCATGTGGAGATTATATGCTCTTATGAGTAATGAGTGCAATATTTGGACTTATTATATAGCCGTTATAAATTTATTATATAGCCGTTATAAATTTATTCCATGCACTTAATATATATAATATTCAATATTATTCATTAATCAATTTAAGAACATTATGTATGTTTTGCTTGAGAAAATTGAATATGTATAATATATGTTGAGATTATATATTAGTGTGATTTTTCGTATCCTTACTTGTAAATTATTTTGGATACATTTGGAAGAAGAATTTAACTTCACATTAGAGACGAATCAATGCTCACTTGAGTAAAATAAGCTATATGTGTGAGTTAAATATTTTATTTTTAATGACATGCATAATCTTGATCAAGTATGTATTAAATAATTGGATGAATTATTTGATAAATTACTCTAAGAATAGATTATGGAATAGATAAATTGTCAGGCACAATTATTTGATATCTAAAAGTTGTGATGATTAATGAATGAATAATTTGTATATTTTGTTTGAACGATTTTGTTTGTCACTATTTCGTGGTGTGACAACATGTGGGGGAAGTCATTCAACTTATTTGATAAAATTATTCATGCATCAATTTTAGAGTTGATATTGTAAAGTTTATGAAATGATTGATGATGTATTCACAACAGACTTTTACAATATATATAGGAGAGCATACACATATTAGCTACCATAGATACAAAGATACTAGAAAACAGAATTGATACAAAATGATATATTGCACTATATACAAAAGATATGTTCCATATTAACGTGATATGCATTATATCACTATGATATGTTTGACGTATGTAGACTTGGATGTATCGGGTCTGTATTCTTGATGATACGCTCCCGCAAGACGGTCGGTCGGAGAGTGAGGCCAGTCTTGGAGATGAGAGTGTGAAATCGGGTCTTCGGTAGGGCTTTCGTTAGGGCGTCAGCCAGTTAATCGGATCCACTAATGTGTTGAACGCGGACTGTTTTAAGTTGGACTTGTTCTCGGACAAAATGAAAATCAAGGGCAAGGTGTCGCATTTTGGATTTAAAAACGGGATTGACGGCGTAATTACCGGCACCAAGATTATCGGAGTAGATAGCGGGTGTTGGGGAGGTCTTGACTTGAAGCTCATGTAACAACGACTTGAGCCAAAGAACTTCAGTCGTGGTAGTGGCAATAGCCCGAAACTCGGCTTCCGTGCTCGACCGAGACAGAGAGCGTTGTTTCTTAGCTGACCATGATATCGGGTTGTGGCCTAGAAATGCTAGGTATCCCGTAGTGGAGACGTAATCGTGTTTGTCTCCAGCTAGGTCGGAGTCATAGTAAGCATGAAGTATAGGGGGTGAGTTTTTGAGAAGGTGTAGACCATGGTGAATGGTACCTTTGAGGTACTGTAATCCCCTAGAAATTCTAACGCGATACAGTGGCGGAAACACTGTAGAGTCAGGATTAAAACACACTGTAACTATGTCTTAGTAAATTAAATTGGTAACGTCAAGCAAATGCCATAAATAAAAATGGCTAAAATTTAAAACAATCCACAAAGAGGTTAAACAATCCTTAAGACATAATCATTAAAAAGATCAAGCAGGATCCAAGACTGCTCGTTAGCCCACACCCACCGGAAAATAAACACGTATACCTGCCATGTTAAAACATAACAGCCACAATCAATGGGGAGCAACGTCAACGTTCTCCCAGCCATATAACAGGATTTTAAAACTGTAATTACTACTATAGAAAAATATTAAAAAGGAAAAACAGTAAAACATCATATTAAAATAAGCTTTAGCGTAAAACAACTTAATCAAAAGGGGTTTCCGAAGAAACATAAAAATATTTGCCAACCTGCAAACCAATTTATATCGATAATAAATAAAATAGTCAAAATGGCGTTATGGATAGGATTAATGTAGACGGCTAGATTTTCACTAGGAGAATACTAAAAACTAGCTTCGAGAACTTAGTTCAAACAAATCAAACTTCGATCTCTAACTAGGCTACTCAACCATAATAGGACGACGACTTATAAATGCGTGGCTCTAGTTTAAGATGATATGTACACCCCTCCCAAGCACCATAAATACTCGATTAGTTCAACCCGACGGCGTCTTACACTGCGAGGCACGAGCTTAAGAAAATATACACACACTCCCGAACACCATATATGCTCGGTTCAACAACCAGTGTGCCCCATAAAGACACACCAGCCTTATAGTTGATGGCAAAAACGTAAACCCCAGAATATATTACTCTAACCTCACACTTGTCCTTATTCCATAACTCCAAAAGAAAGTCATTATCGATATTCAAAAGATATAATCATCATAGTAATAAGAGAACAAAAGGAGTAATCACAATATTCTAAAAGAGGAAACTTTCTATTTTAGGAAACTTCTATTTTTAGAAACTTACTAAAATAGCATTATATCAAAATAGCAAAAATATTAGTTTATACTAATTCGACATTTTAGTAAACGATATAGATTTATAAAAACTAGTACTTTCGGCCTTAACGATATTACTTATGAAAGTGAGAGTATTTAGATTTATGAAATTATTGAAAAACCATACAAGTGTTTACAAAATAATTAAAAATGTCTTAAACACTTTAGTACTACTAATTAGTGTGTTTCCAAAATTTATAAAACTAAAATTCCCTAATTATTATTAGTTACGACAATACGAACATAAATAGGATTTTACGGCAAATGTCAAATTAAATCCTTTAACGTCTTCTATTTAATTAAACCAATAAATATATTTAGAGTACATTAAGGGATGATTTAACTCTTAAATTTTCAGATTTAAACACTTTCAAAATTGCTGGAAAAATAATTCTTTTAGGTAAAACGAAGCATTTTAACGATAAATCACAATTTGTCCGAAAGCCAATACTTATTAATTAAAGACTTTAATAAATAGTACAAAAATTACATAAAATAGTTAAAAAATATTTATGGACATTCTGTCCTGAAAAGAAAATTTTCCAGAATCCTAAAACTCGGTTTTAAAGCGTTTTCTCGTTAATCGTCTAATCTCGACAATAACGATTAATAAAAATAGTAATTACAAAACGATTTACGTATTAATATCCAAAAAATATTATTACACTTTAAAATCCTGATTTTCCAGAATTTTTCAGATTTTTCCAAGATTCCAGATTCAACAAATTCCAACAAAATCGTCATTTAAAAAGCGGCTTTTAATCGGCTTTTAATCGTTTTAATCGTTTTTGTCCGTAAACGGTAATAATTCAATAATTGATATTTAAAATATCAGAAAAATCCTAAATTATTATAAATCATCAAAAATATCACTTTTACAGAATATAAATATATATTACATGTTTAGGCCGAATATTACGATTTTATAAATTAATATGACGATTTAATCGTTAATCTCGTAAAAGCGATAAAAAATACCGAAACATGCAAATTTTCAACTTTTAAAAATTTTTCCAGATTTTGTGACATACATATATTGCCAAAATGAAACATAAAAATATATATATGCAAATACACAATTAAAATCATGCAATACCGAGTAACATCGACGTTACCTCTACTCCAAGTCTGAATCGATTATATATTCGTCGGCCTCGGGATCGTCCACAAATCCTACCAAACACGAAAATCATGGCAGAAAAATACCATGAGAAAACTAACAAAAATCAAGGTAAATAATACTCGAAAACGACGTCGATTATTACCTTAACGAAGGGATCGGAAAGAGGATTATTATGACGATAAAAAGGATGCATTTGTGACTCAAAATGGAGCAAAAATCAGCCTAAGAGAGTGGAGGGAGTACACGGCCAAAAGAAAGAGAGAAAGAAATGTTGAATATATTTTTTTTATGACAAAAATGAATGAGGAGGATGGAAGGTTTTTGTGTGCATAAATGAGAATGAATATGTTGATAAAAACAAGGCTTCCCCTAACCTCAAATGACCAGCCAACATGAAGGAGGAGGAGCATGAAGAGTCTTGACAATAATGCCTCAAATGAATGAAAAGAAATAATCTTACGTTTACGTTTTAACTTGATAAAATGAAACGTACTAATAATACGTAGTAAAAGTTGTGACCAGAAGCTTAGACGGTCCAAAAAGTGAGAAAATGGTCTCAAATAATTTATAAGTTGATAAAAGTATAATCGTAAAATAGTTAAAGGTATTTCAAGGTAATTCGAGTAAACCTCGCGTAAGAAAATAATTATTCTCGAAGCTTCGTAATAAAATTATTAACGGCTAAATTTTTATAAAAAAAAATATTTACTAGTTGAAAATATTATATAAACGTATTCAAACATTTTTAGGAAAAGGAATAACTTAAATCCGAGTTTAAAAACGTCAATTCGAATAGAAATAGAATTCCTCGCGGGAAATTAATTAGTTTACGAAGAAAACCAAATAAATGGACTTAAAAAGAATTAAAAACTTTAAAATTAAAAATAAAAACCATTAAACTCAAAAATTAAAATAGAGCTTAGTAAAATGATGAAATATGAGGCCGAAAAGTGACAGAGTTAAGACGGAGTCCTAACGGAAAGAATAAAAATGCTAGGAAAATAGCGGGTGTTACAATTCTCCCCACTAAAAGAAAGTTTCGTCCTCGAAACTAAGAATAAGCGGATAGGAGATCGAGGTTTACCTTACTCGAAGAGATGAGGATGCTTAGCTCGCATCAAAGACTAGGTTTCCCACGTTTCTTCCTCAAACCGATTACAGCGCCACAGAACCTTCACCAAAGGTACGACTTTGTTCCTTAAGCGCTTCTCACGGCGATCAGTGATCTTCACCGGCCTTTCTTCATAAGTCAAATCTGGTTCAAGATCCACAATCTTGGGTTCTAACACGTGCTCGGGGTCACTAACATATTTCCTCAGCTGAGAAACATGGAAAACATCGTGAACCTTACCCATTGAAGCAGCCAATTCCAGCTTATAAGCAACTTCGCCCACTTTCTCGACTATAGGGTACGGACCAACGAACTTAGTGCTGAGCTTGCCCTTAATCCCGAACCGTTTCACCCCTTTCATAGGTGATACCTTCAGGAACACAAGATCAACAACTGAAAACTCCAAAGGTCGGCGACGAACATCAACATACGACTTCTATCGATCCTTGGCAGACTTCATCCTAGATCGGACCACATTCACCACATCAATAGTCTGAGCCAACAAATCCGGACCCAAAATCTTCACCTTACCGGGGACATCCCAACAGACGGGACTACGGCACTTCCGACCATACAGTGCCTCGAACGGGGACATCTTAATAGAAGCATGGTATGTAGCTGTTGTTATAGGAAAACTCTACCAGCGGAAGATGTCGGATCCAATTCTCTTGGAAATTCAGGACACAAGCCCGCAACATATCCTCCAAAGTTTGGATCGTTCTCTCGGACTGCCCATCAGTAGCAGCATGGAAAGCGGTACTCATCAATAATTTGCTTCCCAAAGCATCTTGCAAAGCCTTCCAGGATTTAGAGCAGAATCTCGGATCCCTATCTGAAACAATCTCGAGCGGTACCCCATGATGACGGACGATCTCGGCAACATACACCTCTGCAAGCTTCTCCAGACTCCAAGTATCGCGAATAGGACGAATCGTGCACACTTGGTCAAGCGATCTACCACAACCCAAATACCGTTTCTTCCATTCACGGTTCTTGGTAATGCCATCACAAAATCCATCGATATGCACTGCCATTCCATTCTGGAACAGGGAGTGGTTGAAGCAAATCTCCAGGCTTCTTGTGCTCGAACTTCACTTGCTGACATGTTAAGCACTTACTTACAAACTCAGAGGTGTCCTCTCTCATATGAGGCCACCATGAAATGGAGCTTCAAATCCCGATACATCTTGTCACCACCAGGATGAATAGAGTACCTCGTCTTATGTGCCTTGGTTAGAACTTGCTTTCTCACCTCAGCATCACTAGGGACAACCCAGCGGTTTTTAAATTTCAGTGCTCCACTGGAATCCACAGAAAAATCAAGAGCCTTACCAAGATTCATCTTTTCTCGGACTCCGGCCACAAAAGGATCTTCCAACTGCTTCTCACGAATCTCACGGAAAAGAGTTGGTTCAGAAACAAGGGCATTGAGGCGCCCATCATAACCGTCATCAACAACATCAATAGACATCTTGGCAAAATCTCGGGCCAACTTCTCAGATAAGCCAGAACACGGAGTTAAGGAATGGAGGGTCTTTCTGCTAAGGGAATCAGCAACCACGTTAGCTTTTCCCTCACAATACACCAATTCAAGGTCATAGTCGTTCACTAACTCGATCCAGCGTCTCTGTCTCGCATTCAGATCTTTTTGCGTGAAGAGATATCGCAGGCTCTTATGGTCAATATGAACCTTGCATCTTACTCCATATAGATAATGCCTCCAAACTTTCAAGGCATGAACCACAGCTGCTAACTCCAAGTCGTGGGTAGGGTAATTCACCTCATGGACTTTCAACTGTCTAGAGGCATAAGCGATCATCTTACCACTCTGCATAAGGACACAACCCAAACCATTCTTAGAAGCGTGACAATATACATCGAAACCGACGCCTTCTTCAGGTAGGGTCAGGATAGGAGCAGAAGTGAGCTTTCTCTGGAGCTCAGAAAAAGCATCTTCACAGGCTTGACTCCATAGAAATTTATTCTCTTTCTTGAGTAATTGAGTCATAGGTCGTGCTAACTTAGAAAAGTCTTGCACAAATCTTCGATAATAGCCAGCAAGACCTAGGAAACTTCTGATCTCGCCAACATCTTTGGGACTTGCCCAGCTCTCGATAGCTGAAATCTTAGCAGGGTTAACTTTAATACCTTTGCGATAACATGGCCCAGAAAAGCTACCTCGGAAAGCCAGAACTCACACTTGGAAAACTTAGCATACCACTTTTGATCTCGTAGAATGCCAAGAATAATCTTGAGATGTTCTGCATGTTCCGCCTCCGACTTGGAATAAATCAGGATGTCATCAATAAAGACAACAACACACTGATCCAAATACTCCCTGAAACTTCTGTTCATCTGATCCATAAAAACAGCAGGAGCATTGGTTAGTCCAAAAGGCATTACTTTGAATTCATAATGTCCATACCTTGAACTGAAAGCCGTCTTCGGAATATCTGATTCACGGACGGGGATTTGATGGTATCCAGATCTTAGATCGATCTTGGGAAATACAGAAGCACCCTTAAGTTGATCAAAGAGATCATCAATTCTGGGCAAAGGATATTTGTTCTTGATCGTAACCTTGTTGAGATCACGATAATCAATACACAGGCGCATCGAACCGTCTTTCTTCTTGACAAAAAGAACAGGAGCGCCCCAAGGGAAAGAACTTGGACGAATGAAATCTTTCTGAATCATTTCATCCAATTGCTTGCGTAGCATTTGCAACTCAGCGGGAGCCATTCTGTAAGGTGCTTTGGCTATCGGGCCAGTACCAGGCACGAGTTCAATAGTGAATTCCACATCTCGTTCGGGTGGAATACCTGGTAACTCCTCGGGAAATACATATGCATAATCACACACTATGCGCGCTTCCTCGAGTTTAGGGAGTTCAACAGTTAAAGTTACCGTACATAAAAATGCTTGGCAACCTTTTCTCTGCATTCTGATAGCCTTCATGGCAGAAATAATTTTGATACCCTTCTGTCTTCGACCACCACGGTAAGACACTCGAACACCTTCGGGGGTCTTCAGAGAAATCTTCTGATCTCGACACTGAAACCTCGCATCATACTGAGCTAACCAGTCCATTCCCAAAATAACATCGAACTCAGCGAGAGGGAACTCAAGTAGAGTTGAAGGAAGAATAGTACCAGCAAAGAGAATAGGTACATTCTGATAAGCTTTGGAACAGTCAACAACTTCACCAGAAGGAAGGAAAATAGCTATTGGTTCAGCTTGACAGGGGGTTAAGGATAGTTTTGATGCCAGAATAGAAGATATGACAGATGTGGAAGCGCCAGTATCAAATAGTATATAAGCACTATCACCAAAAATCAGAAACGTACCCGTAACCACATCAGGATTAGCCTCAGCGTCAGCACAGCTCATCACAAAGATGCGTCCCTTACGAGGAGCGGTAGTAGTGACAGCGCCAGCTGCAGTAGCGGTGTTGGCAGATGGCTTCTTTGGGCAGTAGGTAGAGCGATGCCCGGCTTCTCCACAGGTGTAGCAAAGAACAGGGGTGCCGTCACAATTCTTGTTAGGATGCACGGGTTGTCTGCATTTGAAACATGCTGAATCCTTCTTGTTGTTGGGCTTCGAGTTGAAATTGTTTTTCTTGAAACCACTACCTGTAATAGCATACATTAGAGTCATAAATTTTAATAGAAAAGAAGATAAAAGAAGAAGGGAAAGGAAAAATAATCCAGACCTCCAGAATTGAACTTTTTGGAAGAAGATGAGGAGTTATTCCCAGAATGGGAGAAAGGTCGTTTAAAACCAGATGATGGGTTCATAGATTTCACCCGCTCGATTGAAGACTCTGCGTAAAGCGCAACATTATAGAGCTCATTAACTGTTGTGAGACTCCGGGGAATGTTGAGGGTGATATCGGCTCGAAGACCTTCTCGATAATAGAAAGTTCGGGAATTCTCATTGGGTAGCAGGTCTCCAGCATAATTCGCCAGGAACTCAAACCGAGTAGTGTACGCTTCTACAGACATGGTGCCCTGGCGTAAAGAGCTGAATTCAGTCATCCTCTAACGCCTCAGTTCCTCAGGATAGAATCTTTGTTCTAGGAGGGCCTTGAACTGAGTCCAGTTGAATCCTGGAGTTTGAAGTGTAGTTGGGCCAACCTGGGTCCACCATCGGTCCGCATCATCTGACAGGTACAGAACCGCCAAGCCCACCTTCTGATCCTCGGGGGCGGAGTAAATTCCGAACTGCCGTTCCATCAGTCGAAACCAACGGTTCATGACTTCAGGGTCCACGGAGCCATCATAAAAATCCAGCCTGCTCTTTGTCATTCCTTCAGCTGCGTGAGAGAAGCTAAAGGGTCTCTGGTGGTTCCGGTTGTTCATCTCGTTCATGGCCTGCGTTATGTTGCGTAGCGTGTTAGCCAGTTCTTCAATACCTCCTTGATCATTGTTGTTGTTGTTGTTGTTGTTGTTGTTTCGGTTGTTCCTCCCGGCCATCTTGAAGATTAAAAATAACAACATATAATCAATGCTAATCATCGAGTTCAGGAACAGATAATCTTAACAGTTAAGTCCTTATTTGTTTCTACCCATTTCTAACAATATTTTTATTTACTGTTTAAATAATTTACTGGTATTTTCCTAATTTCAGGTGTAAGCGTCGGGAGCAGTGATGCTCTGATACCAACTGTTATCCCCTAGAAATTCTAACGCGATACAGTGGCGGAAACACTGTAGAGTCGGGATTAAAACACACTGTAACTATGTCTTAGTAAATTAAATTGGTAACGTCAAACAAATGCCATAAATAAAAATGGGTAAAATTTAAAACAATCCACAAAGAGGTTAAACAATCCTTAAGACATAATCATTAAAAAGATCAAGCAGGATCCAAGACTGCTCGTTAGCCCACACCCACCGGAAAACAAACACGTATACCTGCCATGTTAAAACATAACAGCCACAATCAATGGGGAGCAACGTCAACGTTCTCGCAGCCGTATAACAGGATTTTAAAACTGTAATTACTACTATAGAAAAATATTAAAAAGGAAAAACAGTAAAACATCATATTAAAATAAGCTTTAGCGTAAAACAACTTAATCAAAAGGGGTTTCCGAAGAAACATAAAAATATTTGCCAACCTGCAAACCAATTTATATCGATAATAAATAAAATAGTCAAAATGGCGTTATGGATAGGATTAATGTAGACGGCTAGATTTTCACTAGGAGAATACTAAAAACTAGCTTCGAGAACTTAGTTCAAACAAATCAAACTTCGATCTCTAACTAGGCTACTCAACCATAATAGGACGGCGACTTATAAATGCGTGGCTCTAGTTTAAGATGATATGTACACCCCTCCCAAGCACCATAAATACTCGATCAGTTCAACCCGACGGCGTCTTACACTGCGAGGCACGAGCTTAAGAAAAAATACACACACTCCCGAACACCATATATGCTCGGTTCAACAACCAGTGTGCCCCATAAAGACACACCAGCCTTATAGTTGATGGCAAAAACGTAAACCCCAGAATATATTACTCTAACCTCACACTTGTCCTTATTCCATAACTCCAAAAGAAAGTCATTATCGATATTCAAAAGATATAATCATCATAGTAATAAGAGAACAAAAGGAGTAATCACAATATTCTAAAAGAGAAAACTTTCTATTTTAGGAAACTTCTATTTTTAGAAACTTACTAAAATAGCATTATATGAAAATAGCAAAAATATTAGTTTATACTAATTCGACATTTTAGTAAACGATATAGATTTATAAAAACTAGTACTTTCGGCCTTAACGATATTACTTATGAAAGTGAGAATATTTAGATTTATGAAATTATTGAAAAACCATACAAGTGTTTACAAAATAATTAAAAATGTCTTAAACACTTTAGTACTACTAATTAGGGTGTTTCCAAAATTTATAAAACTAAAATTCCCTAATTATTATTAGTTACGACAATACGAACATAAATAGGATTTTACGGCAAATGTCAAATTAAATCCTTTAACGTCTTCTATTTAATTAAACCAATAAATATATTTACAGTATGTTAAGGGATGATTTAACTCTTAAATTTTCAGATTTAAACACTTTCAAAATTGCTGGAAAAATAATTCTTTTAGGTAAGACGAAGCATTTTAACGATAAATCACAATTTGTCCGATAGCCAATACTTATTAATTAAAGACTTTAATAAATAGTACAAAAATTACATAAAATAGTTAAAACATATTTATGGACATTCTGTCCAGAAAAGAAAATTTTCCAGAATCCTAAAACTCGGTTTTAAAGCGTTTTCTCGTTAATCGTCTAATCTCGACAATAACGATTAAAAAAAATAGTAATTACAAAACGATTTACGTATTAATATCCAAAAAATATTATTAAACTTTAACATTTCCAGAATTTTTCAGATTTTTCCAAGATTCCAGATTCAACAAATTCCAACAAAATCGTCATTTAAACCCGTTTTCAGAATTAACGATTTCATTAATAGACTTATCGTTACCAACGTTTTATTAAGGCACTAAAAATCATAAAAACACATTTTATTATGAAATCATCAGAATCACATTTTTTTCCAAATTTAAACCAAAGACCAGAATTCGAGAATTTAAACAACAAACACGGTTTTAACAATAAACGATGATTTAAAGTGATTAATTAATTCATCCACTTAACAATTCCGAAAAAATTATGAAAAATTTCATAAAATTCTATTTCATGAGAAAGTTTCACCATGTCAAAAAACAGATTAAAATAAAATGTTTAGGTACTAGAACTAAAAAGCGGCTTTTAATCGTTTTTGTCCGTAAACGATAATAATTCAATAATCGATATTTAAAATATCAGAAAAATCCTAAATTATTATAAATCATCAAAAATATCATTTTTACAGAATATAAATATATATTACATGTTTAGGCCAAATATTACGATTTTATAAATTAATATGACGATTTAATCGTTAATCTCGTAAAAGCGATAAAAATACCGAAACATGCAAATTTTCAACTTTCAAAAAATTTTCCAGATTTTGTGACATACATATATTGCCAAAATGAAACATAAAAATATATATATGCAAATACACAATTAAAATCATGCAATACCGAGTAACATCGACGTTACCTCTACTCCAAGTCTGAATCGATTATATATTCGTCGGCCTCGGGATCTTCCACAAATCCTACCAAACATGAAAATCATGGCAGAAAAATACCATGACAAAACTAACAAAAATCAAGGTAAATAATGATCGAAAACGACGTCGATTATTACCTTAACGAAGGGATCGGAAAGAGGATTATTATGACGATAAAAACGATGCGATTGTTACTCGAAATGGAGCAAAAATCAGCCTAAGAGAGTGGAGGGAGTACACGGCCAAAAGAAAGAGAGAAAGAAATGTTGAATATATTTTTTTTATGACAAAAATGAATGAGGAGGATGGAAGGTTTTTGTGTTCATAAATGAGAATGAATATGTTGATAAAAACAAGGCTTCCCTTAACCTCAAATGACCAGCCAACATGAAGGAGGAGGAGCATGAAGAGTCTTGACAATAATGCCTCAAATGAATGAAAAGAAATAATCTTATGTTTACGTTTTAACGTGATAAAATGAAACCTACTAATAATACGTAGTAAAAGTTGTGACCAGAAGCTTAGACGGTCCAAAAAGTGAAGAAATGGTCTCAAATAATTTATAAGTTGATAAAAGTATAATCGTAAAATAGTTAAAGGTATTTCAAGGTAATTCGAGTAAACCTCGCGTAAGAAAATAATTATTCGCGAAGCTTCGTAATAAAATTATTAACGACTAAATTTGTATAAATAAAAATATTTACTAGTTGAAAATATTATATAAACATATTCAAACATTTTTAGGAAAAGGAATAACTTAAATCCGAGTTTAAAAACGTCAATTCGAATAGAAATTGAATTCCTCGCGGGAAATTAATTAGTTTACGAAGAAAACCAAATAAATGGATTTAAAAAGAATTAAAAACTTTAAAATCAAAAATAAAAACCATTAAACTCAAAAATTAAAATAGAGCTTAGTAAAATGATGAAATATGAGGCCGAAAAGTGACAGAGTTAAGACGGAGTCCTAACGGAAAGAATAAAAATGCTAGGAAAATAGCGGGTGTTACAGGTACCGTAAAACACGTTTGAGGGCGACCCAGTTAGTCGCGGTTGGGTGAGACAAAAATTGAGCTAATTTGTTAAATGGAAAAGCTACATCGGGTCGGGTTAGATAAAGATATTGAAGACTCCCAACTATAGCACGGTATTCAGACTCATTTTCTATAGGTTGGTCTTTGTGATGGAGGAGAGTTTCTTCAGTGTTGAGTGGGGTAGAGGCAGGTCGACATTCGGCCATATGATAACGTTCAAGGAGGTCTGTGATATATTTGCTTTGATTAAGATGGAGGCCTTTCGAAGTGGGAGTTACCTCGACTCCGAGGAAGTAAGACAAGGGACCAAGATCTTTTAGTGAAAATCGTTGTGAGATGGCAGAAATAAATTGTGCAATAACAGTTTCGTCGGGTCCGGTGAATGTGATATCGTCTACGTAGACGAGAACATAGAGACGGACCGAAGCGCGATGATAAATAAAAAGTGAGGGATCTGAGATAGAGCTAGTGAACCCGGATTTAGTAAGATAAAGACGTAATTCCGTATACCAGGCCCTTGGGGCCTGTTTTAAACCGTAAATTGCTTTCTTGAGTTTGCAGACGTAATTTGGATATTTAGCATCTATTAACCCGAGGGGTTGCGTCATATAGACAGAGTCATGAAGAGTACCTTGAAGGAAGGCGTTATTGATGTCAATTTGGCGGAGTGACCATGAGTTGGTCACGGCAAGAGTGAGCAGTAAACGGACAGTTGTAGGCTTGATTACCGGACTAAAGGTCTCGGAATAGTCGATTCCGGGACGTTGATTAAAACCTTTCGCAACCAATCCAGCTTTATGTTGTTTAAGTGAGCCATCCGGATAGTATTTGAGTCGGAAAATCCATTTACGCCCAATCGTGTTTTGTGCTGACTCAGGGGGAACTAGTTGCCAGGTGTCGTTACGTGTGAGAGCATCGAACTCCTGGAGCATAGCAGTGCGCCAAGAGGGATCGATGAGTGCTTGTTTGACTGTGTTGGGGGTGCTGTATTGGGACGGAATGGTGGCAACTAGGGCATGAGACTCGAAATATTTGGGGTTGGGCTTGATTATGTTGTTGGATAAGCGGGTAGTGGGTCGAGAGAAGGTGGTGGGAGGGGCGGCAGCAGGTTCGAGAGTGGTGGTGGTCGAATCTGGCGGTGGTTGTTGTGGGGGTGAGGCGGTTAGGGGCGGATTGTCGGGGGTAAGGTTAGGGTTGGTGGAAGGAGTGACTGGGGTGTGGTGGGGGGGCAAAGGGGGGTCAGATGGGGGTGGTGGGCCAGGGGGCAGGAGAGGTGGTGGAGTATCATGGGGAGCATCAGGAACAATTGGGAGAGGAAAAGTTACAGGGGTTAGGTTATATGTAGGGGATGGGTTATTCTTAAGAGATAGATATGGATATTCAGTATCAAGGAAACGAACGTGACGAGAAGTATATATACGATCGGTTTTCGGGTCTAGACAAAGAAAAGAACTTTGTGTGTTGGAGTATCCAACAAATACACAAGGAAGAGAGCGAGGCTCAAGTTTATGTTGAGTGTAGGGTCGGAGCCACGGGAAACATAAGCAACCAAACCCATGAAGTTTAGAGTAGTTTGGTTGCTGGTGGAATAATCGGAAATATGGAGTGTCATGTTGGAGAGTAATAGTGGGTAGACGGTTGATGAGATAGGCGGCCATGGTGAAGGCATATGGCCAATATTCTGTGGGTAAGTGCGAGTGGGTAAGGAGAGAGAGACCCGTTTCAACTATATGACCATGGCAACGTTCCGCAAACCCATTATGTTCGGGTGTATGAGGAGGAGAGGTTAGGTGCATGATGTCGTTATCTAAAAGATGTGGTGTAAGTTTTTTAAATTCTCCACCATTATCGGAGTAGAAACGATGAATGGGTTTTTGAAAATATTTTTCAACTAACGCTTGGAAACGATTAAATGTGATAAATGTGTCGGATTTGCGATGTATCGGGTAAAGCGAAATGTAATGAGTATAGTGATCTATGAAAATGACGTTGTATTTATATGATTCGGTGGAGAGGACGGGGGCGGTCCAAACATCGGAATAAATTAAGTCTAGAGGGGCGTGAGATGTAAGTGAAGAAACATTAAACGGTAATTTGTGGCTTTTATTCATATAGCACGCGATACAAGGCGGGATATTTTTATTAAGCCGTAAATTTAAAGTACTAATTAATTGGGAATAAATAGCTTGAGACGGATGACCGAGACGGTGATGCCACTCAGAATTTTTATTTGTAGCGAGAAGAGCTTGTGGTGGGTTTGGGTGCCATTCATAAGAGCCGTTGTTAGGTTGACCTTGAAGAAGGACCGCTCCCGTCAATTGATCCTTTATAAGAAAATAAGAGGATGAGAAAACGGCTATGGCATTATTATCGTGACAAAATTGAGAGACGGATAGTAAATTACGAGATATATTAGGAACACATAGAACGTTATTAAAAATAAGATTATTTATGTGAGATGATATTGAGAAAGAACCTATATGGGAGATCGGGAGAGCAGAACCGTCGCCAATGATAATGTCGTCCGGGCCTTCATACGGGGCATGTAAAGCAAGGGTGTTTAAATCGTTGGTGAGATGATGGGTAGCACCCGTGTCAAGGAGCCATGGGTTGGCCGGGGGGTTGGGTTGAGTGGTTGCAGTGTGAGCTTGGGGAGGACGGTAGGTACGGTTTTGACGGGTCGGAAATACTACCATGGGGTAGTCAGAGGCTAGGGTGCGACATTGTGAAGCAACGTGGCCAACAATGTCACAGTAGTGACAACGACCCTTGTAAGGGGCACAGGTAGTGGCCGGATTAGAGGGTCGGGAAGTCGGAGGGTTACGGGGAGGGTTGGGTCCACGATTCTGGAATTGGGACGAGAATTGGCCGCATGAACCGAAGGTTGAAATTGGTTAGGGACGGGTGTGTTGGCTAAATTGACCATGATTTCGTGCTGGATGAGTTTATCATGAAGATCATCAAATGAGATCGGGGTGTCACGGGCTTTGACTACGTCTATGACGGGACGGTATTGTTCTGCGTTAAGGCCATCAAAGACAACTGTGAGGATGTCTTCGATGTCCATGGATCGGTCAAGTTGGGCAATGTCGTCGGTGATGGACTTTATGGCCTGCATAAATTCCGTGATAGTACCATCACCCTTTTTGAGTGAGGCTAGGCGGACTTTCAGTTGAAGCTTTCTACCACGTGATTTGTTAGCAAACGTGCGTGCCAACGTGCTCCAAGCTTCATGTGAAGTGGTAGCATTAGTGATAAACGTGGCTATGGATGAGGAAAGTGTGCCTACAAGGGCTCCTAGGATAAATTGGTCCTGACGGTACCAAGTGGCGTGAGCGGGGTTAGGAATTTTCGTGACTTTGGTTTCGGGTGAGGTGGGGTTCACGGTGATCGTGGTGTCAGGGGCGGTGATGGTGCCGTCGAGGTAACCGAAAAGGCGGAGACCGTTGAGGTGTGCACGGATCTGAAAGCACCATTGTTTGTAGGTGATAGTGTCAGTGAGTTGGATGCAGTTTTGGAAACTGACGACATATAGGGATTTGGATGGCTCGCCAACATTGTCGATGGTTGCGTTGGGGGCCATGAGGTCGGATTGGACGTGGAAAGGCTGAAAAAAATTTAGAGTGAGGCGGGTTTAAATTGGATCGATAGTACTTCTGATACCATGTAAAGTTTATGAAATGATTGATGATGTATTCACAACAGACTTTTACAATATATATAGGAGAGCATACACATATTAGCTACCATAGATACAAAGATACTAGAAAACAGAATTGATACAAAATGATATATTGCACTATATACAAAAGATATGTTCCATATTAACGTGATATGCATTATATCACTATGATATGTTTGACGTATGTAGACTTGGATGTATCGGGTCTGTATTCTTGATGATAGATATCTTATAATTTGTGAAGAGTATGTATATCTCTAATTGTGGGGGATAGTGATGATCGATAGCATGTTTTATACATGAATGATTGAACCAAATGTAAGAGTTTTTATTTGTTGACTAAGTCGATAAATAATGGTTGCGTAAGGTCCATTTATTTATGTTGTACATTTGGCTTACACCACACTATATGAGATTATGATGATTGATTTTATGTGAGTAAAGGATATATATTTTAATTTGTGGATTTGCAAAAATAAAATATAAGTAAAACAATCATCGAGATCGTTGTTCTCTGATATAAGAATGATGATGTATATATGGTGCAATAATGAGAATTGCAACATCTTGGATATTTATAAAGATGTTGGATCACAAGGTGAGATGCACAATGATCATGATCGAGTAAGCTTTCATCTTTATAATAATTTTATTATAAGTCTATTGAGAAAACTGTTATAATTTAATGTATTATGTATGCGTATTATTTTGCTCTTTTAACCTTACCGGGGTAATGCATGGTGATTGGGAGCTTAATATTTATTGCATAATTGTGGGGGCATCAATTGCTATGGAATGTTTGATGCTACTTTCAGCTTCATATTGCTAAAAATGATGTGTAGTGAATTACACATTGATTATGCAGATTTGAGAGAGTTGAAATCATCAAATATAATTTGGTATTTGAAAGGTTGAGCATGTAGCTCTTAATGATCTTATAGCCCAGATTTGGGTAGTCCTTGTGAGACGGACTTGATGAGATCACCGTAATGATAAAGGTTGAGCATATAGCTCTTAATGGTCTTATAACCCAAATTTGGGTGGTCCTTGTGAGACGGACTTGATGAGATCACCGTAATGATAGAGGTTGAGATGTTTCTCTTAATGAATCTATATCCCTATGTTTGGGTGGTCCTGTTGTGAAGAACTTGATGGATTCATCATAGTGTTGAGAGGGTGAGCTTTAGAGCTCTTAATGATTCTATAGGTCATAAGTGAGTGAGTTATGTGGAGATATCCTTGATAGAATCACCTAAGTGAGTGTGAAGAGATGGCCTCCTTCTGAGAGATTGAGTTATCTTTCTAGAGCACTCATCAAAATCCCAAGGTTCATTTGGCCATATATTTGTTGAATTGTATTGCGGAACTCGTCTGGAACTTAAGGTATGATATGTGTTGTGAGGGTAATTCAACCGAAGTTCAATAAGGAATTCAAATTGAAAGATATTCTCTTATTTTAAGTAAGATGTTGACTCATTTCACTAATACGTTAATTCAAATAGAAAGATATTAACGTCTAAGTGTCAACCTTTTCATATGCTTAGGATTTTTGTTTTCGATTTACCATTTGCATTGGTGGGGGATTGTTAGAAATAATGCAAAGTAGAATTGTTGACCATTCTTGCATAGGAAGAGCATCTCCCATTAGTAGCATATTAAACCTAATTTATTAGTATGGTTATGAATGTCATTAGATTTAGAATAATGACAGTTCAATTTCCATCATAAAGTGACTTTGGATACCTTTTGAGGTTAGTCTCGTATGACACTTATTATATAAGTATGAGAAAGATAAGACATATGAGCACATAACATCAAATGTCATCATCCAATTTTTTTGATAAATTCTGAGTATACCATCGAGTTCTAACTCCTAATGGTTGAGTACACAACCTTTTAGGAGTGTTGTGTGACCTTGGGGGACGACGCCCATTCCGATTTGTACCGTAGTCGGGGCAATTTCGTTTCTCATTCAGTGGCCTCATACCACGACACAACAACGTATATTCTTGTGGACATGACATAGGTCCACCCCGACGCGGCCACGCGCGGGTTTGGTTAGGCGAATGAATCTCCATATGAGAATGGATCGAATTGAAATTTAGGTCTATGTGGAGTCGCCACCGAATTTTATGGTTATTCGGAACCATTCGAGCCCACTCTATGTCGTAGTGGGCCGTATACAAAATACGGCCCATTTCCGATGTCAGAGTTTATTGGGCTCGTCCCTTTGCATTTGATACCGATACCGACGTTATCGGATATCGTGTATTGAATGACTCTCGTGCACCAACGGTTTCGAGCATCCGGAAACCGAGGTTCTGAGTAAGGGGTGAGGGTACGTGTTGGGAAGCTGATAAGTGCCATTTGTAGTGCCTATTTTGTAGTGTTTTGGTCCCATTTTCCTTGTAGAATCGCTCCTTGGGAGCGGTTTAGGGGCTTCTTATGCTTCCTTTAGTTCGTTTCAGGTTCCCGAGACCGATTTGGAAGAGTCAGAGCGATTCCGACTCGATACATACACATTTTGGAGCCAACGGAGTAGAGGAACGATGACTCGATGCCTTGGAATCGACCCCGAGACCTTGGGACCCAATCCCGAGCCTCCGAGACCCGATCCCGAGTCCCGAGAATCGACGAGAAACCCATGAGAACCAAGGAGGGACGAAAAGGAGCTTAAAGGAGGCCTACAAGGCTCAACCGGTTCCGGTTAAGCTCAACCGGAACCAGTTGAAGTGCAAACATGAAGCGCGGCTACTGGATGCCCATCCCGACCGGGAAGGATGGCCCATCCTGATCGGGACTAAGCCTTCCCGACCGGGAAGGGTCAGTTACAGCTCCGCCTTGTTTCTTTCAATTCCTTTCCACTTGTAACCTTATATACCCCCCCCCCCCCTCTTGTATTAAGACACCATCTTATGTTATGCACTTCATATTAGACTAAACCCTAGATTATTTTAGCATAGATTAGTGTAGATTAGTCGGTAATTAGTCTTTAATCATAGATTAATGCTTGTAATTTGGGAATTCTTCAAGATCTCCACCAAGCTTGACAAACTTGGATGTTTGTTTTGGGTTTTTCTCATTTATGCAAGTTTCCTTCTTCCTTTCATCTTGTTAGTTGGTATAATCTTCTTTTCCTTTCTCTTAATCTTGTTCTTTCATTAAAGTTTGAATCTTTGTTGTGTGGATTGCTCATAGTTCATAGTTCTTGTTAGTTTCATTATGCTAGTTTGGTTGTTTGAATTGATTTCTCTTCTTAGTGTTAGTTTTAGTATAGATATGTTAGAGTAGTATATTGCTAGGGTTAGTAAGCTGATTAGGGTGTTAATTGGATGATTAAGGGTTTGTTGGAGATGTTGGTGGAAGTTTTGGGTCTCCTCTTGGTTAGATGCATATCACATGTTTGTTGAAATGCTTGAATGACTAGTATGTGCATATGCTTGTTTTTCTTGCATTTCTCTTGTGCGTGATAGTTTGTTTGTGGGGTTGGTTCCCTCATTAAGTTGCGAGAGCCCGGTGAGGACGACCCCTAGGTCGGTCTAAGTTGCGAGAGCCCGGATGCGACCTAGGCCCCGATATCACGCTAGTAACCCCGTTTGTCGTTTGTGTCGCCAAGGTGGTTTTAGGTGGAACCTCTAGGTGAGTCTAAGTTGCGAGAGCCCGGGCATTACCTAGATTACCCTACTACCTCCTTCACTCTAGTTCTCCCTTGACCATTCCATTACCCCTTTGACCCCGACCTAATCCTAGCCCGTTTCCTTTGATTGTTTTCTTGCTTTAGACCTAGCTTAGTCCTAGTCCCCCCCTCCTTGGAATAGCTTGTCTCGAACCTAGTCCTAGACCGTAGCATACCCTAATCCAACCTCCCGTCCCTGTGGATTCGACCCGACTTACCCTAGCTACCCTAGTTAGGTTTTGCCGGTTTTATTTGACGGTTGGGATCCACGACAAATCCCACCCATCAAATTGGCGCCGTTGCCGGGGACGGCGTAGTTTAGACTTTTGTTTGCTTAGTTGTGGACTTTGTTCTTGACTTTTGTGTTCTCTTCTCCTTGTGTATCTCCGTTTTTCTCTTGTGTGTTACTCTCCCTTCCTAGTGCCTCAAAAGCACTAGGATACTAACGTTTGCTCTAGTGCTTCTAGCTCATCCTAGGTACCAAATCAACGTTATGGACATGGCGCGTCCAAGCTACCATCAATCATCACGGGACAACTATGGGGCGAATTACCAAAACCCACAACTTTACCAACCATATCAACCTCATCAACAATCTTATGAACCCTCTTCTTATGGTTACCAAGAAAGTTGTTAAGGATCGTTCCCACATCCTAACAACTACCAAACACCCTCACATAACCCACAACCAAATATCCCTAACTTTGAGACTTGTCAAATGTTGGTCCAAACACAAGGGAGCCAACATGAGATGATGATGTTATTGCAAAAGGGTCAACAATTAATGTTGACTCAAATACAAGGGGTTAGGGAGGAGTTCAAGGCCCAAATAGAGGAGCAAGATGCTCGCATTAATGCACTCATGGCTCACATCACGATGTTGGCCACTCGAGCTCCACTACATGTTGAGGAAGGTTCATTTGGGCAAGAAGGTCGGGTGCCTCCACAAGAAAGTCAACCCAACCTTGAAGCTACAAATGAAGAAGAGAGGGTCGATCAAGAGACCATTGTTGAGTGTTGCTTGGGTGGTGAAGATAGGAAGAGAATAGAGGAAGTTGAAGCTTCAAGGGCCAACAATGGGGAGGGGAGTGAACATGATTCTCGAGATAACTCTTGGGGAGCCAATGTATTGGCGATAAAATTGGATTTGTTCGATTTTCTTCGTGATGAACCACTAGACAATCCAAAGCCAAGTGAAGACATACCTTCTCTAGGCCATATAGACAAGGTGAGTGAAAAGGAGCGCAATACTTGGGAAAATGAAGTAGATGCCTTGGAACTTGCTTTGAACGGGAAATTGGAGGATCCTAAACCCTCCAATGAAGAAAACTTGATGCCTTATCCTCCTCTACCGCACTCGATGTCTAGTCCCTTTTCTTGTGAGACGATTGGTGAAGAGGATCCTTGTCGGGCGGTGGAAAAGAGTTCCACTCTCGACCCCGTAGAAGAAGCGACACCCTTAGGGTGTGATCTCCCACATCATGACACAGAGCACGACTCTAGACCACTATACCTACCGGATGGTCATAAGAGTCGTAGCTATGTTGGTTCCGAAGACCCGGAAGATCACAATAACCCCGAGCATAATGAAGATGATCGCTTCTTCCCTCCGACTTGGAAGCTCTTAGGAGTGGCTAGGCTCGGCCATGTGAGCTTCAATGAAGATGTTTCTAAGGCATTTGACTTACTACTCCGAGCTCTTGATGGCTATGGAGGCGTTGTTGGTGAGAGTAGTTAGTGTAAATATCTTTTCCCTTTTCTTTTGTGCTTGTATTTGTGTTTATGTTTGTTTGTATAGTTTGGTTTCTAGGATTTGTTAGCCTTTGTGGAACTCTTGTTCATTTGGATTTTTGATGAGCGATGTGAGGGAGGGAATTTG
This sequence comes from Agrostemma githago, assembly GCA_958450325.1. NCBI lineage: Eukaryota > Viridiplantae > Streptophyta > Magnoliopsida > Caryophyllales > Caryophyllaceae > Agrostemma > Agrostemma githago. The sequence continues at coordinate 53,063,326 of OY288255.1, forward strand.
ATGTTGTAATTGAGTTTATTGTGATAGGTGTGAAGGAAAATTGATTCCTAGAGGAGAGTAGATAATGATAGAGCTTGGATCGTGAGTTTGGAAGTCGGTTTTTGAAGCTTCGGTGAAGCTTTTGGGGGTTTTGGAGGTCAAGAAGATCCATCCCGACCGGGAAGGAGTCGTCCCGATCAGGATGAGGGTACCAAAATTCGAGCTTACTGGAGTGTCATCCCGACCGGGATAGGGGCTTCCCGATCGGGACGGGTGTGTCATCCCGATCGGGACCATCCATCCCGACCGGGATGGTCTCTTTTCTCCTCTTTTGGCCTCTTCTTTGACATTTGAGCCCACCCAACCATTGTATACCCCCACCCAACCTCCCTACCCATCCTTGCTCATGTCATATGACCATTACACTTCATTTACATACCCTCACCTCATTTCTCTTCCCTTTACACCGAGTTTCACATCGAATCCCACTCCCCTCACACCATTACTACCTCTACCATGTGTTTTATCAAGTTCGAAGCGGGATAGCAATGATGAAGACAAGAAAAGTTCCTTTATTGATCATTGGAGACGATGGAGCGAGTGAGTTGCTATCCTATTGGTACGGCAACTATCCTTTCTTTTCCGTCTTTTATTGCTTGTTTTCCTTTGTTTACTCCCTTTCCCCTTATATTTGTGTCGTGGTAGCCTTCGAGGCCTTGGTATATGGTTGCTCCCGACTCTCGATGACGTGACTACATCGAGAGTCATTTCAAAATCCAAAATTTACAAGTTTTTCACCCCTTTTGTTGGATTTAGTCGGATTTAGGCGGAATCCGGGCTAGGTGACTTGATTACACCTAGCCCTCCCTTCCCATTACCTTTTATTTCCTTCTTTTTATTTTTCTTCCCCCTTCCATATCTTTTCTTGTCTCGGCCCATGCTGACTTGACTACACCCCGGCCGGACACCTTCTACCCTTTTCTTCACTTTATTTTTGATTTTTAGCTTTATTTTCGTAGTTTCTTTTCTTTTTCTTTTGTCTCTCCGCACACTACGATCGAGCATGAGGACATGGCTCAGTTTAAGTGTGGGGGAGCGATATTCTATCGTCGTTAGTTTTATTTTCTTAGCTTTTCGAAAAAATCTTCAAAAAACCCTAAAAATTTGAAAATTTTCACAAAAATCAAAAAGATTTTCTTTTGTGTCTTTTCCTTTTTGTGTCGTTATGTGGTATTTTTGTTTTGTTGTGCGTGTTTTGCCCCCCTTTTTTTCTTATAGGTTGCCTAATTCCCGTTAGCTTTGGTGAGCTTTCAAGACTTCCGGTAACATCTCTTCATCCCTTTTTCCCTCTTTGCTTCTTGTGAGTTTGGAGGAGATTTGTGATGATGTGTGCTCGGGAGGAGCTTTGTAAAGATTATGGTGGATTTGGAGACTTGTTTGAAGATCGGGGCGGTGTTTGTTTTGTTTATGTGTTGTTTCTCCTTGTTTTGTTTTGTTTTGTTTTGTTTTGTTTTGTCTCTTTTTATTTCATTTTCGTTGTGTCTTTGTTTTGTGTTTTGTTGTGTGTCGCGTGTGTAAATAGTTTTCGAAAACCCGGTTTAGAGGCTAGTGTGCGAGTGTTTACTTTCCCTTCGTAGTTGTATAAATCGAGTCTTGGACTTTAGTCTAGTAGAATGACCCTAAATCAATGATTTCGTTGGTCTTTTGCCTTGAGTCCACCTAGCTTACTAGGGATTTACTACGGGATTTGCATTTTGACCATTATGACCAGCCACGGTGTGAAAAGGCCTTGGTTACCGAGTCTCGTCCCTTAGGTGACCGTGTTTGGGATTGTTTGACTAGTCCAAGTTCTCCCCTTTTTGTGAGTATGAAGGGAAGACGTCGTCCCGACATACCCATTTACCTACCTCCTACACATTTCCACACAATAAAATGCAATTTGTTGAAATCTCTCTTTCTCATTGCAAAAAACAAATGCCTAAAAGCCAAAGCAAGCCAAAAAGGGCAAAGAAAAGAAAAGAAAAAAAATGAAAGAAAGAAAAGAAATGAAGAAAAAGAAAAGGCACAAAAGCCAAAAAGAAAATAGAAAAGAAGAAAAAGAATGGCATGGCAAAACAAAGCAAAAATGCAAAAGAAAAGAGAAAATGCCAAAAGAAAACCCGACTCACAAAAATAACCCCTACCTCTCAAAATAAGCCTTTTTCCCGACTTTTGCCGTGAAGAACCTACCAAAGGACCGAGTCCCTAGGAAGGATGATAGCGGCAAAGGTCGGTCTTCCCTCATTTTGCATTATTTCCACCTTTTTACTTGGACTAGTTAGGCGGTTTTGGACATGGGACGACCCTCTTGGCTCACTCTAAAGGGGGTGGGGTCTCACTTACCTACAGTGTCGACTAACACCGTGGTTCTTCACTTTCCACTCCGTTGATCGTCCCGTAGTACGTTTTTAGAAAGTTAGGAGGACCTAGGTAAGTTACCAACGTTTTTATTGCTTTATCGTCAGACTATTAGGGTTTAGTTCACCTCGGTTTGTATTGCTAGCTTTGGAACGTTGTCACTTGCCTTGAGTCCTAAACCGGTGTTTCTTTCACCGCTTGTTTGAGGGAAGCGGTATTTGTTTTCTTTTGGGTGCAACCGATTATGTGTTTGTTTGTGTGTTTGGTGTCCGGTTGCATCCACAGTTTTGTCGCAAGACCCGACTTGCCTTGCGGGGTGCACTTCCCCTCTAAGTGTACTCGCGTGAGTTGAAGGGGCGTAGGGTGCGCTAATACCCACTCGGATAGTTTAGTAGATAGTATGTGCTTACTCGAGGGCGAGTAAGGGTTAAGTGTGGGGGAGTTGATAAGTGCCATTTGTAGTGCCTATTTTGTAGTGTTTTGGTCCCATTTTCCTTGTAGAATCGCTCCTTGGGAGCGGTTTAGGGGCTTCTTATGCTTCCTTTAGTTCGTTTCAGGTTCCCGAGACCGATTTGGAAGAATCGGAGCGATTCCGGCTCGATACATACACATTTTGGAGCCAACGGAGTAGAGGAACGATGACTCGATACCTTGGAATCGACCCCGAGACCTTGGGACCCAATCCCGAGCCTCCGAGACCCGATCCCGAGTCCCGAGAATCGACGAGAAACCCATGAGAACCAAGGAGGGACCAAAAGGAGCTTAAAGGAGGCCTACAAGGCTGAACCGGTTCCGGTTGAGCTCAACCGGAACCGGTTGAAGTGCAAACATGAAGCGCGGCTACTGGGTGCCCATCCCGACCGGGAAGGATGGCCCATCCCGATCGGGACCAAGCCTTCCCGACCGGGAAGGGTCAGTTACAGCTCCGCCTTGTTTCTTTCAATTCCTTTCCACTTGTAACCCTATATATACCCCCCCTGTATTAAGACACCATCTTATGTTATGCACTTCATATTAAACTAAACCCTAGATTATTTTAGCATAGATTAGTGTAGATTAGTCGGTAATTAGTCTTTAATCATAGATTAATGCTTGTAATTTGGGAATTCTTCAAGATCTCCACCAAGCTTGACAAACTTGGATGTTTGTTTTGGGTTTTTCTCATTTATGCAAGTTTCCTTCTTCCTTTCATCTTGTTAGTAGGTATAATCTTCTTTTCCTTTCTCTTAATCTTGTTCTTTCATTAAAGTTTGAATCTTTGTTGTGTGGATTGCTCATAGTTCATAGTTCTTGTTAGTTTCATTATGCTAGTTTGGTTGTTTGAATTGATTTCTCTTCTTAGTGTTAGTTTTAGTATAGATATGTTAGAGTAGTATATTGCTAGGGTTAGTAAGCTGATTAGGGTGTTAATTGGATGATTAAGGGTTTGTTGGAGATGTTGGTGGAAGTTTTGGGTCTCCTCTTGGTTAGATGCATATCACATGTTTGTTGAAATGCTTGAATGACTAGTATGTGCATATGCTTGTTTTTCTTGCATTTCTCTTGTGGGTGATAGTTTGTTTGTGGGGTTGGTTCCCTCATTAAGTTGCGAGAGCCCGGTGAGGACGACCCCTAGGTCGGTCTAAGTTGCGAGAGCCCGGATGCGACCTAGGCCCCGATATCACGCTAGTAACCCCGTTTGTCGTTTGTGTCGCCAAGGTGGGTTTTAGGTGGAACCTCTAGGTGAGTCTAAGTTGCGAGAGCCCGGGCATTACCTAGATTACCCTACTACCTCCTTCACTCTAGTTCTCCCTTGACCATTCCATTACCCCTTTGACCCCGACCTAATCCTAGCCCGTTTCCTTTGATTGTTTTCTTGCTTTAGACCTAGCTTAGTCCTAGTCTCCCCCTCCTTAGAATAGCTTGTCTCGAACCTAGTCCTAGACCGTAGCATACCCTAGTCCGACCTCCCGTCCCTTTGGATTCGACCCGACTTACCCTAGCTACCCTAGTTAGGTTTTGCCGGTTTTATTTGACGGTTGGGATCCACGACAAATCCCACCCATCAGAAGCCCACAAAGGACACCCAACCCCGCCCGCACATTAACGGCCTCTACTAAGAATTCGAATGACTTACAATACGCGCGTTAGTAAAACGGGGAAAAATGCTTATGCAAACATAGTTTTTCCTAGGCATGTGAATGGAATTGAGACGGGTTTCTATGTCAATTTAATGCAATTAATTCTACGTCAAAGTGGAATTTTAGCATGTGGGTTCATTTAGTACAATAAACGAACAATAACTAAATTGACAAAAGAAATGACAAACGCGTTAGTAACGATGTAATGATATAACGATTAATAACGGTTTGTGCAAATGATGAATTGAATTGAATGATGTAAACGAGATGCAAATATGAGATGCATGGTTTGAAAAGATAGTATACACGTGATTAATTAAGCACGTGTTGACCTAAGTCGCAAAATACTATCGAGTTTGAAAAAATAGAAGAATGTATGACTCGCGTTTTAGGGCCACTCGATCGAGTGGTCAAAAGACTCGATCGAGTGGACCCTAAAAAAACGATTCTGTTTTGCGTTGCAGACCGTACTCGGCCGAGTTATTGACCAACTCGGTCGAGTACATGGCCACTCGGCCGAGTCACTGTGAGAATCGATCGAGTGGGGGTCGTAATGAGCATTCTGATCTGATTTTGAGGTGCCACTCGACCGAGTGGGCTAGGCACTCGGTCGAGTGCCCTCTGTACGAATTACAATTCGTTTGTGAAAATTGATTTGATTTTAAAATCGCTTTAAAAGTGCTTTGAATTGATTGTTGTGATATGATTAAATTTTCTCCGCGTTTAATAATGCCATAATTCTAACGAATTGTTTTGACAATTATTTTAGCGTCAACGAAAATTGTGCCTTAAATTGATTTGATGTGATTTCGCAAAAATTGACTCTTTGATTAAATAAATAATAAAAAAGACTTGATTCCCTCGACTTCTCCGACATCGATAAATCCCTAGAGATTGTGATGTCGGATCCGTGTCAACGGGTTTCGACCCTTATTAAAATTGATTTGAAAATTGATGGATGCAAAAGATGATGATGACGAGAGATAATAAAGACTTGTTGTTTAAGTAAATTTATCTCAATAATCAAATAGTCGGGGTACCGGGATAAGCGACCGACGACGCGTGTGCAGTACACTTGTATATGCGGTTTTCCTTATCCCGGTATCCTTCTTATTCGACACAAATCGATAAATATTTTAGTACTTTAATATTAGTAGTATTATCGATATTACGGTGCAATAAATAAATAACAAAAACAAAAACAAAAACAAAAAGGAAGATGAAGATGACGTGAGAAAGGGAGGAAGGAGAGAAAGGGTTTTGACACCCTCAACCTACATGTTCTTGTCTCGGTGCGGACTCGTAACCGTAGCTTCAACACAAGAGTGTTCGAGGTTTTATGTAGATTAAGTTATGGTGGCTCGGGATTGATTTCCTAAAACTAGGTTTAGAGGTTTTGCTAGTGTAGGATTACTAGGTCTTGATTAGGGATTGTAAGGACGTAGTGTGTGTATGATTGCTCTAGGGTTTGCTAGGGTTGTAAAAGGATGTGTCAAAAGTTAGGGTTTGTAAAGATGTGTTGAGTGTTGCATGGGGTTGTTTATATAGGCAAGGCTAGGGCACCCGGATTAGGGTTACTCGACCGAGTAGAGGGCTAACTCGGTCGAGTGGCCCGTGAAGCCTGCAGCCGGGCTCAAAACAAGCCCCACTCGATCGAGTGGGTGGGTCACTCGATCGAGTGGCCCAGTCGGGTTGCAGGGGTCCATTGTTTTGGACCTTGACTTTGGGTGTTTGATGGGTTTTGTGCTTGACTTGGACTTTTGAAGGTTGTATGGTTGTTTTTGTGTGTCTCGAAAACGACTTTGACCAGGGTTGACCCAATCGCAAAAAGTCGGTTTTAATTCCGGTGTCAGTTTTGGCCATAATTAGTCTTGTTTGACTCGGAATGATCCACTGGGCCTGGATTTGAGGTTGATTTTGTGAGATTTGTACTCTGTAAGTGTGTTAGCCTGCGCTTAATGGATTTGAGCCCGTATCCGAGCGCGTAGAAACACGTTAGCATCCGATCATCATCGGGTGTTTTTTTTGAAACCGCCATAGACACCTGGCAGTCAAAATGCGGGTGTCTACAGAGTCCCCACTCTGACTGAGGCTTGGACAGGGCGAAAGTCAGAGTAGCTACCAAGCCCGTTAAGACCTGGTAGACTTCCTTTCGGGTCGTTTATAGTCCATTAGACTTGCGTGAAGGGCTCGCCAACCATAAGCTAGAAATCATACCTGGGCTGATGATAATACTCTGTGGGGCATTTGGACTTGTCGCCTAAGTCCTGGGTGCGTCTGTGTGTAGGCCAATCCCGTGAAAATGCTGGGGAGATTTAGAGGGTTGCATATCCCTGTTTGAGTCGTACCTGTATAAGTCACATAAAAATGCATGCAACACGTAGGTAGTAAAATGACTCGTGCTGGGGAAAATGACTTTTTGAAGTTTTTTTTTTTTGAAAGTTGAATTTTTGAAATTGAAATCCCGAAAGCACTCACGGGCTAGGTTTTCAAAGTGGAAAAGGGGTGGAAAAGAAATTTGCAGTTTAAATGGACTGAAATATGACCTTGTCGAAAAAGATCTTTTTTCAAATTGCTAAATTTTGCAAATTTCAAAGTGGAATTTGAAGAGAGGGGCCTACCGGCAAACTCGACTCTGGACACGACAAGACGAGTTGACTGACACGGACTGGACTCTCTAAGGGTTGGACCGTGACTCGATAGGGGTGTGGGCCGCCTAACAAGACTCTTAAGTCACGCTATCCTGTAGCCTAGGCGAGTGGCAACACGGTCGCACATCGAAATGGGATAGATATGCTATGGGGGATTGCAGTAGCCTGTAATTAGACTGTTTTAGTCTGGTGCCCTTCTGGATTTCTGATTTTGGGTACATTTCCAAAGTGGGTATTGCCTCGAGTCCCGACAGATTCTTGTCTTCGACTGAGCCGAATATAAGGACACACTACAAAAGGAGGCTAGATTTTTTTTTGGATTTATCTGGATTTTGTGAGTGGATGGAGAACTTCTGCCTAGGAGAAGCCCCCGGGACAACAAAGCTAGCTGCTGAGAACATGATGGTGTCGTGACCGGAATAATGGCGCTTTTTGAATGTGTGTCAAAGTGGGTGGTTGTGCCTCTGTTGAAAGGCTGCCTACGTATTCACGTGTAGTGAAATCAAACCAAGCCGTAGTTCAGTGGCGGAAGATGTATTATGGTTCCTATTCTAATAGGACCTTGTGTGTAACTAGCCATAATGACGGTGTAGGCTAGGTGCATTCCCAGTGATGTCTTGATCAAAGGGCTTGAATGGTTGGGATATTAATCCTGTGACTGTGAGCGTTCTCCGGGGTAGCCCCCAGAGGTGGTGTGAACTATTTGGGCATGTTCTATGCCGACTGCAAGTTGAGTTCCCGTGTCCGGGGGTGGTAACTGGTTTGGATATGAAAAATTGGGATGGGATTTTAACGAGTTTTGCTCTCGGGGATTTTAACGAGTTTTGCTCTCGGGGATTTTTACGAGTTTTGCTCTCGGGGATTTTAACGAGTTTTGCTCTCGGGGATTTTAATGAGTTTTGCTCTCGGGGATTTTAACGAGTTTTGTTCTCGGGATTTGATGTATTTGGGAATGTGGTGCTAGGAAGTAAATGGCCTTGATGACTCGAAATCTGGAGCTCGGTTCTGTGGAGCTAAGGCTTCGAGAGCCGGTTTGATAATGAAGTAAACGGCCTTGACGACTCGAAATCTGGAGCTCGGTTCTGTGGAGCTAAGGCTTCGAGAGCCGTTTTGATAATGAAGTAAATGGCCTTGATAACTCGAAATCTGGAGCTCGATTCTGTGGAGCTAAGGCTTCGAGAGCCGGTTTGATAATGCGGGATCTGGTTTTGATGTCTGGCCCTAATTGTTAGGGGTATGCTATGGAGCTTGAATCCTCAAAATTCCGGGCTGTCTCTGGCCTGGGACTCGGGAAGGTCTTGAGGGTTGTAATGTGGGAAGGCTGAGTGTGGTGTTAGCTGACCAGCTTGATTGTCACTCCCCTATTGGATGGCATGGATAATTTTGAATTTGACCGTACCACGGTCAAAGGATTTTCACTTGAATTGACCATTGACCACGGTCATGGGTATTTGATTTTTTTGATTGACCTCTTAGCCGCGGTCATGGGTTTTGATAATTTTGACCGTACCCTGGTCGTGGGGCTTTCACTGGAATTGACCGTTGACCACGGTCATGGGTATTCTGAATTTTTGATGATGGCCTGCTTTTTTTGTCTTGGCCTTTTGCTTTTTTTTTTCATGGACTTTCCATTTTTTTTTTTCCAGTTTTCTTTTTTTTTGATGGCCTTCTTTTTTTTTTTTTTGACTTTTGATTTTTTTTGTCCAGTGTTCTTTCGTTTTTTTTTGCCGGTCAGACTAACACCTAAGGTAGGGATTGGTTAGTCTTGTTGGAGGGGTGTTTTATTGTGGGAAATGGGCTTGCCTCCCGTCTTGAACCCAAACTAGGAGATTACCTAGATTTGTCATAGGATTCGATACCGCTCCTGCTAGGGGTAGTTATGTGGCTTTTCTATACCAGACACAGTATAGGTAAAAAGAAAACACGGGCTCGGTTTCCTGCAGTCATTATAGATGTGCCTATAATAGTCACGTGCTTGTGCTCACAGTGTATGATGGTGTTCATCATGTTCTCGGAAACACATAAGAAAAGTATGTATGAGAAAGAATATTGAAAGCTGATTTTATTGAATTTTGAAAAAGAGGACAGAATACAACTGACTCTGACTCTGTCTTTCACTTTGACTTTGGAATAAAACATCCTAGACTCAGACTCAGACTCGGACTCAAATCAAATCCGGACTCTCGGATAATGTTGTCATTAGTCGTCGGCTTCTAAGGACTCGAGTTGATGTCCAGTATAGCCTTTAGTAGAAACTTCACCCAGATCTTCATTGTGTCGAAGATCGTCTTCAATCCTAATGCCCATTTCGGTAAGTACGGTAATGTTTGAAATGCCGGCATACCTACGATGAACGCGGTAAGAAGGTAGGAGGTTGTTGATGAATGCCTCAACTAGTGTCTTCTCGTTGGGCTGGTTTACCAACTTTACACTCTCGGCCCTCCATCTTTGAAGATATTTAGTGAACCCTTCTTTGGGCTCTTGGGCCATCACTTCTAGAGTACGCATTATAGTCTGGATTTCGATATTATCAGCGTAGTTCCGAGCGAACTCAGTTGCCACGTCATCCCAAGTCGGGTATTTCTTGGAATCGAGCCTGTAGTACCAGGCTTTGGGGTGCTTCTGGATGGAGGAAGGGAATAAGTGCTTAAACATGGTGGACTTTACCCCTTGGACCGCCATGAAATCTTTGAAAGCCCGGATGTGATGGACCGGGTCTCCAGTAACCTCAAACATTGGAATTTCCGTAAGGTTGAGGTTGGCAGGTAGCTCGTCATTCAAAGGTGAATAAGTACGAGCTTTTTTGGTGTGGATCGAGTTGTTCGTCGATAACTAGACTTGGTCTTCGAGCCTACGAACAACACTGATCAACTCGGCTATAGGCCCAGTGGGCTCAGCTCCTTCAACTGGGGCCGTTTTCTCCACGGTGCTTAGGCGGGTGGATAAAGTCGCTTGGTTAGCCTGGATGGCGGCCAGTTGAGTCTCGATCTTGGCCAGAGCATTTTTCAAATCGTCCATTTTGCGTTGGTATTTGGTTTCGGGTGGCCTGTCTGTAAGAACACCACGTAATCAGAAAAGTTGCTTCGGAACTCCAACTCACCAAGGCATAGGAAACAGCGCAAGAGGAGGGACGGCCCAGTTTGACTCGGGTTAGACTCCCCTAAGACAAATGTGTAGGGTGCGATTCTTGGAGTGACTGTGATTAATCACTCCGTCAGAGAACAGCCCCCAAGTGAGACTAAGGACTTAGATGGTGTGACACCTAAGTGACTCGAAAGTGGATTATGTGAGACACGTGTAAGACATGACCCTTAGGGCAATCGTGATTGATCGCCCTGCTAAGGGGTAGCCCCCGAGTGGGATCGATAATTTTGTTAAGACTCGAGTGTCGGAAGAGTGACCCTTAGACGTAAGGATCGTGAACCTTTTGTTATAGGGCTATGCCCTGTAAAAGGTTGACTCGGAAAAGACACCTAGACGGGTGACTTGTGAAAGGTAGGCCACCCTTAGAGTTCGGCCTGTGGGCCGAGTCTAGTTCAAAGGAAGGTCCACGCGAGACATCCCCATACTTTTAGACTCGATTGTGTAGACGGGCCCTTCTTTGTAGGAGTATGTCCTACGTAGGTGGGCCTTGCCTTAGTCTAATAAGGCGGACTGGGATAGGGGAGAAACTCGTGATGTAAGATTGACAGAGTTTCGACGCTACGGACCTTGACAACTTAAGACACGACCCGACACTGCTAAATACGGGAAGTCCTAGAAGTGGAAGGTTTTGAAAATTGATGATTTTTGAAAAAGGACCGAGTGGACTCGGTGAATGACCCAAATTTCCGAAAAAAAAAAAGACGAAAAGTCATTGGGCCACGGGTTTTGAAAGTTCGAGTTCTGAATCGGGCAGCATACCATCTAGAAAATAGGCTATTTTGAGTAAAATCATAAGTCCTAAATTCGGTATGTGTCCCGGATTTTGAAATTGAATAGTTTGAAAAAGATGCAATCTTTGAAAAAAGACGGTTTTTGAAAAGGACTCGGAAACCAAGTAGCACGTAGTCACACAAGCATTATAACGACGCCATGTATGCTCTATACTAAGTCTCGGTCTGTCTATAGAGGGTCTATACCAATGTACATAGTCTAGACGTTGATCGGGACGGACTTCCTAAGTCGAGTTGATCTTAGAACATGCCGCGAAACCCACTCGAATCGACTATGGACACCTTTTGACATATCCATATTGGAGTACATCAATGGTATAGTGGGACGTCGGTCGCGAGTACCGGCCCGGGAAAATGGGTTATGCATGAACCGTAAAACTAAAACGCGTATTGTATTCGTCAAACGATTTCTATTCGAGTCTCACCCTGAGGATGCCGATGGTAAGTCACGCATCAGTTAATCCCCAGCGGAGTCGCCAAATTGTGGACATGACATAGGTCCACCCCGACGCGGCCACGCGCGGGTTTGGATAGGCGAATGAATCTCCATATGAGAATGGATCGAATTGAAATTTAGGTCTATGTGGAGTCGCCACCGAATTTTATGGTTATTCGGAACCATTCGAGCCCACTCTTTGTCGTAGTGGGCCGTATACAAAATACGGCCCATTTCCGATGTCAGAGTTTATTGGGCTCGTCCCTTTGTATTTGATACCGATACCGACGTTATCGGATATCGTGTATTGAATGACTCTCGTGCGCCAACGGTTTCGGGCATCCAAAAACCGAGGTTCTGAGTAAGGGGTGAGGCTACGTGTTGGGAAGCCCACAAAGAACAACCAACCCCGCCCGCACATTAGCGTCCTCTACTAAGAATTCGAATGACTTACAATACGCGCGTTAGTAAAACGGGGAAAAATGCTTATGCAAACATAGTTTTTCCTAGGCATGTGAATGGAATTGAAACGGGTTTCTATTTCAATTTAATGCAATTAATTCTACGTCAAAGTGGAATTTTAGCATGTGGGTTCATTTAGTACAATAAAAGAACAATAATTAAATTGACAAAAGAAATAACAAACGCGTTAGTAACGATGTAATGATATAACGATTAATAACGGTTTGTGCAAATGATGAATTGAATTGAATTGAATGATGTAAACGAGATGCAAATATGAGATGCATGGTTTGAAAAGATAGTATACACGTGATTAATTAAGCACGTGTTGACCTAAGTCGCAAAAAACTATCGAGTTTGAAAAAATAGAAGAATGTATGACTCGCGTTTTAGTCGTTATGAGGCCACTCGATCGAGTGGTCAAAAGACTCGATCGAGTGGACCCTAAAAAAACGATTCTGTTTTGCGTTGCAGACCGTACTCGGCCGAGTTATTGACCAACTCGGTCGAGTACATGGCCACTCGGCCGAGTCACTGTGAGACTCGATCGAGTGGGGGTCGTAATGAGCATTCTGATCTGATTTTGAGGTGCCACTCGACCGAGTGGGCTAGGCACTCGGTCGAGTGCCCTCTGTACGAATTACAATTCGTTTGTGAAAATTGCATTGATTTTAAAATCGCTTTAAAATTGCTTTGAATTGATTGTTGTGATATGATTAAATTTTCTCCGCGTTTAATAATGCCATAATTCTAACGAATTGTTTTGACAATTATTTAAGCATCAACGAAAATTGTGCCTTAAATTGATTTGATGTGATTTCGCAAAAATTGACTCTTTGATTAAATAAATAATAAAAAAGACTTGATTCCCTCGACTTCTCCAACATCGATAAATCCCTAGAGATTGTGATGTCGGATTCGTGTCAACGGGTTTCGACCCTTATTAAAATTGATTTGAAAATTGATGGATGCAAAAGATGATGATGACGAGAGATAATAAAGACTTGTTGTTTAAGTAAATTTATCTCAATAATCAAATAGTCGGGGTACCGGGATAAGCGACCGACGACGCGTGTGCAGTACACTTGTATATGCGGTTTTCCTTATCCCGGTATCCTTCTTATTCAACACAAATCGATAAATATTTTAGTACTTTAATATTAGTAGTATTATCGATATTACGGTGCAATAAATAAAATAACAAAAAAAAAAAAAAACAAAAAGGAAGATGAAGATGACGTGAGAAAGGGAGGAAGGAGAGAAAGGGTTTTGACACCCTCAACCTACATGTTCTTGTCTCGGTGCGGACTCGTAACCGTGGCTTCAACACAAGAGTCTTCGAGGTTTTATGTAGATTAAGTTATGGTGGCTCGGGATTGATTTCCTAAAACTAGGTTTAGGGTTTTTGCTAGTGTAGGATTACTAGGTCTTGATTAGGGTTTGTAAGGACGTAGTGTGTGTATGATTGCTCTAGGGTTTGCAAGGGTTGTAAAAGGATGTGTCAAAAGTTAGGGTTTGTAAAGATGTGTTGAGTGTTGCATGGGGTTGTTTATATAGGCAAGGCTAGGGCACCCGGATTAGGGTTACTCGACCGAGTAGAGGGCTAACTCGGTCGAGTGGCCCGTGAAGCCTGCAGCCGGGCTCAAAACAAGCCCACTCGATCGAGTGGGTGGGTCACTCGATCGAGTGGCCCAGTCGGGTTGCACGGGTCCATTGTTTTGGACCTTGACTTTGGGTGTTTGATGAGTTTTGTGCTTGACTTGGACTTTTGAAGGTTGTATGGCTGTTTTTGTATGTCTCGGAAACGACTTTGACCGGGTTTGACCCAATCGCAAAAAGTCGGTTTTAATTCCGGTGTCGGTTTTGGCCCAAATTAGTCTTGTTTGACTCGGAATGATCCACTGGGCCTGGATTTGAGGTTGATTTTGTGAGATTTGTACTCTGTAACTGTGTTAGCCAGCGCTTAATGGATTTGAGCCCGTATCCGAGCGCGTAGAAACACGTTAGCGTCCGATCATCATCGGGTGTTTTTTTGGAAACCGCCGTAGACACCTGGCAGTCAAAATGCGGGTGTCTACAATTCTCTAGTTATATATCGCCCCTATAGTGACCCTATATTTCCAACAAACACTACTGATACTCTTTGACTAATAAATTTAAATGTGAAGTAAATGTATAAGGTGAATAAAAAGTCCGCGGGTAATATTTTATTTAACTCCTTATATATTTGGAAATATGACAATTAATACGGGATGTATAAACAAGAATGAAAAAAACAATAAAATTGGGATGAAGAGAGTATTTGCTTACAAATATATCATTGTTTCCTCACTTTTTTTTGTTTCTTTATATTTATCATCTTTATTATTATGAGTAATAACTTAAGGATTTTTTTGGCTTATAGCAAATGTATTTTTCACTTATATTTCATTATATGCTAGCTTTATCTCATATTCTCGAAAGAGATCCATAAAAATTAATCAAAATTATATATTGAAAGAAAATAGAGGTAGAATTATGGTAACTAACTAGTTTTATTAATTAAACTCTATGTTGTTTCATTCTAGTATGTAATAAATTGACACTTCACAATGTTTAAACCTCTTGCCTATATATTTGACATATGTTTTCGAGGTAAGTCGACTTGAAGTTAACGTTTATATCATTACACCCACAGAAGCCTAGACATTACACGACGAGCCCAAAAACTAGTTTAAATACGTAATTTATCCATGAACCCAAGTACGTACATATGAATTAGCTAGACCACCAACATATGGATCGGACTACGCGCGTATAACACGAGACTTACCTTAATTATGTGGACATTATTATTATTATTATTATTATTATTATTATTAAATTTTTTTTTTAATTTTATTGATGAATCAAAATGCAGCTTACACAAAATTGAGATTTTTTTTATATTATTATTATTATTATTATTATTATTATTATTATTATTATTATTATTATTACTCCCTCTGTTCAAGAGCAATTAAGCTAACTTTTTGCTTTTTCATGTTTGTCAACACGCATTTTGCATCGTTAATATCTTTCGCAACATATTAGTAAAAATCGTTGAAATTTGATATTAATAATTTAAAAGATGAATAAAACAAGATTCCACATTGCTATATTAGGATTGGATATAATATAATCAAGAAAAGTTGTTATTCTCATTCATCTCAAGGGTATTTATAGTTACACATATAATAAGTGGCATAATAGAACTCGATACCTACTAGAACTCGTGCTACGCCCAATACCCCCCTCAAGTTGGAGCGTGGGGATCCCTGTCCAACTTGCTAAGTAAAGTACGAAATTGCGTTACATCTAATGGACCAATGCCTAAGTAAGTATATCATCTAACCGAAAAGTACTAGGAATATAGGTAAGTGCAATCAATTTGTCTTGAATCGCATCTCGAGTGAAATGGCAATCGACTTCAATTTGTTTTGTTTATTTGTTCATGAAATACCGAATTGTGCGCAATGTAAAGAGCCGACTGACTGTCACAATGCATCGAAACCTTTATCATTGGCCGAAATAATCAAATCGTCCACATAAACAAGCACATTCATATAAATTTATCCGGACTTATAAATAAAGAGAGAATAATCGGCATAGGACTAAATAAAACCATTTTGTTTCAAGGTCTTACCAAGTTTAGCAAACCAACACTGTAGTGCTTGTTTAAGTTCGTATAAAGAGTCTTCCTGAGACTAGAGGTGATCATGGGTCGTACCGTCCGAATAGCCCGACCCGACTGGCCCAATTTTTTAGCGCGTTTGGACAACGAATCTCGGCCCGAATTAATTAATGGGTCGGACAAGCCCGAACCGATTTACAAAATAGGCCGGGCACGAACACTAATATTTTAAAACGGGCTAGCCCGCCCGGCCCGCTAAAAATATTTTACTTCGTATTAATTCTACAAATTAGAAATTAATTAATTATATAGGGAACGAAAAAGGTATATTCATTATACAAAGGAAAATAATTACTTGGTGCTCTAATCGAAGACGCATACAACTTGATAGTTGTCCGTTGATAGTATTCTGATATAACAAATACCTTTGACTCATAGTTGCATACGGATAGCTTTTTCATTCACTTAATAATTAGTCCGATAGCCCGCGGGCTGCCCGATTTTGTATTTATGGGCGGGTAAGGGCAAGTAATTTGAGCCCGCTAGTTAAGCCCGACCTGCCCGCTTTGGTGCTAATAAAGAGCAGCTTTTTATCTTTTAGCCTGACCCGTATCCGGACCGAGCCCGCATTTGAGCAGGTCTACCTGAGACGACACACTGTGTCGAGTTGTATCGGAGTAAATCCGGGTGGCAAATTCATATATACTTGCACGTCTAAATCCCCGTGCAAAAATGCATTATGCACATCCATCTGATGCAGGTGCCAATTCATGCTAGTTGCAATAGTAAGAAAAGCATGAATCGTAGTCATCTTCACAACTGGAGCAAAAGTCTCATCATAGTCCATCCATTCCGTTTTATAGTTTGCGAAATCCATCAAACGAGCTTTAAAACGCTCAATCATAGAATCATAGTTTTATTAATCTTGTAAACCCACTTACTACCAAGAAATTTCTTCCCGCGGGGAGGCAAGGGTTCCATCGTCCAAGTCTCATTTTTCTCGAGATCATGCATTTCTGCTTCCATAGCATCCCTTCATCGTTCATCCTGGACAGCC